>OZ035829.1:17064101-17664101 GCA_964034765.1 Knipowitschia caucasica
CAATTGCAAAGAAGAGACGACGCGACAAGAATAGTTGGTTATCGCGCAATAGTCTTAATTAAAAGAGTTATATACACAACACAAAATCCACTATCAAAGAGTGCGATTTAACTTTGCTTGGACCTCCTTGCAAAGTTTTGGTTTGAGAAGCCACTCGCTGCTTCTAACACTCAAAAACAACTTGTTCTTCTTTTTTTTTTCTCTTCCTGATGCCCACAATGTTACATGCAGCCTATTTGTGCATGTATATGCGTCTTGAATGGAACAAGACACTACAAGTCCTAAGTTTTGGAGCTGCACATAGAAGTATCAGTACTACAGATGGACAATTCTTATGGCTATTGCCTTTTTTTCACATATATTTCATGTCTCTGCACCTTTACCCTGTTTTTTAACATTCATTAGAATACAATCAAATCAATCGATCAAATTGTATTAATAAAGCGCCTTTCATACTAATAAGATGGCAACACAAAGTACTTTTCAATATGCCCATGTCCCGTCAATTCCCTGTCCCGAGTGTGTGTGTGTGTGGCACACACACACACACGCACACACACACACACATATGCAGGGCTGGGTGCAAATGCAACCTGCTGAAGGGTCGTCTGCACCAGGAGCAGAGTGCCGTCTGCAGCCACAGGTAACACAGACTCCATTCCTTACAATCAAATAATTTGGTCCATGTCTCATTTCTGGTGTAAAAGTAGCCCACTAGAGGAGGTAAAAACAAACCAATTTTCTTGTTGAGGGTTTGTTGTCTGGGAAACTGTGTTTCTAATGTTGTTAACTTGTGAGTTACATCAAGGGTATCCAAACCGAGTTGACCAGATTTGTCCGACAATCTGGATTGTTCAACATTTTTTATTGCATCTGGGCTGTTCTGATCTCAAAAATGAGTTAAGACTTGCCCATATGGCAAATATTTACGTTCTCACTCACTGCATTGCCACAATCACAAATACATGGTGTGTAGCATGTTTGTATACTGGCCGAATGAAAATACTAACCCAATCAATACTTTGGGTTTGTATAAAGGAATATAAGGATTTTTCCACATTTTAGGAAAGAACTGCTCTCTTCAGAAGAAAAACGCCAGGTAAAACGTGTCTCGCATATCACCAGAATGATTGACAATTAGAAAGACCAATAGTTTATCCACCCGGAATTAGAAAATCCTCCCGTATACCTTTAAGGCAGGGGGCCACATACATGTGCACAGAGGACCGTGATTGAACGCACCTTGGACATGTTTTTGCTCTCACTTATTGACATTTTTGTTTCGTAAAAAAAATAAAAAATAAAAAAAATAAACGGCTAAGCAGATGTGAAGGCACCATGAACTGGGGTGATTGTGTTGTAAAATAATCTGCTCTTTGACCTGATGTACATTGGGGAATATTTAGTTGTTTAGCGCACTCTGTATTCTCTGTGCATGTAATTGTACCGACTGATGGTGAGAGGAGGAGTGTTCACCTTGGCATGTTGTCCGCCTGATTCTAATCACTTCAAACAACGGCAAACCACAAAGGCAGCTCTAAGGGATTTCAAATGGCCTTTATATTCAAATCAGGCAAACATTAGCATTCGATTAAACAGATCGGGACTACGTCAATGACGCAGAGAAGTCTATCTCCATAACCCCAGGAACAACATTCCAGACATATTGCTCTCTTTGTTTGGTTGGTATAAATTCTTTATTGCTATAGTTGGAGTTAGACAAACAGTAATCAAAACGTAAACCTGCTTCCATATTTACAACCGCTCCATATCGTGTCAATTGTGTTATGGAAAAAGGTGCTGTCATGATGTAAACTTTTTGATCATTTTGGTTAAATTTTACTATATTTGTTTTCTTGTAGTTTGCTTCCTGTCTTTCTGTGTATATTTATTTCCAGTGCTTTTATCCATTGTCTAAACCACGTTTTTTCCAAGCTCATTTTCAGTTCTGGATTTTTGTATTTTGGCGTTACCTTGGATTAATTTGATTAAAATACACTATATATTCAGTCCTACCATTTGGGTTCCTTATCAATTTCACCTCATGAAAGGTACGTGGCAACGGTGGTGAAAACCAGGATTGTCGGTGAAATGTATTTAAGTCCGAGCTAAACATGGAGGGGCTGCATTTCAGATTCATGCTGCTGAAACCTGGAACAATCTCCCTGAAAGTTTGAGACTGGCCTCTTCTCTGGCAGTGTTCAAAACCAGGTTAAATGCAGTTCTGTTTAGCTGTGCATACAACTTAGGGATTTCAAATTGTAATCTTTCTTTGTGATTATTTATGATTTTAATGCTAACTTGATTTGCTCAGCACTTTGAGTTGGCCTTGTGTATAAATTGCCTTGCCTTAATGCAGGAGAATAGAGATTACTCAAACATGCACAAACCTCTCTATATACAACTCTGGCTGTTTTTGCATTTAGTGAGATTCGTTTGCATGGGGAACAGGGTTGCACACACAAGCTCCTCTTTAATGGAGTAAGTTGCATCAATATCTGACAAATACTTGGGGAACAGACCGAACAATGCCATAAAGAGAAAACAAAGGCCGGTTGAGCTGCCGCGGAGGATTCATGGAGTCAATACGCTCACTTTGTCTCGCGCAGTAACCGCGACCATACATCTCTGCACGGAAGAGGCAGCAAACAAGTCACAGGAGAAGCCCCGCGCTCAGAAGACAGATGGAGCGATAATCCGAAAGAGATATCCACCGCAGACTTGTAAAGAGTGGACAGAGGTTTTGGGAAAATGGGAAAAATATATGTATATAAATAAAAGCGCCTAGAACGATTGGGTGAGGGAGCTCGCCTCTGCTATTCTTCATTTTTAAGCTTGTTGACCTTTGCAGCCCTGAGGTGCAGTTTGCAGTTGGTATTTTAGAAGTAGAAGAAATGTAAATGTGAGTATAGTGTGTCCCCGGTGGTTGACCTTGGGAGTGAAATGTACTTTTAGAAGCTTTTAACCAAACTGTAATGTGTTCATTATCAACCGCTGAAAGTTATCTATCCTGGATTTGTTCATATTTTTTCATGATTTACTGAATCGGGTATCATTTTTAACCATTTAAAAACATTTCAATGGAGGTCTGTAATTTACCGGCGTAAACGACTACTAATATGGGATGCACATGAATTATATTAGGTACATGATGTCACACCAAAAATAAGTCGCTCTCCTTATTCAAATACTTACATTTTGTCACTATTTTCTGTAAGTGAAAGTCCACCTTTAGAGCCCGCCCCCCTGTAACATTGCGGCTGACATTTTTATGGACTTCTCATCAGCTTCATGCTTTACCGATTCACTGGGCCCATTCCTCCACTGCTGTCTCCACAAACCATCGAGGGCGGGAAATCTACCAATGATTGACAGGAGGCACTGGGCAGGAAACGGCGAGGGAGGGGTGGGACGTCTGTGCGAGCGAGGCTGAGTGCTTCCAAATGATCAACACTCATAACCTGACCAAGATTTACAGTGCCTTTATTAAGCCTGGAGCATAGGGGAACCGCGGAGGTGATACTGAACTTGAAAGGTCACCTGCTATGGGAAACTGACTTTTTCAAGCTTTTAAGCATGTTGTAATCATAAGCAATATATATTATGTGCCCTTTGTGGCCTTTTCTCCCCTTTCAAACCTATAGTCTATCCCCACGGATGTCAGAGTGGCCCCTCCCGCAGGAAAACTGAAGGAACATGCTTTCGGTTTCACAGCAGCATCACGTCAGATTTTATTTGCCATTTGCAGTAAAACAACATTGGAAAAACTGTGCAAGACTACCCCAGTGTGCACCAGACAGAGAAGCTAGTACACGCCAGCGCTCCTGCCTCCTGAATGCAATGTTGTTACCAATCCAAGCATGCCGTCTTATTTTGAAAGCAGACCTACATAGAAAATACTAAGATAAAGACGATTTCGGTCATAACCTCATATCGCTTTTGGAGATGAGGTATGACCTGTGCGCTGTGATATACTTATCAATCCATCCATTTTTTTCCCCTTAATCCAATTTTGTTTTGGGGGGTGGCACCCAGTACACAGAGCACCAGCCCCTCACTGATCCTCCTGCAGGTGGTGAGTCCTCAGGAGCATTGATCTTTCATCGGGGGCTTCAGGCAAAGTGGGGTTAAGTGTCTTGCCCAAGGACTCAATGACAGCAGATATCAGTGGGAGTCATGAGGTAGGTCTTATGGTGGGCTCGAACCCACAACCTTCAGGCGCAAAGGCTAATGCTCTACCAACTGAGCCACTGTCGGCCAGAATCGCACAAAACAACATACTGTATATAATAATGCATTGGTTTTATATAGAGCTTTTCTGGACACTCAAAGACGCTTCACATGTCATTATTCAAAGTTCTAAAACATGTAATGCCAATATTACTCAAGGTCATGTTTGCAGATTAGAAACTAATCAATCACTAAACTAATGATTTTTCTTTATGGCCGTATCTCGTACTAATATTTCTTCTCTGTTATCCTGCGATGTCCAACTCTCAAGTGGCTATTCCGGCCTCAGTGGAGTGAGCGGTGACAGTTATCGACGTCTCTCCATTGACTGGGCTCCGTGTGTCCACAAGGAGCTCCACACTTTAGTGCTTTAAAGATTCATTAGACAAACTCTGAAACAGCTGATCACCTTACAGGGTTCACTGCCCCCAAACTCACTCCAGATGACGTTAGTTAGTGAGTTTGATTTATTTTAAACCTGCAGAACACAATTTCACATATCTTTACACCAATACGGGTTTGAAAAGGGGTCGGATGAAGCAGGTGCTTATTTGTTCCTAATCCGCTCTCACCATTCAACACAAGGATACACAGAATACAATATGCAATTAATCATTTCATTTCATTTCATTTTCAACCCCTTTGTCCATTTCTGGGTGGGGGGGGTGGCAATGAGAGCTGCCACCCAACGCTCATAGCACCAGTCCCTCGCTGATCTTCTGCAGGGGGTGAGTCCACAGGAAGATGGCTGCTCCGTCAATTATGAAACAGCCTTGATCTTTCAGCGGGGGGCTTCAGGCGATGTGGGGTTAAGTGTCTTGCCCAAGGACACAACGGCAGCAGTCATCACAAGCAGTCATGCAATTAATCAACATACACAATACAAATTTGATACTAATTTTATTTCATCCGCTAAATCGTTCCAGAAAGTAACTTTTGAAAAGCGGGGACATAATGCTGTTCTATCCTCTAGTCTATATATAATCATCTGACATTCATGGCTCATTATTAATATTTTGTTGATGTTAGACTTGGGCGATACAATAACACAGGTATAATTTTGAAGGAGTTTATGAAACTGAAATGCCACAATAACGTGTGTGTGTGTGCCAGTGATGCACATACTGTCGGTCCCTGACTCATTGGTCTGAGTCCAGTCTAAGTCTCTAACCCAGAAGAAAACTACAATAACATTGTCAAAAGTTGAGAAATGTCAAACCTTTATTCGTCTTTGTGTACAGACAGTACGTTTACATTCTTGCCATAAAAAAACAAATTACATAAGCAGTCTTTATACCACCTTTCACAGACCAGAGTCACAAAGCGGTCTACACAGAGATGGGAGTGGTACAGGTGGCGCATGCTGGATCACTTGCACATGTTTTTAGCGGTAGGGGAAACCAGAATATCCGGAGGAAACTTACGCAGTCATGTAAGCTCCACTCAGAAAGGCCCTGGTCCGAACGGGATTCGAACCCAGGACCTTCATACTGAGAGGCGAGAGTGCTATCCACTCAGCCACCATACCGCTTAAGTCTATAAAGATGAGTCAGAGAAATGTCTAAGCCACATTTAAAAATATAATTACAAAATGTGGTAAATAGACAAATAGCTTTGGAGTATTGCTAAAACTATGTACCCATGAAAACATATGCAGATTGTGCAAAAGGAGGAAATGTGCAAACATGTTACATGCAGCATATATGTACAATAAAAGTGACAATAATTATGTACAACAAAAGTGACAAGTGTCAATTGGAAACAGTGTCAATAGTAGTGCAGGTTTTCACACAGTGATCATTTAAAGTGACTTATTGTACAGTCTGACAGCGGTGGGGATAAAGGCCCTGCGGTAGCGCTCCTTCCTACACTGAGGGTGCCTCAGTCTTCCACTGAAGGAGCTCCTCAGCTCCTCTACAGTCCTGTGCAGTGGGTGGGAGGTGTTGTTCATGATGGAGGTGGCTTTGGGTAGCACCCTCCTGTCCCTCACCTCCTCCACAGAGTCCAGGGAGCAGCCCAGAGTGGAGCTGGCCCTCCTGACCAGCTTGTTCAGTCTGTTTCTGTCCCGCTCTGTGCTGCCCGGGGCCCAACACACGGCAGCGTAGTAAATGGCAGAAGCCACCACAGAGTCATAAAAAGTCCTGAGCAAAGGCCTGCTCACTCCGAAGGACCTCAGCCTCCTCAGAAGGAAGTCAAAGTGCGCTGCAACATTGAAATTTACCCACTGTGGTACAAATAAAGGGTCATTATGTTATCTATATCATCTTATGT
Source organism: Knipowitschia caucasica (assembly GCA_964034765.1). Classification (NCBI taxonomy): domain Eukaryota; kingdom Metazoa; phylum Chordata; class Actinopteri; order Gobiiformes; family Gobiidae; genus Knipowitschia; species Knipowitschia caucasica. The sequence goes on from OZ035829.1 coordinate 17,070,603, forward strand.
CATTGACACCTTGCCTCTCTTATGTTTATACTGGTGAGGATCATTCATGACATGATATAAGCTCCCACACCGATAAAGTCTCAATATGACATTTAACAAATCTCAGTTTGTTCACGTACTTTTCACCTCTGTCTACTAGTGTACGTTTGCTTTATTTTTTGTATTGTCTTGTTTTTGTTTTATGTTGTTCATGTTGAATGTTGATTTGTCTGTTTAGCGTAGCATTGTCCCACCGATACTGTCTCATCTGCACCAGTTTATATTTCCTTTCTCCTCCTCTTCCACCCCTGACCATTTCCTTTCCAATTACCCCAAACCCTGTCATATCTGAATCATTATTCCTCACTTCCTCTACACCCTGGGCCTCTATTCAGCTCTCTCTATCTCATACCATCACGTGAAAAGAAAACGTGTATTTCTTGGCAGCAGTCTTGAAAAGGGAACAGCTGTTTTGCCCTGGCTGTGAAAGGACTGGCTAGGCACAGTGACATAGGGTGGCTGCCCCGGCATTATTACCCACATAAAACCCACTTAAACGGCAGCATTCAGACAGAGTATAGGCACAGTGGTCGTTCTTTCAATGTGGGGCCAAGTGCTATAGAAATAATTATGAATGAGCCTGGGGCAGAGCAGTGGTGAGTGAAGATCCATTTCACTAACAATGTTAAAGCTAAACGGCCGCAGGTAGAGCCTGTGTAATTCAAACAGGACTGACAATGTAGATGCATTTGAACAGGACTGGCAATGCCACTGCAGGGTGTGTGGAGGGACCCTGGAGTGACATTTAAAAGATTAAAAGGCCTAAATGTTGGGCTTTTATTGTTTTAAAAGATAAAACCTCGACACAACTTGCACATATTGTGTATGAGGAAAAATAGAAGCAAATTCAACAGTGATTTTCAGCAAGGAAAGGAAGCTAAAAACCTAGAAATGCAAAGTTGTGGTTGTATATTTTCAATTCCTTTTTAAAGCTTAGGACGTGGAAAAAAAGTTTTGAGGGTATAAGCTTCCAGCCTCTATGACCAATTATTTAGCTCAATGGGGGAGAGCCAAGCCCCGGCGATCCAAGATGGCGCCCTATTCAAATGAATGGTTGTGCTCAGTGGCCCTTTTTGACGGCATGGGGGCTGAAAGATTAGCGGAAGTCGCCTGGAACTCGCAAAGATCTATGGGAAACTCGCCTGTATTTGGGCATCGTCTGGTCGTCCCGGTTCTGCGCAGTGGATGATCTCCCATAATGCGTTGCGCCAAACACGCGTGTGTGGGTCTCACACCGGGTCTCTTGCACGTGCACAGAGGGGCTCGGCCGCGCTCTGACCAATCAGAGCAGTTCATCAGAGCGGGAGTTAGAGCGAGAGCCAGACGAGCAGAGTTTGTGGCACTAAAGTGTGGATTTAAACAAAACCGAAGGATTTAAGTAGAAAAAAAGTTCAAGATGACAAGGGACACTAAAATCCCCACAAAATCCGACCTTTATGAAAGCTGTAGGTTCTCTGTCAGCTGAGGTTGAGCTGTTTTGATATGCATTGAGTTCTATGGGGAAAATTTCTGGGTAGCCCACGTGAATTTAGTCTGGTCTAGTCTGCAGTACTGCGAGAATCCCCTGAGCACATGAGTTATTCAGCTACAAGCTAGTAATACCCTATCCAGTTATTATAATAGATCCATGGGGAGAGCCAAAATTTCATAAATGCTGTCCCGGTGGAAGCCTTTTCTACCATAGATGTAGTTGATGACAAATAAATAATATGTATATATATGTTAACAGTGACTGATATATAAAATCAAGGGCTAATATATGAATATATGCCAAAAAGGGCCGGAAGTAAAATACATGCATTTTACCCCAAGTCAGAAAAAACTGTATATAAAAAAGTCTGAAAGCTTGTTTGTGGTTGAGTGATGCATAATGACCACCTACTATTTCATGAAAAATCTATTTCTGAAAAGTCAAAAAGACATTTTGCATGACCTTTTATTTTAATAGTCGTTTTTGGGCTAATAACAACCCCTTTATTTACCAAATGCCTCATGTTGTGCCGTCCAACTGCTAATATCTGGAATTATCAACTGTTGGGATGTTGAATGGGAAATTGGACTTCCAAAAGCAAAGTGCCATAATGTTACTTCAACTGACAGTGTGTAGCTGACTCATGTTTGCCACGAGGATTTATGATACCCAACATTATGAGAACAAATATTCAAATAAACAACAAACAAACATGTATAGATGTAGGTACCCCAGCTTTACCACTATGCTGTGCCTTTTTGGAAATGAGTTGCTGCCGTCTCCAAAACTGAATATGTTAACTCCACTTGCCGTCGCCTTCCATTCAGTGTCAAACCGGGGAAGGCTGACAGCGAGTCCTCTCTTCTGCTGAAACATTATTCATTTAAACAGTACAAAAAAAGATGTTCTCCAAATCCTTATATTGCTTTTGCGCCTCCCATCAATCACTGGATATCGCAGGGACTTTTCTGTATTCTCACCGTAGCAAATGTTGGTCGATCAACAGCTTCATGTTTTAAACAGGGGAGGAGCTGCAGTGATTTTAATGTGGAATATACTTTTCTAACAGTAAAATAGTGTGTTCTGTTGTAAAGCATAAATTCCTTAACTGTTAGCAATCATTGAGGTGAGTTCCAACTGACTTGACAATTTAAAAAATAAGCATGTGTTATATGTTTTGGGTTAATACCGTATCGTTTGTCCCAATAGAAAAAAAAAAAGTTATTGTAAAAGTAAACATGAATGAACAAATCAAGAAAGACTTTTGTTACTTTTTGCATAAGAAAACAAAAACTGATCAAAAGAGGTTAAAAACATAGTCTGAATGGGGGACTAGTTTTTAATGGTTTGAACGTTAGGTACCCTAGCTTTAATGCAACTTAAATCATTTGCTAAGCAGGAAAGGGCTTGGTTTGTACTGTGATGGGAGACCTCCAGGAATGCCACAGTGGGGCGGCTGTAAAATGCCAAATTGTTGGTTTGTCCTTAGGCAAGACACGGCACCCCCATTGCCTAGAATGAGTCTGGTGTGTGTGAATGGTTGGTGGTGGTCAGAGCGGGCAATGGCACATACTGGTTGCCTCGCTTCTGTCAGTGTGCACTTACCATTGCTCCATAGGCCAAGAAGGACTATGGGAAAAAGCTGGAGCAGAAGCTGGCCCAGGGAAACGCCCGCGACGTGTGGAGAGGCCTAAAGAACATCTCCGGCTTTGGACAGAGTGCCAGAGGAACAGCAGATGGAGACCAGCACCGGGCGGACGAATTTAACCAGCACTTCAACCGGTTTGATTCTCCCCCCTCTCCATCTGCCCCCCCTCCCGCCCCCACCTCTTCACACGTCCCCAGCCCAGTGGACACCGCCCAGTGGACACTGCCTCCGGCTGCCCCGGGCCCTCCTGCCCCCGCATCCCCAGCCCCCACCTCGGACAGTACACCCCGGTCCCCCCCCCCTCTCCATCACACCGGACCAGGTGAGGAGTCAGCTCCAGCGCCTGAAGCTGAGGAAATCCGCAGGACCGGACGGGATCAGTCCCAGGCTGCTGAGGACCTGTGCAGACCAGCTCTTTGGGGTCCTCAGCTACATGTACAACCTGAGCCTCAGCCTGGAGAAGGTCCCTGTCCTGTGGAAGACCTCCTGTGTGATCCCGGTTCCAAAAACAGCACACGCCAAGGAACCGGCTCACTACAGACCAGTCGCACTGACCTCCCACCTGATGAAGACCATGGAGCGGCTCATCCTCACCCATCTCCGCTCCGTGGTCAGCCCCACCCTGGACCCACTGCAGTTCGCCTACAGACCCAACATCGGAGTAGAGGACGCCGTCATCTACTTCCTGCAGCGGACGCTCTCCCACCTGGAGCCCGCCGGGAGCGCTGTGAGGGTCATGTTTTTCGACTTCTCCAGCGCTTTCAATACCATCAGGCCGGCACTGCTGCAGGGGAAGATGGAGGACGCGGGAGTGGACAGTAGCCTCACTGCATGGACCATCAACTACCTCTCAGACCGACCACAGTACGTGCGGCTGCGCAGCTGTGAGTCTGAGGTGGTCGTCTGCAGCACTGGGGCCCCTCAGGGCACTGTCCTCTCACCGTTTCTCTTCACCATCTACACCTCAGACTTCACACACGACACACACAGCTGTCACCTGCAGAAGTTCTCCGACGACTCCGCCATCGTGGGCTGTGTGTCTGAGGGGAACGAACTGGAATATCGGTCGGTTATCAAGGACTCTGTCGACTGGTGTGAGTGCAACCACTTGTGCTTGAACACCAGTAAGACCAAGGAGATGGTCATCGACTTCAGGAGAAAACCACTTTCCCACACGCTGCTGAACATCCAGGGGGAGGACATTGAGCTGGTGGACAGCTTCAAGTACCTGGGTGTTCACATTAACAATAAACTGGACTGGTCCCATAATACAAACGCCCTGCACAAGAAGGGCCAAAGTCGCCTCTTCCTTCTGAGGAGGCTGAGGTCCTTCGGAGTGAGCAGGCCTCTGCTCAGGACTTTTTATGACTCTGTGGTAGCTTCTGCCATTTACTACGCTGCCGTGTGCTGGGCCCCGGGCAGCACAGAGCGGGACAGAAACAGACTGAACAAGCTGGTCAGGAGGGCCAGCTCCACTCTGGGCTGCTCCCTGGACTCTGTGGAGGAGGTGAGGGACAGGAGGGTGCTAGCCAAAGTCACCTCCATCATGAACAATACCTCCCACCCACTGCACAGGACTGTAGAGGAGCTGGGGAGCTCCTTCAGTGGAAGACTGAGGCACCCTCAGTGTAGGAAGGAGCGCTACCGCAGGGCCTTTATCCCCACCGCTGTCAGACTGTACAATAAGTCACTTTAAATGATCACTGTGTGAAAACCTGCACTACTATTGACACTGTTTCCAATTGACACTTGTCACTTTTGTTGTACATAATTATTGTCACTTTATTGTACATATATCCTGCATGTAACATGTTTGCACATTTCCTCCCTTTGCACAATCTGAGTCTCTATCCATGCCAAATGTGACATGTAAATTTCTCCTCTGTGAGATAAATAAAGCAATCTTATCTTATCTCATCTTATCTTAGTGTGTGAGTGAGTGTGTGTATGTGGCATTTCCCTCCCATGTTCCCTATTTCGGATCCCTGGCCTGTGATTGGAGAACCACTGGCCCTCCCACCTCGCAGAAGTTTGTGGCTCAAGCACTGATTGGAGGAGTGGCTCTACACCCGGCCAACCCCCAAGTCCTCACCTGGAGTCCTCCACACCTGTTCCGGGCAGCCAGCATGTTTGTGACCTGTATGCCTTTTTGGGTCTCTGTCATTGGAATGTTGTTTGCTGTTGTTATCATTTTTAATAATTCCTATGTGGCTAAAATATATTGTAGTATTGTAATTCACTTTCTGCTTCGGGGAAGGCTTCAGGAAGTCTGGGGGGACTCATATGTTAAATCAGGCTTTTGAACATGCTAACAAGGAAGGTTCTTCATGTGGAAGGTGTGTCTTATCTCCTTCAATACTGGATTAAAGGACATTTACAAGAGTGTGTAAATGTCTTGAGAGACATTGTTCGTATAGATTTTATTTGGTCTGTCTCTTTTTAATTGTCAATTGGAGGTTTTGTTTCTGTGACAGCAGTAAGTTTAGTGTTTAGTTTCTTTGTTAGTCAAAGTCTCCTTCAGTACTCATGATGTTTTTGTCAACTTATCCCTTACATTACTCTTATTACATTACCTCTTTATCCATTCAACATCTTATTATTTGTTACCTCCCTTACCGTAGCAGAGCTGGGTTGTAACAGGCGTGAGAAAAATATACAATACATACATTTGTGTACATATGTAGCCATGTGACTGTTCATTACAAACTTGAAATACGTTTACCATCTCGTTTGAATTATGTTCTCAACCCTGACTTTGTACATGGCCATTATTATACTCGACATCTCTCTTCTCTTCGTACCTAAAGGAAATTCCCACAATCCACACACTCTGTGACATGAGCTGTGCAGCCTTTCCTACACAATCTGATTTATGGATTTATGGGTGCCGACACATGGCTGAGGTCTGGAGACGTCTTCTTTCATTTAAAAGCAGAGCTGCAAAAACAAACAGCGCGTGATTGCCACTTACTCGTATTTGAGGGGCCGGAGCCGATTTTCACAGCCAAACGGTCCCCTCATTAGCATAGAAATGAATATGATGATAGATAATGAATATATGCCTCTTGATGCTTCACAACCAGGGCCCGAAAGATGAAGAAAAAAGACTGTCGAGAGAAAAGATTGTATTTTTTTCAGCAGGAGCGGCTGAATATTAGCATACACCAACAGCAGAAAAAGGCTAGATAGACTGAGAAAATAATTTGGAGACAATTAAAAGATCTTCCTCCCTCTAATGTCGTGGGAATGGTTCTGATTGTGGTTGCATTGTTAGGATTATTTTTATTTTCGCTTGTGCAAATTTAGCTTTTTACAAATTGAGCTTTTAATCGTGTTCTAATGGCTTTTCCTTATTATTCATCCAGTCAAAGTTATATTTAGAATGATAATGGATGTTTGAGTAGTCTTTATTCATATTCAAGATTGCTTTGCTCTTTCCAGCACCGACCGACGTTCTTGACTTTCTTTGTTGCTGTAACTAACAATAATTGACTAATAAAGCTCTTATTCTTTTGATTAATTGATTAGATGTCTTGAACACAAATTAAATGCTGTATGTCAATTTGTCCCAGTCATGAACACAATTGCTAATACATATTTTGTCTTCATAAAAAATAAACCAATAATACAAAAATAATAATAATACTTATGTAGTGCTTTTCAGGACACCCAGAGATGCTTCATATGGCATTATTCATTGACTCCATACACAGCGGCGGTACATTATTACTGTCAGAGACAGTAATGACAGAAGTGAGGCAATCAATACATGCAATTAGCCCTCATGACCACCACCAATTCACGCACACACCAGACTCATTCCAGGCAATGTGGGTGAAGTATCTTGCCTATGGACACAGCAAAAGTTTGGTATTTTACAGCCGCATCTACCCCACTGTGGCACCTGCTGTTCCCAGAGGTCTCAGTCTCGATCAGACTTTCACATGCAACTAAGTGACACCACAAAATACCAACTAATACTGCAGACTTGTTTTTTTTTTTTTTCAATGAAATCTGTTGATATAAAGGCGACCAGAGTGCAGTGGATGCGCATTTCCAGAAGGCAGCAACATGAAAAGAACAGGGACAGGTTCAATCAGGCCTGAGGAAGGGGCAGAGGTGCAGAGGAGAAGCCAAGGTCAGACCGAGCGAGACCACGGCACACGCACCTGTCACGGCTGTCCGGGTCTACACTTACTGTCACCATCGCCTGGGCGCACGGAGATGAGCTCATTATCAGGCGGGATGTGTGGATGGGAAGAGAAGCAGAGAGAAAAGAGTGTGTCACATGTGAGTGTAAGCTATGGAAAGTACGGGTTCAAAGGAGACATGAGGCTTCAGGCTGTTGTAATAACATTAATAAAGGTGCACTGTACATTTGCTACCATGCATGTTATTTTTTTACTAGGGATGTTCCTAAATGTGCTATATAACATGATTTGCTGTCATCTAGTTGTCAAAGTTGGTTCATTACATTTACCTAAATTCACATCAACATCTAACATGGCATGATCTGAAGGCATACAGTTTTAAGGAGCATAATTCGACTGGATAAATTCACAAAACTTATTAAGAGGAAATACTTTTTTGTTTTAAGGGCAGAACACAGCTCTGTACGTGACGCCATGGTCTAAGGAGAATTTGGGGGTGCGTTTGTGCCAGAACTTCCTGATGTTAGTATGGACGGATCAAAAAGTAACCCTGCGTATGTTTAAAAAAAAAAAGCCAGAATAAGGACATTTAGCCTTATACTGTCCTTTAAAATGACCTCACCTTTGCCGATGTCTTTATACTAGGTCAAAATAAATGTCTTCACGTTCAAGATTTTTCAAAATGTCACCGACTAAAAGCAGTACAAGTCTGTAATTTGGTACTTCGAAACACATAACATTATCGTTTACGTCACCAAGTAATATATAATGTGGTACAAATTAAACCTGTTCCAACACATGCAGCCAGCGAAAGTTCAATTTGGTAGACGTCAGCCAAAGGTAACCCCTCCAGGCCGGTTCTCATCCCCAGCCTATCGCGCTGCAAACGCCCCCTTCCAATCACCGGTCCAGCCAGGCAAGCTGCTTAAAAGCGGAGGAACTCCCATTCTCGGCCTTCTCGAAGCCTGCAACCACCGCCTCCCCTCCTCCTCCTCTTCACCCTGCCTTCATTCTGCCTTCAATCTGCTTCCCGCTGCAAATGCCGCCACCAGTGCCTAGGTCCCGGGGGATTGGCTCGCTCCTTCGCATGGAGGCCCTCCGATCCGAAGGCCGCACCGGGGCCTAGGGCGCCAAACCTCCTCCCAATAAAATACTCAAAGCTTCTTGTTTCTCGTCTCTCCAAATTGAACTGCTCTTACACTGCTTTAAAGGAGCTACACCCGTTTCTGTAAGGTTATTCTCAGTTTGAATGTTTAGCACCGCCCCCCAACTCACTCACAGGCTTCTCATTTCCCGTACGCTCTCATCCCACAAAGCCTTCTAGTTTTATTTGTTATCTGATACGTATGCTAACAATAGCATGAGTGCAACTTCTTGAGAGTTGTACAACAATCACTGATTAAATGGTACAAAAGCAAGGCACTGCTAACAAAATATATAACTGAAAGAAAACCGCTAGTTCAATCTGGAGAGACTCGAACAGGCAAAACATGGCATTAGAATTGTATGTTGGTTGGCAGGTAATCTGACACTGCATGATATACACATATGACACTAAAGACAATATTTTCAAGATTACATTTATTGTGCTGAACAGAATGGATTTGCCGCTTAGACCCTAGCAGAGCACTGCACGATTGCAGAAGGGGAAAGAGATTATGAGATTAAATCCCCCGGGACCTAGACCCTGGTGGTGGTAGCTGGAGAAGGATGAAGGATCTGGCCTGGAACAAGGCAGAGATGGGGAGGAGGAGGAGGGTTGGGGCGTGAATGAAGCTGCTGCTTGGAAGGAGCTTCTGCGAGATATGAAGCTGATGCGGGCAGTGCCTGATTGCTGCAGGTGAGGATTGGCGTGAGGCGCTGCGCAGCTGAGTGTGATTGACTGATTGCTGTTGCTGTGGGCAACAGCAGGAGAGCTAGGTTCTCAGTTCTTCCACTCTGAATTTCCACTTAAGCTTCATTTTTGCGTCCAAATGAAGGAAGCTAACACTACGTATATTCACCTGGGCTTGATGTCTTCTTCGATCATTTTTTCGCTTTAGTTCCCTCTTCTCTTCCTCACTGTTGCGTCGTTTGGGCTGTTTTGCTGTGTCTGCAGTTACAGCTAAAGGAGGTATAGCCAATTCTGCCTCCGTGCTGCTCTCCTTTACCTGCGCTGCAGACGCTAGAGGTCACAGCATGTTAGTAACAGCGCCGCTCCTCGTTCTGTGATTAGAGGAGAGCTAGCGTCACACTAGGTTTCTACCCAGCACTTTTTACTGCCTGGATTCATTGACAAGCTCAAGTTTTCAATTTAATTACGGATTTTAATACAACTTGTATGTACATAGTAATACACATTTTTCTAGCTCATTAGAAAATAAATTGCTTCTTTAATGCTTCCTCTCTTGTTTACACTTTGAGTTGCCCTGTGATTTTCCAATACAAATGTATTTATTTATTTATTTGGGTTTTAAAAAGGAGGTACAATGCATATTAATGAACATTTAACCAATGTAAATATGCCAGATTATAGCCTAAGGCTAATTTCCATCTGCAGACCCCCCTGGCAGGTGGGACATAATAATACAAATCATGCAAAGAATACAATGTACACAAGACTATATACAGGACATTTACAAGGACAGCTGAACACATACAGATATGCGAGACAATTTACAACAATTGACAGAAGACTTGAGACATTGTATTGCACTCATCTAAACTGTTCCCTATTGCACTGTTCTCTATTGCACTGCACCGTTCCCTACTCCTGCACTGCTATTGCACTACTCCCTATTGCACTGTTCCCTATTGCACTGTTCCCTACTTCACTGTTCCCTATTGCACTGTTCCCTACTGCACTGCACTGCTCCCTACTGCACTGCTCCCTACTGCACTGTTCCCTATTGCACCGTTTCCTGTTGAGTGTTGCTTATTTATTCAACACTTATGTTACACATGCTCACATATTTGTGAGTCCCTCAGCCACAGTTTTAACTGATGCTTAAATGTGGGGAGGCTGGTGCTGTCCCTCACTGATGTGGGTATTCTGTTCCAGTCCTTTACGCCCTGGACTGACAGGACATTTTGGGAGAAGGCTGTCCTTCTCAGTGGGGGATCGCAGTCTCTTCTGACTGTCGCTCGAGTCAGGCGAGCAGCGCCACTAACAGATTTCTGCTTGATGAACTCACTCATTGGTGGGGGGGGCCAAATCATGTAAAACTTTGTAGATCAAGCAAGTAGATTTAAACTTAAAATTGGAAAAACTTAGTAACTTGTATTTATCTAACAAATAAACATGTCATACCTTTATATTACAAGTGACAAAAGCATGCTGTAATGTTTGGTAATAAGTCCTGCTATCAGTATAATTCTGAGACATATGGAGCAGCTGAGCGTGGGGAGTGACTCTGCTGCAGAAATAGGACAGTTTTTCTGCATTTGCATAGCCACAATCCAACATATGTCACATCAGGAACAGGCTTCATTAGAGCACATGGTTTACCTGCTTTAAAAGGGTCACTTCAGAACACCACCAATATGCTCCTCTGATTCCAGGATAAATAATAATGGCCACAAGCTTGTTAAAAACCTGCTACAGCCAATTAGCAGTGACATGTCAGACTAGGAATGTTCTTTTTACAGTTGGATTAATGGTACAGGTTTTAGCATGTGCTCCTACTTTTAAATAAACAATTTGCGATTACAACCCAATCCTGTCAATGTCCCTGCATGTGACATACTATAGATAGATAGATAGATGCTTTATCGATTGTATGTCGTTCTTAAAACAAGTAAACATTCAGAGTGTGAAGAAAGTTTAAATTTAAGACAGCTGCACTAGATTTAGCAACAAGATACTTTCCATCTGTAGTCCTTGACGTGATTGTAATTGTAATGTAATGTAATGTAAAAGGCACTATTCAAAGTGTAAGTTTCTGCCCTGTTGCTATGGCTACACCCCTGTGTGTGGAGTGAATGAATGATCCCGTACAAAGCGTTTTTCAGTGTCCAAAAAAGAGCTACTCTATATAGCACAATCGAGTTATAATTATCTTTATGTGCGAGTTTGCATATTATGACATTTTTTCCTAATAAAATATATACATTGAGTAGTTTTAACTTGATCCATTACTGTTTCACCCCCTCACAGAACTCTCCATGCTGAATCTGGCAAGTTTTGAGCGTATGTGTCATTTTTTTCCATCGGATCACGATCAGTGCTGTGCCTCCTCTCGTAAAGTGTATAAAATAATTCTAGTTGCGTTAAGGCCTGTGTGAGTGCGAGCGCATGCGGACGCAGAGGTCAGGACTCCCGCTGTTGCTGCTCCACTCTGCTCTTCTCATCTGCACTCCCCACTGAGGCTTTCTCTGCAGCATCAAACCCTCTGATCACACACAGACCAACACTGCATCAGTACCATCAAAGACTCACTGGAGAACACAAGAAGCATCTGCAAAGTGATATGTAGACACCATTATTATAATACTAATATGTTATCCAAAACTCACTCACAATCTTTAGGTCCTACTATCATTATTCATTTTATACATTGGAAAGACAGGTGTTGTGATCTTGTCATTTATTCACTAATGTTTAAAATGTCCGAGCATTGGCATCAGACATGCTAATCTACACCTGCAGACAGCGCCGCATACTCTCATGTCATCAGATTTCCGGTCGCTATCTAACCTTTTCTTGGGAAGGACAAATGAGGCTTTAGGGAAATCTTAAGAATTCAATTAACTTTCCAGCTTCAATGAATCAAATGCCACAACTGTATCCCACATCAGACTTCGGACTCGTGTTTGGATAAAAGTAAATACGAAACGCAATCATGAGCAATCATTGGATTTGTGTCCCTCTGACTTTAGGAAACTTAAATATGCCAGGTGAATATAATTTTTATTAATCTGGCATATTTAAGTTTCCTAAAGTCACAAATCCTCCAATCAGCATTTGCTAACTTTAAAGAGGGCATAACCTCTTCTGTCCAATCAGTGGCTCATTATTAATTATTTTGTTAACCTCTTAAGGATCACCCTCCCTGTACAGGGAGGATTCAGTTATTTTTCATTTAACAGCATCAGTATTAGAATTCACTTGTGTCAATATAGTCAAGCTATAGACAAAGACAAAACGCTTATAATTTCAGAAACTTTTTCTGTAAACACGGAGTTAGCTCAGTAAATGTGTGCGTCCATATGAATGTAGTCAATACGCCTGAAAACGCTGTGAAACTATGCCAGACCTGTTGGTGGCGCTGTGACGCAATGACGGGATCAAGCCCAAACTTCCGTGGACATGCGCGGAATTTTGTAAACAGACAACATGGCGAGTGGGCGAGCTGGTACTACATTAGTATGGACGGACGATGAGGTTGAACTGTTGCTTCGGGTCACACTGGATTACAAAACCAACAAGCTACAAGAAAGTGTCATTATTTTCTGAGTGCGGCGCATGCGTGCTTTAACAAGAGGCGGGGCGATGACGCAAGCGTCTCAGATACATTGCGGAGAGGCAGTAACCACGGAGCGGCATATACGGAGTTTTGAAATCTTTCCACTCTGGGACCTACTTTCAAAAATGTTCGTTTACACCCCCCCAAAACGCCGGCCTCGTATGGACGATACACTGGATTGATAAAGTATTTTTGCGTTTAGGCCTGAGCTTGACTTCGTGTGGACAGGGCCTATATCTCTTTTGAAAGCTTATTCCCACCTCTAAACGCGTATTATGTTCAAATAAACATTAAATATAACCAAAATTAAGAATAAGTAGTCAAACTGTATATATATTTAAAATATATATTGTCCTTTCTTACCTTGTCATGCTAATATTCTGGGGCAAATCACGTCTAATCCACACATGTGTGCACATTCGTTTTGTTCTTTAGGGTCTAGAGAATAATTATATCCAGTTGTTTTTTCTTCAAAGTCATCCTTATAGTAGATATCCACTTGTAACAACATATTTGAGTATTGAAAGTTGCACAAACAAAAACAAAACCTGTTCTTTGCGCACTGTATGAAGAGGACATTTTACTGTTTACCTAGCGTCACTGGGTATGTTCGTCTTCCCCTAAGCCTCCCCTTCAAAACAAGCCCATTCCCGGACTTTTCAGTGCTATGGTTTGGAAGGTAGAGTAAGTTGAGTAAAACAAGCGCACCTAGCTTTAGCGCTCCATTCACATAGATATCTGTGCGTCACGACAGCATTGTCTTGACTACCATTGGCCGATTTGGATGTCAATCAAATCATCTTGTAGCCAATAATCTCAGGTTTCAGGGCGGACTTCTAGCTTCCTCCCACTGTTCCCGTCATATTTGAATGCGTAAAGAGGAAGACGGAGCCTTTTTCACGGAGAACACGCGCTATAACTATATAAATAATAGCTTTTCTGCAAACCTTTCAATAACTGGAAAAAATGCTATTTATAGCAAGAGTAATAGCCAAAAAATTATATAAATGGATTTTTGATGTAAAAACATTGATAATTTGCATGTAAAACACTTTGGCACAGTTGGCACAAAAATGGACCACTTGTGCCGAATGTGCCCATTAGTTACAAAAAAGCCCCCAGCATCAAAATAGTTCCACCTAAAGGTCTAAAATTTCATATAGGTGTTTCCAACACCACAAACATCTGCTCTGGTGAGTTTGAACATCATACCATAAAGTATGTCTTCAGGAGAACCTTTTGAAATTGCCTTTTATTTTTTTTGACAAAAAAAACTAACTTTGATTCATGTTTGAGAAGCTGTAATGCAGACTGTGTCCTTCCTAACAAACTGTAACATACATTTTCAGAAACTAGAAGGTTTTACCTTTCAAATGAGGCCTCATAACACAAAATCAGACACAAGATGTCCACACAATAAGCATTTCCATTTGGGTATCATAATTCGAGAAGGAGCAGGCGAAATTAGGTGATCCTTAAAGGGTTAATATGTAGTCTCAATACTGAGATAAAATAATAATATAAAGTGATGGGTCCGATGGAATTTCTTTACGGACTTCCACACGCATTGTCAGTGAATTGTCAGTAGCCGTCAGATTGAAGACATTTTTATACCTCAGGCCAAGTTCCAATGCAAGGATATTTATTTTCTTTGAACACAAATGACAGCGAGTGAATCCTCTGAATATCACAAAGACAGGAATGACAATCTTCAAGAAAAAACCCCAAATGAAGGCAGAGTTTTATGGCAGTGAGTTGATTTTTTTTTTATGTCCCTTTAAAGTGTTACATTTAATGTAGATTGAAACTCACAAAAGCTGCTCCTTTCATCTAATGTCTGATGGCTCCAAAACGCATGCGAGAGATTATTTAAGACCAGTTTAGAGCTCAATGGCTTTAATGTCTTCCACATGATGGCTTTATGTAGGTTTGCTTGAAATAAAACTTGTGTGCTCAGGTGCCAATGGGAGAAGCAGTAGCTTTGTTGTTTATTTCCATGGATGAAATTAAAGGCAAGGTTATTTAGTTTATTTATATAACACAGTTCATACATAAGGAAACTCAAAGCGCTTAACAAAACACTCATGTCAAATAAAACAATATGTTCCAGTTTCAATTTGAAGTTATGTCTGAAATGCCTTTGAGGTCCTTCACCAGTATTCCAATAATAAGATACGATAAACTTTATTGATCTCACGATGGAGAAATGTACATGTCACACAAGCACAAACGTGATAAGCATGTGATGTGTTACGTTTTTGTGTTTCACCCATAGACTGTATATGTTAACGGACGTAGTCACGCCTATCTCCGCCGTTCTAACTAATGGGCCAAATATTGGACTTTCATGGAGTGATTCAAAATGGCCGCAGGGGCTGGAAAATGTGAAAAAATGCATCTGCGCATGCGTCAGCCGGCGCGAGCTCCATTCGTTTCAACGAGTGACTTCAAAAATTCCCCCTCAGCATTGACACACATGTGGAACGAAGCTTTGGGCCAAGAGCCAGCTTTTGGACCATCCTGTAAAGGTGTCTTTGAGAGGTCTGTTAATGCTATTTGTTAGCATTGGCTAATTCTTATTCCGGGTCCACCCCCATCGGCCCGAGGGGCGCTGACATGCAACGTCATTTTGGCCACTTTTGAGCCGGGACCTTCCCCCACTGGTTGCACCCTAAAGCAGATACAGAGATGTAGTTAGAATAACAAAGGCAAGCAGGCAGTGGAAACAGGGCAGTGGAAACAGGGCACTGGCAGGATATTTGCACTTGTGACATGGCATAATCTTGCAGAGAAGTGGAGTCTGAACCAGAGTTTTAAGAACAGGGGGATGAGTGATTCAAATGCAGGTGTGAATGCCTCACAGAATATGAGAACGGCACAAACCCCAGTTAGACACAATCCCTGAAGAAAATAAAAAGGGTGGGGGGAGGCAGAGCAAAAAACACAAACCCAACATCACATTAGGAAGAGACCTAACCACCACAGACCAAACATCATCTGTTGTGTCCTGCAGCCTGTTTTTAGTTTTCAAATTCTGCATCAAAGCTTTACTCTGGACTGGGCTGATGCCTGTTGAAGGTTTTCTCAAGTTTGTCGGCCCCAAAGCATCAGATCAATGTAGCAGAATCCAAACGCTGCATGTTTGGCTCTGAACGTATTGATTTAACTCTGACAGGTTTTCTGACATCCTGCTCCTGTTTTACACCCCTGGAAAGCAACACTTCCAAAACATCCATCACCCTGTACCTTTATATCACATATTCAGTCTACAAATCTGATTGTATTTCTGGGTATTTGTGGGTATTTGTGGACTTTACCATGTTGTATTCTCTCTCACAATTGGTAACGCAAACCTAGCTCCCTTCATATTATGGCTCAATGACATGATAATAGAAAATAAATATAAACCTGATTTCTGGAGCTACCTCAGAAAGAAACCACTATAGATTTGGGGGGAACCATCATCTCTGGTTATCAGTGAGGAAGTTGAAGCTTGGATGCAGATGGGTATTGATGACAACTCTCTACCCAAAAAATCTCTAGAAAGACAAGGCCAAGGTGCAGGAGTGTCCATCCCAGCCTTGACCTCAATGGGATTTGGAGCTGACATTATCTGAAGGAATGGGCCAAACTTCCATGAATGTATTGTCAGAAACATGTGGAAGGCTTCCCAACACATTTGGCCCAAGTTAAAACAGTTTAAGTAGAATTCTCCCTAATATTCTCCCCAATTATTTACTTTCTATGCGCTGGAAACTGCAGAAAGTCCTAAGTAGCTCTGAAACAGTTGGTAGTGTACAGCGTGCATGGTTTTTCACTGGTCCAGACCAAAGCGGAGAGGATTCATGGTATGAAACAAGCGGATCAGGCAAAAATCCAGTAGAGGAATGCAAACTTTTTGGAAAATGCTAATTTTCCAAAAAGCATTCAGCATTTTACTTTGGACTAGAGCAGAGAAAATGATCCGAACCAAACGGCTACTCCACCTAAGCTGCTGTGACTTTAAAATCCATAGAATTATGAATTTATTTGTTTTGTTTGTGTTTCTGCTGCTACTAGACACCTGAATTTCTCCTATAGGGATCAATAAAGTATCTATCTATCCATCTATTTACCTGTGTGTTTTTAAACCTCCAGTTCTCTGATTGTGTGATGTATAAATCAATACAAAACATTAAACATTATTCAAATATTGTATTAGTCCACCTGACCAAGAGCATAGAAAGTTTAATTTGTCTTTGGTTTCAACTGTATGCACCGGTGAAGAGGCCCTTATGCAGAACGCCGCTGATGTTTGATATTCATTCTCAGGTTTTATCTTTGACATGCTGCATACTGTATGTGCTTTGAATATTGAGTACTTTCATATCTCTACTGTCCTTCATTTTGGCGTCAGTGCTCTGCTAATGTCTGTTTCACCCACCTCCTCTCCCGTGTCCGCTTGTGTACACGTCCACTCTAGAAATGTGCTATTAATTCTGATACTTCGGAGATGTTTTTGGACTTCGCCTTGTGTTGTGTTTTTCCCTATAGCATTGCAACCTCTGCCCTGTTCACTGAAAGGTAATGTCAAAGTCGGCCATATCCCGGCACGACTCCTATCGGCGCCGCCATCATTAAAGCGCGTACAATGAGCCCGCTATGCCCTCTTTCTTGACTGAGAGGCACCACCTGTTGAGCGGCGGCTTCCACTTTTATTGCAGCTCATCTGGAGGAATGGGCCCGACTGTGGTGCGGTGAAATCGAGTCACGCTGGGTGGACATTTTCACCTCGAATAGATGCAATCGTTCAGAGCTTGCACACAAAACAACAACACCTGCGCCGTGCACAACAGGGAACTGCAGCGCATTATAAGACACAGAAATGTAGAATGCAGAAGCTTAAAGAGGCAGGGCAAGGGCTTCACTGTCAAGATCCAAATGCATACTATGTCAAGCTATTTGACTTTGTGGATCAATAAGGGTTGAAGGTCTTAATATTTCTAATTGTGTTGTAGTTTGTAATAATAAAAAAACACTTCCAGTAGTCCTGGATCTTTCATTTTCACACATGTTTTTTTATTACCGCTTATATCTTTCAGAGACTCAACGCTGTCCTTTCACAAGCTTGAAAGAACACGTGGTGAACATTGGGAGGAGATTTTGTTTATTTATTTATATATTTGATAGGGACAATGCCCATTAATGAACATCAGTATAAAACAAATGTAAATATGCCGGATTAACCAAGCTAGTTTTCATCCGTAGTCCCTAGGCAGGAAAATCCATAAGAAATGACAACATACAATACAAGATTCCCACTGCCGCCAGTCGATGGCAGTGCCAGTATCAAGTACAGAATTGGGTTGCTGCAGATTAATACAATTTTAATATTTCAAACAGTAGATCAGTTGCTAGAGCATTGGCCTTTGAGCCAGAAGGTCGTGGGTTCAAGCCCACCTCAAGACTTTCACCATCGACTCCCACTGTCTGCTGTCGTTGTGTCCTTGGCAAGACACTAAACCTCTGGGAACACCAGGTGCCACAGTGGGGCGGCTGCAGCTGTAAAGTGCCAAGCTGCCGTTGTGTCCTTAGGCAAGACACTTCACTCCCATTGCCTAGAATGAGTCTGGTGTGTGTGTGAATGGTTGGTGGTGGTCGGAGGGGCCGATGGCACATACTGGTTGCCTCGCTTCTGTCAGTGTGCCCCAGGGCAGCTGTGGCTACAGTAGTAGTTTCTTATCACCGTGTATGGAGTGAAAGAATAATGACATGTAAAGCGTCTTTGAGTGTCCAGAAAAGCACTATATAAAACCGATGGATTATTATTATTATTAAAAGGGCATTATAATTATAGTAGATTGTGTTTCTATGATTCCAACCTGGAGCTCGAGGAGGATCTTGTGACCTTTCTCCATGGGGCCGCCACCGCCATATTGTTCTTTAGAGCAAGTAGGAGGTTCTCCATCTGCTTGTTTCATGAAAACAGTATTGCATTTATGCTGTATGTTAAAGTATGTAGCTTTGACAAAGAAATACGAATAAGAATAACTTTTATTTGTAATACACCTTACATTGCCATGAAACCTCAAGGTGCTACTACAAACTTAAATGCATAATGAATTAAAACATTGCAGGATTTATAGATCAGTGTGAAATAACATTTTCATATGAATTATTGTAAATCACATGATTTTCGATAACCTGTTTTTCTGGTGGAAATTCTGGGGGAAAACCCAGGACCTGCTGGAGGGACTATGTCTCCCAGGGTGACCTGAAGGAAGTACTGTATTTGGGGTTAGGGAAGTCTGGGTGTGTTTGCTTAGACTGCAGCCCCCGCAATGGATGAAGCGGAAGAAAATGGATGAAGGGATATTATTCTGGTTACGGTCATTTTTGTCATGGACATTATGTGTTCAGTAAAATAGTAGAATGAATAGTAGACAAATCATGGAATATGAAGTGCTGCCGTATGTGGCTCTGGAATGTTTTGTATTCAGTTTCCATGGAAACAAATCTGATCTCAATGCAAGACACAATGGTAGGTTTTTGTTTTAAATTGTTTCTTTGATCATTCCTGGGGCCTTTAGAATAGTGAATTTCAGGATTTACCATAATTTGAGTTACTGAAAGTTACTGACAAAATCAGTCTAAAACCAATGTGTAAAAAGAAATCCATGTCAAAGACGATAAACACTAATCGGGTTGTTGAGAAAGCTCGTCTGCGTCTCTACTTTCTGTGTAAACTTTATTATTTACCACAAACTCTAAGATTCTGCTGATCTTCTATCACTGCACCATTGAAAGTTTACTTGTTGGTTCTGTGTCTGTGTGGTTTGGTGACATTGCAGACGAAGAAAGGAGAGCTCTAAACAAGGTGCTCCGCTCTGCAAAGAGGACTGTGAGCTTCCTGTTCTGGAGGTTCTTTATAAATCTTTTAAACCGAGCACTTAGAATAATCAATGACTCTTCTGGCCACCCTGGAAAAGCCATGTTCCAGCTTCTTCCCTCTGGCAGAAGATATTGTTCACTGACATGCAGGACATCTCGATATGCTAACAGCTTCTTCCCACAAGCTGTTATCAGTTTGAACAGAGAGCTTTAGAGATCTTTGTATCAAAACTGTTTTTGTCGATTGATTTCACAGTGTCAATTGTTTCCTGTTTTATGTATGTCATTAAATGTTATGTGTATTATCATATTAATAAATGTGTGTAGATTAGTAGGGTCTAGTCTAGTTAACCAACTCATACATTGAGGGTGGCGAGATGGCAGCATTCTCCCAGCCCCCAGGCAAGAGTGAAAGACTAGACGTATAAACAAGCAAAAATCCAGAAAACATCTGGGTTGAGGCGATCACATGTAAGAAGACACTTCTTCTGTTGGAAGAGAAGATTGTTTTCAAACCTAGAGTTCATAGGTCATGTGTTTTAAATCTTCATATCCTGTTACCTCTGGATAGGAGGGCAGGCTGGGTCTTTTTGCCTTGTCTCTCCACCGGTGCAGTTAGACCCAGGCTGCTGCCTGTCTTTTATATGTATTCTGTTTTATATATTAAACCTTCTTTTATATCTATCTAAGTTTGTAGTTGCCTTTCTTTCATCGGGCGACTGTTTAAGGACAAACCTGGCTGAACCAGCATTAACAATGTATTTTTAACCTTGTTTTATGTATGTACTTGTCTGGTGCACTCTGGGAGTTTTTTGCGGATGTACTCCAATGTGGTTTTACTGCAAATGGCATATAAATGAATCTGAATCTGAGCTGGCAAGGTATGTCACAGCATCACGTGACCTGCAGGAGCAAACAAACCATCTCCAAGTGTAATACCGAACAAGCTAGAAATCTAATGCCTAACGTACATCGGACTGGCAACTGATTATATTCGTCGCATATGAGTTGCTGCCCCGCACACATCGACAATCTGGCGAAAACGGGCAACTCCCAGTAGCAGACCAGTCTCGGGAATAACAGCGCGTACATCTACAGCAACTGGCCTCAACTACAGTGTGTTTTCTGACATAAACTGTTGCGGGCGCAATACACGCAATACACACATGCTGTTGGAGCGCGCACATCGGGTGATATCTCCGGATCTGAGTACAATTAGTTGCCGAAAAGTATAACACGGGCAACTGACTGAATCCGGAGATTGACTGTTTATCTCCAGTTGTAAGAGCGCTCACATCGACCAATTTCGGCAACTGATCATCTCCATCATCTAATCTCAGTTGCCAAAAGCCGCCTTGCAACTAGTTGTCTCCAGTTACTCTGTCGATGTACGCTAGGCTGAAGTAAAAGACGACCAAATAAATTACTTTGGGACAAGGGAACACCGGTATACAAGGTTAAAAGCTTATGAAAGTCAATTGTAAAACCCCCATTCAAATTTCCTGCTGGAGGTAGGACTTACTTTTCCAACAGCCCATGTAAAGACGAAGTCCTCCGCACGGCCAGTACAAGGAATCACAATCGAAATGGTGAGCAAAATGACTCCAATCTTTGCTGTCCTTTCCAACCTTTACCCATCATCGTCAAGGGCAGGCCGTGCAATTGCCTGGTTAGATGTGTGTGCGTGTGTGCGCGTGTAGAGCTCGCCTCTAAATCATTGCTTTCAGCTACTTACCAGACAGTCCATTTTGAGGGAAACGAGCGGCTCGAGCACTCTCCCCCGGCTTTGATTTGAGAGAATGGATTCACACAACACAGCCATCAGTTGAATAACAATTGGCTGAACAACGGAGAAAGCTTCATGCAGGGTTTTGTGTTTGCGTCGACCACAGTGAAATTAGACAGATGTGTGCAAAGATGCACACATATGTGTGTGTTATATTTGTATGGGCTTTTCCACATTTGCTGCCCAGACTGAATTACAACGTTACTAAAGTTTATTGTCGTGATAGACTACTTGTCCAATGGTTTTTTGTTGACTAAAAACAATTGTCTGAGATAGATTCGCTTCACCTTGTGCGTTGGTGCGTCACTTTTTTCTATCCTTTTCAGAGCTTAGTGATGTGCAAGTTGGCCTTTGTTTATCACAGGCGGGCGATTTAAAACTCTGAAAGCAGGTTGGCCTTCGCTGTCTGTTAGAATAAAATATTATTGTGCTTCATTTATTTATGAATGACTGAAAATTGCATGATTATTTGATCACAGCACCATTTTGCTTTTAAAAAACTGTTTGTACATGAACTGAACTTGGAATGAAGGCTTTTCAACATGTTGCGTCTCTGCGAATTATAACTACTTTCAATTGATTGTGAAATTGAAAAATCTGATGCCACAGTCGAACATAACTAATTCGGTATTAAAATCATTATATCTGTACAATTTTTTGACTGTTTTCTATGGCCGTCATGAAGTAGTGAGTCTTGCCCTCTCATTGAGCCTCTCCCTGTACAATAAAGATAAATACAAATCCGATCAAGTTTCAACTTTTATCATATAGTAAATATATCGTTTTAGAGATTCCTAGTTTAGAATTCCATGGGGGAGTTTCACATGTCAGCCCATGGGAGAGTGATTTCAATCTGTAAGTTAAAGTAACACTGTTTGACTGTTTGGCTTTTCCGTTTTGTCAACATCACTCATAATGTTCTCTTTTGGCCTTTGACGATCGCTCTGCCATGTTGAGTTGAGTTAAGTTGAGTGTTTATTTATGTCGAGTTCAATCTACATCAAATCTTCCATATACAATTATTTATTACAATACTGCACATCATTCAAACTCGAAAAGGAGTGGGAGCTAAAAAAAATCACATAAATTCCCACTTCTGTGAACATCACACTGGAGCCAGTAACAAACCAACAGAGTAACAAGCAGCACAGTGACCTCAGCCAATCCCGTCGCAGCAGGCACCAGGGCCACTTGCACAGGTGTTCCAATGTGGATTTACTGCAAATGGCAAATAAATTGAATTTTAATCTGAACATAAGATCATACAGTTTTCATTAAAGCAGCCGCTTCTCAAAAACGCTGCGAGCCGAGGAACGTCCATATTTGGGCATTCCGCAACTGTCACAATAGTTAAGCACTCCTTTTACTCTAGTTTGCTACAACATGGTTTTAGCTTCAACTTTGCCACAAAATTGTGTCAAATGTTTAAAGATTTCCTATTTCTTTGGGTTTGTCCTCAGTTGTCCAGTCCAAATTATCTATATGCTTTTATGAAGATAACCAAACATATTGTTTAAGACGTTGTGGCCCTAAACCTGCCGATTGGGCCACCTGCAGGTCCTGATTCTTGTTTTCCCACTGTCCCATCGATGACACGTCACTGTAAAACAGGATTGCTGCAAAGGTTTTGTGCAGATATTTTGTTCATGTACTGTATTCAAAAATCCCCTTCTATTAAAGTATGTATTATTTTTAATGGTGAAAGCTCTTTTTTGCATAAATCTATGTGATCTATATTCGCCTCGGTTCTATCTGTTACATGTTCTCTTTTATCTGATAGTGTATGGTACCCAATTTGTTTGTACTTGCCGTGTAACAACTTTTTTTCCTCCACTATTTGATGGATCTTTTTCTAAACCTATTTACTGATTTTGTTGGTTGCCCTCTCCACATCCTACCTCATGTAATTGCATTCTTTTCTAATTCCACCTTGATTAACTGTTTTTCGATGAACAGGCAATAAACCTGGACTGGCTTGTTTTTTCACACGTGCCACACGTCTGCTGATTGTTTTTCTCCCACAGTAAATCTTGGCTAATTAAGACTGATAAATTAATTAGCACAAATATACAGAGTTGACTTGTTTGAGCAGAGGTTGTCAACCATCGGAAGACCTTCTGTCAACCTCATTTAAGCTGTGACGGACTGGCCTGCACTTACCTTGAATCTTAATCACTGTTTTTGTAGAGAGCTTTGTTCAAGAGACGGGTGAAAGTTAGATTTCCATGGAAACACCATCTTTAAACAGCACTCCAGAACCACCAAATGTGTTATTTAAAAGTTGAAACAGGGTCTGCGGAGATCAAGGGCCAAAATCAACAGCATTTGTTTATTATATCCAAATCTGTAACTCCACAAGCTTTTCAAAACCCAAATGCTGGGATTGAAACAGAAAAACAGACAAAATTGTTGCCCCTTTGTCCCAAACAACGCACGGTCTGTCGGATTAGATTGAGAGCTTTTGTGAAAATTTAGCAGGACTTTTCATTATGCAGATTTTCATTTTGATTGAGGGTAATTCCAACACATGAATATGTTTTGTTTTAAAACATTTTTTTTCAAAAAAGCAGTATATTCAGGAAATTTGTCTCAATGGAAGACACTATGTCAAATATCAAACAAAGGACACCTGAACAGAATGTATTCCACATATTGTGTCCCACCGCTTTTTTTTCTTGTGTCTTTGTTTCAACACACTCATCCTTTAAGGCCTTTCAGTAGTGTATCACTAATATTTGCCCCATTTACAAATTCCTCCGGCTCATATGCAGTCTTCTCCTGCATGGTTTTTATGAACAGTGCTCTCCGTATTCGAACAGAAACGCTTCATCCAACCCTCATTTCAAACTGTGTATGGTACTTTATGATTGTAGTTATGAACAGTGCTCTCCATATTCGGACAGTAACTAAACTTTGGTCTGAGGCCATCCGTCTGTTCGCTTCATCCAACCCTCTTTTCAAACCGTGAATGTTTCTTTATGGTTGTAGTTATGTTATATTGGTGTATTTGAAAATCTAAACCACGGAAACCACATCTAAATCGCAGAAAAGCGGTATTGAGAGTATAGATTATACTCAGATGAGGTCTATTTAATTCTGAGGGCAAGACGCACAGAGTAAGAGAGAGCTGAATAGGTACAGTATGCATTCAAAACACTTTTTTTTTTACATGTACTGAATATCTTTCACAGACAGAATCTGTGCTTGCATGTGAGTCCTTAATAAAGTCTAAATAAATATTTACAACAATTGTTGAGGGCATTTGTTCATGGCACCACCCTTCCCGTGTTGGAAGGGTGGTGCCATGTACAGGAATGTCTGTTTCTGCATAGAGCTCAGAAGAGTGTGGCTTTGTTTGCACATTTATTCACTCTCTCTATATGAACAAAGATGACTTACTTACTCCAGATTAATTCATTGATTTGATACTCGCAAATTATTGTGTTCCTTACAACTGATTAATGTCCCAACATGGAGAACATGGCTAAAATTTGGGGGATATAATTTAATCAAATAATTTTACATGAGGGATGATTTCATGTTCAAGTAAACCATTAACTACCATTGCAATGGTTTTGGGCTATATTGATTACAAAGATCCATCGTATGTTAATTATCTGTTATTGACCATAGTGCAAAATAAAATTCAAATGTAAACCCTGAATTTAAAAAAACTTATTTTATTTTAATCATTTCACTGCTGCAATTTAAAGTCCATTGAAATGTGTAAAAGATATGTAAATGTATGATGATTCCTCCTTTTACTTTTCAGAGTCTATCTTTCCATAACCCTCCGTAATACCTCTGCGTGGATTTGGTTTGTGAGCTTTAGTCCTTCTCCTTGTTGTTCCTCGTCGTGTTTACATGCACTTCGTTCGTTTCTACAGGGAGGGATAAAACTGTAGCACCGCACACTCTGGGGATCTCATTTACCGTCACACTGTCCTGGCTCTCTCTCCGCCAAATTGGACGGGATTTCTTCTCTTTTTTCCACCATGTCCATGCAGAGATTTCAGCATTTTGTGGTCCGCCCAGACTTTATACACTGATTAACAGGAGTTTGTAGCCGCGATGCGATCAGAAACACACCATTATGTAGTCCTCCTTGAGCGCGCCCAAAGCAAATCTGAGTGCTTTAGAGCCATACAGTAGCACAGGCAGCTTCCATATAAATTGTTCATATATTTTACATTATAGAGTCCTGTATCATGCATTTTTCACATGATAAAAACTGATTAGAGCGGCCAATTACACAGGCCCAAAAATATATAATCACAATGAAGAAAGTGTTATGATTGATTCAAAATATTTCAGAAGGTTTTAACATAAATTTCAACATGTGCTGGATCATAAAAGCCCCAAGAGTTTTTTTGTCAAGTCAAACTGGTGGATAAAAAATGCAATGTAAGCTCCAGCACTGAATAACTATGAATAACTGAATACCTCATCAACTGTGAGGTATTTCTCTGATCATTGGAAAATTGGTCCATCTTTTTACCAATCACTATAATAAAATAAATACAAAATGCTTGAAGTCCTTGAGGAGGACCATTGACCATTTGCCCTATACATCTCTAAGTAATAACCTCTGTAATTAGCAATAGAAATGTATGATCGTTGTAATTCCCAATTGTGGATTATTTTCTAAAAAGTAAGAGAGGCCATTTTGGGACTGAAATTCCTGTCATCACAAATATATCTATAGAAATCAAGACGGTGGAGTTGGAGCCAAAATGTCCGCTTCAAGCTGGTATCGATCATGCAGGTGTGTGTGTGTGTTTGAGAGTGTATGCGTTTGTTTGGTCTAAGGTGGATCACACCTGGTATCGATCCAGACACAATGCTCGGTCCACTGGTCTCAGAGGAGCTCATTCTGTGGACAATAATCCCCCAAACCCTCCACAACGGACTCATTAAAAACTACCGCAAAAACTGGGAGGACAAGGAGCTGCTGGAGCTTAGGCAGCAACATTATGCTGAAGACTATGGCGTCTTCATTCAAAAGTTGTTGTATGGCAAAAACAAATAAACGCATATGGACATGTTTGTATCTATTAGTCAGTACTCACTCAAGGCTGCAGTTTTCATGTTCATTTAACCTACCATCTATATTGATCTGCATTCAGATCTCGAAAATAGTTGATAACTAGTAATTTAACAATTTTCCATTTGAAATGAGGAAAAGTCCACTCGCTATTATGAAATATGAGGACGAGCTTATTGAATCTGTCAGTCAGTGATTGGAAAATACTCTAATTTGGAAAAGCACTTGTGTCCCCAGGTTTGTGAAAAGTGCAATATAGCTAAGGATGACTTACTTTTCTATCAATATTCTATCTTAGAGTGAACAATAGTGATAATAGTTTACATCTCTCCCTCATTCAATGTGTTACATGTATAATGAAGATGAATTGGCTTCACTCCAATACCAACCACAAGAGGAAGCTCAAGAAGCGAGCACAACTTTAGCCTGGTTCACACGGCAGGATATTTAGGCCGATTTACCCCTTACGACAATCTTAAGAAACGCTCCGATTTCCGTAACAAAATCTTACAGATTATCCTGCCGTGTGTGGGGTGTTAAGACTGCACTCGTCGCTCGGAAGGACATCGGGACTGCTCCCAATCTCAAATCGGGGATATCCAACATGTTGGATTGTTTTGGCCCGATTTCTCTTCGTGTGTGGTGTCCCCCGAGGACAGACGTGCGCGTTGCCATGACTGCGGCGTGTAGCCAATCAGAAGACGAGACGAGGCGGTGAGGAAACGGCTCCATATCACGATGTAGCAAGTATAGTCCATGCTCGTGTTGTCTACACTTCTTTGACCATCGCCTTTTCTTTTGATTACGTCTTTTCTCCGATAAAAACAAACTATCGCCAATGCATCCTCTTCGTCCGCCATGTGTGTTTACTCTGAAGTCACGCTTGATCTCGCGAGACCTGAGATTTCCGTCTGATCTGCGAATACTCGGGGGGGGAAATCGGTTCGTGTGTGGTTTGCGTGATTTTTGCCGTGTGGCTGCGCACCACACACTGTACAACCAAAGTGGTTAGACCCGTGATTTTTTATCTCCCTGTGTGGGGTCTCACACAGAGAAAAATCGGCCGACAATTTTCAAATCGTCTCGTGTGAACCAGGCTTTAGTTGCAGGGAGATGCAGAAAGCAAGAAGAGTTAGAGAGAGAGTGAGCAGGAGAGGGCCGGAGAGAGCCTGCTTCCTCATTAGCCTACTCCTGCGTTGGGGAGGGCTCAGGCCTGGTAGATTTGCATATGCATATGACAAAGACAAGTCACAATTGAACATAGAGAAGATGGATGTCCCTCAGACTCTTTTCAGCATCCTGATCAAGGCTGGTCCAAACAAACAGTTTGGGCTTTGATTTTGTCCAGAGTCAGATCTATATTAATTCCACGGACTCCACTCCTATTGCCTCTATATAAAGGATTTCTCGACAGTTAGCCAACAGCTGCAATGACTGGAATTGATGCCATAGCCGACAGTATGTTACTGATGATGAGTATCCATGTATTCTGTGATCAAACCTCTTCAAAGTTTGCAAGGCTCACATCGAACACTGTCTGCCACAGCCACATGAAGCACTGGACCAAGTGTTGTGGTGTATAGTAAGTAATTTATTTATATAGCTCCTTTCACACAGCTCCACACCGTGATGGGAGCGGAGTCACCTACAAGTGGCGCATGCCGAACCTATCACAACGTGTGCTGTGATGCACAAACGCCAACCACTGCTCATTATTAGTTGATCAAATTTCCAAGGGGAATGGCAAAGTCTTCAATGTCAATAAGACACCAGTAAACAATCTGGCTCGTATGGAGTGAAGAGAACCAACTGTTCTGGGAGTTCTGGTAGTTTCAGATTTCTATGAGTGCTAGTTTAGTGTCAAATGCATGTTTATGTACACAAATTTGCCAAGGAAAACCTGATTTCTCCTTACTATTACAAATTTATGACGAAGGTGCCTCGCTCCCATCTCTCCGCGGCAGTTTGCTTTATGAGGACAGTTTACACCAATTGAGATGATCCACTGTCGTAACTATAGTATGATTAAATCCTGCTTCATGCAAAACCTGGCCATTTCCTAGACTCTGTAGCTACTTTTCTTTCACTTGAGCGGCACTGCAGACATTCAGCGTTCTTTGGGGATAAACAACACAAATCAACCCAGTCTGGAGGTTTCGAGTCTGTACGAAGGAAAAAGTAACGCTCATACATTTGCTCTGGGCAAATAATTCTTTAAGTTATATTTATTTGCTGTCATTATGAAAACCTGCACTGGTTTAAAGTCATTGTTAGTATTATTCTTATTAAAGTGTGCTGAAATTATAAAAGGGGTTGAATTATTTTGAGGAAAGGAATCAACACTTCTCAATGTCATCTAAGGAGTCTTAAAAAGGAGCTGGCATAATAATTCAATTCAATTCAATAAAGTTTTTTCTTGTATATCCCTGAATTACAACAAAAAATCTCTCATCCCATTGGCTTGTTGCCACCACCTGTGCCTAACCCGGCCATAATCTGCACTCAAGCATCGGTCATCACAGAGCAAGGCCACAGTTGGGGACTGTGCGCCGAACTAATATACAACAAACTTACAATCAATAAATCGTTCAATGCATCTTGTCTCCTGCAGTCTCTCTAGATTGAAATTAGCCAACACAGATCCTAAAATAAATGCAATGATCAAAAACACATAGAGCCATTTGTCCATAAGTGGCAGAAGACCAATATCCACAAATGTTGACAAATGTCGTTGAAAGTGGGAGTGTCCTGGATCTTCGAGGCAAATCTCAATTTTTACTGCTTTTATTTTCTTCAAGAATCTTTATCGATAATCTCTGTAGGGGCTGAAGAATTAGAGCCGACCTGACTTCTACATCTATATACTCTAAATCTTTTTAAAATCAGTTGTCAAGTGTAATTTTGTCTCCGGTAAAACATTATAGCTGTTTCCTGTTTTTAGAATAGAATTAAAAAAAAAAAATCTGCATTTTTGAAAAATAAATGCCCATTATGCAAAATATATGTATTTAAAAATGAATGAAAGCCTCCATTACGGCAGATGAGACTTAAAGTTTCACCTGTAAATCCTTCACCCAAATCCCATTTTATCAGGCCTCTGATAAGGAGCGAGTGATAGAGAGATAGGGATCTGTCAACCAGAGTAAATTAAAAAGACTTAAGAGGTGATAGTATCGGGAAAACATAATGCAATTTATTCTGTTGGCTTTAGGTGTTTGGCTTTGAGGTGCGGAGACGAGACAGGACACAGTGACTGACAACATGTGGCAAAAACAAAGAGCAGGTTTCCAGACTGCAACGTCAGAAAGTATTTTAACCCTCATTTTTACAATCTTTTGATATAACATTTGGGAATTTGCTAAGATTATATTACATTTGGCATGTCCCTTACGACGTATTACCATTTATTTTTGATTTGAATTAATTTGAACTCAAAACATAACTTAAGAACTTCAAGCAGAACAATGAGTCTTTCATTATTGGAAAATGGGTTAACTATCTCTTTAATGACCAATGATGACACTTTTCTTTTTTTATATTTAATTTATTATTTAATTTTGGTAAATGAAAAATTGAAGTTCTTTGAGATGCTGTTGCAGATTTTTGTGCTCTACAATAATATTTGGATTGGATTATTGAGTGAATGGCTGTTTTGGGACAGTCTGCTGATTAGGGGTGGGAACCTAAGGGTACCTCACGATACGATACGATACACGATAAAAAGCTCACAATACAAAGCTCACGATAACAATAATATCACAATAACGATATCACGATAACGATTTTATCACGATATGACGATTATTGATATATTGGTCAGAAATATACAATATGCCAATTTATGGCATAAATAAAAGAAAAATTACTCTTTATTTCATGATAAATGGAATGGAGATGCGTAATGTAGCCATATATTAAGTATTGATACCAATTCAAAAAAAAAAAAAAGTAAAAAAAACAAAAACAATCTTTTTTGTTGGTTTTATTGATATCGATACTTGGCAAATGCATATCGATAATCGAATTGCGGGAGAAAGTATCGTGTCACACCCCTACTGCTTATGACGCATGGATAAAACGTGTGACCAACATCCTCGTTCTCCGCTGCGTTTCTTCCGAGGTCGGTGGATTCCTCTGTTCTCTCATATTACTATTCAAACCAGAGCCTTTGTATTCAGCCTGTTAACATGGCCACGGGGATCTTTAAACTTTTATGCTTCTTGGAAAATAATGGATGATTTCACATCTTCAGGTCTTATTATTAATTAAGATTATTCCAATAAAAGGAACAAGGAATCCATCACTTATGACCACTGGAGAGCAGTTAAGGCTGTATTATTGTATAGTCATGATGTGCAAAGGTTAACAGGGACTGTTTTATGCTTGTAGATTGGATTCTTTATACATTTTTGATGGAAATGTATCGGCAGCAGAATATTGACTGTGTCCTTGACCATATAGACTAAAATGCAAATGGGGAAAATGTACGTCAATTTTCCAATTGTGTCCAATTTAAAGGGGCACTATCTGGTTAAGGATCTAACACCTGCTTCTCAATGGAGATGCCAAGAATAAACAGATTTGCGTCCATGGAAGAAAGCTAGTCATCTATATTTTACTAGTATTACTCCTCTCTTCCTTCAGCAAATCTGTCTGATTTTGATAATCAAGTCAGATGAATTTAAAATGTTATTCACTGGTGTTGTGAACACTAGGTGTAGCACAAGATAGCTTTACCCACAGTGAGGGGGGTGAGGGCAGGGTGAGGGACCCTCAGAATGTATAGGGGACGATGTGTGAGGGTCACATCCGTACTACCTCACTAACAGTTCACATTATATGTGTTTCCATTTTAACAAAATATATACACTGCTAATGCTTGATGCAAATCATTTAAAGGAATAGTTCACCATTTTTACATACTGACATATGTTCTTACCTTACCTTAGACTAGTTAATACGTACCTGTCTGGTCTTAGTCCGTGCGCTCTGTCATGCAAACGGAGCAAAAACGGGAGCACAACCGCAGCCTCCTCTGTATATTTTGTAGCACCAAAAGGTAGCTCCCGCTAGAAGCTACCAATCTCTTCCAAGTATTCCCTATTAAATGTATATAGTTACGTGACGTGTTACACTGCAAAGTATAGTAACACAGAAATGTAACAGTCGATTTTCTCAGCGGATAAAAGCAGAGAAGTTAGGAGCGCTACGTCCGCGCACTAACTTCTCTCCGGAGACTTCTCTCTCGCTGCTACTGTGTGTATTACAAGTCACGCTGCTTCTATTGACGGAAGTGAGCGAGAGAGAAGTCTCCGGAGAGAAGTTAGTGCGCGGACGTAGCGCCCCTCAGATTACTACGCCTCACAATATAGTACCCGTTTTATCCGCTGAGAAAATCGACTGTTACATTTCTGTGTTACTATACTTTGCAGTGTAACACGTCACGTAACTATATACATTTAATAGGGAACACTTGGAAGAGTTTGGTAGCTTCTAGCGGGAGCTACCTTTTGGTGCTACAAAATATACAGAGGAGGCTGCGGTTGTGCTCCTGTTTTTGCTCCGTTTGCATGACAGAGCGCACGGACTAAGACCAGACAGGTACGTATTAACTAGTCTAAGGTAAGGTAAGAACATATGTCAGTATGTAAAAACGGTGAACTATTCCTTTAACATGTTTTCAGATTAAGATACAGATTAAGAGATCCTTTGTTTGTCCCACAGTGGGGACAGCCTCTGTCCACCTCTCTCCTCTGGGTCCTGTGGGGGTCTGACTCCTGGACCTGGGGGAGGTCTGCAGCTTCCTCTCGGCCCTGTGTTGTTCCCTGTGGCTGCAGACGGCTCTCTGCTCCTGGTGCAGACGGCTCCTTGATGACAGCTGGTTACATCTGCACCCAGCCCATCATCTTTCCACGATTTTATCTTATATGAAGTGACTGTATATGTGTGTATTAGTATATTTTGTATGTGTCTCTTAGCTGTAAAAAAGTATTGCTTAATTAAACCTTATTAGTAGACCTTATTATTGTTATATCATACATGTACAGTATAGGTCTCTAAGGGTTTTCTACTAAAACTGACTGCCATAAATGCTTTTCTTCTCCACACAAGCTGTATGAATGGAGGTTTAGAGGTGCAGTGCATTTCCAAACCTCTGACATGTAAATCATAGAGTTTCTTCACCCAGGCAGGCAGCCATTACTCTGACTTTTTGTTTTCAGCACAACCTCTTTATCACCTTTTTGAGAGTTTGTGAGTGATGCGTCCCGAGCAGCCAATAAGCACTTTTAGAAATGATGAATCCAACAGTGATGCTCAATTTCATAGTAAAGTACAAACACGGGGACGGCAGACTACTAATTTACCCACTGATAGGAGCAGGCTGCGCAAAACAGGACCCAGAAACATTGAAGATTAATCGCCTGTCAGGACCAAGTGGAAGCTAATAACACGGATCAGCGGAATCAGGACTTACTACATTGTGTTTGGGAGCTGGATATTTATGTCAGAAGGAGCAAAGCAAATGTTTGGGAAAAGTATGGGATTTTAAAGCCAGAGGGGATGCAGTTTCGCAGTTGCAATTGAAAAAGAAAATCATTAATAATCGATCAACGGTGGCATGTTTAATCCCAATAAACAACTCGACTCCAGGCGAAAGAAAAATGCGGCGTAAGAAGTAGATTTATGCACTCGGCGGCAGCAGAGAATTTGCCAGAGCTACAATAGGTATTACTTATTTCTGAACAAGGTCATTTTTACAATCTGCTTATACCGGGCGGCACGGCTGAGTGGTTAGCACTTGTGCTTCTCACCAAGTAGGTCCTGGTTTCAAATCCTGGTCAGAACGGGGCCTTTCTGAGTGGAGTTTGCATGTTCTCCTCATGTCCCCAGGGTTTCCCCGGGTGCTCCGGCTTCCCCTCCCAGCTGACGAAGCCGAGCATTGACATCTGGAGTTGGGTCCCTGGGCTCTGTACTTAACTTCACTAATAATGCCGATTCTTAAATGTAAATATTTAAAATGTTACATGATGCATTGACTCTGCTTTTATGCTCTTGAGCGGAACGTTAGAATTTTGTGATTAGTATTAGTAATATACAAACTGCAACTGTACAAGAGTAGAGAGTTAACAGTTGCTTTCAGTAGCAAAGCAAGTCTCACAATTCGAAACAGTTTCGGTTTTGTTTTTCTTCCCAAACTGATATATCATCACAACATTGCCTCCTCTGAATTTGATTGGTCAAACTATTTTAATTCAAACTATTTGTAAGTACTTTTTGTAGTATTTTTAATATGTATATCCAAGAACAGACTGTTAAAAAGCTCTTTTTCCATATACGTTCAAACTTATATTATATGGATCAATCAATTTGTCTCCTCCAGAAAGGTACTTCCTGTAAGTTGGAAATGTTGCCCCTTGTAAATGGACTGTTCAGTCCGATGGAATCAAAGACGTTGAGGTCATTCAAGAGTAAACTAAAGGCTCATTTTGTTTTTTTGTTTGTTTATGATGTACAGCACTTAACTTTCACCCAGTGACCCACAATCACACTCGCAAGCACACACACTGTGAAGTATTGTACATGTTTGTTCAGTTTAACCGGATCACCTGGACAACAACCTACACAGACACAAGGAGAGCATGCAAACTCCACACTGCAGACTTTAATGTGTCTGTATCAAATACATACAATCAAGTACATTTATGGTACAGTAGTTTTTTTATTTGAATACATGTGTAACCATGTAACTTATTATTTCTTCAATACACTTTCCATCGCTTCACTAAAGTCTGAGCATAAATCCTGCAACACACGGAGACAGTCTGAACGTGTGAGAGAGTTATGGCCATGTGTGACTGTGACCCTCTGCATACGCTGCACTGTCCAAGGCCGGCCCTCCGCTCCTGTGTGGGCAAACACTGACTTATGTCCTGGGGTAACTAGAGTTATGGCCCCGAGACAGCAGCTGCAATGAACAGAGCGATGGAAGAACATGCAGAGGTTACATTTGAGTCAGAAGAACGCTCTTAAATAATGTGATGTAGTAATAAAGCGGTCAGGAACTGGTTAGTCTTATGGCAAAGGGCTGAGGAGACATTTGGAGTCTCAAAAATACTGCACTGGGTTTTTCTGGTGTGTTTAATTATTAAGTTACATTTGTTTTGTGTTTTTAAATGCATAGACTTTTCCTGTAGGAAATACTTAAATTGTGGTAGATTATTAATAGATTGCCACCACTTTCCAGCAACCCTCTCTTTACCTCACTTTACTCAAATGTACATGTCTCATTTGCCATGAATACGATCACTCAGGTTGTGCAAAAGACAGGAAATGCGCAAACATGTTAAAAAGTGGAAAGATAGTCTCTTTTAGGCAAGATGTATTATGGACAATTCAATTAAAAGTGACTATAACAGTGCAAGTTTACAGTCCTTGTTCAAGGGTTCACATTTGTCTCAAAGAGGGAGGACCATTATACAGATGTATACGTTTGCAGACCGCAGCCTTTTGACTTTTGATAAGAAAATTTATGTTCCTTTTAGGAGAGCTGGAATTAGCTTGTGTGAAAAGGGCCGATCGTGTGGACAGTTGCAGGAAATCAAGCTGCACAGTGTGACAGTATTTCCCTGTTCTCACTCTGCATCTCCAGCCTGACTGCATTTTCACTCATTTTAAATAACGTTGACAGCTCCACAGAAAACATTGTGCTCACTGATAGATGGCACAGACCTCTGAAGCTAAGCAGAGCAGGGCCAGGTTAGTACTAGACTGTAAAGTGCCAAACTGTTGTTGTGTCCTTAGGCAAGACACTTCACCCACAGAATGAGTGTTTGTGTGTGTGTGTGTGTGTGTGTGTGTGTGTGAATGGTAGGTGGTGGATGGAGGGGCCGATGGCATGCACTGGTTGTCTCGCCTCTGTCAGTCTGTTCCAGGGCAGCTGTGGCTACTGTAGTAGTTGACCACCTACTACCCCTACCCCTCCCACCACCACCTACCGCCATGTACAGAGTGAACGAATAATGTCATGTGAAGTGTCTTTGAGTGTCAAGAGAATACATTTTTATTACTATTATAGACATCTTATGCTTAATCAACGTTCTTCTGAACCATGAGCTTCTGACCTTGTTTCATCGTCACATCAACAAAAACATAAAATCAGGAATGTCCAGTGGCCTTTCTCTTATTGAGCTCACTATTTCCGCTCTAGATTCCAAGCTTGTTTGTTTGTTGGGTTTAATTCCCACTGCCACCAAAATAGCTATAAAAAACTCTGAGAAAATAATTGTTTGTACATGTACAAGAAATATAGTTCCACACTATCGCAACGGTCTCTGGCTCTAGCGTCGTGCCATCTCCACTGGAGCTTAAAACATCTCACTGCTGCTGTTACATTAGTTTGATTTGTTACCGCAGGTTTGTCGACGGGCATTTTCAGAACAGATGCATCTCCCACCAACTACTTTGTCTTAACAATTTGTCTCTAGTAAATTATTAGTACGTACCGAAATATGACCCATTTGTTGTTGTCAAAAAAACGCTTCCCGCTGCATCTTGCACCCGGTCGATCAAAGCGGCACAGAGGATGGCAGCTTCACTTCAGTCTAAAGATTAATTAAGCTCTGTCTTATCATTTCAAGCAACAATTGAGTCAGAGAGGGTAAAAAAAAATATTGACGAAAACATATTATACACGGGTGCTTCCCCTTTTGTGAGGAGAGGGACCAACATGTGTCTTGTTGTGGGAGTACAAGTGAATTGCACATTGCATCTGCGTATGCGAGGGTCAAAATAGCGACTAAACAAACCAGACTGTGAGGCGTACGGGGGTTTGGTTGAAAGGATTTTTTACGCCTACATGAGTTCACGGAGAATGACAAGAACGCTTGCAATGTTCAACTGATCTAATGGAATTCTAAAGGCTTGAAGGTGGCAGAAAAAAAGTTGTTACTCCTTGATTTTTTACAATTTGCCAAAGGAACGGCCGTGAAAGGGATGCGAAAGACTCATATGTCGTGAATGGTCTTCTATAACTAGACATTATTGACAGAAACCTTTGCTGGCTCCCACTGTCCTAAACGCCCCAAAAGAACATATTAGCACAATTTTGGATATCTTTTAGTGTTTGCAAAATACAGTCAATCTCAGACAGAAACATGAACCAACATGCATCCACCCAGGGTTGCTTTTGTACATGTATTCCAATGGAGTTTTACTGCGAATGCCAAAATTAATCTGAAAATGATCTGGCCATAATTGCAAGTGAAACCCAGATCTTGTTGGACCTCTGAAACTGTGCAGGGCAGGGTCTGGTAAGTACTGTGATGGGAGACCTCTGGGAACACCAGGTGCCACAGTGGGGTGGCTGCTGTTGTGTACTTAGGCAAGACACTTCACCCACATTTCCTAGAATGAGTCTTGTGTGTGTGTGTGAATGGTTGGTGGTGGTTGGAGGGGCCAATAACACATACTGGTTGCCTTGCTTCTGTCAGTGTGCCCCAGGGCAGATGTGGCTACAGTAGTAGTTTATCACCACTGTGTATAGCGTGAAAGAATAATGAGACGTGAAGCATCTTTGAGTGTCCTGAAAAGCGGTATAAACCATGCATTATTATTATCTGCTCCAGGATGTTTTATTGACCGTAATTTATACGTGTTTGAGTATTTTTTCATTTACCATAATTGCTGTGATTATCATCTCTACCGCTCCACGCCCACTATTATTTCCTACATTCTTTCCCCGTGATGCTACATAGATGGGTGGGTGTTGTGTACATACAGAGATGTAAAAACAAATATACTAAGGAGTAATTGAGATTATTGTTACAAACTATCACTCAGTGTCCTCATTCCCATGCACTGCATTTTGTATTTTTGCGTGTTACCCTCCTCATTAAGACTGAGGTGGAGAAAAATATGTGGACAGCACTGCAGCTTCTCTTCAGGAGCCTTGTTAGACGGATCCAGACCGGCTGCTAATGATGGATGTAGTGGATGTGGTTAGACGCCTCCTGCAAAAAATGCAACAAAAGCTGTGACCCGCTGACCCCACAGGCAGCACAATACCGAGAAAAGGTGTGGTCGCGAAGAGAATTCCCTGTTCAGAGAAGACCATGAGAAAGAAGATGCAAAGAAAAGGGATTATTGGGAAACTTTTAAGAAACAATAGGTTTTCTCTCTTGTGTATCTTTTCCCATCATGTTGCATTCACAATGGACAACAGTGTGCATGTGTTTAAATTCCTCAGCGCACATCCACAATTGCAGCAAATATGGACATTTGAAAAAAATCATAAAACTGACTTTGGAAAATTATCTCCATCTGCTATTCTGTGCAGTACCTGAAGCATTGTTGTTTCTGTGTGACTGGCACCTTTCATCAGGTGACGATCAGATCAATTACAGCCCACATGCTCTCAATATAGATTTGCATAAACCCACCCCCTACACTCATATCAATCACCTAATGCTAATTATGTTAATTATATATCATATACCTCTTGTGTCTTAAATAGTAATCTGGACCTTTTGAAAAGACCAACTTTCACACTACCAGACTAAACTCAAAGTTAACACTAGACTTGAACTGAAATCAACCAGAACTAGAATGGAATAATGGTTGGAATGCAGAGGACAAATATTATATGAGGGACAATAAAATGTCTTAGTAAGAAACAATAATGTTCCTTATGTTATGAAGTATTAAGTAATCTAATACATATGTATTTGTAATAACTTAAAATACTTTCAACAATTAATAATAATTCTCTTGTAGTGATACATTGCATACATATGGGGAATAGAAATGTGTCCCTCCTCTGTATTTTTGCAGCATAAACATCTCTGGCAGGTGATTTTTCAGCCTGATCTGAAGCCTGCCTCTCTGTCAGCTTGTCTCTCTCAAACAAATGATTCTTCCCCAACAAATGTCGCCTTCTTCAGCGGCTTTCCCTCCATTACGGAGGCTGTGTGCATGGACAAATGCCAGTTGCGCATACATTAGCATATACTAGTGTGCCCCACCAAGAACAAGAATAGTAACACTTTAACATAATATTGTATATAATAATACAACAATTTAGGTAACAGTTTTACAATGAGAATTAGAATACTTTAAGTGTCTGTTAAACTACACCTGATTTAATTTCCGTCTGATTTAAAAACAACAGAATTAGTTTTGTATTCAGAGATTTTTATGGCTTTCTTTGAATTGCTGGTGTGGTGGTACTTTGTTGCCATGATGAAGAAAAACACCAGCACTATTTTCCTCAACACAAAATGCATCTGATTTTTAAAGTCATATTGATATTCAAACATGTTCCAAACAAACAGTAATACACCAGTGGATTCATAGACTATTCCTCGAGCACAGTAGGTCTTCTTAAAACCCAACAGCATGATGTCCTGATGACCCCTATACTGCTCACGCTTGTTCTCTTGATTGTGCGCAAAGCTGCAGTTGTGTCTTCTGATCACACACTTTGTCTCTTTTGTGTGGTGATTGCAGCTGTTTCTGAATCAGTGGCCGTCCCCTGCAGAAGTCCCATTACACCTGTGTCATTTTTTCCGCAACAGCAGGTCCATCCGAGTGTTCACGCCGTTTGGTAAAGATTGTACAGTCACCATAGCTGCAGATGGCAGAGAGGGAGGGGACCGAGCTCCGGGGACAGCTTTAGAAGGCATTTTTCAGCTTTCATGGCACCTGCAGATTTCAAAATATAAGGTTTTGTGGTCACGTTGTCAACTTTGTGATCAAAAACCTCTTAAAGCTGTAAGTCATTGTGTTGTCCTAAGACTCACACTCTGTTTTGAAAGTCGTCTAGCTCCATTGCTGCTACTCATTTTGAAATGTGGTTTGAAGTGGACCTGAGACTTGATATGAGTACTTAATGATCTAAGTTCTAAAATAAATTTTGTCTAATAGTCTAAAAGTAGAGAATCTATACAAAATGCTCCACTATAGTAAGCTAACTCACTTACCACTTCAGTTCTACCCTTGGTTTCTCGTATGCCCAACAATTAGAACCATTATTTGTCCCATGATATAAAGACATTTTGTGTTTTACAATAGCATGGGGCGTTTAACTATAGTTCTTGGGGCTGGGGATCTTTCAGAGCCTGCTGATAGAAGACATATCTCAATACGCATATCCAGATACAGGGGACTTTCAATCTCATACAATTCAATACAATACAGTATATGATACAATACTGTATATTTTCAAACTATATGATTCAGTAAAAAGCAAAGGCTGCATTTGGCCTGTATCCATGAATCAAAACATACATGAAAATATGATTCTACAAAATAAAAATCTAAGAACTTGTATCTAATTTAAAATAAAGGTATATATCTAAGTATCTAAGTTTATTATTTATTTATAATCTTAACATAATACATAGTGTTTTAGAAAACAATATAATTTGCATATTTGTAAGAAAGTCACTATTTTACACTGATTGGCTGAGTGAGGGTAGTCCACTCTTTTACTCACTCATGTGTCTGAAAAGGCTGGACTAAAGATACATTTTTGTAGCCAACACATACATGCATGTAAAAACCCTTTTTTTTTGTGGTCAGGTACGCCAGCTTTAAAGCTTTGGGTTTTCTGCAAACTCACTTTTTTTTTTTCATAAAAGTCTCATAATATTGCATTAAGGCTTATGGTGGGAGTAGTTCTACGGCGCATGTTCAAAGAGGGCGAGCTGCTTGAGGCTAACTTGTGTCATGCACAATAAGCACGGCCCATTGGCTGCCATCTTGGATCTGTGGTGCTTATTCTATGCTCTTTAATCTTCTATATCAACCCTGCCCTATAGCCCAGAATCTGCAAACCCCATGCATTTTACAAA
Organism: Knipowitschia caucasica; assembly: GCA_964034765.1. Classification (NCBI taxonomy): domain Eukaryota; kingdom Metazoa; phylum Chordata; class Actinopteri; order Gobiiformes; family Gobiidae; genus Knipowitschia; species Knipowitschia caucasica. Next base: position 17,110,906 of record OZ035829.1, read on the forward strand.
GGTATTGATTCCACAGGTAGCTTCACAGGGATAAACAATAACCCATCACACCAGTTTAGTTGCATATTAAATCAACTGTAATTAAGCACATTCTAACATCTTCTATCTTTATTAAAGCCATTACTCGCCACTTTTATCAGCCTCTCTCAGCAGTCGACACAGCTAGACTTTGTATGCAGCAATTATCGTGTGAAAATCATTGTTGCAGAGTGATTTAACCCAGAGAAGAGGGAAAGAGCAGAATGATAATACAAATGCTTGCATCCTTACCTTTTGCTGCAACTTGACTCAAAACATTCCTTATCCACTGACCTGCGTCTCCATGCCAACAGTTATAATAGCCAAGTATAATTGTTTAGATCCAAAGAACATGGCCACAATCCTGACAATGGGAAAGATCTGTTTTGAGTTGTTCCTTGCCAATGCACATGAACATTTATGACATTTATGGACATTTATGGACATTGGGAATTTGCCCCTTATGTGTTTGATATTATTGTATTTCATATGTTTGAACTGCTCAATTCATCGATCTATGTTGGTGATCGACAAGTTTGTAAAATCCTCCAAGACGACTGCTGTTGTGATTTAGAGCTATACAAAAATAAATGGAATTGCCTATATATGATTTTCTTCAGGTCGGGGAGATGTCATTTACATTCCTGTTTTGTGTCTGCTTCTCTGGTTTTGATCTTTTCCACCAATTAATCTAAATATCTGTTTTGGTTAATTTCACTCCTACAGTATATACATGCTATTAGACAGAGTACATATAGGCCTTCTCACTAGTCTATCCTTTGAGGCACCTCAAAGCTGTGCCTTACCTTCAGATCTGTCAGAGTCACATTACAATGACTACAATTTCTGTTCCTCATTCTGCATGGAAAGCGCCCTCGTCGTCGCACCCTGATGGGAGGTGAAGTATAGTCGCGGAGGATGCGCCGATCAATCATGGTGCCAGGCAGAAAGCGCAGGTGACATGCCAACCAGGTGAACCTTAAAATATACACGCAGCCATACATCACGCCAATGACAGGTACATTAGGGGGAGGGCTGGTTCACGCACTGACACACACATGTAGCATGTTTCCTGTGGGCTGCGGGCCTCGCTGCATCTGCAAGTGTGACGACAGTGAAGAAGAGATAAGAGATTATTTGTCCCACAGTGGGGAAATTTCAATGTTGCAGCGCACATACAGGACAAGTGGTAAGAGCACACAGGGAGCACGCAAAATATACAAAATACTGTATAAGTAGCTGCTATGTTTCTTAGCTAGCTGTAAATGCTTCAATATCAATCTTTCGATATATATCTATCTATATATAGTGCAAAGTTATAAACATAAAGGACAGGGTAAGTAAATAAAGTGACATTTAGTTGAAATTCTGAAATTGCAGTATTGCACATATTGCACATGTTTACATAATTGACTATTTACAGATTAATGCCATGTACAGGCTCATCAGCTCTCATTGTACAGTCTGACAGCAGCAAGAAGAACACCTTCTCATTGTGGTCCAACTTAGAAACAGTGTTGGCTGTGACTCATTTATAAATACTATAACTATGTACTGTAACAGCTTAAAAATGTGTTCATTTTTCAATTTGTTCGTTTTTCAATATCCTCCAGGATAAACATTGTGTTGTTTTGTCTGTGACATCACTCTCCTCCGCCTTCAGAACAGCAGCACCTCAGTGGCCCCTGTGTAATGCTGGCTGGCTCGTCAAGATCTGAATATACACAAAATATATAAATATACATCAATTCTATTTCAAATGGTTGACAGCTTATTTCTCTCAGCTACAAACATATTTATTATTCATACCCCTAGTGTCAGTCTACCATTCATTTGTAAATTCAGTGACCCCTTAATCCATTTCTGGGTTGGGGAGGTGGCAGACAGAGCTGCACCCAATTCACAGAGCACCAGCCCCTCACTGATCCACCTGCAGGTGGTGAGTCCAGAGAGGGAGCTTCAGGCAAAGTGGGGTTAAGTCTCGTGCCCAAGGACAGCAGTCATCAGTGGAAGTCGGTGGAGTAGGTCTTGTGGCGGACTCGAACCCATGACCTTCAGGCCCAAAGGCCAATGCTCTACCAACTGAGCCACTGTCGCCCTATAAATAAATCATAATATTTTACTTTGAGATGTTTGAGATGATGAAATATATTGGAATATACTGTACCTTGTGTTTTGTGCCATCCACTGGATCAATAGTTCTTTTGTGGCAGCAAGAAGGATGTGTCCTCATTCACTTTTCGTGTGACATAAAAGCTTCATAGATTTGAATAGCGCTTTGACACTCAGCAAATCTGTTCCTTTCCCAACATCGTCTGCAATTCGTTTGATCACTAACCCATCTGCAGGTCCCGTCCATGCCATATGTTTTTATTCATCACATTTACATCTTTACACAACAAAGAGGAGATACTGGACAAAGACACCAGTGTTGTTATATGTCCTGTACATGTTTGTCACGGGGAATTGAAATCATACAAAATTATACCTAATGTGGGATGAATACTGTTTCAGGCCACATGCTTTTTAGTTTTTTAAAGACAAAATAATGCACTTCACAATTATTTGTCTTTCTAAAAAATATCCTTGTTTATTGTATGTTGTTGTCCATGGGGTATGAATACTTTGTAAAGGTATTGTACTTTAGTTCTATTATAGTGATTTTGCTGATGTTTGTGTATATACTTGCACATTCATAAGGAAGTGATGCACACACAAACACAGGGCACTCAAACATGCAATCAAATTAACCTTAATCAAATACAAAATAAAATATCATAAAAGTCAGTTTGCATAGTTATAAGAAAACCATTCTCTCAGTTTTAAAGTTCAATTCTGGTAACTATTGCACATACAGTATTTTCAGATTTGACGGTTTGCTTTATTTTCCTAAGGAGTGTTTTGTTTGCGGATAGAATCGTCGGGAACAGTCAGAATCCAGGACTTTGGAGACAGTTGGAGACGCAATGTGCCCCTCAGCCAAAAGTTTAGAAATCTTTCACTGAGAAGAAGAGATAAGCTCACATCATTTTCAGCCACCAGCGCTGAATCTGCCGGAGGCGCATGAGTTTGGTGCAAACCCAAACAATAACTCTGTTGGTGAGAGTGAGTTTAGAATAGTTGTAATGCATTCGGGAATAGAAACAGAACAGACCTGCATTCTTAAAGATGTATTTCAATCTTGTTTACGGAACTAGTTTTTTTTTTTTATCTCGGAATTTTCTGATGTTCTGAAGTGTTTGTGGACGAGAGATGTTTGTTTATACTTGGTTTAGTCTGGATTTGGTCTGGATTGAGACGCTGTTTGGTCCAACTGTTTGGGTTTTCTTATATTGGTGTCGTTTGAATTTATGAAAGAATACACTTTGTCTCACATTATTATATTTTAAAACATTTTTGTGCCTGCCTGTACATGAAATAGTATACCATTGTAAATGTCATCAATCATATAAATAAAGTGTTAGCCATGACAATTTCAATTTTGTACTGGTTCCTGATATGTTTTGTCATTTTTTTCTCCTCAAAATGCACTATTTTTTCCCCAATGCATGTCGAATGTAGAGTATTTATATTCCAAAAATGGTGTTTTGAATTATAGTTCACATTTTGCAAGTGCTAAATGGAAACATTCTCAGGTGGCACAGAAGTACGTTGTTGATTTTGTTTGAATTATTGCTATAAATTGTTGTAAATTGCAGTAAAGATCACTAATGGCTCTGTTTTGCTCTGAAGGCCTATTACTTCGCAGCAGTGGCAGCCCGTCTCCCCTGGATACCACTGATGTGCTAATTCATCCCGCCTGTTTTTCCATCGCAGTTGCACACAAACTATAGTCACGTTGTATATTGCAGAGAGAGAATATGCAGACCCCACATTGAGCTCATGAATTTCATTTATTTCATGTGGTTGAAAGAATCCAGTTTTTCCAGTTTATTTGGTCTGTTTTGTATTAAAACAGAGCGTAGAGGGGAAAATTCAATCATCATTCCCACTCAGCAAAATCATAGGTTTTCCACCCAAAACCTGGGTCAAACTTGTGGCTCAAGTAGTGTTTTTTTTGAGATATAAACTCAACCAAATATAGCAGTAATTCAGAAATCATTAAAACCAAACTCTTGTAATGCCCATTGTTTACATGTGTGTCAGGCAAAGACAGTAACACAACTACACCCACGTGGCACGAGGGATAATAAATGTTTGGATCCCTTAAAACATTTTAGAAGCAACTGTGGTTAAAGTTGAACTCCTCATTCTAAGGGTATTTTCTTCTTGGATGTTTTAGTTATCTGAAGGCTGATGCTACTGGTGCGGTGGCGGGTGCTGATTGGAGTCCTCCATGGTGTAAATCCATAAGCACACAGAAACATCTTTGGCGGTGTCTTTGTGTAATGGGGGTTGGCTATGGAGATTGTGCGAAAGAATGAGTGAACCACAGGGGGTCTATTGTAACGGGTGTGAGATGACTGGGTGAGAGCACACTGTATTTGCCAAGGGAGGACAGGAGAACTGTAAATTACAGATTTTATTATAAAAAATAAAATGATAAAATTGTCCACATTTATACTAAAAGTCCATAAAAACAAGGTGGGCTAAAAAGACTTAAGAACGACAGTCCAAGAAAGTGCGGCGTGCTGTCCCGGGGAGCGGTCCCTCTCCACATGCACCGGGTCACCTGGGAATACAAAGCAAAACGCCAGCATGGTGTCTGAGACTATAGGGCCTGAGGCTACGATGGTGCAGTGTCGCAAGACTTACACACAAGGCAGAGTTTTCCTCTGCCCCTGCGTGTAGTCCACTTCACAACACTCCTTCACTGAGTCCCGATCTCTCCCTTGGCAAATACAGTGTGCTCTCACCCAGTCATCTCACACCCGTTTAAAATAGATCCTCTCTGGTTCACTCATTCTGTCCCCAATCTCCATAGCCCCCCTCATTACATTTGTGTCTTTGCGACAATAAAATGTCTTCTTTGCCTGTACATGACTCGTTTTTCGTTCTCTTCACTTTGTATAAGCCTTAAAAAGAATGAAGCTCTCAGTGGCTGTAGAAATCTTTATTTTAATGTATTTACTTTCACAAAACGAGAGTCACAAAGCACTTTATAATTGTTGTGGACATCTTTCCTTTCACTCCACACCATGATGGAATCAGGGTCGCCTACAGAAGGTGCCTCCTAGACCTATTGTATATGTTTTTAGTGCAGAAAACCAGAGCACCTGGAAGAAAGCTCCGCAGACATGAGGAGAACATGCAAGCTCTGCACAGAAAGGTCCCGTCTGGAAGTGGAGTATAACCCAGGAACTTCTTGCTGCGAATCACAAACACAAACCACTGCGCCATCATGATGTATAGTTCATTTTGTGTCCTGAGAACTTGGATGCACTGTGCTGTGATTCTACTGATTCTCTCAGACTTGCTTTGGACTTAGGTAGCCATGCTTGCATGCAAAAGGCAGATCCCATCAGACCTCTGAAGCTGTGGAGGGCAGGGCCAGTTTAGTGCTGGGATGGGAGACATCTGGGAACACCTGGTGCCAGAGTGGGGCGGCTGCGGCAGTAAAGTACCACAACTGTCATTGTGTCCTTAGGCAAGACACTTCACCCATATCGCCTAGAATGAGTTTGGTGTGTGTGTGAATGGTTGGTGGCGGTTGGGGGGGCAGATGGCATAATTATGTCAGTGTGCCCCAGGGCAGCTCTGGCTACAGTTGTAGTTTATCACTACCGTGTATTGAGTGAAAGATAACGGCATGTGAAGCGTCTTTGAGTGTCCTGAAAAGCGCTCTGTAAAACCAATGCATTATAAAGTCTGAAGTTTGTTTTGAAGCTATTCTTCTGACATGTTCCTGTCTTCCACACAGTGAAAAGCCAACACTGATTCAAACAATGACAGGTGATCAATCTTGATGTTTATGGGGACAAGACAACTGTCAATTCAGCAAAACTCTTTAAGAAAATGTTGTTTTAAGTCAATTTTGAAATGCACTTACAAACATATACACTGGTGTCGCGGGCACTATGCACTCAACTTTTTTTTCTATATTTAAAAGTCTTTATCTTTTCCTAAAACGTTTGCACAGACACAGGAAATGATCCTGATCAGGTGGCGTAAAAATGCTTCTCTGACAAAAGAAGAAACGTTACATTTTTAGGCTCACTTTCCCGTAGTGCTCTTAAATTAGGAGTATGCACGGCTGCGTTTAACAATCTGGCCCAGAGCTACCCTCCACCTGCCTCCGCTCTGCATATCCAAGTACCTGCATCACGCTGATTCTGCACATTTTAAAGATTATTTTAGAGAACACTGGTCCAGAACTAACTCCCAAATATCACATTCAGCTTTCCTCTGCAGCTGTCACATGTATAAGGCAGGATTGCCACGTGTCTGCTTTGGATGTGCTCAAGTTAGACAAGTCAAGAGGGCAAATCTGATGTTTACTGTAAAACTGGTGAGAATTGAGGTATAGTAAGAAAATTAAATTGGGACTATTCTCAGGGAAGAACAATTTAGTCTGTTATAAAATACCCTAAGCAACTGTGGTGCTAGCAAAACACTTTAGAATAAAATAATACCAACAAAAATCCCCGTACATGATTTGAACAAGGGATCGGATTAAGCAAAAAGCTTTATTTATACAACTTGCCTATTCGCCTGCCGATGTTTTTATTTTTATTCAAATACACATACACATACACAAAGCCAAAGGCGAGTTTGCGGTCAGCGAGTGGATCTACAAAGTTGGGAGCACATTGTTGAATGACTGATACAAGTTTGGAGAAAATAATCTCTGGCGAGCTCTTTCAGAACATTTTCAAACAGTAAGACAACAGTATTATACTCTGTGTTCTTTTTATTCTGAAATAAACAAGAAATAAATACATATTTTTGTATAGTTTTCAGGTGTCTTAAAGATGTTATCAAATAAAATCAATACATTATAACATACAATTCATCTGACTCTACCCTCCACCTGCCCTGCAAAAGAGTGCATGGGTGTTGTTCTTTAACTCTGAAATCTGCTAAAATAGTACATAATGCACCTTTAAAAAACTGCAATTGCAAAGTTCTTCCCTTAGTTTTTTATTCTGTTGGACAATTAAACATGTTCAGAGATACCTAGGATTGTGTAAGTAGCAAGCAAGAAGAAAGTCATTTTTTAAGACATTGAAAGACTGACAAATTAGTATGAAAACTGGAACAACCTGGCTAAAAGCTCAAGTCAATTGTGCTCATGTGTTCTTTAAAACCTTGATGCAAAGCAGTGGAAGCCATTGGCGATGCGGCTACAGCTCATTCTGTATATTGTACGTCTGACCCCCTCACTAAAGCCAGGGTCTAAAAGCCTGTTAGAGCTTGTTATCCAGCAGGCCATTCATTTCACTCTGATCCTTTTAGTCCTCTCTGAGCCACCATAGCCACCAGGGAGCTGTCCATTAGCATGCCTTCACAATAACTTTTACACAATTACTCTGGCGTTTATCACCACTCCATACGCCCCCTTTTTTTTATGTGTTTTAAACAACCACTCACCTGGTAGGAGAGGGAGTAGTGTTTTGGTCTTCATCCTACACACCAACTTTAGAAAAGACTACGTGAAAAGGCCATTTCATTTTAAGATTTATCCTACTTTTAATGCTACATTTTGGGGACCATTTTCTGTAAAAAAAATAAAATAATGAAAAGACACACACACACACCATTTTGTCAATATTGAAAGCATACAATACCAAAGTAAAGGTTCAGGGTCATGATCTTAAGTGTAAAATATTGAAGTCAGGCTGTGGATGAATCAACCTTTTTAGGAAAATCAAAGATGTGAGAAATGTCAAAATTGAGAATGGACAGGATAAAGTGCAGTTTTCTTTGGCCTCTGCTGCTTGGGGCTTCTATAGTTTAGCCATGCAGCAAGTGTCCACAATGCACAGTGATTTCAAAAGAGGCACTGCAGTGAATATATTTTAGATGTCAGCAGACTTTTTAGGATTTTTTTGGGATGGAAATACAAATATTATTTCATGAAACAGTTTTGTGGCTTATGCTGAAATTAAGTTTTAAATCATAATTGTCCAAATAATGATTATGGGAGCAATATAATCCATATCTTATTTTGTTTTGCTTAATCGCGCAGCATTAGATCAACATGAAGGCTGTAAACAGTGGAAGTATCTGAAGTACTCTTACAACACATGGGTCAACTTCATTTATTGCTGGGTTAAGACTATTCATCTTCCACAGTATCTCTCGCCACCTCCTCGTAGTCCTTCTCCAGCATCGCCACGTCCTCTCGGGCCTCGGTGAAGTCTGACTCCTCCAGCCCCTCGCCGATGTACCAGTGCACAAAGGCTCGCTTGGAGAACATCAGGTCGAACTTGTGCCCCAGTCTGCCCCAGGCCTCAGTGATGGCCGTGTTGTTGCTCAGGAGGCAGACAGCTCTTCGGACTTTGGCCAGGTCTCCGTCTGGCACCACTGTGGGCGGCTGCGATGTGATGCCCACCTTCAAATGCATGAGACTGGTTAGACTGGTTAGACCGCACATTTCACTATTTAGGCTTGAGGTTCTGGAAAAACTCACCCTCTAACTCGATGTTAGCGGGTGAGTAAGTAAGTAATTAATGTTTATTTATGTAGCACATTTTACAGACCAAGGTCACCCAAAGTGCTTTACAATGTTTAGAGTTCAGATATGGTTCCAATCACTCTTTACCGTAAAAAAAATAAAATAAAAATAAGGGCGGCTGAGTAGATAGCACTCTCGCCTTTCAGCAAGAAGGTCCTGGGTTCGAATCCCGATCGAAACAGGGTCTTTCTGAGTGGAGTTTGCATGTTCTCCCCGTGCTTGCGTAGGTTTCCTCCCACTAACAAACATGCTCACTATAGGTTAAATCCTCCAGCTCCGGTAGTCCTGACCAAGCCGAGCATCAGCATCTGGAGATGGGTTCCCGGGATTAATAAAGTGCACCTTTACCGTGATGTGATGACGGAAGCGGGTCGCCAAACACACTGGCGCATCAAATCCATTTAATCCCTCATTTACATTCATAGCTATTGTGCATGTTTTTAATGCTAAGAGAAACCAGAGCACCCGGAGGAAACCTACGCAGACATGGGGAGAACAAACTCCACTCAGAAAGGCCCGGGGTTCGAACCCAGGACCTTCTTCCTGAGAAGCGAGAGTGCTATCCTTTTACTGCCCACGGGATATAATTAAACCTTACATTATCAATCCCTCACTCTCAAAACAGTTTGGTTCAATACTAGTTTTTACATGCATGTATTTTTGGCATCAACAGCATTGATCAGCTTTTCCAGAGAAAACAATTAATAAGGGAGAACCACCATCACTCAGCTCTCAGCCCAAAACGTCAAATTAGTAACTTCCAGGGCTCTTTTTACAAATATGGAAAATATGTAAATATGTAAATATGTTTTCTAATAAAATGAAGAGAGCATGTTGTGCTCTGATTTGTTCACAACATTTTACTTTACAAGACTATTTATGTTGGGACTAACACATTGTATTATCTGTACAAAAGTAAACCTTTATACATATTATGTAGTTAAATGAACTCACATAATGTTTCATTTATGTGATACATGATTGTAATACAGAGTGTTTGTGGTGAGTTCATTTACAGTTGGAATATCAAGACCTGAATTATAATCGGAGCATAGCTATGTGGTAGAAACAGCAGAAAGGCGTGTAGGTTAAACCAAAAAAGGTCAATATGAAAGGCAGCATGTGTTATAGCTTCTACTCTATTCTATTCCAATGACCTCAGCCTGTGTGTGGAAGTTTGTCAATAAAAAATATCAGTTTTGGCTAATTTACGCTCAGTCAATATGTGGGAAAAACATCTCTCAGTTCGCCTCCAATGTTCCCTAGGTTGACCAAACACATTCCTAACATGTAAAGTGTCGTACTCACTTTAAAGCCTGTCGGGCACCAATCCACAAAGTTGAGCATGTGCTTGGCCTTGATACTGGCCACCGCCATGTTCACTTCCTTGGGCACCACGTCTCCACGGTACAGCAGGCAGCAGGACATGTACTTGCCTCTTCGCGGGTCGCACTTCACCATCTGACTGGCGGGTTCAAACAGCGCCTTGGTGATGTCGCTCACCGTCATCTGCTCGCTGTACGCCTTCTGCGTAGAGATCACCGGGGCCATGGAAGACAGCGGGAAGTGAATGCGAGGAAATGGCACCAAGTTTGTCTGCAGATCGGTCAAATTAACGTTCAGATCTCCACTGAACCTCATCGACGCCGTTACGTTGGACACCAGCTGACCCAGCAGACGGTTCAGATTTTTGTACGTCGGTTGCATCAGGTTGAGATTCAAACGGCACATATCGTACAGCGCCTCGTTATCCATCATGAAGGCACAGTCGGCGTACTCCATGTTGGTGTGCGTGGTGAGGATAGAGTTGTAGGGTTCCACAACGGCGGTGGACAGCCGTGGCGCCGGGTAGATGGCAAACTGGATCTTGGTCTTCTTGCTGTGTTCGATGTCCAGGTGCTCCATCAGCAGCGAGGTGAAGCCCGAGCCTGTGCCCCCGCCAAAACTGTTGAAGATGAGGAAGCCCTGGAGAGCAGCGCATTGTTCAGTCTGTAGTAGGACACAAAGAGGGCAAGCATCTGGTTATTCAGACCAAAGATTCATATTAGTATACAGTTTTTTAAGATTAAGGGATTTTGTATTTGTTCCACTGTGGAGAAATGTCAGTGTCGCATCACAAGTTACAGAACGGAATGAGGAACACACAGCACAAGATAAACTAATACTTTATGTTTACAAAAATGCAATAAAATAACATCTTCAACTCTAGCCTAAAAAGAAGCAAAATAAAATATCTTTCAAATAATAATGAAAAAAGTCTTAAAATCTCCAACTAGACTGAAGTATTTAAAAAAAACCTGACTTTAGCATAATAAGGAGCTAGAATTTTCTTTTGTATATTCTAGTGCAAGTAAACCTTATTATCAATACAATGTCAGAACAATGCAACAAAATGTCATTTAGCATCTAACCAGTAGTGCATTAGCACAAGCATAAGTTAACATTTACAAACAGATATATATATACATATTGTATATTACAAAATATATTTACATAATATGCAAGACTGCGATTGTAGCTGCGATTGCATATAGACAGACATGCGTGTTATGCTTAGAAAATGTTTCTGATGAAGACGCAATAGTCAAAACGTGTCACTGCATACTAGACAGGAAAGACCTCAGACATTCTCTGTTTTCGTATATTGATTCCTGCCCAAATTTTGTCTGTTTAAATAACACCATATTGATCTGAGGTGGTTTAATGATTGAAATGGGTTCAAAACTGCAGAATTGATGTGCACCACCTTTTCATCGCCGGCAGACTTTTGTTGATGCGGCTCTAGAATATTTTTGAACCCAATGTGCGTCACACAGGATAGAGATACAAAGCTGTGTGCCCTGACCAGTATGCGGATCCTGTCCATTACTGGCTCTATCATTTGTACGCCCACGGTGTTGTGTCCACGGGCGTAGTTGTTGGCCGCGTCTTCCTTTCCCGAGAGGAGCTGATCAGGGTGGAACAGCTGACGATACATCCCAGTTCGCACCTCGTCTGACAATATAATTCAGACACACACACACACACAAACACACACATCATCAAGACGTCATCATGTGAGTGAAAGTTGTTGCATCAATGCATTGTAAAAAGATAATACAACATTTCATAAATCCGTGTTTCTGGATGGATGATTGTGTGTCTTTTTGTACGTTTTTATATCTTCTGGTTTTATGTTAACATGACTTGATTGTTAATTGTATTGTATAGTTTTTCTTATCTTTCTACATATTTCTACAGTCCTGCTTACCTATTACGGTGGGCTCCAGGTCCACCAGCACTCCCCTGGGAACCTGCTTGCCCCCTGAAGTCTCACTGAAGAAGGTGTTGAAGGAGTTGTCGTCGGGGCTGCTGAGGCTGGAGCCGCACATCTGACCGTCAGGCTGAATCCCGTGCTCCAGACAGTACAGCTCCCAGCAGGAATTCCCAATCTGCACCCCGGCCTGGCCCACATGCAAAGAGATGCACTCCCGCTAATGACACACACACAAAACACCACTTGTACACGTATAGGCAAGTGGAAAATCAACGGGAAAATAATGTGACTCATACAGTATCATACAAATCTAAAATGATACAAATAGTGAATATCTTTAAACATTTAAGAACTAACTAATATTATGCATTAAATTAACTGTATCTGTAACTGTATCTATGGGAAGTAGTGGGAATTTACACACTCAATCAAGAAGCATGGGGTTTAAAGCATGTTAAAATTCAAAAGTGTTAAGTTTCTTTGAATAGTGTCAAGTGTTCTTTGACCACAACGTTTTTGTCAATGTGTCCTGCCTAGTTTTCAACATAGATAAAACATTCAATAGATAAAACATTCAAATCCATTACATTTTGATTTGATGAGACTGCATTTCTTCTGCAGTGTGACCCGACAAATAAACCAAACAAGCTAAATGCATTTTTGACCAAAGACCAGGTAAAGACTCACTTTGCTGTGTGGAAGCCCACTGTGCAGGACGCTCATTGTGAAATCCGTCGGCTTTCTGCTCCAAAAAATCCCCTCCCACAAATATAATTTCCCAACAAATTTAAAAGAAAACAGAGCAGCCATGTATCATACTGTCACCGTGGCAACATCATCAACTCAAGGTCTTTTATAATAAACGTTTTGTTAAATGGAGTATAAATTGTGATGATGAGTAATGTGGATTAAGCTAAATACGACTACACGTGTTTCCAGTGAAGAAACAATCTTGTAAAAATGGTTAAAACAATTAGTCATTGAGTATTTCAGGAGAATCCAGATTTCAAACAACAACACTCATGTGCATTTCACTAGACACACGTTTCCATGACAACATGTGAATACACACAAGGAAAAGTGCAAGTGACTTGAATATGGCCGACTGTTTTCAACTCAGAGAACTTCAGTCTTGGATGTGTCTTTTGGCAACTTCAGGCATGGTTTGGAATTATGACATAGAATGGAAATTGGAAATGTATACTCTTAATCTTCTGTAGTGTGCCTCCTAATTTGGCAATAATATCAGTGGATGCTTGTATGATCTTGAATAAATTAATACAAATAACCCTGTGATCAGAAACTTTATAAGTTCAGGAAACGGACTGAGGAGTTTACAAATCAGATTTTGTGTGTTTGTGTGTTTTTTTCTGTGTTCTATTTTTTGTGTTATACGAACTCTTTTTGTGTGAGTTTTGAGCTACATTCTGATTGGCCAAGAGCTGACTAACGAACCACGCTAGCCTCTGGATGCCCCGCCCCTCACCTGGTATCATTTCGAGTTGAATTCGGAGATATGGTCAAAGAGCACATGAAATAACGCACATTTCTAACAGAATGATTCCAACCATCAGCCTGTGTGATTGATCCTGTGTGACTTCTTGCTGCTTGCGAGTGTGTTGCTGTGTGTTTTACAGCATTAAGCCGACGAGACTCCTTCGCTCGCTATGTAAACAGCGCACTACATCAATGCGAACGCACACAGGCTTGTACATAAGTGTGTTTCCTTTGTCATTTCCACGCTCCGTTTGCCAAATGTTCACAGGGCCTTGATGAGTCCGTAATGATGCTCTTACACACGCATATTTCCATATTAATGAAGACATCAGGAGCAGCTAAGTCTATACACCGCTTCTGCGCTCTCTCTTTCGCTCACACCCTTCTCGCTATTTAGCTGTCCATCTATCAATCCATTCATCCAGATAACTCCGTCTATCTATCCATTTATCTAGTTCCCAAGGCAATCCAAGAAGCTTCATAACACGATTTCAAACGCACACTAAAACACAATACACAAGCTTCAAAGCACAATACGCATACATACAATTATTACATACAAAATAATATTGCTTTTATTGAATTGATCAGTAAGTGAAAGGTATTTGTTCAACACAGCAAAATGTATAGCTAAGGCTAATTTGCAATGTTCATTCCAATTCACAATTAAACAACAATTAAATACATATATTACATTCACACCATAAAAAGGCAAAACATCCTTCAAGTAATAATAGTCACAGGATTGGCTTTGTTTTACAAATTCCTAAAACTAGCTCAGTCCAAGTTCAGTTTGAGTTGAGGACGTTGGGAAAGCAAACTAGGGATATTCAACAAGTTGGATTGTCTCGGCCCGATGTCTTGTCATGTGTGGCGTCCCGCTAAAGGAAGCTACAGTAGCATGAGTTTTTTGACTGTGACATGCAGCCAATCAGAAAGAGAGTTGACATAGCGACCAGGGAATACCCCGGGAAATACTTTGGTCTACTCCCCTCCATAACATACAGTAACAGACAGCCCATGCTTGCGTTGTCTCCACACCTTTTGAGTTAAAACAAGCAAAAAAATGTTCACCACTTCTGCTGCCAATCATGTTTGTTGTCCAGAAGATTTGTGAGAAATTGGCTTGTATGTGATGTGTTGACTTTTCTTGTTGTCTGTATTCTTATTGTTTTGTTGTACATTGGCGTATATGTGTCCAAAATGTGTTATTGACAACATTGAGCTTTATTGCCTTTCATCTCTGCATTAGAGGGGCAATACGTAAAATTCTGGCTAAAAGCGGTACTGCAACCTCTCCCACTCTCCCTGACTCAGGTAACCAGATATGCAGACGAATCCAGCTGGGACCATAATAGCTGAAAAGACAAGAGTTTTGTCAACAACACATTTTTCACAAAGGAGCGGATAGAAATCCATGTTCCTTGTTTTGTCATTAATGATTTGAGAATCATATTGTTTTTAGTTCTGCAGCCACATACTAATAATATTACTTTACCAGCGAGATTTGCTCAATGAGGTGAGTTTTGGCAACTCGGATCACAGACTTTTTGATTGGTAAAACGGTGGAGGGCGGGACATTGAAATTAAAACAATAGTAAGTTTTAGGGGCTGTAAAACTATTATCTTGGCTGAACTACTGTTATCAGTGAAAGAAGAATTCGAAAAGAGCATGTTTTATTAATGCCTTTTGACACATTAGGGCCATTAAATGATAACGTGACATGAAACTCTTACATATTGCTACTTTAACATAGAAGACAGACAGTAGTTCGGCAATCCTGGCAAAAATTCAGAAGACAAAACCCATCACAACAGCCGAAACTCCTTTTTCTCCTTTCGTCTTGGACAGAGCTCTGCACTCTTTCCCTTGGTCGTTTAAGAGACGTGGAGCTGCAGCTTGTTAAAATGAGAAGCCTGATGATTGCTACGATCCAAAACGTGATTGGGCCGATGTTGCGCCGCGTGTGGGGGAATGAGGCCCGCACATTGAATGGGAAAAGTATTAGAAGAAAGCAGCCATAAAACCGCGAAAGCGATAGGAAATGGCGCTTAGAGGCTGTTAAAGGGAGATGGGAATGCAAGACAAGAGGAATTACTTGCATGTCTGGTTGATCAGGGGAAGGCTTTATTCCACTCGAAGCAAAATTTAAGATAAAAGGGTTGATCTCAAAGATATTGCGATGGTATCTTCAGGTTTATTGTAGGTACTTGTTTGTAGAGATGTTGCCTGCCTGAATTGTGTCTAAAATATTATGCAAAAGAAAATACATACAAAAGGCCTATTCAATAGATGTTTATATGTATAGAAATATATTCTTGCCAATACATTTTTCAACACAGAGGAAAACGATGCCTCAGATAACCGTCACCACAGCTCTCTCCTCGCTGGGTTCTTTCGTATTCTCATTAAATCTGCAATTTCCCGGCGTGCTTTGCAGATCACATTGTTCCCTGAGCGAGAGGAGGCGATCACAGTAAAACTAATATTCATTTAGTCTAGGAGGATCTGAGCAGACGGTGACGCAGAACAATGACACGAGAAGAGCGAGCACTATTTTTAAGTCTTTAGTGTTTTAGAGACGCCTTGTTCTCGTCCTGTTGTGTCTTTAGGCCCTCTCTTGAGACTTAGAATTTGATTAGTTTTTTTCTTGCAAAGATATGAAACAAAACCATTAAAAAGGTCCAATATAACACTCTAAAAATGACACAGCACTGGTAATTAAAGGGGCAGTATGTGACCTCAGCAAATTGACCGGTTTCCTAAAAGGTTCACAAAGTCAACTTAAGGACAAATACATGTTATATAATCAATTATGCAACATTGTTACTTTAGCAGAAATAAACCTGGAGTAGTATTTCGATCCACCCAAGCTAATATTAGGGTTTTCTTCTATAAACCTGTGACTCCTGTAATAAAGCTCCTGTCCCAGTTCTGTAACATGTATGATGTCATTGTAACACTGTGACATTACATGGGAATGTCAAGTCAATCAGGCTGGCCACGCCCACTCAGGAAGTAACATCAGCTGATACATGACACGTCACTAAGGCAGGTGACAGCTGTGAAGATGACTCGCAGCTCTGCAGCGGAAACATGTCAACAAGGTCTTTGAAAAGAACCACAAAAACATTTTAGTTTTTTACACTGTTTATCAGCTACAGTATCAAGTGCCCCTGGTTGTAGATTCTCATTGACTAAAACACTTTCTCGTATAATAACTCTCTCATAGTAACAAGTGATCTCAAGTGATCTTGAATCTTCAAGATGGCGCCTCGTACGGTCGACATGGCTCTTTGCTGCTCTCTTTTTCTTTTGTTTTTACTTTTTAACTGTGCATCTGGCTGTTCCTACACCCGTGAGGAACTTATGAACATCCGACCCACCGTTCCCATGGACCTACTGCCTGTTTTCTTGGCATCTGCGGCTGATTTAGTTCATGTTCTAGCCAAAAAAGTGTGGGCCCGTAAAAGGGGAAAGCGAGGAGGCCTGCTCGTGCGTCTTAGGAGGAGAGGAGCGCGCACGGCTCTCCCCGGCATTTTTCTCTCCAACGTACGCTCACTGGGCAATAAGATGGACGAACTCAGCCTGCTCATGAGAAGAAACAAGGACTTCGCCACATCCTGTGTCCTCTGCTTCACTGAGACCTGGCTAAATGAGCGGATCCCGGACTGCGCTCTGGAGCTGCAGGGCTTTGGGCTGTTTCGCGCGGATCGCCATTGTGCGCTCTCAGGGAAGAGCAGAGGCGGAGGGCTCTGTTTCTACGTCAATACAAACTGGTGTAACGATGTGACAGTGATCTCCAAGCACTGCTCTCCTGCTCTGGAATATCTTTTCATCCATTGTAAACCATATTACTCCCCGCGGGAAATTGTTTCATTCATTCTTGCCTCTGTTTACATACCGCCATGCGCGGACGCGCGCGAGGCTCAGCGCGCACTCGCAGAGCAAGTACTGTGTATGGAACGCTTATACCCGGACTCTCTGATTATTATCCTGGGGGATTTTAATAAGGGAAACTTGAGCCAGGAATTACCCAAATACAGACAGTTTATCAAATGCCCGACCAGAGAGGAGAACACTCTGGATCACTGTTACACCACCGTGCGCGGAGCTTTTCGCGCTGTTCCCAAGCCAGCCCTCGGCTTCTCAGATCACTCCATGATACATCTGGTTCCTGCTTACAGACAGAGACTAAAGCTCTCGAAACCTGCAGTGAGGAGCTCCAAAGTGTGGTCTGATGAAGCTGTGGAAGAGCTGCGCGCATGCATGGAATCTACAGACTGGGACCTTTTCAGAGCTGCCACAGACAGCTTGGATGAATATACGGACACTGTGACGTCATACATCCACTTCTGTGAGGATAGCATCATTCCAACAAGGACCAGGGTCATCTATAACAACGACAAACCCTGGTTCACTGCTAAACTCCGGCAGCTCAGGAAAGCAAAGGAGTCTGCTTTCAGGGAGGGTGACCGCAGCGGCTACAAAGCAGCTAAATATCAGTTCAGGAAAGAACTGAAAGCAGCCAAGTCCCGGCACAGAGAACGACTACAGGAGCAGTTTGGTAACAACGATACTGCTTCTGTCTGGAGGGGCCTACGGGAGATCACCAACTACAAACCCAAAGCCCCCCCCTGTGCTGATGACCACAAGCTAGCTGACGATCTGAACTTATTTTTCAGTCGCTTTGATGCTGCCCCTGACACCTCTCCCTCCCCCACCCCCCACTACTCTAACGACCCACCCATCAGCCCTGCCCCCAGCCTAACAATAGCCGCTAAAGAGATTAAACAACTCTTCCTGAGGCTGCACCCCCGCAAAGCTCCTGGCCCGGACCACGTGTCTCCGGCCACTCTGAGACACTGCGCCAGTGAGCTTACTCCTGTGTTCACGGACATTTTCAACTCCTCTCTGCAGTCCTGCCATGTCCCGGCCTGCTTCAAATCCTCCATCATTGTCCCCGTCCCGAAGAAGCCCAGGATCACAGGACTCAATGACTACAGACCTGTAGCACTTACGTCTGTCGTCATGAAGTCATTTGAACGCCTGGTTCTCTCCCATCTCAAGTCCCTCACCTCCCCCCTCCTGGACCCCCTGCAGTTCGCCTACAGAGCCAACAGATCTGTAGACGACGCCATTAACCTGGCCCTCCACCACATCCTACAGCACCTGGACTCCCCGGGGACCTACGCCAGGGTCCTGTTCGTGGACTTCAGCTCTGCCTTCAACACAATCCTGCCATCCCTGCTCCAGGACAAGCTCTCCCAGCTCAACGTGCCCGATTCCACCTGCAGGTGGATCACTGACTTCCTGACGGACAGGAAGCAGCGAGTGCGTCTGGGGAAGAATGTCTCGGACTCTCGGATTATAAATACAGGAGCCCCACAGGGCTGTGTTCTTTCTCCCCTGCTCTTCTCCCTGTACACCAACCACTGCACCTCCAGCCACGACTCCGTGAAGCTGATCAAGTTCGCGGACGACACCACCCTCATTGGACTCATCTCCAACAACGATGAGTCCGCCTACAGGAGGGAGGTGGACCGGCTGGTGTCCTGGTGCAGTGGTAACAACCTGGAGCTGAACGCCCAGAAGACAGTGGAGATGATTGTGGACTTCAGGAAGAGCACTGTCCCCCCGCCCCCACCCTCCGTGATGGACTCCCCCATCACCTCTGTGGAGTCCTTCCGTTTCCTGGGCACCACCATCACCCAGGACCTCAAGTGGGAGCCGACCATCAGCTCCCTCATCAAGAAGGCCCAGCAGAGGATGTACTTCCTGCGGCAGCTCAGGAAAGCCAAGCTGCCTGCACAGATGTTGGTGCAGTTCTACACGGCCATCATCGAGTCCATCCTCACCTCCTCCTCACCTGGAGCCCTCAGGGACAAACAGAGATCATTGTGCGCTCTGCAGAGGAAGTGATCGGCCGGTTCGCAGGACTGTAGCCCACAGTCACTCCCCTCAGGCAGGAGGCTGCGGGACAAACAGACTCTTGAACACTTCTTAACCTGTCCCCCCGCCCTCACTTTACTGCCCATCATACGTCACTTTACTTCACTGTACTGCGCATGTGCACTTGTATATTGTAAATAGTAACTGTAACTCTATTTTAAATTTAAATTTATTCGCTTTTCGACTGTTGCACTGAGCCAAAGCAATTTCCAAGACCTCCCGATCGTTGGCAATAAAAATGATTCTGATTCTGATTCCGCATAATGAGAGCTATTTTCTTTTTTACAACATCTGTGGATACAAGCATTTATCGTTGGTTCTTATGGTTTGCGTTCAAATGATTTCGTTGCTCTCTGTTCCTTTTGCCAGCACAGAACTGGGCAAAAGGAGTTTTGTACATGCTGCTTCTTTTACATGAAACATATTGCAAAAAGACTGGGAATTCAGTGAACTTATTTCGTTGACTGCTTTTAGGTTCAAGACTGAGAGCACTTGAGACATCCTCATTAACATGTAACTAGTTTTTATAGTCTATAATTCTATGAAATTGTTTATAATTTTTTTATAATCTGTAATTGGTTCTAGGTTCTTAATCTCAATGGGACTTTCCTGGTTAAATACAGGTTTGATAAAAAAATAAAAAAATCAGGAAACAAAATCCTATCAGATTTCTGTGTAACGAATGCCACAAAAGTGATTCAATTCAACCACTAAACAAACTTCTTGGGGACATAGTCACTCAGGCGCTTCACTAAAGAACATTGCAGATTATTGCCACCTAAGACATGTGTTTGAGTGCTTGCAAACATGCTGTTGTCAAAGCAGAAAAAACACTAATCGTCTTAGAGCGGAACAGCTACTTTTCATCACAACTGGGTCGCTTTTGCTAATTTACCTTTTTGCAGAGAGCTTGTTACTGCACGCACAGACTTAAGAGCAGGGAGGAAAGAGCAGCTGCAATCACAGACTTGGAAGATGTTTAAAATGAACTGCACCACGGGAGGGCAGTGCGAGGGAGGCTTGGGCTTTGGCAATGGGGAGTTGTGTGGGTGACTGAAAAGAACAGATTCAGAATGTGTCCTATGCAAAAGGAAAAATGCACTTGGTAACATTTCATGGACTTTTTGTTCCTCAATCCATTTTAGAGTCTATCTTTCCAAACTGTCATTGGGTTCATATGCTCCCATTTGCTTATGGATTTTTCACAACTTGCACTATTTATGTGGCCTACGATGCCCGTAAGAAGTGTGGCAACATATCATTCATAGGAAAATACAGCGATTTTTAACAGACAATATGCAGCATTTTCTTTTTATATCTATTCTTTTATAAATATATATATGTCCCCAGAGAATAGGTCAACATGTACAAATCATGTAGGACCTTTCATGAACTAAAGTGTCCAAATCTGCATGTGAAAGCCAGATCCAGTCAGACTTCTGAAAGGAAGGGACTGGTTAGTACTGTGATGGGAGACCTCCGGGAACACCAGGTGCCACAGTGGGGCAGCTGTGGCTGTAAATGCCAAAATGCAGATGGCGCATACTGGTTGCCTCGCACCTGTCGGTGGGCACCAGGGCAGCTGCGGCTACCGTGGTAGTTACATTTCTTACATTTATTAAGAGTCTCAGGTATGAAAAACTGGACAGCACCTGGCCAGGACAAGGACACTCACATCACTCAATTATTTATTATATATATATATATATATATATATATATATATATATATATATATATATATATATATATATATTAGTATATTTGCTATATATATATATATATATATATAGCAAATATACTGTGCAGAACCCTCAAAGCTCCCAGGCCTCTGCTAGAGGACCTGAGGTTAGAGAGGGGTAACCGGCCGCGGAGGGCTAAAGGTGAGTGTTTTTTTATTTATATATATATATATATATATATATATATATATGCATGTATATATTATATACATAGAACCTCTTCCACTCTGTCATTTACCTCGACTATACCAACATATATTTGTGATCATCGAGGAAATTGCATATATGACTCTCATTACAAATACGCATTATTGCAGTAAATCCCCATCTCAATACATTAGCAAGTGCTTGAAGTTTAGTGCGGGACCTGCCAGGCTTTCACACGGTCAGAAGAGGGACAACAGAACGACTACAAGCTCAGCGGAAAAGCTTTTGATAAAAGTTTAATAAATTCACAATCACATTCTTAAATTATGTACGAGCAAATCTCTGAAAACTCTGCCTCAGATTCCTCCAGACCTGAGCCCACTGATGGAAAGTGAGGGAGGACCTGACCAGTTCTTATGCAGTTTTTTTCCACTAAAGAATTTTAAGGACATTGTGAATTATTGAAAACGTTGGGTCCAAAAACCTCTGAATATGGGACGAACTGTGTTTTTTCTCTAAATTGGCTCTGTGACTGACAGACCAGCTTTACTGTGCTGATGCCAAAAATCAGGGGATATGAGACATTGTGAGACATGATTGGAGCAGTTTTTTTACTACTTCTACTTAACTAACAAATGTGAAATGATAAATCTTCAACATAGGACACAAATCGATTTGCAAAATGTTAAAGTTAAAGAGTTCCCACTTTAGTGTGTTCTAGCAAAATAACTCGGATGTAACCAAATAAAAATGTAAGTAAGTAAGTTCTCTTGATTAATAAAGTGAAATCCACAGACCAATGGCACACATTTGGTGGTTTTACATATTTAGTTCTATCAGTAATTTCCATTGACTCCACACACAGTGATGAAAAACAGGCCTAACACCAGGCACAATGAAGCCCTAACCATCACAATCCATTCACTCACTCAGTCCTACAAAGGCAAGACTGCAAACTTAACAACCCAGATCTGCTTTTTGTCACAAATATATTTGTTGTAAAACCACAGTTTAAGTTTAAGTAATAAGTGAAGTATTATAAGGCATTGGCTTGTTCTGGATACAGTGGAGGTTAACTACTGTGGCCAAAGCTGCCCTAGGGCAGACTGACAGAAGTGAGGGGACTAATCTATGCCATTGATCCCCTGACCACCTTCGATCATTTATCAAGTTTATCTCTTGCGTTAATTGCAGAAACATCAGAATAATTCAATGCAACAAGCAGATATATGTTGGCATACTATTTCAAAACATATAGTTTTTCTCATGAAATCCAAACAAAAGTCTCAATTATATCTTTGGCTCGTTTACTAAGTGTCAATTATCTACAAAAATGAAATCATCACAAAAATGGTCTTCTTTTGTGCATCAAAAAGAGCAGTCTTTCTATCGCTGCGTTTCTGTTGTCTGTATTGAGCTGTTTTGTGTGTCCTCTGCCGGGGAAGACTAACTCCATTGATTTTCCGCCGTGCAGTGAAAGCTCCCACTTAAGTGATATTGAATCTGCAAAGAGGAAATTTGATAACAATTTGAGGAGAATTCAAATTAACTTTGCAGAGGGTCTGCTGGTGGCGTGTGTCTGTCTTCTAAACACTGGTGACGTCCGGGTCGAGATGATTGCCCTTCCAGAAAGTAGACACTTGTTAGAATGGATCAATGCATTTTCATTCCACATTTAATATGTAGGAAGTATATGACAAGTGTTTTAGTATATTTTTAGTATATTTAGTACATGAAGTTATGTTTCAAATTTTACCATCAATAAAGCCGCAGTGTATTGGGTAAAAAGGCCGAATATAGGTTTACATTTACAGAAATTGGAGCTGAGATCTGAAACTGAATGAAGGCATTTTACTCATGAAACTGCAAAAGTGTTTTAAAATTGCTCATTTTTATATTATTAGTTATTATAATCATTATAATCTATACATAGAACCTCTTTCATTCTGTTATTGACCTTGACCAACATTTATTTGTGATCATCGAGCTAATTGCATATGTGTTTCTAATTATAATTTCTTACTTTCGGTCAACTTTAGCTCCATCAAATAAGTATCTTTGTAGATATTTATAATAATAATAATAATAATAATAATCTTTATTTATATAGCACTTTTAAAAACAGTGTTTACAAAGCGCTGCACAGTCAGCATGATAAACAATATCATTAATATCTAATATAAAGCTTATAACAGCCTGAATCCAGTCAAAACAGTTTTACAATACAAGTCATCGCCCCTCGACAAGTCTGGTTTAACTAAAAGGGCCCCCTTCCTAAAGGGTTTGGACACCCTTGAAAAATAATATAGAACCAGATCAGAATCAGAATTATTTATCAAAAGTTGCAGTAAAGGAATTTTCTTTGGCGTGTTCTGCAAACACATAATATAATTGTCAAAAATAGATATAAAAGGCGTAATATATTAGATGCAGTGTTGGTGTGGGATGTGGGAAACAGGTTCTTTGGACCCGGGTTAAAAATGACCACTGAGTCAAAAGCCGGGTAAAAAATATTTATTATAAAATACAAATAAAAGGATAAAAAGCACAAAAAACCCATGCAAAATCCGCTGCTGCTCGTGGCCACGGCCTGAGCCGCCAGACCACGGGGCGTCTGCCTCCAACGTGGCATAGTGTCCCGTTCTGTGGCGGCCTCCTGCTCTTCCTCCCACTCTCCGTCACCTTTTGTACCCACCTGTCACGTGGGGAGCGGGGATGCTTTGGATAAAAAAGGTTAAAAACACACACACAAAACATGCATACAAATATGAAACATGAAACCTTATTCTTTACCCACCGCCCATTTTTCACCCACCGACATTTTCAATGATTGCATTACACAGTTTGACACACTTTCCTGAAATCACACTGCAGAATCACCAGGGAACAAACAGTGTGGTTCAGTTTTTTCCAACCCTTTGTTTGCTTTCACTGCTCCTGAAATGAGGCATTTCAGAAATATATTATCTAATCTAATATCAGGAATATCTGGCACAAACAATCCCCCTTTGTCTCAATGCTCATGGTACACAATGATCAAATCTAATCAATTTTATTTGTATCGCCTAAAATCACAACAACAGTCGTCACAAAACCACCACCAGTCCTCCGCTCCCGGGAGTCCAGAGTTCCCAGTTCCACCAGTGCATTCATGGAACAGACAGAACAGTGCATTAAAAACAGTTGTACAGTATATGTGTGCTCCATATGATGCATTCTTACAATTGATAATTTAAGATCAGAAAAATCGTTCCACAGTTTTGGCAATTATTCAGCTGAAATTATGTGCTTTACACCTGTGTGGCCGTGCAGCAGGTAATGTTTGATGTTGAAAACAAAAGGAAACAAATTCAACATTTGTGGGAAAATAAGTTGGTATGTACCATGATGGAAGCACCTGGTGATACAGTAGTAACTAAACTGTTGTTGTTTCGAAAATTCTACATTTTCAAACATGGCATGCCAAAGTAAATAGTCACAATATAAATTTAAAGGCCAAAAAAATGCATAAATTGAAATGATGAAGTCACCATACAAATTATTTGAATGTTTATTCAACTGCAAATGAATTTGCATCAGTCCTTGCCACATCTGCAGCCTGTGCACCTTGGATTCTTGTTGCATCATGTGGATCTTGGCCCTCAGGTTGAGAACCACTGAGCCGTGTCCTTGTAGTCGTGCTGAGGGTGTGTGCGTAGCCAAAGATCCTGGTGCAGATCTGCTTTTCATCAAGGTTTTGTGGCGCTGAAGATCAGGTCACGTTTGAAGGACACATTTCTGCTGATTACAAATGAGAGAGTTGTTCAAAAAACCACTAGTGAACGGATCAATAGCCAACGAAGGCGTGTCATCGAGGGCTTTCTAATAGAACACACACCCGGATAAGCCTGCGCCGGCTCCGATAGTGCGAACAGCGAACCCTCTCAACATCTTAAACTAAACCCAGATACGCTTCATTTTCAAATTATCATCTGAGACGCGCTTTAGCTTTCCACTTCTGCACTTACAGAGGAGGAGGGCGTCCTTTCTTCTGCCGTTCGTCCTGTCTGTGATAAAAAAAGAAAAAAAACAGGGATATTCACAGGCACTCCAGTCCCTATGACAGATAACAGGCACAGCATCTGCATATAAATGAACAGACCAACTTAAAGGCAGTGGATTTATGTATAATGGACACATCCCATCTCACCTTTTAACAGGCGCCGGAGTCATTAAAATACAATTGAAAACATGGCCGTCGCTTATGCAAATAGGAGTGGATTAACATAACTTTCTATTTTCCCTTTTTCAAACTACTTTTTTTTCACTGGATAGTCATTCCTAAAAGGCGACAACCACTTTTACGTGATTAAAGAAATGATTTTTGTCATTTTTGCATGTAATTATTTAGTGAGATTTAGAGCAAAGGCAGCTTATTGTAGTCAGACCATTTTTACTCTTGGTACCTAATTTTACAAACTGTTTGGAGATGGATGCTTGAAAACAAAGTAACCAACTCTTTCATAATTTACTCAACAAACTAAATAATAAATGGTGCATAGAATTGTCTATTATGATGTTTATATTGACAACACAGAGACAGACTTTTTCCCACTTTTCAAACTTCCCCTCGACTCGAGTAAAACTATGACAACAAACTCGCAATTAGTTAGGCAGTCATTTGCATTTTAATGTGATTTCTTTTTGCTATTTTTTCCCCCACCGCTTGTAATAAAGCTTTCGTATGAAATACAGAAGACGAGTTGAATATGGCCCAGCGCGAGGCAGATGGTTTATTACAGTGTAAGCTATTTGTGTTACTGCTCCAAAGCTAATTATACCTCCACTGTAATGTCTTCTACAGGCTGTTAGGACACGCTCCAGTTTGGTGGAACCATCGTTTTTTTTATTTACTGTGAAGCGATTACGACCCCATACTGCTCATTACGAGATCCATTTTACACTGACCAGCGTCGTACTGGTTTGACAGAGAATGCTGCGAACCTCATTTTGAGTCTTGGGGTGTGAACAGTATCGAAAATTGGTTTCAGTATCTTTAGTTAAATTGCTTTTAATGTATTACAGTTTTTCTCAGTCGCTTTGGTGCATTTTTCACATCAGACTTAAAGTTCTCAAAACTATTTGTTCAACTTCCACAACATTGGGTCATTGGTGCACATGATCATGGCAGTTTCTCATTCCTCTGAACACATTTCAAATGCTTTTGTTCATGTGTCAGTTACTTTAATACAATTCTCAGCGTTTTTTCAACATTATCATTTGCTTCTGTCCTGTCAGTCAAAATGAAACACACTTATCACTTCTGAATAGTCATTCACTATAAAACTAACTGTCCTCATTTCATCGCTTTGGTCATCACATACAAAATTGTTGAACTAGTTCTCAAAATCATAACTGTCAAGCTAATTTCATACATTCCTTCATCTTTTTTTCCTGTAAATCTATCTTAAATTGAACAATTTATCTCAGGTGAATTTCAGCTTTCACTCATGAGGTATGCTTTATTGTTCATTTTTGTCACAGTTCTACCATAATGATATTTCTTGTATGTTTGTTCTATGTATATACTACATATACAGTATACTGTATGTGCCTGCAATTCTACAGCATTGTGCAACAGAAATACAAAGAGCATATGCAGTACACATACATACATATACATACTGTACATACATACATAGATACACACATACATAAATACATATACATACTGTACATACATACAGTACATAGATACACACATACATACATACATACACACATACATACATACATACATACACACAGTGCATACATACATAGATACACACATACATACATACATACATACATACATACAGTACATGCATAGATACACACATACATACATACATACATACATACAGTACATACATAGATACACACATACATACATACATACGTGCGTGTGTGCGTGCGTGCGTGCGTGCGTGCATGCGTGTGTGCATGCATGCATACATGCATACATGCATACAGTGCATAGATACACACATACATACATACACATATACATATATGTTACAGAATATCAGTTAACTCTAAATACAGTCTTTGTGTAACTTTACTGTAGTTTTTACTGTAAATGGCCGTATAGGTCGTGTATAGTGTGCTCATAGTCGTGCTCAAGTGTCACCGAGATCTGACTTTTTTACTCTGAAAACACAGAGAGAGTAAACTTTCACAATGAAAACATGACTAAGTCATTTGACTGTGATGTTCATACTCAATGTTGTTAGGACATATTATTTTGACGACACAGACAGTTTCATTGACGTTTGAACTTGCTTTTGAGGACATAACTTTTCATTTTGAGAAAGTGACGCACTTTTGCAGGTTATCCACGAGGTTCTGCAGTTTGCACTAATTGTTTTGAGAAATGCACCAACAGTTGTGCAAATGTGAAGAACGATGTGAAAAATGCACCAAAGCGACCGAGAAAAACTGTAACAGTTACAGGCCAATAAGGAGTGTTTAATGGAATGCTGCAGGTTAGTTTGTAAATTCATATAGTGTTAAGGCTTAATGTTTTAGACCACATGTTTAACTAAATTCATTAAAGTCAGAGAATTTGAGTATCATTGAAATCGTGAAAAATACCATATAATTGCTCAATGGGTCATGGCATAGCTAGATAGATAGAAAGATAGATAGATAGAAAGATAGATAGAAAGATAGAAAGATAGAAAGATAGATTAATAGAAAGATAGAAAGATAGATAGAAAGATAGATAGATAGATACTTTATTGATCCCCGTGGGAGAAATTCAGGTGTCCAGCAGCAGAAGACTCATCCAGGTTTGTTGTACAGTCTGACAGCCGAAAGAACAAAGGATCTCTTAAAACGTTCCGGCAGCGCAGTGATAGCAGCCTGTTGTAACATAAAAGATGATATCAAGTTAAACTTTATCTACCGAGAGATATGGGAGGAGATGAGTCACATGGTAGGTGCTCGTAGTAGAGCCGCTGCTGAGGTGGCATCTGTTTCAGAGATATACCTGCGGAGGTGTCAGGGCATGTCTGCTTTTTCTGCACATACTTTTCTCTCCCTTGTCTAATCTCATAGACGTTGAGCAGTTCATTTTATTAGCACAATCGTCTTAGCGTTTAAAACTATACTTTAAAAACCTATTTTAAAAAATCTTTTACAGTTGTTGGTTTTGTGACACATATCTGACAGCCAATCAAATCCAAGGAACCCCACATAAACAGATAAAAAGCTTGTGGGCATCCATCTGGAGAGTAGATGTAAATGTTGCTTATCACAGGGTTGTCAGCGCATTAAAACATATACGCCAACATGACAAGGTAAACACAGTAATTGATACAAAATGTTTCCTGGGCAGTTGAGGTATGACAGGTTTAAGTGCAGAAGCAAAGAAACAGGCTGAAGTGAGACGAGACCAAACACCACACACAAAACTTAACAAAGTAGAGGCTTTCATCGCCGCAACGTCCAATAATGTTTGCTCTAGTGCAGTTCTACGTCATGGTGCTACGTCCCTTAGGACTTCGCTAGTGGGATATCACTCGTGACCCCCAGGTCACGTGCCAGAGAGATCAAAATAATTTGCTCCAATCACAGCCACCTTCCTCTATAAATGCCCCTGCACAAGGCCGTACCCCCTCTTTCACTCTGGCGCCGATTGAGATCTACATTTCAATTTACCTGAGGAAAGATGTCTTCTGATGCTCGTCCGAGTTCCCCTTCGCCATCCGGCGTCGGACGTCGTCGTTGCTCGACTTGTCGGGTCAAGCTCCAGCGCAAGGACCAGCACTCCAGCTGCTTCGTGTGCCTGGGTTCGGGCCATGCGGCGTTGAGCGCCACCTGCGCCTCGTGTCTCGCTCTCCCCAGGGAGGAGAGTGAACGCAGGCGCGCGTTCTTCGCCGCTACAGCGCCCCGTCCGGACTCCTCTCAGGACGAGGAGTCTGTGACTGACTGGGCCCCCCTCGACCTCCCACCCGTGCCCGCGGAGTGGGGTGACTGCGAGGACGGAGAGGTGTCGGAGGTCGGCTCTCTCCTCACGCTGGACGAGGTGGTGTCCAACCCGGAGCCGGACCGCTTCCCGCTGGACCACATGCCTGGGCTCTACTCCACGGCGGCGGCCATCATGGATGCCCCCCTGCCACCGCAACCGAACCAGAGGGTGGAGGACTTCACCTCTGGTTACGCCACCACTCGAGGGAGGAGGAGAGCGCAGCCCACGTTGTGCCCGCGTATGGACCCGATCGTCCATTACGCGACACGTGAGTGGCCAAAGCCCCTAGCGGCCAAGAGGCCCGCTTTGGGGTACGGCATGTATTGTAACGTGCAGGACTGGTCCTGGACCGGCGGGGTCCCGGACATCGAGGACTCGGTTCGAGCGGCCCTGCACCCCTCCGCATCCGTGTGGCCCGGCACTAGACCTCTCCTTCCCTCCGAGCGGGATAGGATGTCTTTGGCGATGCACGATAGATGTTACGCCAATGCGGCTCAGGTCGTCGCGGTGGCTAACAACATGGCCTTCATCACCGGGGCCCTGGATAGGTCTCTCTCTTCTGGCCAGGCGCTCAGTGGAGACACCCTATCCCAGGCGAGGACCACTTCAGCAGCGATCTTGCGCATGTGCCAGGCGCTAGCTGTCGATGGCGGCCGCACGATGGCAGCAGCACAAGTGGGGGCCAGACACCTCTGGCTGGGGCCGGTGAACCTCAGAGAGGCGGAGAAGAGGCAGCTGCTGGACCTGCCCATCTCCCAAACGTCACTCTTCGGTCCGGAGATGCAGACGCTGATAACTAGGCTGGACACCGCAGCTAAGGACTCTGCTAGCCTAGCCCAGCATCTAGCTGCGAGACGCGAGGCCCGCCCACCAGTGCGGAGCCGAGACAGAGGCAGGGAGCGCTCGCCCGGCAGGCGCCCCGGACCATATCCACGCTCCGTGGTTCATCGTTCCTCAGCGACGAGGCCCCCGGGCCCAGACAGGCACACGGGAGGCTCGCGGGACCAACGCACCCACCGACGACCTCCCTATGGCAGAGGAGGTCGGGGTGGGAAGAATTCTTTCAATAAAAGCCGTGCGGCATTTCATCAGTACTCGCTGTCTGAGTCTCATTTGGGGGTATGTAACATGTCAAATGATTTGAATTTTGATTGTGTTACTTCTCGAGCATATAACGTGGCTCCGCTAGGCCTGCAGCCCCCAGAGAAGGGCGTGCAGCGTGCTATGCGGGCCACGGGCTGCGATTCACGGGTTCATGTTTTGCCCTCCCGGAGAGAGGGCAGGCGGAGGGATCTGGTAAGTGATAATGTGTGTGCTCCAGCCGAACGCGTGTTAGCATCTCTGAGCTACAAGGCTAACACGGGGTTTCCCACTCCAGGGGCTCGTCCCCCCCTCCATGAGGCAAGAGCCAAGGGGGGGCACAGCAGCCGTGTCACGTGTGGTGAGCAGAGAGTGAGACCCTCGGCGCTCACGGTGTGACGCAGGGGCCCCCCCGGCCCTTTCAGCCACCCCCCCTCCCTGCTAGGAACACCAGGAGAGGGCGGGGCCGTGACTCGTCTCGTGTTCCAACTCCCGTTCCGCCCCTCACAGATTTCTACAGCATCTGGAGAGAGCAGGGCCTACTGACAGATATTTGGCTGGAGAAAACTCTGCGCAGAGGTTACGTGCTGCAATTTTTCCGAAAGCCACCACCATTCCGAGGAGTACGGGCAGTACGCTCTCAGGTACGGGGATCGACAGAGGCACTACAAGCGGAGGTCTCCTCTCTGCTGAGTCGAGGCGCAGCAGTGGAGGTAGACCCGCAGGATGCCACCAGGGGGCTGTACTCCCCTTACTTCTTAGTGCCAAAGAAGTCAGGCGGGGTGCGTCCCATTCTGGATCTGCGCGTGTTAAACGAGTGCATTTCCAAACGGCAGTTTCGGATGCTGTCCACAAAGCAGCTCCTCGAGTGTGTCAGGGAAGGAGACTGGATGACATCCATAGACCTGACAGATGCGTAACTTCCACGTGCCCATAGTGCCAGAACACAGGAGGTTTCTGCGCTTCGCAGTGGGAGAGAGGAATTACGAGTACTGCCGTCTACCCTTCGGGTACGCACTCGCGCCTCGGACTTTTTCCAAATGTGTGGAAGCAGCTCTGGAGCCGATCAGACGTGCGGGGGTAAGAATATTAACCTATATAGACGATTGGTTAATACTGGCCTCATCCAGGGAAGTGGCCGTGAGCCACACGCACTGGGTCCTGTCCCACATACAGCGTCTGGGCTTTGTGGTGAACAGGGAGAAGAGCAAGCTGCAGCCAGCCCAACGCATGATCTATCTCGGTCTGCAGCTAGACTCTGTGATATTCCGTGCTGCATTGTCCGTGGACAGACGGATGAATATTACCCGTCTGGCCCGGGAGGTTCTGGCGGGCCCCAGAGTCCCCGCTCGGCGCCTCAGGTCCCTGCTGGGAATGATGGCGGCGGCTCATGCTGTGGTGCGGCTAGGCCTGCTCCACATGAGAAATTTTCAGAGGTGGTTCTCGCGCCTCAGGCTTCACCCCTCCCGGGACGGGGAGAGGCTGATCTGGGTTCCCCAAGGGGCAGCATCGGACATCAGGTTCTGGCTCACTCCGGGTCTATTGCGGGACGGAGTGACTCTGGCCTGCGCCGTGTCTCACGTCGAGGTGTTCACGGACGCGTCGCTCGAAGGATGGGGCGGGGTCCTCGGCCAGAGCTCTGTAGGAGGCTGCTGGTCGGACTCAGCCTGTCACATCAACCTGCTGGAGATGGAGGCAGTGCACAGAGTACTGCTGCACTTTGCTCCTCAGCTGCAGGGGAGACACGTGATGGTGCGCTCAGACAACACCACAGTGGTCTCCTATCTGAACAGGCAGGGGGGCACCAGGTCCCCCGCTCTCCATCGCATGGCGACGGTGACGCTGCTGTGGGCGGCGCTTCACCTCCTGTCTCTCAGGGCGCGCCACGTCCCGGGGGTCCGGAACGTGGGAGCCGACAGGATGTCCAGGGGGGGCCCACTCCAGGACGAGTGGGGCCTGGCCCCACGGGTAGCTGCGGAGATCTGGCGGAGGTTCGGCCGTCCAGTGGTCGACCTTTTCGCCAGTGCAGAGAACGCACAGTGCCCGTCCTGGTTCGCCTTAAGGGCCGCGGACGAGCCGCCTTTAGGCGTGGACGCTCTGGCTCATTACCCCTGGCCAGGCGGCCTGTTGTACGCTTTTCCACCGGTGCGTCTCCTGCCGGTCCTGCTGCGGAGGATCGATGGTCTTATCTTTCGGATGTGTCGGACCGGTCGGTGGCCCATTCCGTGCTGAGTGCAGCGGACTGAGTTAGACCGTTGGGTCCCTCCCCTGAGGGGGGCCTTCGGTCTATTTTCCGCCCTGGTGCAGGAGCTCTTGGGAGAGGCATCCTACAGGTGCGGTACATTTTGTGTGTGTGGTCGGTCTGGTAGTCCACGTCAGGAGCTCTTGGGAGAGGCGTCCTGTGACTACGGATGACCTACGGCTTGTGTTACGTGGGGGTATCCTTGGTAGGAGTGGCCCCGTAACACGCTTGTTTCTTCTGCCCTGAGTCCTCTCACGTTGTGAGGGTCTTGCTCGGGCGGAGCTCCAATCACCTTCGCTGGCCTGCTGGGAGAACATTTTCCTACGGCCTCCGCGTTGTGTCCCACTAGCGAAGTCCTAAGGGACGTAGCACCATGACGTAAAATTAATAGTTACTTAATGTAACTTAAGTTCTACGAATAGGTGCGTAGTCCCTTAGCTACGAGCCCATCAGGCCAGCCCGGCTTGGCAGAGTTCAAGAGGGGGTACGGCCTTGTGCAGGGGCATTTATAGAGGAAGGTGGCTGGTGATTGGAGCAAATTATTTTGATCTCTCTGGCGCGTGACCTGGGGGTCACGAGTGATATCCCACTAGCGAAGTCCTAAGGGACTACGCACCTATTCGTAGAACTTAAGTTACATTAAGTAACTATTAATTCTTCCCAAAGTGGGGTCCGGGGCTCTCTGGGAAGGTTGTCCACACTGTCAGAAATTGAAATTGGAAGCAAATCTATAAATTATTACATATTTACTGCATACTATTACATTGACTGAATATTACAGTGTTTTACAACTTAAACCATATTTCTTTACCTAATTTACCTTCAATTTTGACCAAAACCCAATGTAAAGTGGGACGTAATTTTGGGGTCTGCCTGTCTGTGTGGTAATCCAGGTAACAGACCTCGATAGCTCCTCCCTAAAAGCTGCTACATAAATCAATAAGCAGAGAGAAAAATTATTGCTAGAAATTCTTAAGCAGCAAAATAAAACTCATTTGTCTACCCCCACATTCTAATTATCTGTACCTTTTCAGCTATAAACATACTCAATTTAGATCAAAAAACAATTCCTACAAATACATTTTACGCTAAATCAATATTGTTGCAGTTCTGATTTATTAAATGATGAGTATATATGGTTTTGCGGCAGACCAAAGGTTATCCGTAATCTTTTTCTAGTCCCCTGCAATACTGTATGACATCAAACTGACCACGGCTTATCACTTGCAACACCCGAGGCCTCTCCTCGCTCTCTCATCTTTGTTCCTTTTGCTCAGGACCTGATCACTCTTTAGGAATATTCATGGACTTTGAGTGAACACAGTTTCTTTTGAGAGCGGTGCCATCTCTCTTTCGCTGCTGCTTCGATAATTGATATGCTAATGTGGCAGGACTTAGTCACCAGTCCTTTGCAAGAAATCCACCATTGAAGATTTCTAATCCAAAGTACGAGAAAGTTGTCAGATAATGAATGTGCATCAGAGTTTTGCTTGTAATTGGTCTCAAGAAAAGTACTATAGCAGAGAAAATAAGACAATATATGAACATTTTGATTTGTACTGTATCTTGTGGCAAGGTGGCAAAATTCAGTTATTATGAATTATTCTTCGAAGACAAATAACTGAGTTAGAGGTTACCCGCACCTCTTTGAGATATATTTAGTACAGTGAATATCACTATGAAAAGTGCAGCTGTAGGTGTATTTATAAACTGCAAGATTCAAGATTCATGAAAGTATTTGTCAAGAAGTTGTAATTTTATTAAGTTTGTTCACAGGCATAGACTGTAGACGGTGGGAACTAACCGAGTCATGCCAACCATAGTGTTTGCTTTATTGCTGAAGACAATGAGAGCTAACTCAAACAGACCACATGAGCTGGGATCTGCAGTAACATTTTGTGGATAGCAACGACCTGGCAACCAAATAGCCAACCTGGAGCCAAAGTATTAGTAGTAGAGTAGGAGCAAAACGTCACACAATAGTACTTCCTCATAAGGCTTGTTATGGAATTTCTGCACAAACCGAGAGCAAAAATTAGGTAAACAACCAAGAGCTGTAATACAATCAAAGTGTGAGTTTATTCATTAGTAAATGTGCACATATACAATAAATAACAGAACCGATACTAATACCACCTGGCAGCCGTCTGAAACTGTCTGCCACGAATGAGGAAAATACGGACATTAAATAGACCAGAGTAAACAAAGACATATCTACTCTAGATATGACTCAAAGGAAGTCAGCATTGATATGTGTCGCTCAAGGCTCCTCTGTACGCTTCCTTACAACTCTGATACTTGTAATAATCTGCTTTGACCTGAACACATTGTTGTTCTTTGACACAGATATTGTCAAAGACATATCTGTCTCAATCTATCAGCTGACCTTGCTGCAAACAGATCATAATGTGCTGTATCTGAATCCAGAGTTGACTATTAGTTAATAACTTTCACTTATAACTATTTGATGTTAATTCAGATTGCTTTACTAAAAGATTTTAGTAAAGCATAGAGGCTTCATGGAGTTACATTGTCGATCGACAGTCAATGAAATCAATCTTGACTACATACAGTCTATGAAGTCAAGCGTTGTAATCCCTGTTATCATACATGGTGTTAAATCAGTAGACATTTCTCACAGTTTCGTGAGAATTTCTTTAACAGTTCGTACACAAACATCTTCCTCCACTCAATTTTAAAATTTCAACATTTTGAACTCAGACCTGAGGAGATGCCTGCAGCAGGATTATGATGAAACTCCTTTTAAATAGAATACTCCAAACAGGTAAGTAAAAAAGAAAAAAGAAAATCCTATAAACGCTGTTATACATTTTGCGACTCCTGACTATCTTCATTGTGGCAAGATTTGGGAAAAGGTTGCCAACCCCTGAGCTAAGGGTACAGTAATGAATCACAGGTGGAGCTGCAAGATTTCTTAAATTGAATAGCTACAGTTGTAAAATCAACAACACTGAATTGCTTTTACAACTGATAACACACACAGACACACGCACGCACAGATACATACATGCACAAACAAGTACACATTGAGTCGCCAATGACAGCAATGTTGTCTTAGGAAACGTTTTAAGTCATGGCATATATGCCATTATTTGGAGCTATCTTCACACCTTTTTAATGTCTCTCTGACTAAAAAGTTTTATTTGCCAGACTCCTACGTACCTTAAGCCACCGGGGCGGCACGGTGGCTGAGTGGATAGCACTCTCGCCTCTCAGCAAGAAGGTCCTGGGTTCGAATCCCGGTCGGACCACGGCCTTTCTGAGTGGAGTTTGCATGTTCTCCCCGTGTCTGCGTAGGTTTCCTCCGGGTACTCCGGTTTCCCCTACCACTAAAAATATGTCCAATAGGTCTGGCATGTGCCTCCTGTACTGGCGACCCCCCTCCCATCTCTGTGTGGAGTGAGAGGACAAATGCCCTAAAAATAATAACAATTGTAAACCGCTTTGAGACTCAGATCTGCAGTGAAAAGGCGGTATATAAATAAAAACTTACTTAAAGGTCTGATATTACGCTTTTCTTCATGTGTCACAGTCCATCCTATGCACAAGTGTGATAATAATTTAAGTGATACACCACACAACACTTAAAACTTGTGAGATTAGAGCCATCTCTTGTATAGAGGTGAGGCCACCTCGACTCAAACGGGCTGATTCAGAAAAGAGAGTGAGCCCACCTCCCCCCACCCGCACGGTGACGTAGCATCACGCTGCCAGTTGTATATCTCTGGTACATAGTCATTTCATGAGAATAAACTTTTTCCAACAATGACAATCCGTGACATTGAGCCCTATCTCTTCGACCCACAATTAGACCCTAATTTTTCAGTTTACAGAAGTATACCGCAAGTTAGCGTCACTGTACTTACAGATCGGGGGACCGTGTTAGAATCTTTTATCGTGGGAATAACACATGTGTCCAGATCAGTTTTTGAGTAAGTCCAGTTCCATTGTCCCTGTAGTTCTGGAACAGTCTTACTGAAGTGTCACAGGTGAACAGATTCATTCAAGCAGAGGCAGATCCACGTAAAAAGGGTTGAGCCGCATTCTTCCTCTTCGGGCCAAATAGTGCATCACATATTTACACCCATAACGCATTTTCCCCAAGTTGACGTAATCCTAACACTTTTAGTCGCTGACAAAAGTAAAAAACCAGTAGCTCCATGTGGTGCCCGCGGGACCAGACCACAGACAGACGCTGGACTCGGAGCTCGGAGCTAGCTGCGCGCTCTGATTTGCTGTTTCGATCTGTCAATCACCTCCCGGCTTTTAGTGTTATTTTTCTTATTTTTGACAACAAACAGCATACTTATTGTGTATTGTATACCCTCTTTGGACAAAAAAAAATCAAACGGGCTTATGCGCGTCATATTTGTCTCAGAGTGGTAATCGTCACAGATGTGGACCCCAGCGTTTCTGTGCCTCTCGAGGCTGAAGGAGACAGATCGCTCTCTAACTAAAGATTGACAGAATGATATGAAAAAACTACTCTGGGCATGTGTGTGAAGGCCAAATATCACTGTATTCATGTTTAAAACAGAGAAAAGTCAAATAGCGTAATATGGGACCTTTAAATTTTGCTGGGCTTATGTGAAATAAGAATTCTGTAGCCACGTCTGTAGTTTTCTCAAGGCGTTTGGTGTAAAATGTGAGTTTTTGTAGTCCTTTCCATTCTTGGATCTGCCTTTCCCTCACTAGCATTTCAATGTGGTTGTGTGGATTGTTTCGTCTTGTATTGTCCAAAGGAAGAGAAACTGCTGGATAGACAGTGAGAGCTTGATTCAGGACCTAAATAAAACAATTGGTTGTAAGTTGAGAGGTTACCTTGAGTCCTTGAGTCCGTGATTGACAGAGTTCCTCAATAGAAACTTAGTCAATGTATATGAATGTATTTATGACTCAAACCTGCAAGAATGACACAATAAATCACTTCAAAGCCTTTCCATAACCCGCTTTTTTGCCAATCTGGTCCGCTTCAACCAGATTGTCTCATTTATACGTTTTGGATTGGTTTCAATTAGTTCACATTTTTGCAAACAAATATGTCAAAGTCCTTTCTGACATCTAAATAAAAGAAGAACTCAGTTTCAGGATCTTAAAATGCTTGATCAATTGGACCAGTTGTATTGGCTGGACAAAGACAGTAGAGCCTCACAGTCACTCACAAAAGACTACACAAAGTATACTCCCGGATGCCAAGCCCACAACCATGTAACCTGACAGAATTTTATGAGAGGCATAAACAAATTGGCCCAAGGGAATTATAGTGCCTTTCTAAGCACACTGAAATATGATCGCAGCCAACGAGCGGAGGGGAATGCTTTCTCTTAAGTAAAGTAGTGCATAAAGTAGGTCATGGATTTGGAGAAAAAATGCAGATTACCATTTCCACCGTGAATCACATTAATCAAAGCTATCCACAGGAGTGTCCCTGCAGAGACAACAGTGAAGAAAGTATACTTACTTACTCCACAATTAATCTATTAATCAAACGAGAAAGTAGCGGGGGTCGTAATGAGGATGTATCCAAGGGCCCAAGTAAGAGTAATACTATCACAGCAACACACCACAC
The DNA here is from genome assembly GCA_964034765.1 of Knipowitschia caucasica. Classification (NCBI taxonomy): domain Eukaryota; kingdom Metazoa; phylum Chordata; class Actinopteri; order Gobiiformes; family Gobiidae; genus Knipowitschia; species Knipowitschia caucasica. The sequence goes on from OZ035829.1 coordinate 17,149,040, forward strand.
TATCGAAAACAGACATCTCCAAACGGCAAAGTAGTATGAAAACTTTGTATAAATGGGGAAATTCTCTGGGTTTCCCCATCACCCAAAACAATTCAAATCAGTTTTTTTAATAGCCCTAACTCATAACTTGAAGGACTGCAAAGTTTTGCCAACAATTCATTAGATAATCACAAGCACACAGCCATTGGCCCATACGGAATAAATGACCAAAACAAAAATCACAAGATCACAATCTATTGGTGTATAAATGAGACTTTTATAACTACCACTACTACTTCTACCCAAATCACTACTGCTGCTACCGTAACAGGAAGGTCTGGCAGGTAAATGGACTATGTATGTATTATTAGCACACTCACACACTGCCTGGCAATAGAGCTTTATCATCTAACAGATAAGGCAGAGTGAATGAGGCGAAGGTAGGTGGCCACGGCGTCGAGAATACGATTTTGAGCCGCGGATCCCGGGGGAGGACACACGGGAGTTTATCAGACCGTTCTCTACTCAAATTAAAGATGGCTTCAGACACAGGGGAGGGAGCAACGCTGTGTGGAGATGAAAGGTGTTTGAGACTAAATGGGTTATGGAAACTGTTAGGCGTATCAGCACAAAGCCAATTGTGAATAAGCTGTGTGTAAAAACTAGGGAATTTGACCGTTGGTGCGTTTTTGGCTTTTCGGCTGAAATACAGTGCATACATAATTACAGATCCTTTTAGGAATCATTTGAGAATTTGAAAGTTTTAAAGTCCTGTTGCTCGTGTTTATTTATGTTTTGATAGTAATGAATGCCAAAATGTGTTTCAATGTCTCTGTAAAAACAAAGTATGATACAGGTAGATGAGTTTGGATCGTCCAATCTCAAGCCCACGTGTAGCCCCAAGTGTCATTTTATGTGGCCCTCTGCCTTGCTAACCCAAAGTAGTGTTTGAAATCATAAACACAAATTCACTGTGTCATCCATCCAACTTCAGCTCAGCCAATATAGACATGCTGTACCTATGTGTTTACACCTACATGTTTGTACATACTGTATTGAAGTGGTTTTTGATTGTCTCACAAACTTCTATTAATAGTGCTGATGTACCTGGTGAGATGGTAAACATTTGTCATTCAGCCAACTTCAGCTTTGTTATAGTTAATTTTAAAAAGAACAGTCCGATTCCAGTCAAGACGGTTTGTCAATCATGGAGGCAATGGTGGTTCATTTGCTGCCATCTATGAGCATGTTTCTGTGGCACTCATTGCGGTGTGGTCCTTGCGAGTAAATTTGTCCTAAAAAAAAAGCCAATAACTAATTTTCTATTTGTGGCTTTGCTGTTTTCTTACCAAGTAAAGTGATGTATTTAACTCCAAGGATGTCTTGTCTGAAGCTTTTATTTTCTCTGGAGTCAAGCAGGTGTAATTCCACCAAGAATATTTCAATGTGGCATTAATCATCCTTTAACGTTGGTTAAAGTATATTGGTCAGTATTATGTTACAACATAATACGTGCAAAAGTTGACAAAGTTGACAAAACATAATACCGTCAAATTTCCACTATCCAACTAGGAAAAAGCAATTCCATATGGTGCATTTTTCAACACATAATTCTCCCCTTTATTAAATGTCACTAAAGAGATCTGAAAATGGATTATGTTAAAGATCATTTACAGATTATTGAACATACATATTATTGAACATACATATTATTGAACATACATATTATCGGCTTTAGGCTTCAAACTTAGAGAAACTAAACAGGATCTGAAAGTCAAGCTTATGAACTCACTGCGGTGAATAATTGCAATGTGACAGTTGTGTGCAAAAGTAAGAAATATGCATGGACTCATCACACACAAAGAAGTGCGCAAGGTTTTTAATTGGATAGCTTTCTGAACCACAGGCAGATCATGCATTCCCTGTAACTCATTAAATGTTGGATGGAAAGTTTGAAATTAGTTTTAATTCTGTGATAAAAATGTCTCCTTCACCTCATGTGGCGCAGTGGGCCGTGAGCTGTCAGTCAAAGCCCAGACCCACGCTCCTTCACGTCAGGTCTAATATGGGCCTCTAATGTTAGCTTTGGAAGGAATTATACAAAATGACCAGTGCTCACAATAATCAGATACATGAGACCACGGCACTACAGTGTCTTGACAACTTGAAGTCCTCTTGACAACTTGAAGTCCTGCACACTTTGTCAAGGTACAAGCAAAAAACAACAATTTCTTTTTGGATTTGTCACTAAAAATATAACAGACATTTGTGAAGTGAATGGAAAATGAAACAGGATTTTGGTGTGAAAAAATGAATAGCTCTCACACTGAAAAGTGAGGCTTGCATAAGAGACCGGACAGCCTTTCTCTGAGTGAAATAAAATAGCTGTTGAAAAAGCACAAACTACTAAGGTGCTGTTTACATGAGGACACTGTGACAGTAAAACGTTAGAGTTCAGTTACATTTGGACATGCCGAGAACAAACCAAAACAACAATGGCAGCGGGTCAGCTAATGCTATGTTTGCGTCAAGCGTTACACAGGGAAGGATTCTGCTCCGCAAAGCTGTAGTTTCAGTTTCCATTTTTGCTGCTACTGTTAAAACTCATTGTGTCCCATTGACGCACAAATACGTCAAAGCAAATAGTAACGTCGTGTGCCATTGACGTATTAATCCGTCAATTGCCTTTTTCGCTATTTTCACGTTCCCAGATGTCTATTGTATCTAATATGTATGGGGATGACTTGAGACCATATTTTATCGAGCCAGCAGGTGGCAGCATTGCTCTCTGAATGGTTTGAAAACATGTAGGTGCACATGTTGTGCCTCTTTTTTCTCAACTTTCTGGTGATTTCTGGTGATTTCAGTAAAACTTCCCTCTACTCGACGGAGGATTACAGGGGAAGCTATAAACAAAATTCTTTTTGCTGAGGAAAGTAGACAGTCCATTCTTTTAGAATCTGGTGTCGGATTTCAGATAGTCATAGTACACAATATTCTGTGGGTCTTTAAAAATCAGTAAAAATCATCAGAAATGGCTGGCACTGTGGGAGTACCTGTTCTGAAATAGGCTGGCATTCAATGAAAGCAGAATGATGTTGGTGCATTCTTTTTTGTCTTTGCTGTGGCCTGAGGAGGATGTTGTTGAGGAAGTGGTTATACTGCTGGGGGCCACGTGTGTTGTGTTGTAAAGTTCCACTGCCCACTACAGGCCGGGTGCTATAACTAAATATTGTTGTTGTTGTTGTGTAAACGCTGTGCACTTCGAATAAGGATCCTGGTTGTTTTTGCTAATTGATTTGCAGCGTCTCCGTCTAAACCTGGCCTAAATGACTAAATCTAACATTTTGCCTTAGGGTTTAAAAAGAGCCCACTTGAGTGACGTCTACACTCAGCTACTACTATTTGATGGCCTCAGAGCTTTTATCACCAATAGTATGAAGTCCAAGGAACAACCCATAGAGGTCAGGGATAAGATAAGATGTGCTTTATTTATCTCACATAGGAGAAATTTAATGTCACATTTGGCATGGATAGAGACACTCAGATTGTGCAAAAGGAGGAAATGTGCAAACATGTTACATGCAGGATATATGTACAATAAAAGTGACAATAATTATGTACAACAAATGTGACAAGTGTCAATTGGAAACAGTGTCAATAGTAGTGCAGGTTTTCACACAGTGATCATTTAAAGTGACTTATTGTACAGTCTGACAGCGGTGGGGATAAAGGCCCTGCGGTAGCGCTCCTTCCTACACTGAGGGTGTCTCAGTCTTTCACTGAAGGAGCTCCTCAGCTCCTCTACAGTCCTGTGCAGTGGGTGGGAGGTATTGTTCATGATGGAGGTGGCTTTGGCTAGCACCCTCCTAGCCAAAGGAGGGTGGAGGAGTTAAAGGCATGTTAAGGTTATCATCAGGCACAAAAAATGAAATGTATGGCTCAAAACTAACACTGTTCATCACCCATCATCACCAGTATCAAATATGGGGGTGGTAGCATCATGTTATGGAGCTGCTTTCTGTCAGGAGGGACAGGGAATAGCATCAGGGTTAATGGGAAAGTAGATGAAGCAAAATACGGGACAAGACGTCTGTTGGAACTGGGGATTCCACGTAATATTAACTCATGCCGTCTCATTTATGCAAGCGCCAGTTTTCAGTTTCAGACAAACGTTCACTTCATTGTTGTCTTCTTTGTGGTTTTTCAGTAAATTATCCAGAAAATCCATATATTTGTAGACGTAACATGACAAGCCAGCAAAACAGCTTAACATGTCTGAGCTGTCCAGACACCTAAAAGCAGACTTAGTTGGTCATAACTATTCCTTTCATATCATATATACAGGACAATACGTCACTTATATAGTATATACTGTATGTATATACTGTATATAAATGTATGTATATGTATGATTCATGCATGAGTCACATTCTTTTTCCCACACAAAGTGTTCGGATTTCTCTCTGAATTATTCACTTCCTTTTACCATTTGTGAATGTATTCTGTCTTTATGTGCATTTGTTGTGACTTACTTGTGACTTATTTTTGCAGTGAAGGACATTAAAATGAGTGCATACACAACATTTTTAAATAACAATATATTCTCAAAATATTCAACAAAACCATGCAAAATTACAAACATGCATCAATCACAGAGCAAGATAATTAGAGCTTTATTAAAGTATTACAGTACGTGTTCTTTTTGCAGTGAAACAAACAAAAAGTTTTCAAACTACTTCAAAGTGTGAGTGACTTTTTTCTTGGAAGTGTCTTAAAGGTGGAGGCAGATGGAGAATAATAATGTTGAAACTTCTAATTATAGACTTGTGAGTGTTTGGCTCAGCTCAAGATGCTCCTAAACCCTCGTTAAGTCCCCGAGACGCAGACAATCCACAAAACCCCAACAGAGAGCGGCTGTGCGCATAAAAGTCATGTGGTTGGACCTGGCAGAAAGGACAAGAAAGTACAGCCATAATTTCATAAATGTTGGACAATTACGCAGGGAAGTAACAGAAGAGCACCGCAATTACGCTTTCCTGACTTTTGACATTTAGTCATACAAAAGTTTTATTTGCAATTGCAGTGTTTAGCACAAGCAAAAAAAAAACAAACACATTTTTGAAAACTTTACCATGAGGCGGGTCACTACAGCACTATGTGTGGGCCTATTCCAGTCACATTGGTGGGAAAAGTCCAAACCACCTGGATGTTAAAGCCCATCAATCAAACAAAACACACTTGTCCAGAAGAACATTATCCCCTTGTTTAATTCTATGTATTTATTTATTGAGTTGGGACAATGCACATTCATAAACATTGATGCCTTAAGCGTCAGTGTAAATGTGCCGGACTTAGCGTAACTGCTAATTCTCAGCCGTAGTAGTGTTGACGTGTTAATGAACAATAACGACATGTATGTGTTGACAAATAATTCTTTATTCAAATTATTATTTTTGGTGGTAGAGTGGTTTACTGTACCGCCAATATTATCTTTGGTTCTACCTGCTCGACACTACATGCACCACAGTTTGACTGGATGCACAATGTGATTTTTTTCCACATGGGCTGTTTTGTAGAGGACACATACAATTATTATAGACTTTCCTGAAGTTTGCACATATCTTTAAATCTTAGCTTCATCCATATTTTCACAATTTCGATATATTGTTGAGTATATTTTGATCAAACAAATACAACATTATTATACATGTGTGGTAAAGTTTAAGAGTTCCTCAAAAATCCCCATACCCCTTGCTCTTGGCTCTTGTCCAGTGCTAATAAGCCACCAAACACATCAGCCCAAAGATAGCATTGATCAGTGCGTGTGGGGCCTTGCAGCCGTCACAGTGGAGCTGGGGACGAGCATGTTAAAAAGAGGAAAGAAGAAACCGCCTGGCCTCGTCGCACCTGATGTTCTCACTGCAAGGCCGCTCAATGAGATTAATGACAAAAACACAGCCATTTCCACGCGCCCGTAATCAGCTTATTTTATCCAAGACCAGACAAACAAAGCAAGGTAAGACAAGCCCGCAAGACACATTTTCAAATCTCATTACGTTTGTTTTGAGAGTTGGCTGGTGGAGTTTAGCAGCCAGGGGTCATAACCAGTCCTGGGAATAATGTCGTCGAAGGAGAAGGGTTGGGCATTAAGTTGGTCAGTTATGAGTAATCTAATCAATGACTCTTTCCTCTCTTTCATAGCTCTGGTGGAACATCTCCTTTCTTTATCATTTCGACTCAGTTCCTCAAGAAATGTATGATATTTTACTTATTCAATTTGATTCAACTAATTTGACTTTGTAATCAAAAGGTTTTCCCTCCTCAAAAACATTGTTTAGTTGATTTTACCTCCGTCCTATGGGTATCAGGAACTTGTCATGTCTCCCTTTCTTCGTTCTAAAGGTAACTCGGAACACTATGGCAAATTATTAATTATATCAACAAGTTATGTTTTCTGCCTTTTAAAACTAAACGATTATCAGTTATATTATGATTTTTACATCTTCTAATTAGTTTGTTCCATTTTACCATTGTTTATTAATAATTCAATTCTCTTCATTTACAAAATCATTATACACATTCTCTTAGTAAAGTTTGTAGTTGTTTGGGAATCTCCCAGGAAGAAGCAGCTTACGGACAGGGCCCCAAAAACAATACCTGTAAAACAAATGTGACAATTTATACCTTTAGACATTCCTAAACTTATTTCTTAACACTTACAGTTTCACTCTGTACTCTTCAGTTCATTTCCTAGTCGTTGGTCTTGCACATAGAATGTAACTTGTTATGTATATCCATTACAACATACATGCACATCACATAATCCATGTCACAGTAAACAACAATAAAAACTAATATAATGAAATTCCAGACTTCCACCACTAGACAGAGGTTTTTTTCTCGTCCTGACCATGTTATGAACTGATAGCTTTATGCCATTGGTCAAACATTCCAGGCAAAACTATCACATGCAGAATACAAAGTTTATGACCAAAAACAAAATGACGTTGTTTTGAAGGCTTCCACTACTGCATCATTGTCTCTTTTTGCTTCCGTTTGTAGTGTCATGGTTAGAAACACTATTTTTAAAACACTTCTGACTGTCCTTTGCTCTTGCGGGTCCCTGGGACGAACGCCTCTTTTGTCTCTCAGGGTAGGACTGGCTCCGCAGCGTCCCGTTTGGAGATGACAGCTGTATAAATACTTTTCTCCACAGGGACTTAAGGCTCTGAACTCGTCCAAGTGAAGAATGAGCGTGTGATGCTCCTCGGGCTGCGGCTCTGGAACAAAACGCTCAAATGTCAAAGAAGGCGGCGGAGGATATTTTGGGACATTAGCGATGACATTAACGCTAATGATGTTGGAACGATGGCATCAAAAATCACTCCGTAAATGCCTTCTTCTTTGTGGCGCTCATTTAGATGATAAAATATGCAAAATATTTGAATCCATACAGACATTCAGCCTTTTAGTAGCTTATCTCTCGAGGAATAAAATGGTGGCCTCAGCACTGATGAATGCTAAACTTATGTGCTGACAGACATAGGAAGGATAGAATACTTTAGCATCATGTGAACCTTTCATTTCATTCTTTTTTTGCCATATAGCTGGTTTGGTTTTAGCTTGTTTTTTTCTCACCCATCATCACCATAAAGCAATGATGTACCATGTCACAATACAATACAATTTCTTCTTGTATAGCCATAGGTCACAATAGAAGTCATCTCAGAGGACTTAACAACACCACTGAAACCACCAACACAGGTCAGAGAATCAACAGTTAAAACACATGAAAAATATAAAGCACACACAGAAGAAAATGTCCATACATGTTGTAGAATGCTAAAGTGTCCTGGATCATCACCAATCCTTTCTGTTGGACACTAAGGCCCTGTCCCAATTCCAACACTTGCCTCTGAGAACACTCGCTGAGTTCCCTCCACAGTAAAGTGCCCTCAGTGAGGGAAGTGCAAAGTGAAGATTTTCCCCTAAGAAATGGGACACCACTAGTATGCAAATTGGCGCAGCGAACGTGTTCTTACGTCACGTGCAACATCAACGTGCCTGATTTCACCCCTGTCCAGTAGACGGCAGTAATACACATTGCCTGTAAACTGCAATAAAACCACATACAATAAGTACTATTTTCATGTGAAAATGCCGACCGCAGCGGAGCTCCTGCCTGTTGTGTGTGCTATGTTGATTTATGTACGTTTGAGGAATCAACGGAGAAGAAACATACGAAACAGAAGACGCGTTCGCCGTATGCTTGCAATAGCTGGGATGTTTCAGGTATGTCTTTTTTTTTAAATGTTGGAACTTTGCTCAAGTCAGCTAGCAACTAGCTTAGCATTGTGTCTAAGAAGTTTGCAAGTTTTGCATTTGATTAAACATGATGCATTACTGTTTTCGCTATGTCAATCAATCATTTATGTCACATAAGCAGAACGTAAACAAGCAACACTTCAGACCATTGTTTACTGAAAGCTTGAATCAGAGTCAGTATATTGAGAACAATTTAAATGGCTGAAGCTACCTGATCATGAAGGAGATCACACAGATGGTGTTAATAAAAATAATAATTATTATAATAATTGAGTTTATTAAAATCTCTTAGCATCTATCAATAGACTGTATAAACATGTCTTATGTACACTGAATAAAATAAACTTTGTGTAGCTAAAAAAAACTACACAAAGCACTGCAGTGCTGATGAATAATAAATGACTGTTTACATTCAGGTGGTTGATTGATATAGTCACATTGCAGGGGTTGTAAACACTGAGGTTATTGCACATATTAATATCTTTATTTTTTTCCAGAGTGACCGCCCAGTGACATACTGCAGAGATAACACGGATGTGCCTATCCTACGCCTGTGGTTAGATGTCGAGTTGGAGACCAGACAGGATTTCAGATTATCGCGGCAGGCCATGCATTCCCTACAGCGTCTAATGAAGAGAGAGCAGAACCATGGTTGGGGAAATGAATATGAAGTCCTCGTCTACGTCTACTGGCTTGCCCATCGTCTTTCCTACCGTGTGGTGTCCAGAGTTTTCAGTATTCCCAAATCAACCATTCACAGGATTGTTCACAGAGTGGCACAGTTATTTTGGGACAATCTAAATAGAGCCATCAGTTTTCCAAAGCCTGCAGACATCGACACTGTGGGTAATGGATTTGCCCAGCTGGCGGGGACACCAGTCCTAAACAAAGCTGTTGGTGCCATAGACGGTTGTCATGTTCGAATCAAGCCTCCATCGCTTCATCGTCTGGACTACTGAAATTACAAAGGGTTTTATTCCATTAGCATGCAAGCCCTCTGTGACCATACTGGAAAGTTCATGGATATTTTCGTGGGCTATCCAGGTTCCGTACACGACACCCGCATTTTAAAAAACAGTTCATTCTACATTGCTAGAAGGTATCCACCTAATGGATACTTCATCCTAGGAGATGGTGGATATCCTTGTTTGGATGAACCCATCTCTCTTATGACTCCTTACAGAGAACCTGTGAATTGCCGGGTGCAAAGAAAATTTAACTACCACCACTCAAAGGCCCGTTCTATTGTGGAGAGAGCATTCGGCATGATGAAGACTCGCTGGAGGTCAACTCTGTTCAGGGCCTTGGAGGTTAAACCTACATTTGCACCGCAAGTGATTGCATCATGTGCCTTCTTGCACAATGTCTGCCTGGACAATGGCGATGTCCTGGAACCAGACAATGATGTGGCACAGGACATCCTGGACCTGGGACCTCCTCTCCAAGAAGCTCCTCATGCACATGAGAGACCAGGAAATGCAACAAGGGACAGGCTTGCTGCGTTGGTCAATGCAGAAGGCCCTCAATAGACTATTCTGTTTAAAATTGTAAATAGTTAACATGCACATGTTCTTGTGCTATTTTTAAGTTTGTACTTATGGTTCATTTTATATATTGTCATTTCCCAGGATCCATTACTTCCTGGTCAGTTGGAAATAATTATTTGAAACTCTATTAAACTTATTTCTAGAACATGTTGGTGATAGTTTCTTTTATGATCTACACACTGTATTTGGATGATTGGTGAAAATGATTGATAGTCACATACTTTTATAAAAGTTGTATAATAAAAAAGAACTCTGAACATAAACAGAATAAAAACAAGTCAACAATTGAAATAAGTGATGGTCAAAATAACATGGCAATGAACATAAACAGCCTGGATATTAAAAGAAAAACTGTCTATTTGTCAGGCATTTTGTCCACAAATCTTTCAAAAAGGTTTATAAACCTTTCAGTTTTTTCTTCGGATTCCGTATGCCTTCTCTGTTCATTAACGGATTCGGTTTTGAGGAAGTCCAGAATTTGCTGGTTAGCATTCTTCTTCCTCTTCCTTGGCGATGGGTTTGGCGTGGTAGACAGGGTGGTGGATGGAGTAGCTGGAATGATGGAAGAGGCTGTGGTGGATGGTGTAGTTGGATTGGTCGAAGAGGTTGTGGTTGGAGTGGGAGGATTGTTTGAAGAGGCTGTGGTTGGACTGACAGGCGGTGTAGTGGGAGGATTGGTTGAAGAGGCTGGGGCAGACTGAGGAAGGTCTTCTCTGGGGGTTTCAGGCTGTGGTGTGACAATGGCCTGTTCGGGACAAAAATAATTGAGGTCTTATTTCAAAGTTATTGTAAAATGTTATAATTGCCAATTTCTGAATTAGATGGGTAGCCATGGTTTCCAAGTGCATTTTAATAACATGGACGGTAGAACAATTTCCTGCTAAAGCTGCCTGGTTTTGCATTAAAGCACTGCTAATAAGGTGAATGGCAGTAAAGAAAAGTAATATACAGCACAAATTAGAGCTTTGATGGTGATGTAAGTTTTTGTGAGGTGTATTCCTTTCTTTTTTCTACCCATCACATTTTTTACAGCACTTTAATGTTCAAACTGAAAAATTAAACTGGAAACCATGGCAACCCAGCTAATTCAGAAAATGGCAATTCCTACTCCAGTCACCTTACCATTAACAGGGCTGTGGGGTCCTCCTGAGCTTGTCTGAAGGAAGACACAACAACTGGGGGAGCAACTGCTGGCCTCCCCCCCAAAAAAGCATGCATCTCTTCATAAAATGCCCAATTTGACGCAGTTGTTTCTCCGCCGTCTGTGCCAGTGCCCGTATTTCCATCTCTCAGTGCCTACAAAGAAAGAGACGTGTGAGTGTGTGACAGAGGGAGCGAAATGAAAAGTTGTAGATTACGGGATAAAAGATATAAAACAGATTTTATATATATATATATATATATATATATATATATATATATATATATATATATATATATATATATAACTGTAGGGTGAATATTTATATATGTAGTAGGGTAATAATACTACAGATTATGTTATGAGAAGAATAGTGCGGCTAGTCTTCAAATCAGAGTCTGGCCGTCCTATTCGAGTGGGGGATCTGCTTTATATTTATTTAGGCACCAGCAGTGTATGACACACTGCGCAGATCCAAACCAACTTTGCCTCGAGTCAGTCTTATAAATCTAATAGGTAGTGAGTACTTTTATCGGCCAGTGATATTCCGAGATCTAACAACGCGACTCTGAAGGGGTTGAGTTAAAGAAAAGTATTTTATTGATTACAAAAATGAGGGTAAAAATATAACGAAAAGGGATTTCTGGTCACATTAAAAGCAGGAGTTGTACACATATCATTCAAATCATACATTTAACAGAGGAACCAGTCTTACTTTGAAAGGATTTGGGTTGGGGAGGAGCGTAGAGGAGATGGAGAAAGGATTTGGGTTGGGGATCAGTCCACGTGGTTCCTTTGTCTGGGCAGGCGGGAGGTACAAAGCCAGCTGCCCTGTGGACAGACCCCTTTTACAACAGACAAGTTGGATGCTAATAATCATAAGACATGTACAAACAACACACCGTATTTCATTACTTTGACATTGATACACACATATGGGGCACAATGCAGATTATTGGAGTACTGGACCCAGGGGTACCGGTTCGCAATTGTCCGTCCCGGGTGTGATAGTGTCCATTGTTCACAAGGGGGCGTCAGAGCGCCGCGGGGGAGTCTTTGATTGTCCGGTGGCAGGAGTCTGTGAGCGAGGGCAGGGTTGTGATCTTTGATCTCTACAGGCAGGCAGAGACAGAGGTGCTTATCCCCGTGGTGACTTTATTACTCTTTTTGGCATCTGTAATCCTCATGATTGATGGCGGCTTGTGGCTGACCCCATGGCTCCTTTGAAGCTGTATCTCTCCATTTGGTCAATGGTAAACAGAGTGGACAGGCTTGGTCCTGCCCTAAGTTTAACCTTACATATATATATATATATATATATATATATATATATATATATATACACACAAATAATAACCTTATAACGCTTCTTTAAATTTTCCCACTTCTTGCTGGCCTGCTTGTGGGTGATTACACCCTCCAGGCCCAGCTCTTTCACTGCTTGCCTGTAAGCATACAGTGAATATCAATATGGGCATGTACCTTGGGTCAATAGTATTATCAGATATGATTTGTACAATCTGGTCACTCACACCCACAAGCTTTTGGTGGTGAATTTTGTCTTTAAAAATTTGCCATCATTTGCTACCCTAAAGCGGATGAGGCCAAAGGTCTTCTCTGTAGGCCCTGAAAAGATATAAAAAAATTCCATCAGATTCCATATTTTTTCCCCCTCCAATGCTAAATTTATAGACCCGATATGTGTCGTGCGATATGGCATGTGGCAAACACAATCTACGGCGTTCTTTCATACTTTGTAAGTTTTCGCTTATGAATCGTAACGTGTAACTCAGGTTTTTCTGTGCTCATTATGCCTTGTTATCACGAATATTTGAAGCCTGGATAAGCACTTAACATCCGCATGTATACACCGGGACACACTCCCGGCGGTCAGTGTATATTGACGGGCAGACTCTTGCGAAGCACTCGGCATTTTTACGAACGTCGTCAAATAGCGACTTTCCAAGTATAAACTTAACAGTCCATTGCATATACATCGATTTAACACATTCCAACTGATTTAAAAAATTTACAGGCGTATTTGCTAATTTATACTTACATTTGTAAATTTCGCTTCCACTGGTTGCCGCCATCTTTTTTGCCGCTGGCTGAGCTTGCAAGGCATTATGGGATACTCCCTTGCTGCTATCCGGCCGCAAGTCTGCTCCTGTGCTGACTCGCTGCGGAGGGGCCTTTTCAAGGGGAGATAGGCACTTCCTCTATGCTCCCTAAGTATTGGGACACCCTTCCCCCTCGCGGGAACGCGCAAAATGAAGGGGAAGGGCTCAAAGCGAGGGCAAGTGTTGGAATTGGGACAGGGCCTTAGCCTCGCCTAAAATATTCAATGTATAAATGCCCTAAAAAAGCCTACTTCATTGGAAGAAGAAAATATTCAAAGCCAATATGTTCATTGTGTTGGTGTCAACAACTGTGTAAAGTTTCAGACTTCTAAGTTTTATAGTTTTTATGCAGTTTCACCTTTTATCTCTCTCAACATCAACAACGGAGGAGGAGGAAAAGAGATGAGATAAAAGAGAAACTGCATAAAACTATAAAACTTAGAAGTCCTGAAACTTTACACCAGTTGTTGACACCTACCACAATGAACATAGTGGCTTTTGAATATTTTCTTCTTCCAATGAAGTAGGCTTTTTTAAGGGGCATTTATACATTGAATATTTTAGGCGAGGCTAAGGCCCTGTCCCAATTCCCAACACTTGCCCTCGCTTTGAGCCCTTCCCGTCATTTTGCGCGTTCCCGCGAGGGGAAGGTGTCCCAATACTTAGGGCGCATCATAGAGGAAGTGCCTATCTCCCCTTGAAAAGGCCCCCTCCGCAGCGAGTCAGCACAGGAGCAGACTTGCGGCCGGATAGCAGCAAGGGAGTATCCCATAATGCCTTGCAAGCTCAGCCAGCGGCAAAAAAGATGGCGGCAACCAGTGGAAGCGAAATTTACAAATGTAAGTATAAATTAGCAAATACGCCTGTAAATTTTTTAAATCAGTTGGAATGTGTTAAATCGATGTATATGCAATGGACTGTTAAGTTTATACTTGGAAAGTCGCTATTTGACGACGTTCGTAAAAATGCCGAGTGCTTCGCAAGAGTCTGCCCGTCAATATACACTGACCGCCGGGAGTGTGTCCCGGTGTATACATGCGGATGTTAAGTGCTTATCCAGGCTTCCAAATATTCGTGATAACAAGGCATAATGACACAGAAAACCTGAGTTACACGTTACGATTCATAAGCGGAAAACTTACAAAGTATGAAAGAAACGCCGTAGATTGTGATTGCCACATGCCATATCGCACGCGACACATAGCGGGTCCTATAAATTTAGCATTGGAGGGGGAAAAAATATGGAATCTGATGGAATTTTTTTATATCTTTTCAGGGCCTACAGAGAAGACCTTTGGCCTCATCCGCTTTAGGGTAGCAAATGATGGCAAATTATTTATAAAGACAAAATTCACGCACCAAAAAGCTTGTGGGTGGTGAGGGACCAGATTGTAACAAATCATATCTTGATAATACTATTGACCCAAGGTAACATGCCCATCTTGATATTCACTGTATGCTTACAGGCTACGCAGTGGAAAGAGCTGGGCCTGGAGGGTGTAAATCACCCACAAGCCAGGCCAGCAAGAAGTGGGAAAAGTTTAAAGAAGCGTGTATAAGGTTATATATTGTGTGTAGAGATATAATATAGTATATAAAGTGATAATATAAGATACTATAATGTAAGGGTAAACTTGGGCAGGACCAAGCACTGTCCACTCTGTTTACCATTTGACCAAATGGAGAGTATCCAGCTTTCAAAGGAGCCAATGCGGGGTCAGCCACCAGGCCGCCATCAATCATGAGGAATTACAGATGGCCAAAAAGCGTAATAAAGTCACCACGGGGATAAGCACCCTCTGGTCCTCTCGCTTGCTGCCTGTAGAGATCAGAAGATCACAACCCTGTCCCCTCGCGTCACCAGTACTCCTGGCAAAAGAACCGGGACGATCAAAGGAGCTCCTCCCGCGCGGCGCTCTTTGACGGCCTCCCTTGTGAGCCATGGACACTATCACACCCCCGGACGGAGGGACAATTGCGAACCGAGGTACCGGAGGCCCTGGGTCCAGTAACTCCCTATTAACTCTGTCACATACATTGAGTAGTTAGTCTACCGGAACAACGGGGGGGGGGGGGGGGGGGGGGGGGGGGGGGGGGGGGGGGGGGGGGGGGGGGGGGGGGGGGGGGGGGGGGGGGGGGGGGGGGGGGGGGGGGGGGGGGGGGGGGGGGGGGGGGGGGGGGGGGGGGGGGGGGGGGGGGGGGGGGGGGGGGGGGGGGGGGGGGGGGGGGGGGGGGGGGGGGGGGGGGGGGGGGGGGGGGGGGGGGGGGGGGGGGGGGGGGGGGGGGGGGGGGGGGGGGGGGGGGGGGGGGGGGGGGGGGGGGGGGGGGGGGGGGGGGGGGGGGGGGGGGGGGGGGGGGGGGGGGGGGGGGGGGGGGGGGGGGGGGGGGGGGGGGGGGGGGGGGGGGGGGGGGGGGGGGGGGGGGGGGGGGGGGGGGGGGGGGGGGGGGGGGGGGGGGGGGGGGGGGGGGGGGGGGGGGGGGGGGGGGGGGGGGGGGGGGGGGGGGGGGGGGGGGGGGGGGGGGGGGGGGGGGGGGGGGGGGGGGGGGGGGGGGGGGGGGGGGGGGGGGGGGGGGGGGGGGGGGGGGGGGGGGGGGGGGGGGGGGGGGGGGGGGGGGGGGGGGGGGGGGGGGGGGGGGGGGGGGGGGGGGGGGGGGGGGGGGGGGGGGGGGGGGGGGGGGGGGGGGGGGGGGGGGGGGGGGGGGGGGGGGGGGGGGGGGGGGGGGGGGGGGGGGGGGGGGGGGGGGGGGGGGGGGGGGGGGGGGGGGGGGGGGGGGGGGGGGGGGGGGGGGGGGGGGGGGGGGGGGGGGGGGGGGGGGGGGGGGGGGGGGGGGGGGGGGGGGGGGGGGGGGGGGGGGGGGGGGGGGGGGGGGGGGGGGGGGGGGGGGGGGGGGGGGGGGGGGGGGGGGGGGGGGGGGGGGGGGGGGGGGGGGGGGGGGGGGGGGGGGGGGGGGGGGGGGGGGGGGGGGGGGGGGGGGGGGGGGGGGGGGGGGGGGGGGGGGGGGGGGGGGGGGGGGGGGGGGGGGGGGGGGGGGGGGGGGGGGGGGGGGGGGGGGGGGGGGGGGGGGGGGGGGGGGGGGGGGGGGGGGGGGGGGGGGGGGGGGGGGGGGGGGGGGGGGGGGGGGGGGGGGGGGGGGGGGGGGGGGGGGGGGGGGGGGGGGGGGGGGGGGGGGGGGGGGGGGGGGGGGGGGGGGGGGGGGGGGGGGGGGGGGGGGGGGGGGGGGGGGGGGGGGGGGGGGGGGGGGGGGGGGGGGGGGTGGGGGGGGGGGGGGGGGGGGGGGGGGGGGGGGGGGGGGGGGGGGGGGGGGGGGGGGGGGGGGGGGGGGGGGGGGGGGGGGGGGGGGGGGGGGGGGGGGGGGGGGGGGGGGGGGGGGGGGGGGGGGGGGGGGGGGGGGGGGGGGGGGGGGGGGGGGGGGGGGGGGGGGGGGGGGGGGGGGGGGGGGGGGGGGGGGGGGGGGGGGGGGGGGGGGGGGGGGGGGGGGGGGGGGGGGGGGGGGGGGGGGGGGGGGGGGGGGGGGGGGGGGGGGGGGGGGGGGGGGGGGGGGGGGGGGGGGGGGGGGGGGGGGGGGGGGGGGGGGGGGGGGGGGGGGGGGGGGGGGGGGGGGGGGGGGGGGGGGGGGGGGGGGGGGGGGGGGGGGGGGGGGGGGGGGGGGGGGGGGGGGGGGGGGGGGGGGGGGGGGGGGGGGGGGGGGGGGGGGGGGGGGGGGGGGGGGGGGGGGGGGGGGGGGGGGGGGGGGGGGGGGGGGGGGGGGGGGGGGGGGGGGGGGGGGGGGGGGGGGGGGGGGGGGGGGGGGGGGGGGGGGGGGGGGGGGGGGGGGGGGGGGGGGGGGGGGGGGGGGGGGGGGGGGGGGGGGGGGGGGGGGGGGGGGGGGGGGGGGGGGGGGGGGGGGGGGGGGGGGGGGGGGGGGGGGGGGGGGGGGGGGGGGGGGGGGGGGGGGGGGGGGGGGGGGGGGGGGGGGGGGGGGGGGGGGGGGGGGGGGGGGGGGGGGGGGGGGGGGGGGGGGGGGGGGGGGGGGGGGGGGGGGGGGGGGGGGGGGGGGGGGGGGGGGGGGGGGGGGGGGGGGGGGGGGGGGGGGGGGGGGGGGGGGGGGGGGGGGGGGGGGGGGGGGGGGGGGGGGGGGGGGGGGGGGGGGGGGGGGGGGGGGGGGGGGGGGGGGGGGGGGGGGGGGGGGGGGGGGGGGGGGGGGGGGGGGGGGGGGGGGGGGGGGGGGGGGGGGGGGGGGGGGGGGGGGGGGGGGGGGGGGGGGGGGGGGGGGGGGGGGGGGGGGGGGGGGGGGGGGGGGGGGGGGGGGGGGGGGGGGGGGGGGGGGGGGGGGGGGGGGGGGGGGGGGGGGGGGGGGGGGGGGGGGGGGGGGGGGGGGGGGGGGGGGGGGGGGGGGGGGGGGGGGGGGGGGGGGGGGGGGGGGGGGGGGGGGGGGGGGGGGGGGGGGGGGGGGGGGGGGGGGGGGGGGGGGGGGGGGGGGGGGGGGGGGGGGGGGGGGGGGGGGGGGGGGGGGGGGGGGGGGGGGGGGGGGGGGGGGGGGGGGGGGGGGGGGGGGGGGGGGGGGGGGGGGGGGGGGGGGGGGGGGGGGGGGGGGGGGGGGGGGGGGGGGGGGGGGGGGGGGGGGGGGGGGGGGGGGGGGGGGGGGGGGGGGGGGGGGGGGGGGGGGGGGGGGGGGGGGGGGGGGGGGGGGGGGGGGGGGGGGGGGGGGGGGGGGGGGGGGGGGGGGGGGGGGGGGGGGGGGGGGGGGGGGGGGGGGGGGGGGGGGGGGGGGGGGGGGGGGGGGGGGGGGGGGGGGGGGGGGGGGGGGGGGGGGGGGGGGGGGGGGGGGGGGGGGGGGGGGGGGGGGGGGGGGGGGGGGGGGGGGGGGGGGGGGGGGGGGGGGGGGGGGGGGGGGGGGGGGGGGGGGGGGGGGGGGGGGGGGGGGGGGGGGGGGGGGGGGGGGGGGGGGGGGGGGGGGGGGGGGGGGGGGGGGGGGGGGGGGGGGGGGGGGGGGGGGGGGGGGGGGGGGGGGGGGGGGGGGGGGGGGGGGGGGGGGGGGGGGGGGGGGGGGGGGGGGGGGGGGGGGGGGGGGGGGGGGGGGGGGGGGGGGGGGGGGGGGGGGGGGGGGGGGGGGGGGGGGGGGGGGGGGGGGGGGGGGGGGGGGGGGGGGGGGGGGGGGGGGGGGGGGGGGGGGGGGGGGGGGGGGGGGGGGGGGGGGGGGGGGGGGGGGGGGGGGGGGGGGGGGGGGGGGGGGGGGGGGGGGGGGGGGGGGGGGGGGGGGGGGGGGGGGGGGGGGGGGGGGGGGGGGGGGGGGGGGGGGGGGGGGGGGGGGGGGGGGGGGGGGGGGGGGGGGGGGGGGGGGGGGGGGGGGGGGGGGGGGGGGGGGGGGGGGGGGGGGGGGGGGGGGGGGGGGGGGGGGGGGGGGGGGGGGGGGGGGGGGGGGGGGGGGGGGGGGGGGGGGGGGGGGGGGGGGGGGGGGGGGGGGGGGGGGGGGGGGGGGGGGGGGGGGGGGGGGGGGGGGGGGGGGGGGGGGGGGGGGGGGGGGGGGGGGGGGGGGGGGGGGGGGGGGGGGGGGGGGGGGGGGGGGGGGGGGGGGGGGGGGGGGGGGGGGGGGGGGGGGGGGGGGGGGGGGGGGGGGGGGGGGGGGGGGGGGGGGGGGGGGGGGGGGGGGGGGGGGGGGGGGGGGGGGGGGGGGGGGGGGGGGGGGGGGGGGGGGGGGGGGGGGGGGGGGGGGGGGGGGGGGGGGGGGGGGGGGGGGGGGGGGGGGGGGGGGGGGGGGGGGGGGGGGGGGGGGGGGGGGGGGGGGGGGGGGGGGGGGGGGGGGGGGGGGGGGGGGGGGGGGGGGGGGGGGGGGGGGGGGGGGGGGGGGGGGGGGGGGGGGGGGGGGGGGGGGGGGGGGGGGGGGGGGGGGGGGGGGGGGGGGGGGGGGGGGGGGGGGGGGGGGGGGGGGGGGGGGGGGGGGGGGGGGGGGGGGGGGGGGGGGGGGGGGGGGGGGGGGGGGGGGGGGGGGGGGGGGGGGGGGGGGGGGGGGGGGGGGGGGGGGGGGGGGGGGGGGGGGGGGGGGGGGGGGGGGGGGGGGGGGGGGGGGGGGGGGGGGGGGGGGGGGGGGGGGGGGGGGGGGGGGGGGGGGGGGGGGGGGGGGGGGGGGGGGGGGGGGGGGGGGGGGGGGGGGGGGGGGGGGGGGGGGGGGGGGGGGGGGGGGGGGGGGGGGGGGGGGGGGGGGGGGGGGGGGGGGGGGGGGGGGGGGGGGGGGGGGGGGGGGGGGGGGGGGGGGGGGGGGGGGGGGGGGGGGGGGGGGGGGGGGGGGGGGGGGGGGGGGGGGGGGGGGGGGGGGGGGGGGGGGGGGGGGGGGGGGGGGGGGGGGGGGGGGGGGGGGGGGGGGGGGGGGGGGGGGGGGGGGGGGGGGGGGGGGGGGGGGGGGGGGGGGGGGGGGGGGGGGGGGGGGGGGGGGGGGGGGGGGGGGGGGGGGGGGGGGGGGGGGGGGGGGGGGGGGGGGGGGGGGGGGGGGGGGGGGGGGGGGGGGGGGGGGGGGGGGGGGGGGGGGGGGGGGGGGGGGGGGGGGGGGGGGGGGGGGGGGGGGGGGGGGGGGGGGGGGGGGGGGGGGGGGGGGGGGGGGGGGGGGGGGGGGGGGGGGGGGGGGGGGGGGGGGGGGGGGGGGGGGGGGGGGGGGGGGGGGGGGGGGGGGGGGGGGGGGGGGGGGGGGGGGGGGGGGGGGGGGGGGGGGGGGGGGGGGGGGGGGGGGGGGGGGGGGGGGGGGGGGGGGGGGGGGGGGGGGGGGGGGGGGGGGGGGGGGGGGGGGGGGGGGGGGGGGGGGGGGGGGGGGGGGGGGGGGGGGGGGGGGGGGGGGGGGGGGGGGGGGGGGGGGGGGGGGGGGGGGGGGGGGGGGGGGGGGGGGGGGGGGGGGGGGGGGGGGGGGGGGGGGGGGGGGGGGGGGGGGGGGGGGGGGGGGGGGGGGGGGGGGGGGGGGGGGGGGGGGGGGGGGGGGGGGGGGGGGGGGGGGGGGGGGGGGGGGGGGGGGGGGGGGGGGGGGGGGGGGGGGGGGGGGGGGGGGGGGGGGGGGGGGGGGGGGGGGGGGGGGGGGGGGGGGGGGGGGGGGGGGGGGGGGGGGGGGGGGGGGGGGGGGGGGGGGGGGGGGGGGGGGGGGGGGGGGGGGGGGGGGGGGGGGGGGGGGGGGGGGGGGGGGGGGGGGGGGGGGGGGGGGGGGGGGGGGGGGGGGGGGGGGGGGGGGGGGGGGGGGGGGGGGGGGGGGGGGGGGGGGGGGGGGGGGGGGGGGGGGGGGGGGGGGGGGGGGGGGGGGGGGGGGGGGGGGGGGGGGGGGGGGGGGGGGGGGGGGGGGGGGGGGGGGGGGGGGGGGGGGGGGGGGGGGGGGGGGGGGGGGGGGGGGGGGGGGGGGGGGGGGGGGGGGGGGGGGGGGGGGGGGGGGGGGGGGGGGGGGGGGGGGGGGGGGGGGGGGGGGGGGGGGGGGGGGGGGGGGGGGGGGGGGGGGGGGGGGGGGGGGGGGGGGGGGGGGGGGGGGGGGGGGGGGGGGGGGGGGGGGGGGGGGGGGGGGGGGGGGGGGGGGGGGGGGGGGGGGGGGGGGGGGGGGGGGGGGGGGGGGGGGGGGGGGGGGGGGGGGGGGGGGGGGGGGGGGGGGGGGGGGGGGGGGGGGGGGGGGGGGGGGGGGGGGGGGGGGGGGGGGGGGGGGGGGGGGGGGGGGGGGGGGGGGGGGGGGGGGGGGGGGGGGGGGGGGGGGGGGGGGGGGGGGGGGGGGGGGGGGGGGGGGGGGGGGGGGGGGGGGGGGGGGGGGGGGGGGGGGGGGGGGGGGGGGGGGGGGGGGGGGGGGGGGGGGGGGGGGGGGGGGGGGGGGGGGGGGGGGGGGGGGGGGGGGGGGGGGGGGGGGGGGGGGGGGGGGGGGGGGGGGGGGGGGGGGGGGGGGGGGGGATGGGCCGTATGGAAGTTGAGGGTCGGGTAGTGTTCGTGTTTTTAGTCGGGGGAGTAGGAGGATTCATTGGTGGGTGGGTTGGGTTGGTTGGGCGGGGGGTGGTAGGAGGGGGGCTTGCGGTTGGCCTTCTTTAACCGGTAAGTTGTGCGGCGGAGTTGTAGTCTTGTTGGATTGGGGTGTCCGACCACGGGGGCGGGGAGCCGCGAGCAAGGGGCGAGCGGGTAGTCGAGTGCGGGTGGCGGGGGGTCTGTCCCCTGTGGCCGGAGAGGAAACTCTTCGGACATCCATCACTCTCGTCTCAGATGGGCCCATCGCTCAGTTGATCCAGCATTACATACTATACTCAGTCTAATCCCAGTCTTCACGACGATCTTGTGAACTCACTAAACCACCCCATGTGACATTATGAAAAATGTGGTGGTTTTCCAACTCAGCCCTTACTTCAGACCCGCCCAAAGGCCTCTGGGCGGACTGAGCATCCAACTCACCCTATACTACATACATGAGTGACCTATAAAAACAATCTATATGTGGGTGTGCTGCGGTGTTAGTCTGTGTAACAAAAAAACAATAGTTGCAAGAGCTGTGGAGAAAGAATATGTTGTGTCGTGCATCAATTTGAATTAGGTAATTTTATTTTATTTAATTTTTATAAATTTTTTATCGCATCCCTAGATTTCCCAAGTCCTCTTACAAGTTTGCAAGGTTATGTGCGTTAGTTCATGCAAGCGTTATACATTTTTGATTAAACTATTTTGATAATATCATAAAAAGCATACTCACAAATCCTCTGGTGATATTCTGACAATATCACAGGCCATACCCGTTCTTCTGATGATATGTCCTTTATGGCTTAGCTATGTGTTCATCATTCTCTGGTTCCACTGTAGGTCCTGGGTTAGTAGCAGTTGTCTTTCTGCCACTTCCCTTCCACAGCGGCCATCCACATAGCGTCAGGATTGCTGCAAATACACAGCAGAGTTGATGCTATCTGCCTTATATCTGCCAAACACATCCAACCACCCATCCCACATTGATTGGTCTACTCCTGAATGTGCCTTCATTTCTTGGGATAGCGCCTTCAGTCCCTGAAGGGCCCTTGTTAATTTTCCATCTGGGGCAGTATTATTTGGGATAAATGTACAGCACGTAGGGCCAATCAATGAACAGGCTCCGCCTTCTTTGGCTAAAATCATGTCAACAGCAAGTCTGTTCTGGAAGGTCATTAAGGATGTGGCTGATAATTGTTCATGAATTGCCTCAAATCCATCATATGTATAATTGCTTAGCCTCTGTATGTTGTAATGTAAGTAGTTGATCCGATCGACGTTCTTATTTGGGGTTACTGGGAAAATTGCAGAGATTATTGGTATATTTTCAAATCCTGATGCAATTTCATCAACCAATTTGTATTCATTTGGAATTCCCCTAGGAATACCTATTGCATCAATATAAACTGGACTTCCCTCCTCTGGTCTAGCCAGTGCCCTTCTTGATCTGGTTTTTACACTAATGATTTGTTTCAAAATCTCTGGCTTCTCTAGATCCACTGGAGCTATTTCAATTGGTATGAGTAATGAGATCAACACACACATGCCATCCCACAGAGGGTGTAGATATCCCCTTAAAGACTTGCCACCACAATACCACCACACATCTGCTCTGGCTACTGTCAACTTGTGTCCATTTAATTTTTCTGTGAAATTCTCATACCTAATGCATAAGGATCTATTTACATGTCCTACTTCCCTTTTTTCTCCACTAAGGACCTTCCTAATGACGCAGGTGTATTCACCTTTTACTTGTGAATTAAAAATTGGTGGTGTCGCATTTGTGGCAGTTACCGGATATATTTTATCATATAGTGAACAGTTAGGGTATAGGTTATCTCTCATCATAATCTCTACTAAACATGTATGATTGTCCCTATCTACTACAGTCGGTACTGCATGTAACATAGGCCTTGGTCCCATACAAGCAATACATTGACTTAGTTGTGTAGCTTTTGCAGCTTGCTCAATCATAAATAGCCAATTATTTTTTTTAGCTGTTATTCCTGTCTCCATTCTGAAAACATCATCTGCGTGTAAGAGAGTTGCATTATATATATATATATAATAAAAATAACAATTGTAAACCGCTTTGTGACTCTGGTCTGTGAAAGGCGGTATATAAATAAATAAAATAATATACCATTACTAGATTTGTGTTACCTACATGTCCTACGTTAAGCCCCCCTTCTCTTGTGACACTGACTGGATCTTCACATATAGTAATTAATGCCCAAGGGTCTTCTCCTGGCACATATGCCCATACCAGAAATCCCCAACAAAACCATAGAGGTTTCTTCCCTGATCTGTCTCTTGGGTCCAATGACTCAACTCTCAAGTCCACTGTAATTGTAAGACATGGTACACTTCCCTGCATAATCCCCTTTGTCATGGAAATTATTTTAGAATGGTGTCTTGCAAACTCTGTAGTTGGTGTTGGTGTCCAATCTAATCCAGTATATGCCACCATTGTCCCCCATGATTTATCTCTCATGTCATTTGTCATGTACCATTCATAATCAGAATTTTCTGCTCCCACTTTTTTCCCTTTGTTTACTAATGCTATAAAAGGTACCTGGAATGCCATATGTTCTCCCTTTGCTAAACACAATTGCACCCCAAATAGGTATTGTCGCTTTTTTGCACATGCTCCCAGTCTATCCAATTCCCTTTTTGGTCTTATTTTTATCCCTGTCACCTTTGTAGGTTGAACTTTGCGTTCTTTCATCTGTTTGCCGGGTAAAATGTCTGAATAATCAGAAATTGAGGAATTGACACCAAGAGTTTTCTCCTTACCATAGACAGTTGTTGGTTTTGCATACCCCTGGCCTAACTCTGTTTCCCAAGCCCACATAAAAAATCCAGCTATAATCCCTATACCTACCACCATACTCACCCACTCTCGTGTCCTCAACCCTAAGAGTGTCCATGGTCCTATCATGTTGAGAGTACCTGCATGGTGAACACCTCAGTCTTAAAGTCTATCCCATGCATACCAGATTAGTGTTTTCAGCTTTGATTTGCTCAATTGCTCATCTAAATAGTTGATACTGGATCATGATTTATTTTTTATTTTTTTATAATAATAATCAATCAGTAATAATAAAAATAATAATAATCAATAATCAATCTTACCCCTGTTTTATCACAATCCTGTGAGAAATTAAACTTCCCTTATAGCCCAATTTGTCACCCCTTGTCCACCATTATCACTTATTTCGGATCCAAACCACGTCAGTTAAATGCACAGTCCCCTTTATCAGCCCAATCCATAAAGTCAGAGAAGTTGCCAAATTCTTCAACAACCTGGAGTCCATCGTCCATAATTTCAAACCCCTGAATCCCAAAATCTAAAATGGCAATATCCTGATTTTCAACATCCTGAACCTCAGTGCCCTGACCTTCAACAACCCAATCCCCAATGTCCAGGACCTCAAAACCCTGTCCTCCACCATCTCTAATGTCAAAATCCTGATTTCCAGACTCCTGAACCTCAGGGGCCAGAACCCCAACATCCCAATCTCCAAAGTCTGGAAGTCCAGAGCCCCAAAGTTCAAAATCCTCAACTCCCAACAGTTCCAGAAGGTCTCTCATACTATTGTCATCACTAGTCCCTATGCCATCAGACACTTGCACCACAGGGCTATCTGGAGAGACACTGTCAGGGACATCCTGGGCTGCTTGGTCCAACTGTTGATCCCGCTGTCCAGCATCGGACAGGCTTTCATTGAAGAAAGGGCCATCTCTCTGTGCGCCCATTTCAGCCCTTCGGCAAGCCTTGCCTCGATCAATGCAAACACCTCCTCGTCAGTTAATGGGTCCTGAGGATCCCTCATAGCTGTATGGTGATGTCTCCTTTCTTATCAGACGCACTGGGACCTGTA
Source organism: Knipowitschia caucasica (assembly GCA_964034765.1). Taxonomy (NCBI): domain Eukaryota; kingdom Metazoa; phylum Chordata; class Actinopteri; order Gobiiformes; family Gobiidae; genus Knipowitschia; species Knipowitschia caucasica. Next base: position 17,173,970 of record OZ035829.1, read on the forward strand.
TAGAGAAGAATCTATATAACCAAAGGATTCTACTTTGTCTAGTTCAATTCTATTAGTATTAATATCGTCTCCCTTTCTCCCTCTTTTTTTTTTTTTTTTTTTTTTTTTACATTTACATACATATATATTGGGCAATTAATACATTTTTATGGTGATAATTCCTATTGGTTAAAACAGTAAGTATAGGTGCATTATAGGGTTGCTCCGTACTCCCTAGAACTCCCCATGTTCTAACTAATAGAGTCAGACACTTCCCTCTCTGTCCCCCTGTCGGCCTCCTTTTCTGATGATGTAGTGATATCTTTCATTACATCAAGCAGGGATCTTTCTGGTGCACTAGTGGGCCTAGTGTGTGATATGTGCACAAATGATGACTCTGTAGTTTGTGAGTCGTCTAAGTAATATTTCAAAGTATACTCGTATAGTTTGGAGATTTTAAATGGGCCTTTCCAAGTTAGCTGATCCCAACAATGTTTCTGGTTTTTCACATACATGTAGCCTCCAACTGTAAGTCTGTCTTTTACAGCCTGCAAAGGGGGCTCTGGAGATTTCTGGGTCAGCGTGACAATGTTATCTTGCAGAAACTTCACTTTAGTGACCAATGTTTTCATATAAGTTTCCCTAGGATCATCAGTGGCTGCTGGAGGTGGGAGCTCCAGTGAACGAGATAAGTTACTGGGCATGTGTCTCCCATACAGCAGTTGGAATGGTGACATAAAAATTGGCCTGCTTGGTTCTCCTCTTATTGCCATCAAGGCTATAGGCAGTGCCTGTTTCCAATTCATTTTTCCAGACCTACACATGTGTGCCAATCTGTTTTTCAGTGTCTGGTTGAACCTTTCAATCACCCCTTGTGATTGCGGGTGCAACACTGCTCCAAAATGCTGTTTTATATTCAGCCTCTCACATAGTTGAGTCATTGTCTGGTTCTTAAAATGCGAGCCGTTATCAGATCTGATAACTCTCGCCGGGCCGTACCTTGGAAAGATCTCTGTCAAGAATACTTTGGCTACTGATTCTGCATTTGCTTTTGCCAAAGGAAAAGCTTAGGCCATCGTGTGAGTGGGTCAATCATTGTGAGCACGTATCTACACCCATCCGCTTTCTTATCAGCAGTCATGTCGATGAAATCAATTACGATTTCTGCCATGGGCCATGGAGGCACTGGGTATGCTCCTATGCCTGCCTTCACAGCCCTTGCCTTAGAGAGCCCTTGACATATGTCACATGAGTCACATAGATGCTGGATGGTTGGTAGCATAAAAGGATGGAACATGTGCCGTCTTAGTTCTGAAAAAAGTTTTGAGCACTTTATGTGTGTTTCCTCATGCTTACTTTGGATGATCTGTAGTAGTTTTTTAGTAGTCACGCACGGTTTACCAAATGTATCATAGAATACTCCTTCACTGTTTTTAATGGCCCCTGCAGTTTTCCATGCTGTCACATCATACAGTGAGGGATTTTCTTGCAATATGTGTGGACTGTTCTCTTCCCTTTCCTCCACTGGTGCCTCTGTTTCCTCAGGATTGTCTTCAATAACTGCCTGCACAGCCGTACCTATCCTGTCATACCCAGCTGTCATTTTAGCAACTCTATCAGCAAACTCATTGCCCTTTGCCACAAAGTCTCTGGCTCGAGTATGTGCTCTGCACTTGACCAATGCAGTTTTGTGACGTACATTCTTGATTTGATCTGCCACCTTCTGCCATAATTCCAAATGTGTAGGTCTCAAATTTTTTGTTGTGATGAAATTGTCATGCAATACCCAGATTGGCAAGTGTAAATGCACTGTAGAATGCACATACTCGGAGTCAGTATATATTGTGACAGGTCCTTCTGGCCTGTTCTCCAAGGCCAGGCTAAATGCTTCTAATTCTGCATACTGAGCTGACTTCCCTGCCAGCGCCTCTGCCTTCAGTATGTTAAAATCAGGATTGGTAACAGGTGATGTTTCCTTGTCATGGATGACTGCTGCTGCGCTTGCAACCAATGCTCCAGTTTTGTCTCTATGCGAGTGTCCATCTATAAAAATAGCATGTGACCCCTCAATCTCTGACCTGCCCAACTTTTTGATCAAGTTTGTTTCTTCACTATGTTGGACCTCACACTGGTGAACTGGGCCTGAGATAGTAAATGGTAATATTGGAGAGTCTGTTGGTTCAAATGTGAATCTTTTGAGACATTGAATTTATCAATGCAAATGTGTTCCCCTTCAAAGCTGCTACATGTTATGTGGTGTCCTCACTATCACCTCTGAGTCCAAGATTATGTGTGATGTGGAAACCAGTGAGTTCTTAAGGGCCATTACATAACGTGCACATGAGAAGTGGTGTGCTTCTGATCCTCTGAGATTGGAGCTGAATATGTACAATATTTTGGGTGCATCTGCTATTTTCTGAAACAACACTGCACAATAATAATCTCCCGTCATCGTGATTTCCATCATAATTGGGTATTTCCTATCAACGCAGTGTAAAGTCTGCACCATTGATAGTTTTTCTTTGATCGATTGAAATGCCTGTGCTTGCTCCTCAGTCCATGTCAAGATCCCATCATAATCTGTGTAGCCTACATCAGTCAACATTTTCTGCAAGGGCTTCATCATGTAGGAGAAGTTGAAAATATATTTCCTGATATAGCTTGCCGTATTTATGAAGGACATCATTTCTCTCACTGTTTTTGGTCTGGGAAACTCTGATAGTTTGATCAGTCTTGACTGGTCACACATGACTCCTTCTGAAGTGAGATAAGTCTTTAGAAAAGATACTCTCTGTCTTACAAACGCACACTTGTCATAATCAATTTTGAATCCCTTTTCTGCCACTACTCTAAGGACTTTCATAGTGATTTCTGTACATGCCTCTTCAGATACTCCTGAGATTAGAATATCATCTACATAGGCCAGAACAAAGTTTTTGTCTGGGTCAATGTCAATCTCAGACAGCACATCCTGGATCAATTTGTTAAAGATCCCAGGTGCAGCGCAGTGACCCTGTGGCAAACGCGTTTACACATACTTCTTACCCTCGACTGTGAATGCCAGATACTTCCAGCACTCAGGGTGCAATGGGATGCAGAAGTATGCGTTACATAAATCAATGGTGGTAAACCATTTATGAGACGCTGGTAAGAATGCCATTGCTCTGTGTGGGTCAGGTGTGTCCAATAGTTTGTCTTGTGATCTCTCATTTAATTTCCTGAAGTCATTCACTAGTCTGCAGTATGGTTTTCCTGCCTTGTCTACTGCCAACATTGGAATATTGTATGGCGTATACTCTGGCGCTTCAACAATTATTCCTGCCTTCACCAATTCTGAGACTGTGTACTTCAATTTGTCCTGGAGTCCTGCTTTAATGGGATACTGCTTCTGGTAACACACTTGGTCATCAAACAGTAGTTTTATTGGCAGGATTCCCTCTGCTTTCCCAATGTCAAATGCATGTTTTGTCCATAGCCTCTCAGGTAAAGTATGCTTCTGCTCTTCAAATAGGTTTGAATTGGTATTTTCCCTGCCATGTGTCCTTGTTCTCTGTACTTCCTGCATAGTGGCTTTATATTCAATTGGGTCATTGAATTTGATCACATAACCTCCTGTGGTTTCACTATGCAGTACAATGTATTGTAATTGTCCCTGTTGCACACACATTGGTTTTAAATTACTGGCCAATATCAGTGCACACATTGGACCTAAGTTTTTGGCCTCTGCTTTGGACTCAATCATCATTGTTACATGTGGTGTGGATTTGTCAACCCTAAATATTGGGAGTGTGTCTGTGTTTGAATTTGTGTTAGCAAACGCCACCCCATGTTCTCCCACCACTACGCAATTCAGCTTTTGTGTCACTTTAGGATCTTCTACTCCCTGTGTCTGGCATGCACTAGTCTTGTACATTTCCCACTCAATCAAATAGTTTTCATATGATTGTTGATCTTCTGGATGCCTGAAATATGCCTGTGTACAGTGTACGACATCTACTGGAGACCGCAAGTCCTTGCATCTCTCAGTAATCCATGGCAAAAATGGCTTAACTAGTTCATGCAATGTGTCATTGGATTCTTCACTACCCTCAAGCCAAAAAACTGTGGCTATGTTATCGTCAATTTTTGGTGTTTTAAGTTTTTGTTCCTGCTGGAGCAACAGTTCAGTTTCGAGACCACAATCCTGTATTAACATGCCCAACTCATTTGACACTTCAATTTCATTCTGGAAAGAAATATCCAATTTCAAAAGTTTTATCAAATCCCTTCCCATTAGGTTGTGGGGACAGTTTGGGGCTATCAGAAATTCATGTTGGAACGTCTGCTTTACTCCTGATTAATAGGTAACTGTGCAGTCTAGAGGTTTTGAATAAAAAACTCTTGTAGCCAAACCATTAAATCCAGACACGATTTTCCACTTTTGAGAGGGCTCTAGACTGCATTTTAATGAACTAAATGTTGCTCCAGTGTCTACCAACAGTTTCTGAGGCTGCCCCTCAATTGTTATTGTGATAAATTTTGGAGCCACGTTAATGCATCCCTCTCTGTCTGGACCATGGCCCCTTCATTTCGGTAATAAACTGAGTTGATGAGCAGCGACCTCTGGTCTTGACTCTGTCATCTGGTGAGTGGTCATATACTGTGGCTGTGGTTGGCCCAAGACCATTGGCTGTTGTGGTTGTACCTGTTGAGGTGCCTGATACATCTGGTGTATTTGTGGTTGCTGGTATGGCTGTTGTGGTTGTGCCTGGTACACTTGTGGTTGTTGGTATGTTTGAAATGGAAACTGCTGCTGCTGACCTCCCTGACCCTGCATGTGTTGCATTCCTCCCGTTCTGCAGTTTCTTGCTATATGTCCGTACCGTCCACACCTGTAACACTTCATGTTTGATAAATCTCTGTCCTGTCTAAATTGTCCACCACCTCTACCTCTGCTATTCCTGGGGAATGTCTGGAACCTCTGTCCCTGATTTCCATAGGGCATGTATCCATTCATTTGCCATTCATAATCTGGTTGCTGCTGTGTTTGTCCAGTCTGTATAATCTGCTGTGGTTGCATCACCTGTGTCTGTGTCTGAGGCTGCAGTGGACTTGGATTACCACTAAACAACATTTCTGCTTTCTCCACTTTTTCTGGCTTTGGTTCAGATTTTTTAATCTCTTTAACTAATTCCTTAATCAGTGAAAAACTATCATCAGTTTTGGGGCTGTTTTTCTTCCGAAGTAGCTTTTTAATAGTACAATATGACCTCACAAAAGCTGGCGAGTCAGTATCGAAATTCAGAATGTGTTTTTCTTTTTCAGCTGTTGGTAGCTCCCTCAGCATCCGCTGATAGAACCTTTTTTGGTAACACTTTACATTACGGGCCGGTAAGTCCATGGTACTTACAGTGGTACTTCTAGGTACTTATTGTGGTACTTACAGAGGTACTTACAGTGGTACTTCTAGGTACTTATTGTGGTACTTACAGAGGTACTTACAGTGGTACTTATTGTGGTACTTACAGTGGTACTTCTAGGTACTTATTGTGGTACTTACAGACTTACAGTGGTACTTACAGTGGTACTTCTAGGTACTTACAGTGGTACTTCTAGGTACTTACGGTGGTACTTACGGTGGTACTTACGGTGGTACTTACGGTGGTACTTACAGTGGTACTTACGGTGGTACTTACGGTGGTACTTACGGTGGTACTTACGGTGGTACTTACGGTGGTACTTACTGTGGTACTTACAGTGGTACTTACGGTGGTACTTACGGTGGTACTTACAGTGGTACTTACAGTGGTACTTACAGTGGTACTTACAGTGGTACTTCTAGGTACTTCTAGGTACTTACAGTGGTACTTCTAGTGGTACTTCTAGGTACTTATTGTGGTACTTACAGTGGTACTTCTAGGTACTTACAGTGGTACTTAGAGGTACTTATTGTGGTACTTACAGTGGTACTTCTAGGTACTTATTGTGATAATTCTAGATACAGCTGTAACTTAGTAATTCAAGGATACTACAGCATTATTCCTATGTAGTACTTCTACATACATACATACATACAGAGGTCATTTGTAGGATTGTTTGACTATAAAACATAAAACAACATTATGTAAAACAAACGTCTTTATTAATATGGAATAAGTAGCACAGAAAGGACAGTATAAATACATTTAATGCATATTTCAAAACAAGTTTCAAGGACAAGGGAAACACTGCAAGAACTAGGTACCCAACCCAAGTAACAAGAATTACACATTAACACACCAGTAAGACTTGGCAGCAAGTACCAGGTACTTGGCAGCAAGTACCAGGTACTTGGCAGCAAGTACCAGGTACTTGGCAGCACAGTAAGTACCAGGTACTACCGACAAGGACTGGCCCATAATAAGACAAAGGACTTTAACATAAGTACCAGTGATAACACCAGTAATTATACAGTAAGTACCAGGTACTTACCATAGGGACTGGCCCATAATAAGACAAAGGACTTTAACATAAGTACCAGTGATAACACCAGTAATTATATAGTAAGTACCAGGTACTTACCATAGGAACTGGCCCATAATAAGACAAAGGACTTACCCATAAGTACTAGTGATACCAGTAATTATATAGTATACCATGTACTTACCAGCAAGTACCTGGTACTTGCTGGTAAGTACCTGGTACTTGCTGTTAAGTACCTGGTACTTGCTGGTAAGTACCTGGTACTTGCTGTTAAGTACCTGGTACTTGCTGGTAAGTACCTGGTACTTGCTGGTAAGTACCTGGTACTTGCTGGTAAGTACCTGGTACTTGCTGGTAAGTACCTGGTACTTGCTGGTAAGTACCTGGTACTTGCTGGTAAGTACATGGTATACTATATAATTACTGGTATCACTAGTACTTATGGGTAAGTCCTTTGTCTTATTATGGGCCAGTTCCTATGGTAAGTACCTGGTACTTACTATATAATTACTGGTGTTATCACTGGTACCTATGTTAAAGTCCTTTGTCTTATTATGGGCCAGTCCCTATGGTAAGTACCTGGTACTTACTGTATAATTACTGGTGTTATCACTGGTACTTATGTTAAAGTCCTTTGTCTTATTATGGGCCAGTCCCTATGATAAGTACCTGGTACTTGCTGGTAAGTACATGGTATACTATATAATTACTGGTATCACTAGTACTTATGGGTAAGTCCTTTGTCTTATTATGGGCCAGTTCCTATGGTAAGTACCTGGTACTTACTATATAATTACTGGTGTTATCACTGGTACTTATGTTAAAGTCCTTTGTCTTATTATGGGCCAGTCCCTATGGTAAGTACCTGGTACTTACTGTATAATTACTGGTGTTATCACTGGTACTTATGTTAAAGTCCTTTGTCTTATTATGGGCCAGTCCCTATGGTAAGTACCTGGTACTTGCTGGTAAGTACCTGGTACTTGCTGGTAAGTACCTGGTACTTGCTGGTAAGTACCTGGTACTTGGCTGGTAAGTACCTGGTAATGTGTAATTCTTGTTACTTGGGTTGGGTACCTAGTTCTTGCAGTGTTTCCCTTGTCCTTGAAACTTGTTTTGAAATATGCATTAAATGTATGTATACTGTCCTTTCTGTGCTACTTATTCCATATTAATAAAGACGTTTGTTTTACATAATGTTGTTTTATGTTTTATAGTCAAACAATCCTACAAATGACCTCTGTATGTATGTATGTAGAAGTACCACATTTACTACATAGGAATAATACTGTAGTGTCCTTGAATTACTAAGTTACAGCTGTATCTAGAATTATCACAATAAGTACCTAGAAGTACCACTGTAAGTACCACAATAAGTACCTCTAAGTACCACTGTAAGTACCTAGAAGTACCACTGTAAGTACCACAATAAGTACCTAGAAGTACCACTAGAAGTACCACTGTAAGTACCTAGAAGTACCTAGAAGTACCACTGTAAGTACCACTGTAAGTACCACCGTAAGTACCACCGTAAGTACCACCGTAAGTACCACCGTAAGTACCCCTGTAAGTACCACCGTAAGTACCACTGTAAGTACCACCGTAAGTACCACCGTAAGTACCACCGTAAGTACCACCGTAAGTACCCCTGTAAGTACCACCGTAAGTACCACCGTAAGTACCACCGTAAGTACCACCGTAAGTACCACTGTAAGTACCACCGTAAGTACCACTGTAAGTACCACCGTAAGTACCACCGTAAGTACCACCGTAAGTACCACCGTAAGTACCACCGTAAGTACCACCGTAAGTACCACCGTAAGTACCTAGAAGTACCACTGTAAGTACCTAGAAGTACCACTGTAAGTACCACCGTAAGTACCACCGTAAGTACCACCGTAAGTACCACCGTAAGTACCACCGTAAGTACCACCGTAAGTACCACCGTAAGTACCACCGTAAGTACCACTGTAAGTACCTAGAAGTACCACTGTAAGTACCTAGAAGTACCACTGTAAGTACCATGGACTTACAGGCCCGTAATGTAAAGTGTTACCATATATATATATATATATATATATATATATACACACACAAATAATAACCTTATAACGCTTCTTTAAATTTTCCCACTTCTTGCTGGCCTGCTTGTGGGTGATTACACCCTCCAGGCCCAGCTCTTTCACTGCTTGCCTGTAAGCATACAGTGAATATCAATATGGGCATGTACCTTGGGTCAATAGTATTATCAGATATGATTTGTACAATCTGGTCACTCACACCCACAAGCTTTTGGTGGTGAATTTTGTCTTTAAAAATTTGCCATCATTTGCTACCCTAAAGCGGATGAGGCCAAAGGTCTTCTCTGTAGGCCCTGAAAAGATATAAAAAAATTCCATCAGATTCCATATTTTTTCCCCCTCCAATGCTAAATTTATAGACCCGATATGTGTCGTGCGATATGGCATGTGGCAAACACAATCTACGGCGTTCTTTCATACTTTGTAAGTTTTCGCTTATGAATCGTAACGTGTAACTCAGGTTTTTCTGTGCTCATTATGCCTTGTTATCACGAATATTTGAAGCCTGGATAAGCACTTAACATCCGCATGTATACACCGGGACACACTCCCGGCGGTCAGTGTATATTGACGGGCAGACTCTTGCGAAGCACTCGGCATTTTTACGAACGTCGTCAAATAGCGACTTTCCAAGTATAAACTTAACAGTCCATTGCATATACATCGATTTAACACATTCCAACTGATTTTAAAAATTTACAGCCGTATTTGCTAATTTATACTTACATTTGTAAATTTCGCTTCCACTGGTTGCCGCCATCTTTTTTGCCGCTGGCTGAGCTTGCAAGGCATTATGGGATACTCCCTTGCTGCTATCCGGCCGCAAGTCTGCTCCTGTGCTGACTCGCTGCGGAGGGGCCTTTTCAAGGGGAGATAGGCACTTCCTCTATGCTCCCTAAGTATTGGGACACCCTTCCCCCTCGCGGGAACGCGCAAAATGAAGGGGAAGGGCTCAAAGCGAGGGCAAGTGTTGGAATTGGGACAGGGCCTAACTGTCCAACAAGACCCTCCTGTATCGACAAGGAAAAACTCTTAGGGAAACCCACAGGGAGGGAGACCCATATGAGAAAGGGATCCGCTCCTCCGGACGGACAGGCTAATGATCTAGGACCTAAGCTAGCTACAGAACGTGGACCAGTGGCCGCTGAACGTGGACAGGTCCGGTGCAGGACTGAAGCACTCCCAGGCGGGTCGGTCAGGGCAGTCCGCAGGTGTAGATGGAGGAGGCCAGGCTCAGAGATCCCGTCATCGTACCATGAAACAGACAATGGGACAACGGGTGAATAGCAATGAACAAACTACAGTCAAAATCCAAATAATGCTAAACAGATGAAGTAGGAAGGAGGAGAGTTTAGTGCTCAAGTTACCATACTTCTCCCAGCAAACTGACTCCCTAGGGAGCTTGACTGACAGTCTGAGGAGTTCAGCCTTCCCAGAGTCTTACCTTCCTAGCCATATGCTAAACCCCACCAACATTCGTATAGACGTGACATTTGATAATATATAAGGTCATTGCTTTTTCAATAATACACTGTACCTCAGAAGAACCATTATTCTCCCCTTCTCCATCCATACATTTTTTCTCCAAGCTGTAAAACCAAAACAACAACAGTGCTCAGATAATTTACGGGCCAATTATTGCCTCTTCATCTCCTCTCCATCATAAGAGTCCTTCTCTGCTTCTCCCATCACTGTGAGGTGACGCAGAGCACTGGGACTCCACTATTATCACAGTCATTAGCTGTTTTCAGCTTGGATGTGGTTTGATCGCCAAAAACAAAAAGCTGTGGAGATCCAATTATGCAGCGTGGCCTTGACACCCTCACCTCAAAATCAGAGCACGTCACTAGCTCAACTTTCATGTTACTGGGCGGCACGGTGGCTGAGTGGATAGCACTCTCGCCTCTCAGCAAGAAGGTCCTGGGTTCAAATCCCGGTCGGGCCAGGGCCTTTCTGAGTGGAGTTTGCATGTTCTCCCCGTGTCTGCGTAGGTTTCCTCCGGGTACTCCGGTTTCCCCTACCACTAAAAATATGTCCAATAGTTCTGGCATGCGCCTCCTGTACTGGCGACCCCGCTCCCATCTCTGTGTGGAGTGAGAGACAAATGCCCATAATTAACAATTGTAAACCGCTTTGAGACTCAGATCTGCAGTGAAAAGGCGGTATATAAATAAAAACTTACTTACTTACTTACTTACTTCTAAAGAAAGAGTATAATTTAAAAGACAAATAAGTTAGTATGGTGTTGATTGAAAGCATGTAATGGTTCAATGCATGCTCTAAAAAAACATTTCAGAATTGTTGTTTTCTTTCCTTTGTTCTCACAAAAGTAAGAAAATAATACAATAATGTTGATTGTGATGATGTTGATTAAATAATACATGCTGTTTCCCCAACAGTCTCGTAAAACAAGTACCATTAAAAAGTCCTGTGAGTCACTTCTTGACACTTCGGGTTGAAAGCTGATTGGCCAATCAGCACATCTGCATGAGACACCCCTTCCTCATGGCACTTTGAGTTGAAGTCAAACAGAAATCAGATTCAGGTATTTCAGTGATGCAAGTGAAACAAGAACACACAATTGACAATATAATCAATCAGAACAGTTGTATTTTAGAAAATCAGTCCAGTTGTTAATACATGTGCTTCAAGTCATTAGGGTATATTTGCAAACATAGTTCTTTAAACATTCCGTTTGTGAGGAATCTGTTCTCTGGATTAAGATTAGGAAAAAACTGTCCCATCAACTCTTCTCACAAATACACTTAAGGACTTCCACCATTTATTTAACTGTTAGCCCAGAGTGGATGGCACAGACTGAATACAATAAGTGATAATCTGATTTCACATTTGATAATTACATTGTGGCAAGTTCCGAGTTCGATTTTAAACCAATTAACCTTTTGCCTCGTACTTTTAGACTGTCACGGGTGTCGCTCACACAGGGTTTGGAATTAGTGCGGGCATCTGAACTACAGCAATCAGACAGAAACCGATCAATGCCAAAAGATGGATGAGTAAATCCAAATATGAACGGAGAGAAGGAGGACATGGACATGCTATAACTCTAAATGTTCTCGTCCTTTGATTTTATTATGATTGATACATCTCATATTCTATTGTCCTGCATTGGAGGTTTCAAGATCATCGACCACCCATCTCTCTGTACTTACTCCTGGTTAAAAGTATGTTGAATTTATTTTGCAACATGTTTTACATATGTGACATGTTAGTGAGTATATGAACCAACTTGGACCCTGAGGAGCACTGGGACTGGCCTCCTGCACAGTGGCTTCTTGCTTCATAGCAAGAAGGTTGTGGGTTAGGGTCGAACGCCCATAGGTTGTAAATATTAATGGACATAATGACGCCTATTTCCTTCGTTGAAACGTATGTATGTGTGATCAACATGTACGTTTTGAAAATGCCCACAAGTAGCCCCTCCCGCGGAAAATGGTGCAAAACCGCATACGTTAGCCGGCACTAGTCGCTTTCGGAGAAGAAGCTGTATCATTTGCGTATGTGTTAGATGCCATGAGCCTGACACATGGCTGAAAGACTGCGTTCGTTCAAAAGTCCACAGTGGTTAAACAAAAAATACTACCCTCAGCATTGACGGGCATGTAGCGTCCAGATGCAAGAGCCAAGAAGCCACTTTTGGAGCAGGCTGTGAAGCTGTTTTCGAGAGGGAAAAAGGTGCCATATGAATTCACTGTTTCCGGGTACAACCCCACGGGCAAGGAGCCAGATAGCAAGCATGTCAGCGCACATGCTCACAGACCTTTTTGAGCCAGGACCGGCCCCCACTGGCCCTGTGTCAGCCTTGGGTTTTATGTATAGAGTTTGCGTATTTTATCCATGGGGGTCGTTTATAGTCCATGTGGTCATTTTCAGAGGCTTCCATTTGAACACATGCAGTTTTGTTTTCTTTGAATTGTACGCGTTTATTATGTATAGTGTCACAGCAAATATTGTATAGCAAAAATGACTTAAAATTCAGAGTGTTACTGGAACGGATGCCTAGGTTTTGAATTTTTTCTTATTTGAAGTGCTAAACGGCGCCCCGGCTCCGCACAGCTCCTTCTCTAGCGAGCCTATAATTCACCCGGGTTAATACAAGACCACGACTTGTCCTCCGTGCGCCTTTTTAATCAAGGACTGAGGAGGACAGGCACACATCGCCAGGGCCATCAAAATATTAAGTCTCCCAGAACAACCTTGGCTTAACTTTCCGCTGAAAAAAGATGGGTTGTTGGATGTTATAGACGCTCCATTTAACGCTGTCTGGAAAAGCGGAGGAGGAAAAATGTGCCATGACAGATAGGAGACGGGGGACTAGACCGGAAAACAGCTGAAGTGATTTTTTTTGTCAGGTTTGGAATAAATACAAATTAGAAAAAGCATCAAGGTGTGAAAATTATAACATAAAACGTACCTTGTGTTCACAGGCCTTTGGTGCGGACGGAGCCGACTCTTTATTCAACAAACTTTTCATGTTGTAATTGTGTTTTTGTTGCTCTTTGGGGTTTTAAAGACACATAATAGCTGTTACAAAAATCAAAAGATCTCAAGTTTGGTAAAATGATAACGGCCTCAGGAGCGTCCTGAGGCAGCATATTTCTCTCATCCCGGTAACCTCTTTTGCATAGACAGTCGACAGTGTGTTTTCCAAGAGAAAAATACCGGACTGTTGTTGTTGGAGCTGAAAATCATTGAAACACAGAAACGCTTGAAGGACAAATAGTGGTTTTCATGACCCTCAAAGACACTTTGACGAGCCCCGCCCCTTGCATCAACTAAGTCACAATGCCATGTCACATCAATTAGTTCACACAAAGGGCTCTCCAACACAAATACAATGAAGAATTCACAATTAAATACGTCCATCCATCCATCCATTTTCTTCCGCTTTATCCGTTGCCGGGTCGCGGGGGCAGCAGTCTAAGCAGAGACGCCCAGACTTCCCTATCCACACACACTTCCTCCAGCTCGTCCGGGGGGACCCCAAGGCGTTCCCAGGCCAGCTGAGAGACATAGTCCCTCCAGCGTGTCCTGGGTCTTCCGCGGGGCCTCCTCCCGGTGGGGCGTGCCCGGAACACCTCCCCAGGGAGGCGTCCAGGAGGCATCCGGAACAGATGCCCGAGCCACCTCAACTGGTTCCTCTCGACGTGGAGAAGCAGCGGTTCTACTCCAAGCTCCTCCCTTGTGACTGAGCTCCTCACCCTATCTCTAAGGGAGCGCCCAGCCACTCTGCGGAGGAAGCTCATTTCGACCGCTTGTATCCGCGATCTCGTTCTTTCGGTCATTACCCAAAGCTCATGACCATAGGTGAGGGAGGGAACGAAGATTGACCGGTAAATCGAGAGCTTTGCCTTTCGGCTCAGCTCCCTCTTCACCACAACGGTCCGATACAGCGACCGCATAACTGCGCACGCTGCACCGATCCGCCTGTCAATCTCACGCTCCATTCTTCCCTCACTCGTGAACAAGACCCCGAGATACTTGAACTCCTCCACTTGAGGAAGGACCTCTCCACCCACCTGCAGAGGGCAAGGCACCTTTTTCCGGTCGAGCACCATGGCCTCGGATTTGGAGGTGCTGATTCTCATCCCAGCCGCTTCACACTCGGCTGCAAACCGTCCCAGTGCATGCTGCAGGTCCTGGTTCGTTGGAGCCAACAGGACAACATCGTCCGCAAACAGCAGAGATGAAATCCTGTGGTCCCCGAACCGGACCCCCTCCGACCCCTGGCTGCGCCTAGATATTCTGTCCATAAATACAGTGAACAGAACCGGTGACAAAGGGCAGCCCTGTCGGAGGCCAACATTCACCGGGAACAGGTCTGACTTACTGCCGGCAATGCGAACACAGCTCTGGTTCCGGTCATACAGGGATCGGATGGCCCTCAGCAGAGGACCTCCGACCCCGTACTCCCGGAGAACCCCCCAAAGGACACCCCGGGGAACACAGTCGAACGCCTTCTCCAAATCCACAAAGCACATGTGGACAGGTTGGGCGAACTCCCATGAACCCTCGAGTATCCGATGGAGAGTATAGAGCTGGTCCAGTGTTCCGCGACCGGGACAAAAACCACACTGCTCCTCCTGGATCCGAGATTCGACCATCGGCCGTAACCTCCTCTCCAGTACCTTGGAGTAGACCTTACCGGGGAGGCTGAGGAGTGTGATCCCACGATAATTGGAACACACCCTCCGGTCCCCCTTCTTGTAGAGAGGGACCACCACCCCGGTCTGCCCACTCCATTGGCACTGCCCCCGATCGCCACGCGATGTTGCAGAGACGTGTCAGCCAAGACAGTCCTACAACATCCAGAGACTTTAGATAATCAGGGCGGATCTCATCCACACCCGGAGCCTTGCCACCATGGAGGCTACCAACCACCTTGGTGACCTCAGCCAGGGAGATGGATGTACCCGCCCCAACATCCTCAGCCTCTGCCTCTGTAACAGAGGACGTGACGGGGGGATTGAGGAGAACCTCAAAGTATTCCTTCCACCGCCCGACAATATCCCCAGTCGAGGTCAGCAGCTCTCCACCCGCACCGTACATGGTGTTGGCAAAGAACTGCTTCCCCCTCCTGAGACGCCGGATGGTTTGCCAGAATCTCTTCGAGCCCGACCGATAGTCATGCTCCATGGACTCTCCGAACTCCTCCCAGTCCCGGGTTTTTGCCTCTGCAACAGCCCAGGCCGCGGCACGCTTGGCCTGCCGGTACTGGACAGCTGCCTCAGGAGTCCCCCGAACCATCATGGCTCGATAGGACTCCTTCTTCAGCCTGACAGCATCCCTTACTGCCGGTGTCCACCACCGGGTTCGGGGGTTGCCGCCGGGACCAGCACCAGAGACCTTGCGACCACAGCTACGAGCCGCCGCATCGGCGATTGAGGCAGAGAACATGGTCCACTCGGACTCCATGTCCCCCTCCTCCGCCGGGACCTGGGAGAAGCTCTCCCGGAGGTGTGAGTTGAAAGTCCGTCTGACAGGGGGCTCAGCGAGACGTTCCCAGCAGACCCTCACTATACGCTTGGGTCTGCCAGGTCTGACCGGCTTCTTCCCCTGCCAGCGGATCCAACTCACGACCAGGTGATGATCGGTTGACAGCTCCGCCCCTCTCTTTACCCGAGTGTCCGAGACACGCGGTCGAAGGTCAGATGATACGACAACAAAGTCGATCATCGACCTCCGGCCTAGGGTGTCCTGGTGCCACGTGCACTGGTGGACACCCTTGTGCTCGAACATGGTGTTCGTGATGGACAAACCGCGACTGGCACAGAAGTCCAACAACTGAGCACCGCTCGGGTTCAGATCAGGGGGGCCGCTCTTCCCGATCACCCCTCTCCAAGTGTCACTGGCGTTTCCCACATGGGCGTTGAAGTCCCCCAGGAGAATAATGGAGTCCCCGGGCGGTGCACCGTCCAGTACCCCTCCCAAGGACTCCAAGAAGGCCGGGTACTCTACACTGCTGTTAGGCCCGTAGGCCGTCACAACAATGAGAGACTTGTCCCCCACCCGGAGGCGGAGGGACGCGACCCTCTCATTCACCGGGGAGAACTCCAACACGTGGCGGCTGAGATGGGGGGCAATGAGAATGGCCACCCCAGCTCGCCGCCTCTCCCCGCGGGAAACTCCAGAAAAGTGGAGCGTCCAACCCCTCTCAAGGAGTTGGGTTCCAGAGCCCAAGCTGTGTGTGGAGGTGAGGCCGACTATCTCTAGTCGGTATCGCTCAACCTCCCCCACGAGCTCGGGCTCCTTCCCCCCCAGTGAGGTGACGTTCCACGTCCCAAGAGCCAGATGTTGTGTGTGCGGACTGGGTCGCCGAGGTCTCCGCCTTCGACTGCCGCCCAGTCCTCTCTGCACCGCTTCACCACGGACCCCTCTGCAGGTGGTGGGCCCACAGGAGGGACTGCCCACGTCATCCCTTCGGGCTGAGCCCGGCCGGGCCCCGTAGGCTAAGGCCCGGCCACCAGGCGCTCGCATACGGGCCCCGACCCCAGGCCTGGCTCCAGGGTGGGGCCCCGGCTGCGCCATGCCGGGCGACAATACGTTTGCTGACAAATTCATATATTTTTTTCATACCAGTTATTGAAATATCCAAATGAATTGGATGAGGAATCGAGCTCTGTCAACATGGCGGATAAAAAAGTGCCACTGGTATTTCAGAATCTTTTTTTTATGGGAGTCCTGGTCCCAGAGATACAGGGCGTCAATTGTGCATGTTATTAGTGGAAGGGGAAACAGGAGCACCCAGAGGAAACCTATGCAGACACAAGGAGCATGTGCAACAACTCCACACAGAGTTGGAATAACCGCTCAGCCTTACACTTAACTGACTTAATATGCTTTGATATCAGACATTTCCAGCATAAATGACTGCAGTCAGAAAACACATCTGACACACTCTTTCTCTAACTGTATGCTTTATGCTATGAACGTATCTGACAACATTTTAAACTGTGTGCAATGGGAGTTCTAATACCCGTAAGCTGTGAGCCAATTAGACTGAAGAAATGCTGCTCATTTTTACTGATTTTCTACACATAGACATTGCAAATGAACTCAAATTCATGTTTCTCGACCAAATTACCGTGCATCAGAGCTGAGGCCAAAATCTAAATGAGGTCATGATAGGTGTTACAATTACAATTACTCCATTGGCATCAACTGTGGAATACTTTCCTGTAGCCCCAGATAATAAGGTTGCATTCTAAGGAAAGCAGTTCACACGACTTCATCTTTAATCTCTCTGTAAACTGATCATTGTCTTTGCCAGTGCATGTGTTTCTTCTTCACCCGCTTTGATACTCTTCTCGCTGTGTTGTCGTGGCAACTCTTCAAACCGGCTCTGAAGGTGAACGAGCTGCACTCAAGAGATGCTACAATTGACAACCATTTTAACTCATCATTTAACTGATCATTTTGGTAAAAAAAAACATTTGTCAGACTCAAGGTTAGATGAGGCAAAGTTCTCATTGCAGGGCAAAAGTGGCGTTGGAGCAATGCCAGTTTGGACCATCTGCTCATAGCCGTCTGACAGTGATTAGCAGCAGACCCTTAACCAATGCTCTAATGCTCCCAGTCACATGAATACATATGTATTTATGTATGTATGTATATATATATATATATATATATATATATGTAGACAAAGGGCAGAGGACAGCCGTGGTGGTGGACGTGGCAATTCCAAGCGATGGTAACATCCGGAAAAAAGAACATGAAAAGCTTGAGAAATACCAAGGTCTCAGAGAGGAGCTGGAGAGGGCCTGGAGGGTAAAGGTGACAGTAGTGCCCGTGGTGATCGGTGCACTCGGGGCAGTGACCCCGAAGCTAGATGAGTGGTTACAGCGGATCCCCGGAACAACCTCGGACATCTCGGTCCAGAAATGTGCAGTGCTAGGAACAGCAAAGATACTGCGCAGAACCCTCAAGCTCCCTGGCCTCTGGTAGAGGACCCGAGCTTAGAGAGGGATAACCGCCCGCGGAGGGCCAAAGGTGAGTGGACAATTTTTTTTTTTATATATACTCTATGTATAGATTCTGACACAAGCTTAAAAACAATTGAGCATAGTGTTTAATCTCCACTGAAATAAATCTGTATTTTCCTGCACATATTTTTTCAAATACTCTTGGTCATAGACATAGATATAAAACCTGTGTACCTTATTGCAGAAGAAGCTGATTACAAAGTAAGAGTTTACTATTTAATGTAAAACTTTGTCCATGGGCACTCCCCTATGAGGCTGCATACAGCTATGGCGAGAATAGTGTAGTCCTAAGTCTTTGCTCCCAGTTCTACATTTACCTTCCCTTCATCCAAAAGGGGGCAATACACTTTAATGGGATGTAGGGGTTGACAACTAATACTGTACCTATGACCTATGAACTGTTTGAAACAGACCTGAACACTATCGTGTCAGGGGGACCACACATGCCTGCGTTAGATAATATCATCCATGGGGGCCTAACATTTGCAGGTTTCACGGGGCCTACACTGTCCCAGCTCATAGGTTCCATCACAAACTCAAACAAAGTCTGGTTAAACACCTCCAGTGGCTTTCGCTGCTGTGGTTTTAACGACTGGATGTAGTTTTGATCCTTACCAGCAGAGTTTACAGCAGAATAAAAGGCACTCTCAGGTCTCACACATCATCTCTGTTTCTGCCCTCGCTCTGGACGCACTCTAATGACAGTGCACAGGTGACGGGGGCAGGTGCCGTGTATCCAGTGTTGGGCAGAATATTTTGAAAATGTATTCTGTTCCAGAATACTGAATACATTACCTGAAATGTATTTTGTAACGTATTCATACTTTAAATTATTATGATTTTTGATATTCATATTGATTGTAAATAAATGTTTATTAATACGTGTTTATATAGATAACATATGCTCTTGTTATTTTTATTATTATTATTATTGTAAGACAAGTCAACGTGCTTCCACAGCTGCCATTTAACAACCAGAAAAAATAGAATCTTCACTTTAAGAATACGCAACATTTTATTTTTTTACCTTAAAAGAAATGTGAAAAACTATGTATTCCTGTGATTTTCAGAAAGTACCTGTATTAACTCTAATAACTGTAATGGAATAAAGTTATTGTATTCTGAATATGTAATGGGGATACATTCCGCTACTCCCCAAAACTGGGGACATCAGATTAGATCCCAGGCTCGGAGAGAAAAAAACTATTTGCTCCCACGTCTCGAGACCCAGACACCCCGCAGAGCTGCATTTGTTGTTGAAGAACTTTATGTTGTTGCTGCTTTTATCTGCCATAAAAGTCTGCCCACCACGTCCGCTGTAAGTTTTCGACACATGCGACAGCGCAGTGAATAAATCTCAGCCTGCTGCAGGGGGTGGGGCATAGCTAGAGATAAACACCACACACCTTTACAAAAAATACCGCAAAAATGCATAATATCTCTTTTGGTTTGTGAGTTACTTGGAAAGTTTAATTTTGAACAACAAAACTGCATCTGCTTCCTTTCCTGAGATTTTCAATAAAATAAAGTTTAGGCTGTTCGGCAGATGGCTGCATTCACTTTATAGATTTAAATCCATGCAATTAATAATAAATAGATAAATGTCACTTCCAAGAATGTGGGCTTGAATCTCCAATGGAATGGTCGACACCAACTCCAAGCAAATTATTGACTATTCAACCCCAACCAGTGCCTCTGTTCTGTCCTTTAGACTTCCCAAGTGTGTATGTCCCAGGTCTTTCACCCCATGCCTGGTTATAGACAATTTATTTTACTATAGTTAAACAATTTTTAGTATATTTATGGGTTACACATGTCATTTTTCAACAGTTTGCAGTTGTGGCAAAAAATAAATGAATAATTTATGCTACAATTGAACATAAATAACATCGCACCCAAATATACAGAGTTTCACAGCACAGCAGCGCTCAGATCTACAACTTACAGGTTTGGTATCTCTGCAATCGCACTTCAGCAGTCTTGAGTTCAGATGGTTGGAAAAGTGTGTGGTGAGGGGTTTTACAGCCTCATTACCTAAAGCTGCTACTTTCACTACGTTACTTTTAGAACGTAATCCCCGAAATAAACAAGGGACCGCTGTACTCTTGTGTTTTACCTAAATTAGTCTCTCTGCAGATAACATATCAGATGACACATAATGTACAATGATGATCTGACTAACCGCTAACTCAATCTAATTCTTGCTAATTTTCTGGTCATTTATAACTTGCACCAGTGAAAAGATACTCGTATGTCCTTTTGTAGAATTTTTTTACTCGGAGTTGGTAGATAGATATTGCCCAGTAGCCTATACAATGCCACCTTAACAAACATAAACAATAAGTATCAGAGAGATTTCTTTTCTTGTGTGGCCCCAATATGAAAAAAAAAAGTAAAACGCAAATTCCAGCCTTGAGAAAAACTGCATCTATTGTATTTGAGCCACGGTCTTGAACCACAAAGACATTTTCTCTGGGCAAACAAGTGTAGATAGAATCAAAGTCACTTCAGAAGACACGTGACAGCACTGCAAAATAAGGCCCCCATAAATCAAGGCCCATTTTCCTTTCGGGATGCTTAGCGACTGTGTTTGAAAATCATCCATTGCGTCGCAGCTGAGAGGAGAAAGCACTTTTTGAGCTTTTTGTTGAGGATTGTGCGAGTTTAATCACAGCTCCTGACACCCCGGTTCCATTTGGGGCCTTCAAATTACAAATACGGCCAACGTTTGCTATGGATCCCCTCTGTTCTCTCATTCTTTGTGGAGTGATTATGATAAACATGCGCTCCACTCGGTCCTTTCAGACTGATCCATCACAATGGCAAAAGAAAAGAAAGAGGACCACAAAGATGGTGTCAAATGTACATTTATTATAGTGGCCAAAGGGTAATGTAAAAGACAATTGAAAATGCATGTAATGATGATGATTGACATGAAGTACAAAACCACTGCTGCGTCTTTGGACAAGACACGTCACTTCTGAAACAACATTTCAGACGCTACTAACAAAATTAGATACAAACATGACTTTATTAGATCACTATTACAATTGTTTACTTTGTGACCATACAATTCCAGGACAATTTCAATGTCTTGAAGACCAGACTGCTTGTCAATTTCCACTCTCTGATCTTTGAAATCTCACCTTCTGCTGAGCTTCCATCAGCATCTGAATGCTCATTTTAACTTTTTTAGTTGTCGATCATGTCGCTTCATCTGTTTGAGGGGAATGAACAGTAGATGTCGGCCGGTATGATTTTTTTCAAGGTTCAACCTTATATAAAGACAAACTCTAACACTGTTAAAGTGGATATGAGAATTGGATATAATTTCCCAGATAAAAGACCCTGGCTTGAAAAGGATGTGATTTTATCCAAATGAAGTAAGGTGTTTTATAGTAAACTAATCAGACAGTGCTTTGTTTTCGGCACATATAAAACAGGTAGGTTGTCCAGCAGACGAATAAATGCCTGTCTTTAGTTGAGTAGTATCGTTGATGTTATGTCCAGTAGGCAGTTCAATCTGGAGACTCGAACAGACAAAATATTTGAATTGTATAATGGCTGGTAAGTAATCTGACACTACATAAATTACATATGACTCTGAGGACAATATTTTCAAGTATTTGACGCTTTGACCCCTGCAGAGCACTGCACAATTGCAGAAGATGAAATCCCCCGGTACCTAAACTTCTGTTGGTGGTATTTTAGGAGAAGGATGAAAGAGCCGGCCTGGAACTAGGCGGAGATGGGGAGGAGGAGGGTTGCAGCGTAAATTTAGCTGGATGGAGCTCCCTCGCAATATGAAGCTGATGTGGGCAGTGCCTGATTGCTGCAGGTGAGAGTTTGCGTGTGGCGCTGCAGCTGAGTGTGATTGACAGATTGCTGTTGCCGTGAGCAACAGTGGGAGGAATTTGAGCGCTGTGGGCTTAGTTCTCTTTCCAGTCTGAATTGCTGCTTTAGCTTCATAGTATACACCAAATGTGTATCGTACATTCCAACTATAAAGCAGACCAAATTGTATGATGTCGTCTTTTCCCACTGCCTTTCCCTGCAGTCAGTCTGAACACTACATCCCATCTCCAGAGGCTGCTGACGGGGATAACAGAAAGAGTCGACATTTCTATTCTCTGCACACACACATACAAACACACACAAACACACACACACACACACACAAACACACACACACGCACACTGGCCCGTCTAACAAGCTCACCCAATGTCAGTGCATACGCCTGGTGCCACACTGCTCGTCACGTTCGTTTTGCCCATGATGACTCGTGGCAAACTGAGTAAAAGCCTGTCACAGTCAGTGAGGCCATTGCGGAGGGAAGCGGAGGAGGCAGACATATTGTTTTGTAGACTCAAGATGGTGACGGATTTGTGGGCAAATTGCTGACTGGTCACACGGTAAAAAGAGAGAGCCAGAGACTAGAGGGAAAGACGGGGTGAACTACGCAGAGGGGACAAGACGAGACGGAGAAAAATGTGTCATTTTTGGCATGGAGTAACAAATGTGAAGTGTGTTGAGAGGCAAGAGAGGGTCTGAAAAAAGGAGCGGAAAAAAGGAGGGTAAATACATCATTTAACCAGGAAAAATCAACTAAACCAATCAAACCAAGGAAGTCTTACACTCTACCCTCACTGACTGCTGTGCCCTTTGAACCCTCTAAAACAGCTTTTGCAGTGTTTTGTATAACAGCAAAAGAAAAAAGTTGATTGTTTATAGTTCACCGAGAGTTTTCCTCTAAAGTGAAACAGTGCCGAGGGGGCGGAGCTTTCTCTTCCTCCTCCACAGTCCATCTGCTCACACTGTACAGTGATGATTGTGTTCGTCACAGAGCAGTGACTCTGTGTCTTTGCTCACAGTATAAGTGCAAGAAGCATGTGTTTTCAGAGGGTTCCAGTATGTGTTGGACTTTAGGTATTGTACTTACTTACTTACCTACTTACTTACTTTAGGAATCATGCTTTGTGGAGATACCAAAGTTACAAACCCATTGGCCCACTAGCCAATTCAGTTCATTCACATACTGTATTTTTTTGTTGTTATTGTGTATCTACGCAAGCCACTCAAACCCAAAAAAAATATTTGACCCGATTTGAAAAGGACCACTGAATTAAATGCAGGTTAGGGTTAGGGTTAAAATACCGTAACAAAGTCCATAAAAAAATACAGCTAAAATAGGGGCTGAAAACAGGCTAAAACGAGGCACCGCTGGTCTTTCCAGTTTCTCAGTCCTTCGGCCACAACCTGGGCTGCCCCACTATCCGGTTCTCCTCTTCCCCCTCCCCATCTCCGCCTTTTATACTCAATGCATACAGTAGATGTTATAACTGTACAGTCAAGTGGGGAGCGGGGGTGCTTCAGGTGGTGCAAGTCATTAAAAAAAATAAAAAAAACAACACACAACAAGCATAACAGGTCTAAAAACACATATAACATAATTTAAAACCCACCAACCCTTTCTAAAGTCTCTGTGAATACAACCACATTCTCAGATATGAATTATGAGCATCGCAAGTCAATGGCCAAAGGGAAATGACCTTAAAATGACACATTTTCAGTAAGTCAATGCCAGCACTTGTGATGCTACACCCTCCTTCCGCTTTCTGATGTTGTGTTTTGACATCTCTGTCTTTGTGTCAATCCCAGCTCAAACGGAATACTGCCAACACACCCTTCACTGCTCAAACACCACTGCCTTAAATGGATAAACCTGTGTCAAACTAATGACAAAGAAGAACCTATTCACTCCTGGGAGACAAACAACGAGAAAGCGTTAGACAGGCAGTTCATAAAGCCAACACATCTTAGCGTGAGAAATGATCCTTCGCCAAAGTTCTACAGTAAATCAGGGAGATCAATGAGCGGCAGAGGAGCAAAACATGGAATATTTATGAATGGAGCGTTTGTTGTGGCAGAGACGAGAGGCAGACAGCCGTCTTTTCCCCAGAGCCCACAGGTATTTGAATACTGAAAAATGCATGAAGATCTTTATTGATAGAAACACGCCGTGGTTTGATGGATGGCGTCTGATAGGGGAGGCGAGAATGCGGCGCAAAGCTGTTTTTTCAAAGACTCTGTGTGTGTATACATTTAGTGTTATTTAGGTTTGTTCAGAAGTCTATATGTGCAGTGGAATGATTCATAGATCTACTGCTATGGCTCAATATTCCACAAAGGCGAGGATGCTTCAAAGAATCAACACGATCTATTGAGCCTAGGCTATACATTTTCCAATTGTTTTCAGCAGGAAATATAGAGTTGGTGTGTTATGAGGAATAGAAAAACGATATAACGTATGCATGTTTTAGTGTACGCCTACGTGTTAAGGAAATTTCACATGGGCCTGGCTCCTGCAGGTCCAGCTCTGCACAAAAATGATGTTTGGTTTGACAGCAGGCAGCAGATTAACATATAATAATGCTCATCTGCAACTTAGTAACACACGGCAACTTCCGGGATTCAAGATGAGCTCTGAGCCGCTGCATCTGTGCACCCTGCCATCTTCTCCAAAGGGATGGCATGATACGTGCTATCAAGAAAATATAAACGTTGCTGTACATACTAGGCCCAAACCAATAGACATAAAGAGGACATTTAATGACACTGAATTATAACAAAATACATACATAACAGAAAATATCACACCCTAAGGAGAGATGGTTGGAGAGAGAGAGAGAGCCCCGGAAGCTCTGGGCCTCAGCATTAGGCTGCTACATGTTGCTTACAGAGTTGACACCGACCAAGAGCCCAAACTAGTCCATCCCAGCTCTCTATATACTGGCTGTGAGGTTACTCCCAGGTTCCGCTGGATTGGCCAGGGGGGTCAGCCATGAGCAAGCCATCCCCCATGGAAGGGGGACATGGACATCAGATAATGGGGAAAATCCATACCAACAATACGTGAGGGGCAAAACGACTGCATCCATTCAGCCCCTCTGCGCAGACGTGCTGAATCCAATTCACATGAACTTGTGTTTGTAGAGTCCAGTGACACAAACACACATTACTAATCACTGCAATAAAGCGTAGCCCTTGTAGTCACCCTTTCATTCAATCGATTGCACAAAATGGATGTCAATCATTTGGAGGTATTTCACTGTTTCACGCGACTGCAGGAGCTCGCTGTGGACTCACTTCAGCTTCAAAGTCAAAAACAAAATCAAAGTGGTTTTTCCCTCGTGCCTTGCTATGAGCATGTTTACACTTGTGCTGTGGCTTTGGTTAGACCAATATACTGTATGATTTTATTATAAACTCATATTTGCAGTCGGCTGTATATATCCGCCATAATTGTTGGATATTCTTGTTTTTTGCGTTTCCAGCTGTCAGATTTATGTTGTCTGAACATGTCTCTCTCATCCTTTACAAACAGAACACGGAAAATAAACAGCTAGATCCGGCTCTGTAAACATACATGCAGTATAGTCTGTGTAACTTTAGTATTAACTTCAGAAAAGTAAAAAATAATAATAATCAAACGGGAGCGGACATTGAGCTATTACATGCAAGTTCAAGTAGAAATCTGTCAGTCTGTAAGTGTGAAGTTGTTGTGGGGCAGGTGGATGATAAGATGAGTGGGCGCTCAGAGCAATGAATGAATATGCAGCTTTTTATTAGCAAATTTTAAATCAATGTTCACTTGGGGCTGGATTAATAAACATTCAGGGCTGAAAACTGCCAAAAGTCATTTATGTGGAATACTTTTAGACAGAATGGGCAGAGTTACACACATGCCAGATTTTCCTGATAGTAGCATGGATGGATTTAAAAACAACTCCAGGTGAATGCTGCAAGTGAAACAGATACTGTGTGGCAGGTGTGTAGATGTACCAGGTGTGTAGATGTACCAGGTATGTAGATGTACCTGGTACGTAGATGTACCAGTTGAGTTGAAATGGGGGCATTGAAGTGAAGAGGTTCTCATCTGAATTTTCCCTATTGCTCTATTTCAGTACAAACTCAAAACAATGCATCGGTTTATACTGTGCTATCACTTGTTATCGTGTTTGTTTTAAACTGGATATAAACTGGAATTACTGTGAATGACCAAACGACAATAAATTAAATGAACACACACACTATGCTCATTCTTGCCTAAGGACACAACAACAGGCACTTTACAGCCACAGGCGCCCCACTGTGGCACCTGGTGATCTCAGAGTTCTCCCATCACAGTACTAACCAAGCCCTGCCCTGCATAGCTTCAGATGTCTGATGGGATCTGGCTTTCACATGCAAGTATGGCCATAACATGTCATTGGTCTCTTTGATCTGGAATGTCATAAAAATGCAGCAATTCTTCCTATTTTAGTTCTGAGCATTTCTCCAATTACCACCGTGGGTTTACACTGCAATGTTTCAACATGTTCAAATGTCTTGCTTGGGGTATGTAGTTATCGTGTTGGCCCTTTTTATACCATCAGTCTGCTGTTGAGTGTTTATAATTAATTGTTATTATTTCAAATTCCAAAGCACATGCAGTTTATTTATTCTTAAAAAATATTTTTCCTTTTGAAATTACAAACAGAGCTGGCTGTGGAAATGTGTTCCAACCTTGTGGAATATGGATTTTTACTTAAAAAAGGACAAATGCCCCTGAATTAAACAACATATTATTATCAGTCTTTGGAAGCTGCAGTTATGGTGGGATCTATCTTGGCACCACGGCTAGTCCTTGGTAAAAGGAGACATGGGGTTATCAGTAATTATTAGATGGGAGTGCCATAATAACAGAGTCACGGTTGGACTTAATGAAGAATTGTGCAATCTTTAATTAAGTATTTAATTCAGAGATGAGATTTTTCCACTTATCTAAATAAGATTTTATAACTGCCTTTACAAGCTCAAATTGATATAAGTTGAGGGTGCTAATCTCTGCATTGAAAACTGTTATTACTGTTTTTATGGTACATCTGTGTAAACGTAATCAAAACACAGTCACGACATTGGGACAGGCAAGGATAGGATGACAAAGGTTCATGCACAAGACTTATTGAATCACAAGTCATCAGTTATTACCCATACAGATGGACTAATATTGGCAGCCAAATGACATCCTCATTACAAACAATTTTTTTTGTGAAAGACCATAGCAAAACGAACCAAATTGTAATTTAATTCCAGTATAGTATAGTATATTCAATTCATGATCAGGGACTGGAAAGAACATGGCACAGACACAAACCTACCTAGACACGCCTGTCCACCTAAATGAAAATGATCGCTGGAGGAGCTGCAAACATCCACAGCTCCACTCTGGGAATCTGTACATGTGACTCATATCCCTCACATTAGTCAGTTTGCCACATTACGCCAGAAGATGGTAATTAGCATGACGCTGGTGCTGCCCTCTTTTTAATGAAATTGCCCATTGTCCTTAAATAACAGAGTGGGCAAATTGTGGGAGAGGGTACTCTGGTCGGATGAGACCTAAATTAAATTGTTGATGGGGAGGTGGATGGAGCAAAAGACAGTTAAGACAAAGTCAATGTTGAAGTCTGTTGAAGTCTGCAAACAACTTGAGGTGGGGGTCAAGCTTTATCTACCATCAGGGCAATTTCCTTCAATATAGTGCCTTGACATAATAGAATGGTATTAAACAATACAAATCCAAGCTTTGAAACTCTTATTGTAGATAACTCAAGGGGGCTGGATGGTGTTGCAACTTGCGAGCCATACTTGCACACAATAATCTTCTTGTTGTTTAATAGTCTGCATTAAACACGGGCCTTTTTAGTTTTAGTCGTAAATAACTCCATTTAATTGTATTTCAAAATGTCTATTGCATTCCTCACATCCCATGATTCACAGTGATGAGTTAATAAGCTCACACAATTTGTGATCCTCTATAAAACCAATAATTAAATTCACTGTATTTTTTTCTAGCCCTGAATCACAATGTCTCGGAGAACTTAACAAAACAGTTTAAATCACCAACACAGATCAGAGAATCAAACCGTTCAAACAGTGCAGTAGGTACTTTTGGAAAGTTGAATGCAGTGTTGAGAGTATGAAGCTCTACGTCCTTGCTGCTTATTGATGGGCTGCAGGTGCTGACATGACGACTGAGGCCATGAATCGCAGAGGCCAAAGTGGTGCTCCATCAGTGACCACATGTCAGCGCAGAGCAGAGGAACAGGGCCATGACGCCACAGTAATCAGGAGACAAGCTGGAGACACAGAAACAGTGACTTCATGATCTTTTAACCATGTGAAACTAATCTTAAACATCTTTCCCAATGAGAAGTCCGGCCTTTCAGTCCATCAGAAGATGTGTATGGCTGTCTTTATGCTGGTCAGTTCAGACCAATTCATTCTCTGTATACTCTTATGAACAACAAGACACACACTTTTTCATGTGGGAATTGCACACTTACAAGGTTAAAAGCTCAAGATATCAGTTTTATTAATTAACAAGTGTTCACATAGAATCATTCATCTTCCACTGCAGTGACATATTGATCAAATCTTTGATCCACTGTTCCTCCCTTTACACCCACAGAGCCCTGTGCAGGATAAAATTCTGATTTGATATTTTCAGTGAAAGTGAGAAAGATTAGCTGCTTCTCTGATTGATTTTGCATGCTTTGATTGCCCGATACAAGTTTTTTTAATTAATCATTGGGGTAATTAAAATGGAAGCCATATTCCTGGCCCAGTATGGAGTTTTGGGACCAATCTGA
Organism: Knipowitschia caucasica; assembly: GCA_964034765.1. Lineage (NCBI taxonomy): Eukaryota > Metazoa > Chordata > Actinopteri > Gobiiformes > Gobiidae > Knipowitschia > Knipowitschia caucasica. Next base: position 17,202,672 of record OZ035829.1, read on the forward strand.
GCCTGATCGATTACAAACTCTGCCTCTTTCTCTAAGAAGCCACAGGTTGACCTTTCAAAGCTGCATAAACAACATCCTCCTTTCATCTCCTCACGAAAAAGATAAATATGCTAAAAAATAGAATGTACTCTGTAGAAGTTGTTTATTTACTACGGTAATTTAACTAAAACAAGACATAATACTTTTGCCTCCTGATAGCAATAATGCTCGGATCTAATTAGAAGACAAAGGCCATTGATTATTAAGACTAAATAGTTTCATCAGTGTGGCCATATCTAAAGACTACATCTGGTTTGATTTGATAATTAGAGAATGTTTTAGTTTTAGATTAGTGCCCTCAGCTGCACGGTTTGACTCCCTGCCACAAAAGTAGTATCACATGCTGCTTACATGTACAGTAGTATCACTTACTCCAGTAGTAATGACTAACAACCTTGATATTCATGCATTAGAGTACAGTACATGATTATACTTTGCTTCTTTTTTCAAGCTAAAGCTTTTAAGACTAGGGTTGTGCTATAATTAACATTCACTGATCTCTTAATCTTAATATTTACACATGAACGCTGAGGCTATATCAGGTGGATGAACAGGGTCCAGGTTGAATGCAAACATTACATTTTTGTTGTTTAATTCTCACCCGGTCTTCTCCCGTCTCTTTGTCCTTGTTTCACACTATCATTTTCTGTCCTTCTTTACCCTCCCTTCGATCAGTGTTCCTGCGTTCTCCCTGCTGTCACAGAAGAGCACGTCCTACCCCACACCGCCTTTATGTCCCTCTAATAAGTCCCCAAAAACCTCACATCAAAGCCATTTCACAGCCACTTTGGGTCATTTAACTGCGGCTTTCATCCCTGGCTCCCGTGTGTGCCATCACTGGGCTGTTTGTTCAAAATGGGCTCCTAATCACGCACCACTCCACTGTCCAGGAGTTTCACATGTACAACACCAAATGCCTCTGGATTGATAGAGGTTTCAGACATAAAAGAGATTCATGAAATGGGTGGTGTGTGGGGTACTTGTTATAGAAATGTATTATACACTGCATTCTTTAAGCCAGTATGTAATCTTTGCTTGAATTTTAGAGATCCCTTTGAGATACATGAATAATATCTCAACGCTAAAAAAATATATAATCTAACTCTAGCATAATAATGAGCGGTATAAAATCTCTATCTTTAGCATAAATATATTCTGTATTTTCAAAGAACGAGTTTTGCATTTTGGTCGAGAAATTATTGAATTTACAGTCACACTTTGAGAACTATACTAGTATACTATTCTATTTTCAAAAGACTCTAAATTTTATGCAAAACTGACCTTTTTTCGTGCTTTTTACAGCAGTATTTTCTTGCAAAACAGATACCGGGGGTTGTTTGGAGTCATACCCAATTTTCCCAAGAATTGTGTCTTTTCTCTGGTAAGCTTGTGGTGTTCTTTATTAAATAATTATATAACTAAATGCTAAGTTTTGTTGGCTTTCCTTGATGGCTACTTGTGTTCTGGTCTCTGAAAACTGTGAAAAGGCAAAAAGGCTTAGAGCATGAACTATTGAAAATGATTCAAAATGAATTGTACAATGACAATATCCAATCAGATCCACTTTATCTAAGTAGCACATTTTATAGGACTAGTTTCCAATGTGCTCCACAGATAAAAGTAGCATATTTAAATATACAGCTTTGCCAACTTTTTATGTTTAAAGAACAGAATAAGTAAAACGTAAAAAATTAATAAAAACAATACATTACCCGTCATCCAATTTTAAAATAAAACTCAAACTAAAAACAGGGACCACACAATAAGACTGAATATATCATTGATGGCCAAGAGCTCTGGTGTGGGCTGTCTTCTCCGCTCTAAAGTCCAGAACCGTCTACAATTCGAGAGCCAACAAACTGTCCAAACAGGCCGAACGCGTAGTAACACCAACACTATCTTCAAAACGTGGATTTCTCAATGAACTCTTAACACAAACAGACAAGACTTACCACGACGGAAGATGAACAATGTTAGCTGCGAGCGCTAACACCAGGGACACGGGCAAATTCGGCAACAAGGCAGGGCTGTCTTAGATCCATGGGCTGTCATCACTTCAGTGTAGTATAGTTAGGGCTAAACCATTGCATATTAGCCCCGTGTTATTAGCCGACATGTAGTCAAGCGCGCTTTGATGACGTCGCTGTTTACGTTTCTGTTGCTCACCTGCCAATCACCCTATTTAATACTTTGACTGGCCCGGGATGTTTGGTACCGGGCATAATAGTTTTTCAATTGAGACATGCCAGACCGACCTGCCCGCTGAAATTCCATGGAGGCGGGGCTAGCACACTGGTGTAGTCTTGCACAACTTTTCCAATGGGGTTTTACAGCAAATGGCAAATAAACTCTTGTATGTATCATGTATCATGTATGTATTATAAAACTACTAACCACGCCTCACAACTTATGGGATGTCAGGATACAATTAAAACTGTGACAAAGACAACGTCAAGCAGTCTCACATTTCTCTCATTTTCCGAAATTGCTCGGGTCTATGAAAGCAGCATTGGTTTCTATTAATATTTCAAGTAGGTCATGCTCAATATTTGTGTGAGTGATGAGAACAAATTGGCAGAGGGATCCGATGCTGGGCTCAATGATGATTTTCCTCGCTTTTAAAAGGAGCCACAGGAGCTGCCAGGCGCTGTGTGCATGTGGGGATTAACAACACACAACAGTAACACAAACATTCAAGCTGCAAGATGGAGGTGCATGGTTTCCTGTTGTAGCTACACGGAAGAAGCAGAGGGGAAAAGGTCTGTTAAGATAGCGTTTCGATATCGTTTTGCCTTCTCGGCTTCTCAGCTCGAAATGTAAAGTTTCTTCTCTCTGAATTGCTCTAAAAAAATCAATATTTTCCCTTCCACTCAGAATCCCACTGTCATTTACTTAATTGTGTTATGTTATGATGTGAAAGAAGAAGCAATGCTTATGAATTCACATTTTTGCATAATATAACCGTGCCAGATTTTAGCTCTATAGGCTAATTTGAGTTTGTAGACTCCCTGGCAAGTTGGTATTAACACAAATCATGATTAGAGTGGTGTTGTGACGTTTCCTGATTTGATATAGGGACATGCAGAAATAGACCAGTGGATTTTAAATACAGTTCGGCTACTTGACTTCTAATTGAAATAACATAGATTTATTATAATGATTGTGTCTTTTTTTAAATAACCAATAGTGCTTTTGTCATACAGGTTTTTAAAACATGGTAGTGTATAACTTCTGACCTAAATATGTGAGGTAGAATGTTTACTTTTGCTCTGTTGCTGTGGAGTGGCACAAGTTTTGTTTTTGTACATCGCACATTGTCAGTGGAGTACAAATGCTGCAAGGCCACAACGTCAATAAGATGAAGGGACATGAGTGTTTTATGGTTCTGGACAAAAGAATCAGTGTTTGGATATTTCATGACACTTTGAAGCAACTATGTTTAAAGTTCTAACTCTTCATAATAACATATACAGAATCCAGTACTTTTCCACTGCATGTTTTGTCTATCTGAAGGCCAAGCTACTGGCATCGCGGCGAAAGCTGATTGGACGGTGTTCATTCCTCCATGCTATATTATCACTTGCCGTTTGTAACATTCTTTCTTCGTGCTCGTGTTCGTGTTGTCTCTACCATGACAATAAAACATCTCTTCTGTCTGAATTTAAGACATGATCCCAGACTTTGTCATTTTCTTCAAGCGCATAGAGCTTTTAACAACGATAGAACATGTTGTGTGGTGAGGTGAAGGAGGATTCCAAAAGGAAGACATGCAAAAATAAGGATTTCAAGAAGATATTGAAATAAAAGTCCACGGTAAAACCGATCATAAATTCAAACAGAAATCTGGAACATAGACAAAGACAAGCAAAGACAATGGACCAGCAGCAAGGGGGGAGGAGCACAGGGTAGAAATAGACATACATTTGGGCGGGGCAGACAAGCAACACAGGGAAACCGGACAGGAAGTAAAACAAACCCAAACCAACTGAGAACATAATAAGAGTACAAAAAAACACCAATCCACACCATGACACAAGATAGTTAAAGACGAATGCATTTATTATAGCTCATTATCATCTTTAATGAGGGGGGCGAGTGAGTCAGAGGGGGAATGGCGTTTAAAGTTGAATAGAATATTTCAATCACTCCAACACGCTCAGCTCAATGTGTGAGGGTGGACAAAAGCTGTAATACATAAAAACTGCATCCCCCTTAAACTCATCCATGAAGTTATACACAGCCCCAATGAATCCTATTATCCAACACTATTTTTTCTATGTCATTCCCTCACCTCCCTTCATCTCTGCTTGAACAAAGTGCTTCCATCACAAACAATGCATATGTAATGAGTTTCCTCTTCGGAAGGGCTGCTTTTATACAGGCTTCTTGGTGTCCATGTTGATAACAGCAGCCCTCCTATGCTCTTCCCTTTCTCTCTCCTCTCCCCTCTGTGCCTCATCTCTCCCTCGGAGCTGTCAGATTTACTCCCAATTAACGTATATCGGTTTCGGTCCAATGCTGCTGCAGCTCTCCTGGCACACAACTTCTCAAACTTTGCGTAAATGCTACGAATGCCACCTCTTCTCTATCTCGCTCCATTTCTCTTTTTCTGCAGAGAAAGTCTGTTCATTTCCGTTGCAGCATATAGGTAAACACTGGAACAATCTGGGGCTCTTCTTGGTCTGTGTGGAGGAGGAGACGGAGGTGGGTGCGATTTCATGAACTGTTTTTTATAGACATGCTTGGATTTCAATTACAGATTTTTATAGAGATTATGGGCAACCTTATAGGGCATATAATAATCACTAATGTAGTTTTTGATCACATCATGGTCAAAAACTATACCATCTTATTACCATGATATACCTAAGAAATAAAGTGTTTAAAGCCAATCCAAAATAACTATTGTTGCACCTAGTAAGAATAATGCATCGGTTTTATATAGCGCTTTACTGGAAACTCAACAACGCTTCACATGATTCTTTCACTCCATACACAATGGTGATAATCTACTACTGTAACCACAGCTACCCTCGGGCACACTGACAGAAGCGAGGCAACCAGTATGTGCCATCAGCCCCTCTGACCACCACCATCCATTCACACACACGTTAGACTCATTCTAGGCAATGTGGGAGAAGCGTCTTGCCTAAGTACACAACAGTTTGAACACTTTACCCCATTGTGGAACCTGGCGTCCCCAGAGGTCTCCCATCACAGTACTAACCAGCCCTGCCCTGCACAGCTTTGGAGGTCAGAGGGGATTTGGCTTTCTTTCTTAGAGTGTATAGTTGCATTTATCTTGTATTGAAACTTCTTAACTGTTTTTTGTGTTGAAAATTACTGATCTGTATTTTGTTATTTGCCAGAAATATCATGTCATTATTCAATTGATCATTCAAGAGGGGTAGTGCACAAAAGGTTTTCATGGTCCTTTTGGGCATCATTCTTACTTTGTTAGAATCCTTGTCAACAATTGTAGGACTCTTACAATTGACATGCATCCTCATTATTTGAATGTTTTGCATGTTTGTAACACAAGCTCAAATAGTATGAGCTTGCATTATTAAGTAAATAATTATATACATTTGAGTGATGTATGCATTGACTGTATGTAGTCTGGAAGCTTTCCTCTGGCTCCTGGCCACCTTCACTTTGTCACACTCTCTGTTCTTACTGTACATTCCGCTGATGTTGCGTTCAGGGGCAGAACACAGAGCGGTATGGTGAAAATGATTTTGAAAGTCTGCAAAACTTGTTTCCTATATAATAGTGTTTTAGATCATTTTTGAGATTCCAGATATACTGGCAATGTGCCCCACGTGTCAAATGTTTTCACTTTAATAGCAGACAGAAGAATGTTTTGTCTTCTTTAGAAAACGTATGATCCCATTCACGTTAAGGAAGCAGACACAGTCTCTGCATTCAAGGCCAGGCTCAAAACAGTCCTGTTCATTGCTATCCACCCGTTGTCCCATTGTCTGTTTCATGGCGCGACGACAGGACCTCTGAACCTGGCCTCCTCCATCTGCACTTGCAGACTACCCGCCTTATGAGCTGAACCCCCTCCCCGGCTACGAACGGCTTGAGTCCTGTATCGCACCTATACTCGTTCTACAACCTGAGTCCTGAGCCACGTGGCCCTGGTCCTCGTTCTGTAGCTTAGGTCCTGGATCTATAGCCCGTCCGTCTGTGTGGAGCGGATCCCTCTCTCAATGTGGTTCTCCCCGAGGTTTCTCACTTTTCTACCACTGGGTTTTAGAGTTTTTCCTTCCCGATGCAGGAGGGTCTGATGGACAGGTAGTGTCTAACATGAAGGACTGTGGTGATGATCCAGGACACTTTAATTGACAATTTCAACGGTTTTGTAAAGTCTCTGAGATATCTACTGTTGTGATTTAGGGCTACACAAGAACAAATTGAACACGTTGCGAACAAATTGAACACGTTGCAATGTTCAAAGGAATTTATCACACGTATGATCTTTCATCAGCGAAAAAATAAACTCCAATCCAGTTTACATCAACGATTTTTATGTGGTGCCCTTTTCTTCAAACTCTGTGGCAGCATCAGTGCCATGTTTACTCCCATCTGACGTTAAGGAGGAATTATGGAAAAGTCTGGCAGGATTTAAAGTTTTTGTTTGTTTATAAAAAACAAATGAGCAGATTTAAGAAATGATGGCGACTGGTCTTTTTGTTTTAGTAGTTTTGCGAAGCAGTGCTGATCCTGAGATATTTCAATACTTATTTAATAGTTAGAAAAGTATCCAGGAATACAGTAGCTGCCAAACATTATTGCACGGTTGTGAGGATTAGTTTAAATATATTTGCATTATTACTATTCCATTTCAATTAAAGATTTAGGAATTCCGTAGATATAACCAATTGAATGCATTGTTTTTAACAGTTTAATTTATACATATTCAAAATACCTATATAGGCTTGGCAAGCGCCTCCAGTATTGCAAGCGCTTCCATCACTGTGTGGAGTGTAAAGATGTGAAGGAACCAAACACTTCAGTTTCACTTCAATCACTTTTTAAAAACAGATGGGACTCGGTGATGGGGGTGGTTTTCTTGTGAAGTGAACCAAGTCCACATGAACAATAAGGTGTCAAAAGGTTCAGGAGAAAATTGAGGCGCCTCAACATTCTTCACTTTGTCCTACACGACCAAATCTTGTTGTCTTAACCACACTTTGAAATGAACCAGAAGCACCAGTTATACAGGTCAATCCCATCAACCCTCCCTTCATGTGTAAAGCCTAGTGTATATGCGCGGCGCGGAGCTTACGGAGGTGACGTGACGTCACTTGCGCAACGCGTTGGTCACCGCAAGGCCCTTACGTTGCCTGCCGCGCATCATCGACATTTTTTAACTACGTAAGGGTCGCCGCAAGGAATCTCCGCTGTGATTGGTCCGTGTGTGTGTTTTGGAAGGAAGCACGGAGCGGCTGCAGCAGGGACAATGGACGAGGCACTATGGAGCCTCGTCCATTTCGGAGAAACCAAAGGAAAAGTAGTTTGGGCTCATGGCAGAGCCTGATATACGCGGAGACTGTGGACTAGAGTTCTGTTGCATATCTAGCTTATATATAACTTATAAACTGTGCAGTCGTTTCTTTTGCACTGTTACTGTCTTTGTCTGAATCTGCACTCGTAGCTTATCGCGTCTGTTCCATTCCTCCTGCACTTATAAATTGTTCATGTTTGCCTCAGATATTTACCACTTTTATTGTTTTGCTGTTTTTGCTGAATACAATTTAATAATAACTATGCTTCCAACAAGAACGGTGTCTTTATTCACAACATCACAGTTAAATGAGTTAAGAAATAATGAGTCCATAGAACTATCACATAAACCTGCAGTTGAAACACATGTAATGAGCTCAAACAGCTCGGTTTGTTCATGTTTTTGTTCTGAAGAGGAGAAAGTAGCAGCATAAATGAGACCGCTTTGGTATCTCAAGCAACTCCTGTGAGATCGCCATCATGTGGTTGGTTGTGGGATTACAACATTCTCCTCAAAACTCCGCAAGGAGTATAAATTAAATTGTGCTTGCGTAGGTCTACCGCAACCGCTAACGTAAGCAGCGCCGCGCCGCGCAAGTATACACTAGGCTTAAGACACCACCATCTCCAGAGGAGGCTCCTGGTCCAGCTGGGCAGAGACGGCCCATACCCGAGGCTCATCCAGTCATCATTCCTTTGTTGTGGCGTGGTTCTTTCTAGTGAAGTTCATTAGAGCAATATTAGGATTCAAATTCATCAAATTTGATGATAACAATATGGCAGAGAAAACTACACCTGAACAACATGTATTAACAGTGTAACTTGTATTTCTTCACTCAGTGTGTTTCTATATTGGTTTGTGCAATTTTTCATAATGCTAACAGCACAGGTCAGTCCTGCAGAAGTGATCCTTCTTGAATACTGTGGTCCCGACCACATGTTTTATAGTCTGAAACTGTGCATTACTCAGTTTGTCTGGCAATTCCACTGTTACACATATAGACATAAACATTGGAAAATATATTTAATATATAGTTTCTTGTTGCTTGAGTAGTTTCTGTAATGCAGCTAATGGATGGATGCACAATGGTGTCTATCACACTCCGAGAAGTAAGGAGCAATATGTAAATAGTATAAAGTGCATATGCCTAATGCATTACTCTCACTTTTTTATTACAATACAGTCTTCCCTTTGAATACAGCCTCCCAGGCCCTGACTTGTCAACTTCACAAATCTGATATTTGGCTTTGACAAAACACATTTGTTTTGTGACTTTCCATTGGTCAGCATCAACATAGTTATGTGACGCCTGGTCGATCCAAAACACTGTAACCTGGTGGCACTAGAAGCAGGTCGGCTGCATCCAACATTCTGATCCCACCAAAAACATACAAACAAGGGGGAAAGGTAACCAAATAAGAGATTCTAGAAGCAAATGGATTCTAGGAGAAAATGCAGCAAAGTTTGATGAGCTGAACACAAAGCTGACTTTCTAATATCCTCTAAAGGAATATGTCGGGTGTTTAAAATGCACTGCTCCATTTCATAACTGCACTGATATTCTTTTCAGCAGACATTCTCTATCTCCCAGAGTAACGAGAGGAAATGATTTGAATTAATCAATTAAAATTCTCCAGTGATAAATTAGATTTAGCTTGCTTATCATAATTAAACATCCCCCCGGTCGATGCCGTCCCGCGCTCTCAGTCTTTTGGCGGCGTTGGGGACGATTATTGAAAGCTAAATGAATGAGAGCGATGGGGCTGGATGGATGGGCTTTGTGTGGGATTCTCCGAGGCCTCTGCTGTAGTTAATGTAAGTCTGTTTCAACTTCTGCATACAAAAGAACTGCATTGACAGACTTGTGTTTAGAAGATTGAGACATTTTGGAATCTGATCTGCTAAAACTACTTTGCCCTTAGATTTTAACACTAGAGTAGTTTACCCTTTTGAGAAAATATTATCTTTCTTTTGGTTTGTATTATTCCACATAAAGAGTTCTGTTTTCCTTGTTTTTTCCCCACTCAGGCACTGATTTCCCACATATTGCCAGGGGTGCTTTGAAGAAAAAAAACAAAAAACAATTTGAGTCACTATTTTGATAAAATACTAAATCTTGCTGAGGTATCCTGAACATACACTGTAAGAAATGAAATGTTGACTTTACTTAACTTTTTTATGGCAACCGGTTCCACGAAACTGTGTTGTTTAAATTGGAAATGCAAATCACAATTAATTTGAACACCAGATGTTAGATAAAGTATACTCAACATTCTCACTTTACAGTAACATGACAGTGTTAGATTGTATAAGCCCAACAACATTATGTTGGATTTACTAATCTCACATTGGTTCAACCAAACACTGTTAAGTTTGATCAACTTAACAGAAATTAATTATATTTATGTAGTGGGCTTGTGTTGATTCAACAAAACTAAAGTAGTAATGGCTACATTGTTAAGTTAAATAAATACAACATAAAGTGCTTATTTATATTCAAGCTTTTATTTAAACAGGTAATTTCTCTCCACCCATTTAACACATGTACCAACTCAAACATTTTAAATAAAAAATATACAATTAATTAAAAATGTAAAGTGCATAAATGATCCCATATTTAAATCAAAGTAACTTTTCATGAAACACTTTAATGTAAATACACATTGCAGAGCACTAGGAACTGCCTATTAAATGTCTTAAATAATAACAGTGGTTGTGTGTAGTTAATGTTTTCACTCTGAAAATTGGCTAAAGACTGCCAACAGAATTGCTAAACCCCAACAGCTACCCACCAAATGTATGTAGACCAACTAAACATTTGCTTTTAACTTTTACATTCGGGACTAAACTTTGAAATTAACAGCTACTTCCAAATTCTCGTCTGGAGTAAGAAGCAATGCAAAAACATGCAGTGAGTGAGTGAGCAAGTGAGTGTCGGTCCGTTTGAGTCTGTTCGTCTGTGTCTCCATCCGTCTATCTGCGTCCCTGTCTGTCCGTCTGTGTCCCTGTCCCTCTTTCAGTCTGTCTCCATCAGTCTGTGTCTCTGTCTGTCCGTCTCCATCAGTCTGTGTTCCTGTCCGTCCGTCTCCATCAGTCTGTGTTCCTGTCCGTCCGTCTCCATCATGTGTCCGTGGCCCTCTGTCTCCACTCTGTGTACCTGTCCGTCTGTGTGTCTAGGTCCATCCATCTGTGTATACTTTTTTCAAAAGAGTACATTTAAGCTAGTCTCAAGAGCACAGCACAACACACATAGTACAGGATGTATATCGAAGAGTCTTTTCAGCCTACAAAGTCCATTTCTTCTCTGTTGCATGTACGGTGTGATATCCACTGATGAAACATAGTCCAAACACATTTTGAAACAGTTAAGTCTTGATTAGATATGTTCGTGCAGTTTGTTTTTCAGAATTTGAACTTTGTTGGAGAGCTTTCTTCTGTCCACTTCCATTAATACCAGTGTTTCCCACACATAGACTAATCTGTGGCGCACCGCCACAGATTAGAGACCGCCCGCCACAAATTGCGTTTCGTATTATTATATATATATATTTTTTGTTACGCTATTTAAAACATGCATCGTCTAGTGCCGCCGCAGCGGTCAATTTGACAGCGGGGAGGGGGTTTTAAAATGTGGCGGCCCTTCGTAACTCTCACTCAAGCTACGCGTCTCTCCCACATACAGAGACCTACACACACACAGCCCCTCCCCTTCGTGCACACCGCGTGTCTCCGTCTCCATCAGCGATCATCGCTGTAAGCAGCTGTGTCTATTAATTTACCGCGGTAAAGTGGCCCGCATCTTTCAGCTCTATGAACATGCGGCCCGCATCGGGGAAAAGACGGTGCGCGTTTTGTTGAGAACTTACGGTAACAGCGGAACGTCCTTTCGGAGTCACCCATTTTTATCGAACAGAAAGCGCGCTGGGGTCAGGGAGACACGTTTTTGTGATTAAAACCTTATAGAGATGCCACCCGGCACACATAGCACCAGCCCCCTACGATTCCTCCGGCAGATTGTGAGTCCTCAGGAGGATAGCCACTCTATTGTTTACATATATAAAGTACACAATTTGGTCCGCTAGTGCAATTTTCAAGTATTGTAACTATTTACTGGAATAAGGTGTGCGACTAATTTCACTTGACTCATGACCTTATTATTGCCCTCTGCCACTGTACCAAAGACCAGAAACTTTTACTGTAGAAATATTGAGAAATATTGAGGTAAAGTAGCCATTTTGGTCCAAAATACCTCCAAAATAGTCAAAACATGTCACTTTTGATCTACTGTAACTTTTTACTGTAAAAAGGTGTGCGACTAATTTCACTGGATTCATGACCTCAAGATTGTCCTCTACCACTGTACCAAAGACCAGACACTTTTACTGTAGAAATATTGATTTAAAGTAGCCATTTTGGTCCAAAATAGCCTAAAAATGGTCAAAACATGTCACATTTGATCTACTGTAACTTTTCACTGTAAAAAGGTGTGCAACTGATTTCACTGGATTCATGACCTCAACATTGCCTTCTACCACTGTACCAAAGACCAGACACTTTTACTGTAGAAATATTGAGAAATATTGAGGTAAAGTAGCCATTTTGGTCCAAAATACCTCCAAAATAGTCAAAACATGTCACTTTTGATCTACTGTAACTTATTACTGTAAAAAGGTGTGCGACTAATTTCACTGGATTCATGACCTCAAGATTGTCCTCTACCACTGTACCACTGTGACACCAAAATATGTCACGCCAGCACAAATCTGCGCTACTTTTTCTTCAAAAGGACGTATATCCCAATGCACTACATGGACATGGATAGCATTTTCGTAATGAATACAAAAATAAAGTAAGTTAGTGCAGCTTTAATAATGCTCAGATTTTTCATGAGAATATGTTCTGTTATGTTTGTATAGAAAGTAAAACTTATTTGACTATCCAGTAAGGTTTCAATGTAAAACACACCTCTTCTAGGGCAGTGTTTTTCAACCAGTGTGCCGTGGTACATTAGTGTGCCTTGAGATGTTGTTTGGTGTGCCTTGGGAAATATTCCAATATCACATAATTGGTCAAAATAATGTGAAAAGAAAATCATGTGAGAAGATTAGAGAGACTTTTTGGGCTCGTTTCATTTTCTATTAATATCTACCTTGATTTGAATGACTTTGCTTTCATACTAAAAGCTACAAAGTTCCATGTTTGTATCAGTTTCAGCCGGTGGTGTGCCATGTGAGTGTCTTCAACCAAAAAGGTGTGCCACAGCTACAAAAAGGTTGGGAAACACTGTTCTAGGGCCACCATAATCTGTTATTTTGCGTCCTGCTGCTCCTCCTTTCTTCTTGAACACCTTCATTAGTTTGTTGGAGTATTGATCCACAGTATGTGCATGGAGACGAGTGTCTTTATCCATAATGATAATGCTTCAATTTGTAGTGTTTAAGCAACAGATACCTCGTAGATAACAGTCTCAGGGCACTCCTTGCACCTCCACATTGAAAACCTGCAAAACAGAGACTGACATTAGAAATAGTTTCAGATTCATTAACTACATTTTTATTTAAAGTAGTAGTCCCTCTACAATTCACCTACACCATACTAATCATGTTTTTGTAGTAACTGCATTAAAGTCTTTCATTTGAATACAAAAAGGTATGCAAATTGAAGACAAACCAAAATAACAAGACCCTTTAATGGAAAATGAGCATGTCCCAATCACCATGGTTTGCCTCAGATCCTGATAAGATATTTAAACTTAAAATGTTTTTAATAATTTGTATTGTAAATTCTAAAAAGTATGGAACCTTTATGTTGCTCGCGTCGTCAAGTAGAATTAAATGAATACTGAAGTTACCACATCAAACACACCCAATTTAAATAATTCTTTAAACACAGGCAAAACCAATTACGATAACAAAAATATACAACCAATACATGTTTTGTTATATTTGTAGAGAAATCGGATGCGAAAGTCTGTCCACTTAAATAGTCCGGGTGAAAAATGGACCGTTCCGTGTTACCGTGCACGCACTGACACTGATAATCATGTAACACGGAACGGCCCGCTTATCCGTAACACACAGCTCTTCACACCTTAGTTTATAACCTTGGCATAGCCATCATTTCGAGTGAAAACGTAACAATACTGCGCATACGCCTTGTACTGATTGAATGCTAGCCAATTCAATATATTCAACAATATTTAAATAACAGCTTAACAGAATCCATGTCGAATATGAAAGTTCTGATCAATAATCATAACTATGACATGAACGTTACTTCTAACAACAGTTGAGGCGAGAAATACGACCCTTAAGGTCATTTTGGTGATTTATTTAGCGGCATAATGATAGGTTGGACTAGCGGGGAGCTCCGCATGTGGCAGAAGCTAGCGTTAGCTGTTAGCAGCTATCAGCTGCCGTGTTTGCAGCGCCATTATTGCGAAAGCATGGTCGGCAAGTCACTGTTCGACGCAACTGGAAAAAAGAGAAACTAACACTGTTTACCTTGAATGCCCGAGCTCAAATTATAATGTGTTTAGTTATAAGTAAATCATACATTACCATGGAAAACCTCCGATAGTCTAGCAATGACTATGTTCCAAAATTAACGACAAAAGACACAACCACTATTGAAAATTACACCATACCGTTTCATGCTGTATAGTCAAAGAAGCGTCTTACTTACCAAAATGACGAGAATTTTCGACCACTCGAAGTTGTGTCTTTTCAAATGGCTCTCACTCTGTTCGCGGTCAGTGGCAAGCTCTCGGTTGCAAGGGTTGCCAGATGCGGCAAGATTTTCCTGCCCAAAACCCGCGAGAATCCCAACAAAAAACCACCCAAAATGATATTTTTGCGATAAAAAGTTATGGAATCAACTTAGAATATCAGGATACTGTTTATGGCCGTTTTATCCATTAATTAACTACAAGATACATGGAACAAAAGTATGCGAGGAACCGCCCATCTGGCAACCTTGACAACTACGCATGTCTGCGTCATTGCGTCACAGCGTCATTGCGTACATGTTTTGTTTACGTGAAAGAGTTAGGTTGGTTTTAAACATATGTACTGTTTAGCTCTGAAATCTGTTGCTTTTGTGTTATACCAATGCAATATTGTTATGTTTTCTGTAGAAACATAAGAAACACATTAATTTCACTTTAACCATTTCACATAAAGTGCACAACATCACTCTTTCACTTCTTAGAGTGTACTTCTCTACAAAATTAGAAAGCAAAACAATCACCATGGTGATGGTGGCTTGGATGGAAGCGTTGGATGGCATGTTGTTTGGCGGATGGTGTTTGGCATGTGAAGGACTGAATGTCTCCAAGTACAAGAGGGCAGCGGGAAATGCGGCAGCCGTGAATGAAACTGTCCATCAAAATCATGTTCTGTAAGATTTGATATTTGTGACAATAGAAGAAAAAAAAGTAAAAGTGGACAACAACAACAAGGGCTGTTCTGACCCGTAGGATATGTCCAAACCGATGTGTTTAACAACTTTATATGCAATTAACTTCTTTCAATAAAAATAGTGAAAGATATTTATTTACATACAGTAGAACCTTTCACACACCAAATTGACAACTTACAATTGTGGGTATTTTGGGAGCAGGGTCGCCAAACAGGAGGTGCATGTCAAGCCTATTGTACATGTTTTTTAGCGGTAGGGAAAACAGCAGCACCCGGAGGAAACACACAAACTCCACTCAGATAGGCCCTATTCTGACCGGGGATTCCAACCCAGGACCTTCTTGCTGAGAAGCGAGTGTGCTATCCACTTACCCATCGTGCCGGCGTAACACTTAAGAGTCACGAAGCTTTCACTTCACAGGGATGGAAGCAGGGACACCATACAGGAGACGCATGCCAGGCCTATTGTACATGTCTATAGTGGTAAGGGACACCGGAGCATCTGGAGGAAACCTATACGTAGACACACAAAACAGGCACATAAACCACTTTGCCAAGGTGTCTCACACTGCATGAAAAGTTAGATTTTTGTCACCCTAAACGGCAGGAAATCAGGCTCTTTTTCGGGTATCTCAGGCAGTTTTCAAAGTTTTCAGTTAGGGTGCCCTGTGCTCCAAACTGCCGCATCCGTACCATGCTAATGTCCCTACTTTGCATATGAATGCAGCGAAACACTGCGGCCGGCCGAGCGCTAATGGGCCTAATTAGCATATGAGTGCAGCAGCATTGGCGGATACCACTACTTTCAAACTCGTGATTGGCTGAAAAATCACACGTGGCCAGCCCACGTGGGATTACTCCCCATTGGTAGCTTACTCCCCATTGTATGAAGCTTCCTCCCCATTGGATGAAATCACTACTTTCAAATAAGTATAATCTCTCGTGATTGGCTGGCAGATCTGTCACTATTGGTCACCCTGCCTCATAATTAATGTAATATTTATATAAATATATATTTATTCATATTATTTATAGAGGAAATGAACATTTTCCAGGAATATGTTCATACAAAGAAAGCTTTATTAAAACACACACACACACACACACACACACAGCTTTATGCTCACACATAGGTAATTAAAAAATTACAACTCTGAACTGTCCAATAGCCTCCTCGGGGTTGTAATTCTGCAACGTTCTAGAGAGACGCTTAATGTGCGTGGCTCTGTACGTCCGCGCCGCCTCTAACCAGGACTGCAGCTTGACAGAGTTCAGAAAACTCCGGCTTTCGAAAAGACGGCAACTGCACAATCCACCCAAAGACACCGTCCACAACGCCTTCTTCTTCATTGGACATTAGGTCTACCGTGGCGGACTTCCAGAGGTCCACTTTGTCACTTTCTAGCACAATCAGTCTCGATTCCAGCGGCTGAAAGAATCAGTAAATATTATTAGCCACATCAAATCCTTTTTCCCATCTAAACATTGCCTGGATCAAAAACATAGTGTCTAAAGCAGACCTGGAGATTCTTATCCATGCATTTGTCTCCAGTAGGTTAGACTACTGCAACAACAGCTGCAGTACATTCAAAATGCAGCAGCTCAAGTCCTGACCAGAACCAGGAAGTACGATGGCAAGGCAAGTTTATTTGTCTAGCACAATTCATACACAAGGCAACTCGAAGTGCTGAGCAAAATAAGAAAGCATTAAAATAAATAATCACAGTACATTAACAAAGATAAATATAAAATCCCTCAGTTGCAGCACAGCTAAACAGAACTGTTTTTAAACATTGTCAAAGAGGAGCTGTCACTTTAGCTGTGCTACAACTGAGGGATTTTATATTTATCTTTGTTAATGTACTGTGATTATTTATATTAATGCTTTCTTTTGTTCAGCACTTTGAGTTTCCTTGTGTATGAATTGTGCTACACAAATACACCTCCCTTGCCTTACTGTGCGATGCAGTTTAGTCTTACCCTCTTTCTTCTCGCTCAACTCCGAGCTGAACTCTTCGCCACATCCGCCCTCAATGAGTTTTCTGGCTTGGCATTTTGATGGCTCCTGCGAACCGTCTCATAATAAGTCTTACAGGCCGCTAGAAAACAATCAAAAGAGTGATATGAATAAAAATCAAACGCAAGTCACAGTAACGTCAAACAAGGAAGAAACAGTAAAACACTTACACACAATGTCGTCTTTATCAACATGGTGGAAATGTGGACTTATTGTTCACATTGTATTGCAGATATTGTGTTAAGCAAATAGGTCACCATCTCATTACGAGGCTAGATTAGTCTGAAAACAAAGTGTACAGTTATGATTGGTATCTATACATATCCATTATCTACACAAAACGTGTAGGTAAACCAAATTCAATTTCCATGGATACATTAACAATACTTACATAACCTTTTTGAGAAAATGGATCCTTCAATGAAGAAAAAAGTGTGATAATTCTAAGAGCATAGCTTTCTTTTTGTTTTCGGGAAGGCATTTGTCTAAGGAAAGAAAAACACTCATGGTCAAGGGACTTCATGGTTACATAAAAAGGCTAAATTAATAGTATCTACAAGTACATATTTTCACGGGGACCTAACCAAGAGATAATCTACAGAACATCTACCTAGGTCATTTATAAAAGAGATAAGTACTATTTATCTTACAATGGGGAATCAATAACAGTGCTGAGAGAAACTGAATTGTTACGTGATTATTGTGAAAGGTCTTTCAAGTGATTTTCATTTTATTTTGAGTAAATATCCTTCCACTTGTAAGAAGGAACTTTTGAGTAATAACTGAGGGTTACAACATACCCATGTGTTTCACTCATGTCACTGACGAGAAGGTCGACAAGTTGTCTTCGAGAGCGGTGACTTAGTGATCTCACAGAATCATAATCTTTAAGGATCTCTCGGTCACCAGGGTTTTCCTGCAGTTCCACCATCTACAAACACGTGGAAAATGTAAAATGACAATCTACAATTGTACCAAAAATCTTAGGATACAAAATGCAGCAGTACCTCTTTAGCTGTGTCCTTCTCACACATGTCCTGATTGGATCTCCTTGTGACTGCCACAGAGGATTCTCCTTTAGGAGGAGACTATGGGTTGAGGTCCAATTGAAAGTGATGGTGTCCATTTCCATTTGAGAAAGATCTGTTAAAAAAAATAAAACATCTAAATATGATGCATTACTTATAATACTTTGTCATTTCATGATTTTGACTGTGAAATAAATGTTGTGTCTCTCCCGTGTCTCCTCCTGAAGCAAAACTCCTGAATTTAAAGCTCGGATACCCACATTTTTCCTCCATGCATTAACAATGCATGTTATTTGTGCACAAAAGTAAGCATAGTTAGCCGCTGCGTGGCTAATTCCTCCAGTTTCTGTCTGCGGCTTAAGCCCAAAAAAAATGCGACACGTATCTTGGAGTGTGTCGGATCGAACCGGATGTATTCGACCGATTCGACTTGGACCAGAATTCGTAGGAAGCGGACCGAGGACCACCTCAAAAAGTGATGTTTCTCGGTTCGCCGTTCTTTGGTCCGGACCAGGATTCGTTGGTGTGTATTCAGGACCTGCTTAAAAGATTCGGATCGAGTTCCAAACAAATCCTGGTCCGTTTAAAGTGGAGCAATGTGCAGGTCTGAATACACCCTAATCATTAGGATCTCGCGGTCACCAGGGTTTTCCTGCAGTTCCACCATCTACAAACACGTGGAAAATGTTAAAATGAAATCTACATTTGTACCAAAAATCGTTATGATACAAAATGCAGCAGTACCTCTTTTGAATGTGTCCTTCTCACACAGTCCTGATTGGATCTCCTTGTACTGCCACAGAGGATTCTCTTTAGGAGGGAGACTTATGGTTCGAGGTTCAATTGAAAGTGATTGGTGTCCATTTCCATTTGAGAAAGATCTGTTAAAATAAATTAAACATCTAAAATATGATGCATTAACTTATAAGAGTCGTCCATATATGATTTTGAATGTGAAATAAATTGTGTGACTCTCCCGTGTTCTCTCCTGACAGCAAAACTCCTGATTTTAAAGCTCGGTATACCCACATTTTTTCCTCCATGCATCAACAATGCATGTTTTATTTGTATTGCACAAAAGGTAAAATGTAAAAAATTTGTGAACAAATAAAACACGAACAGGCCATTTTTTTTGATTGTTTTGCAGACGTTGAGAATCCCTGTGAGTCCTTGTCCGGACTTTTTGGGCTGAGAGTGGACTTTTTAATGTTTTTTTCCCCACACAGTTAGTGCCCTTTATTTCCCAAACTCTAGTTAATCTTTATATTGGAGAAATGTAGATTTACCTTCGCAGGGCTCGAACCTCAATACTATTTCAACTTTTAATAGAAAGCCGAATAAAAATAACAGATTTATGTTTAGCCACCGTCGCTAAACTCAAAAACTGCCATGCGCAATCGAGCCTAAAATTCCAAGCTCATGAAGCAGTTGTCGACTTTCTCCACTTTCTTTAATATAAAAATTACATTCCATCCGTGCAAAGGGAGGCAGGTTACTCTGGCTGTTGGTAGTGGACAAGTTGAAGCGGCATACGTGACCCCACTTAGATCTCTTCAGTGGGCCTGATAAAATCATGGCTGTGAGCCAAGCAGAGGTGAATCTCAGGAGTCACATCCTCAAAAAGCTCAACTTGCATGTTAGACGCAGTCCGACATGGCTCTTCAAAGACATATTCCTTGATAATTGAGCTATCGTAAATATATAAACGCCATCTTACAATGTGGCTATGTCCCAAATCAGGTAATTTTTTCCCATCTAAACATTGCCATCCTGGCAAATCAAAAACATCAAAGTCACAAATGGACTTTACTACTAGCGGCCATGACCTTAGTGCTGCTTATGTTACAATCACACCTAGAAATGAAATCTTTTTTCCCATCTAAACATTGCCTAGCGATCAAAAACAATAGTGTCCTTAAGCCAGACCTGAGAGATTTCCTATATCCATGCTTTTGTCTCCACGTAGGTTAGAACAACTTCCACATGCCACAACGAGCTGCAGTTACATTCAGAAATGCAAGCAGCTTCAAGTCCTGTGGACCAGTGTTAAGTACGAATAGGCAAGGCCAAGTGCTTATTTGTGTCCTAGGCACAATTCATACAGCAAAGGCAACTCGAAGTGCTCGAAAGCAAAATAAGAAAGCATTAAAATCATCATATCATCACAGATAACATTAACAAAGATAAATATGATAAATCCCCTCCGTTGTAGCCACAGCTAAACAGAACTGTTTTTTAACCTGGGTTTTAACCAGTTGTTCAGAGCGGAGGCCTGTCTTCACATTTAGCTGTGCTACAACCTGATGGAGATGTCATTCTATTTATCTTTGTTGAGTGCTGTGGATTATTTAATGGCTTATGTCTATTTGATCTCAGACACTTTGAAGTTTCCTTGTGTATGGAGATTGTGCATATCACGAAATTAGAATACTCCCTTGTGCCTTACCTGTGCGATCGCAGTTGTAGTCTTACCCTCGTCTCGCGCTCGACTTCTGCGCTGAAACTCATTCGCAAACGTACTCGCCCTCAATGTGAGTTTTCTGGCTTTGGCATTCTTGATGGCTCCTGCGAAACCGTCTCATCATCATGAGTCCTTACCGGCCGCTAGAAAATCAGATCTCAGTAAAAGAGAGTGATATGAATAAATAACTCAAACGCAAGTCTACAAGTAACGTGTCAAACAAGGAAGGAGAAACAGTAGAAAACAGCTTACTACACAAGTGTCGTGCTTTTATGTACATCGTGGAAATGTGGACTTGCAGATATTGTGTTAAGTAAATAGGATGGTCACATCATCTCATTACGAGGCTAGATTAGTTCCTGATAACAAAGTGTAACAGTTCATGATTTGGTATCCTATACAATATTCCATTAACCGACACAAAAACATTCGTCGGTAGATAATATAGTGCTGTCCCAAAATATCGTGTTATTAACGCGTTAACGCAAATCAATATTAACGGCGTCATTTTTTTTATCGCGCGATTATTATTTTTTTATTATTATTAAAAAAAAAAAAAAAAAATATATATATTTTTTTTTATTTTTTATTGCAGACAAACACATATACAGAAAATAAAAATAGAAACAAAGAAAAGGACTAGTTCAGATACATTGTAGACAGAGATTACAAACAATATGTAGTTGGAGATACAGGGGGCCAAAGAAGTAAACCCAGAAGGGCACATACAGTAGGAGGGGGGGGGTATGAAGTGGGAGATGGGGGGAGAGGGGTTAATAAAAAAAGGCAATACAAGCAAACAGTATACAGTCATAGATATAACGAAAGTAAACAGAGAAACAGCATAGAGTATTTACATGAACAAATTTACAAAATATTTACAGATTGTTTATTATTGATGATGGTCTATACCCACACATACACACACACACACCCACACACACACACACCAACACCCACACCCATAAAACACACACACTTTTGCATCAAATGTTAGTGTGTAATATAACACTACACATTGTTTTCAATAAAAAAAAGCAATTGCACACAGCACGCAAATGTGTGACTAATTTGAGATTAATCGCGAGTTAACTATGAAATTCATGCGATTAATCGCGATTAAATATTTTAATCGTTGGACAGCACTAGTAGATAAACGAAATTCAATTTCCATGGATACATTAACAATACTTACGTAACCTTTTTGAGAAAATGGATCCTTCAATTAAGAAAAAAGTGTGATAATTCTAAGAGCATAGCTTTCTTTTTGTATTCGGGAAGGTTTTTGTCTAAGGAAAGAAAAACACTCATGGTCAAAGGACTTCATGGTTAAATAAAAAGGCTAAATTAATAGTATCTACAAGTACATATTTTCACGGGGACCTAACCAAGAGATAATCTACAGGAGAACATCTACCTAGGTCATTTATAAAAAGAGATCAGTACTATTTATCTTACAATGGGGAATCAATAACAGTGCTGAGAGAAATTGAATTGTTACGTGATTATTGTGAAAGGTCTTTCAAGTGATTTTCATTTTATTTTGAGTAAATATCCTTCCACTTGTAAGAAGGAACTTTTGAGTAATAACTGAGGGATACAACATACCCATGTGTTTCACTCATGTCACTGACAAGAAGGTCGACAAGTTGTCTTCGAGAGCGGTGACTTAGTGATCTCACAGAATTATAATCTTTAAGGATCTCTCGGTCACCAGGGTTTTCCTGCAGTTCCACCATCTACAAACACGTGGAAAATGTAAAATGACAATCTACAATTGTACCAAAAATCTTATGATACAAAATGCAGCAGGACCTCTTTAGCTGTGTCCTTCTCACACATGTCCTGATTGGATCTCCTTGTAACTGCCACAGAGGATTCTCCTTTAGGAGGAGACTATGGGTTCAGGTCAATTGAAAGTGATGGTGTCCATTTCCATTTGAGAAAGATCTGTTAAAAAAAATAAAACATCTAAATATGATGCATTACTTATAATACTTTGTCATTTCATGATTTTGACTGTGAAATAAATGTTGTGTCTCTCCCGTGTCTCCTCCTGAAGCAAAACTCCTGAATTTAAAGCTCGGATACCCACATTTTTCCTCCATGCATTAACAATGCATGTTATTTGTGCACAAAAGTAAAATGTTGTGAACAAATAAAACACGCAACAGGCCATTTTTTTGATTATTTTGCAGACTTAAGAGCCCTGTGAGTCCTTGTTTGACTTTTTGGGCTGAGAGTGGATTTTAAATGTTTTTTCCCCACACAGTTAGTGCCACTTTATTTCCAAACTCTAGTTAACTCATTATATTGAGAAATGTAGAGTTACCGTTAAGTGTGTTGTGACCCGGCGACGTCAAGGTCCTTTAATATATTACGTGTCATTCACACTACTGGACAGAATAAACCCGCCTTAACGAAGTGTATTTCCCCAGTTTAGCTTTAGCCAAAAGGTTACAGCAGATATAACAGCTTCAAGTTTTACTTTCATTTTTGTCACTTTCTTTCTTGTACTGTTTTTTTCCCTGTATTATTTGAATTGCTTTTTCAGGTGGAGGTTAAGGTTGTTAAAGCAGTACTGAGTAAGTTATCACCTACAAGTGTCACTGCTTGTTGTGTCTTTTTCATAATTGTACATAGGAGTAAAACACTGTACTGACAGACAAGACAAATGGAGGGGGATGTACTTACCTTTCTCCTTTCCCCATCTCCTCTGCTGTACATATGTGCATTTCAACACCAAACACAATCATATGTCATTTCTTTTTGTTATTGCTTTATGAACTTACACAGGAATCGAGGTGCCGGACAATCTTGGAAAGCTTAGCGCCAGCAGACCCCCTTTTGGCCTTAAAGAGCTTGATGAACTGTGTCGTTAGGCAATCCAATGCTTCAACGAAATCATTGCCCAGTTTGGAGCTGGTGATCTGGTTAAATTCTGCCAGGACCTAAAAAAAAACATAAAACACTTCAAGTTAAATGCATAGTTGTAAAAAATGTGTACACACCTGTCTCTCTGTATGAAGTGCTGGCCAGCGCGCTTTGACATTTTCCACAGGTGAGGCAGAATTGACAATTTCTTGGTGTCGGACTGCAACAAGCTGTAAGCAAAAAAATAATAATCAATATATATAAAACAATATCACATGATTTTTTCTCAAATGTGTTTAAAGGAGGTCTAGATTCACTCAATAACATTATCAAGCAATGGACTTTATTCACCATATTGCTGGCTTGAAGTGACAAAAACAAAAAACAAAAAAATGAACAGAAAGACAAAAGTGACAAATGAGATGAAAAAGTACAATAATAAAAGTGAAAGTCTTAGCGTTCGATTGTAACATTTTCAGCTGAACTGGTGAAAAAGGCTTTGTTGAGGCAGGGGTAAGAGGTACCTGACCAAGCACATTTTCTCCTG
This sequence comes from Knipowitschia caucasica, assembly GCA_964034765.1. Lineage (NCBI taxonomy): Eukaryota > Metazoa > Chordata > Actinopteri > Gobiiformes > Gobiidae > Knipowitschia > Knipowitschia caucasica. Next base: position 17,226,569 of record OZ035829.1, read on the forward strand.
TTTGGCTTGACCCAAATCTAATGCTGCGTTCAGACCGGATCATTCAATGGCAACGCGCGTTCGAGCGTCAAAAAGTGGTATCTGAGACAAACATGAACTAGTATTTACAAGTGAAGGAGGAATGGAACAGATGCAATAACCTACGAGAGCAGATTCAAATAAAGACAGGAACAGTGCAAAACAAATGATATATGTTACATATTCCACAGAACTGTAGTCCACAGTCTCCTGTATATCAGGCTCTGCCATGAGCCCAAACTGCTTTTCCTTCGGTTCTTTCGAAGCAGTCTGCTCTGTGCGCCTCGTCCCTGCTCCTGCAGCAGTTCCATGCTTTACAGAAAGTTATCACACACGAGCGGCGCTTCCTTGCGGCGGCCCGCGTAGTTAGGGCCGGGAATATGGCTCTGAACACGGCTACAGTTAGCTACTAACAGCTAGCTACATTCACCGCTGTCCTCAGTAAACTCCCGGAGGCCGGACAGACACACACGAGTTTTATAAGATAATATAGTCGAATGTATACACGTTCTTAACACACTTCTATAGCTATATACCTTTATAAAAATGAACAACGTGTCTTAACACTTACTTACGTACATTCAAGAGTCCTCTCTTCACGTTCCACGAGACTCCACAGTCGACTTCAGCATGTGTTTAGTTGCGTTTTGCGCATGCGCACTCAGTTTCACAAAACAAGTTTTGTGAAGTCCCCAAGTTTTGGTTGTGTAAAGAGAGTGATGATAACACCGGCTGTTTTATGGCATTAAAACAGCCGTTTGTGTGTGTGTATATATATATATATATATATATATATATATATATATATATATATATATATATATATATATATATATATATATGGTGCTACTTTGAACCATAATTCAACATGTCTTTTGTCCTATTGGATTTATTTAATTGATTTTGACATGGCAAGCTATAATCAATCATGATGAAATATTTCTCTGTGTGTGTGTGTGTGTGAGTTTGAGCATTTACAAAATCCGGGTCTACAGTGTGCTGACCTGATCCATGATGCAGACTGTGCAGCTTGGATCAAGTTGTGCTCCCCCTTAACCCTGATTTGCATTTGTATAGCTCACAGCATTCCCATTTACATGTTAAAGCCTCCTATGGAGGAGGGAGGAGGGGACAACAAACTACCGTCAACAGCCGAATCCCAGAAGTTTCACAGTAATATACAGGGCCGAAAAGAGACGAAAATCACACTTTTCATGCAGTGTCAGTCAACACTAAAAGACAAGTAGGATACAATACAGTTTACAACAACGACAAAAGGGTCTGCATCAATTATGAAAACAAATCATTGTTGTAGTTTAAAATTATCTTTACCAACTTGTGGACCCAAATACCAACCTATTTAAAATGTGCAAATGTTCTTAAACCTTGATCGTCTTCTTAAAAACCCTTCCTTAGATTAAATTCACCTACCCCAGTGATTAAATAATAATGACTATTGTTTTTCAAGTTGAATTTTGATGACTTGTCCTGACTGGGCCTCGATCATTTAGACCCTTTTAAACCCCAGTGTTATCGACTCAAAGAAGCCATTAATAGAGATAATGCGAGGGCTGTACACAATGTTACATTTTGGAGAAGCCTTTAGAACAACACATTCTAAGCAAGAACGTCAACAATGCCATTCCAAGACCAAAAAGTACTCACCCAACATAGCATTCACCCATAGCCCTCACACAATATTCAGCACAAACAACAGACCCAGCATGAGACACACAAGCCAAACCCCCGGTGCACCTCTGCTCCTGTTTTGCTAATGCTACCTGGCTGCAGAAAACAAGGCCTTTCATCTGAATAGACTGTATATGTCATCCGCCGTCTTGCGTGCATTGTTTTGTTGCACAGATCAATGTGTGTGGTAATAGGACTTGGCCCAGGATCATTGTGCGGATAACGGGATGGAATAATTACGGCGAAGAGAGAGTCGATTATGAGCGCGCTCTTGTTCCTTTTGACAAGTGCAACACAAGGCTGATCAAAGATGCAGACGAGAGGAAGGCGGCCATATTGTTTCCCAGGGAGTGAAGATGAAAGGCCGAAGAAACACAAGGCCATAGGAGGTCTCTCATGTCAACATGGTGGAAGTTCTGATTTGATCGGTTGTCTAGTCCCTGGAAAGGTGAAACAATGGCCATGCACAAGCTACACAATCCGCTACTGGTAGGTTGAAAATAAAATGAATGGATGATGATAAACTGGGTTTTAGAACTTCAAATTAAGTGTGTAGAACATTTGTGTCATGAAAAGTTGGAGTACTGATTGAAAATAATTATGGAATACAACACTATCTATCGGAGACAGTGAGGATTTATTACTTTACAGTATTATTGCAGCCTTATTTGTCGTTCCTATAGCACGGCCTGGAGCAGGTTAGAGATCACAGAATGCAGTCAGGACAACTACCCGCACAGCCCATGTCTAGAATCTGTATTTGTATTTGTTGTAGAATGTAAATTACATTTTGCTTTGCATGAAATCCGCTTAATGACATAAGCAGAAGTGTTTTAGAACCTCTGTAGTCTGTCCAATGTTAGGTTATTATAATGTGCTTAATGCACACTTTTTGACATGTTTAGGAGAAGAACGTTCTGTTACAGCGTTTATAAGTCTGTAGTGTTTTGATCTATGGTATATATGGTGTTAGAGGTTAGTGTTCAGACTTTTCACATAGTGAATTATTCTAGTTTCTGCTTCTTTAGTATCACCTGAAGTCCTTAGAAGTGACAAGGAGCTCCTCTCAATCTCCTACCAGCTCCTTAAGACTGACCTCTACAGAAGGTCAACCATAAGGACGGGGAATGAGGTATTAGAGTCAGCCATTATCAGACTGACTCTAATCCTTTTTAACATTATATGTAAATGATTCAGTATTCTACATACTAAAAACTCTGAATACTCGCACAGATTCAACATGAAGCATTCAGAATGTGGGAAACCCCTCCGCATGTGCATCACAAACGCCTCAAACTTACTGGTGTTATACTGTAAGAGCTATATCAGGAGTTGTTTGTTGGAAATATATATCATCCATACGTTTACTATGACCACAAGAGTAATCACAAAGCCATGCAACTCTGTTATTTTCTTGATAATGAAACTACTTAATACTCTTTTTACAATTATAGCCATAATTCTGTGTTTATTCTGTTTTAAAGTAACTTACACAAACCTGAATGTTGTGTCATAAACTTGTGTTTGAAACATGTATCATTATATGGTGGCTCAATGGATAGCACTCTCGCTTCTCAGCAAGAAGGTTGTCGGTTCGAATCCCGGCTGGAACAGGGCAAGTGGGTGCTCCGGTTTCAGGATAGTTCAGGATGAATGAGTGTGTGTTTGTGAGTGCGACTGTAGGTCAACAGATGCAAAAGAGCCCAAGGATACAATCCGGAGAGTTGGGTTCATTATCATGCACTGTCCAACCAAATAAACAATAAATAAATAATATTTTGTACTCTCCCCCTGCATTCCTCTCCAGATCTCTCCACAATCACACTGTTGTTCTGGCATCTGACGAGAACTGTTATGTGATTTGAAGTGTTGAGATGATCTTCGCAGACACGCGCCTCATCCGCACAGGAGTGGCTTTGTTTGGGCCGAACGCGCGGTTTGAATGTGTCAAAATCTTCTCTGTCTCTCAGCGGGAGCTCCCAGGTTCAGGGAAACAGCCAGACATCAGCAGTCCCATCACATCACTCCGTTTCCAAACGCAATTTGGAGGCTCGGGAGTCGGGGAACGGTGCAGGGAAAATTACAGTAGTCAGAGTTGAGATGGGCCCAGGATAATGGCACAGAGAGGAGGCAGCGACACGCCCACACACACAAGCAACCAGAAGGACAACAACCAGGTTCCACTCAGAACCTGATCATTATGTATTTTTAAGCATTTAAACATCATGTAATTTTGTTTTCGCCTTAAAACATACCAGCAAGAAATTGTCTGAAATTGCGCCAAAAGATGGCGCTGTGGGAAGGATTATAGATAGAAAGTAGCATGATGCAAAATCTGGTGCAGCCATCTTTCTAATGTAACTACACAGTGTCCTCGAATAAATACATTTTAAACTTACAAATTGAGTCTATATGATTATATGGCCAATCATAGAAAATGTATATTATGTATACTTTACAGTATCGTTTCATTCATGAAAAAATGTATTGTGAAATTAGTCTCAAATGGGACTCAAAAGAGAATCATTCAGGATCATTCTGGAATCCTTTGGGGAGGTACCTGAAAGGAGGTGGCGAGCTACAGGTAGCTCCGGAGTCACAGGATGCTTTGAAAATAGGGGCTGCTCATAAAACGAGAGGTAAGACATGGTTCTTGACTATGTTTTACGGCCTGACTCCACCGGGCGCGTCTCCGTTGACGCGCGTTGGCTGCTGCCCGTCAGACTTCAGTAAAACGGAATAGTGGCCAAACCGGCTGCAGCAGCGCGGAGCTCTGGCTGTGCGTTTATCAGCACCCCGTGAGGCTTTGTTTTAAATAGAAGAAGTGGTGTGTGATGTGCATGAGCTGTGGCTATGATCTATGCAAAGCACGGCATATTGAAGCATCGAGGACGTCACGATGGATGAGGCAAAACTTATTGAAAGCAATTGGAAAAAGGGGAGAGAGAAAAGAACTCCAACATATCCAGTGTTGTGAGATCTGTCTCTCATAAGTGCAGCTCTGTGTGTGTGTGTGTGTGTGTGTGTGTGTGTGTGTGTGTGTGTGTGTGTGTGTGTGTGTGTGTGGGAGCGCGCTGCAGTGAGGAGAGAGCGCCTCGGAGGTAGAGGGAACAGAGCGAGAGGAAAAAGAGCGAGGTTTATGTAAAGTTTAGCGTTTTAACATTACGCAAAACATAAATAGTAGATTTACAATCAGGAAACTCAATCAGGAAAATCATTTTTTCAATTTAATACATGAAAATAATTACAGCATATAACAATACATTAGCATATATCAATACATGTTTAATAATGTGGTAAATATATTATTCCATTGTATTTTCAATGGAAAACGGACCCGACACGTGACGGACGGAACAAATAGGATTGTTTCTATTTCGTCCGTCCGCGTCCGTTGCACCCTCCGTTGACGGAATGCGTCCGACGTGCGTCGGACGGACGCATGTAGGAGGCAGTGGAGCCACTTCCATTCACACGTTTAGACGGATCCGTCGTCCGTTTTACGCGCCCGGTGGAGTTGGGGCCTAACTGAAAATGTGTCTTGTAGAAGTAGGCCTACGTTGCATTTGCCCTTCAGAATATTGTGCTGATTTTTATTTTTAATTTTTAAATAGGGTGGCTTCACATTTTTATGTGACATTTAAATCTGGAATACCAATTCAGTGAACAAATGCAACAACAGCACTTTTTATCTAAGTCATGTTATAACTTGAGACTTGGGTGGCATCTCTGATTGTCACCCCCCTGACCCAGAAATGGATTAAAGGGTAGAAAATGGATGGATGGATGGATGTTATAACTTGTACTGAGTTATGATTGGCAAAGTAAGAGCTAGTCCTCTCTTTGTCACTGAAAAAGCCTCTATACATGCATAAACTTGTGATTGTTAGGTATTTTTGTACAAATTAGCTCAAATTCAAAAACACCAACGTCAAAACAGAAGGAGTAGGATAAAGAGATGTTTACAATGAATTTGTACGCAGCCCGAGACACTGATGTCCTCTACCAAATAATTGTCTTTCTAATCTGTGGCATCATAGACAAGAGCGGAGGAGATTCTTTCTGCTCATTTATCATCTCCAGAATATTTGTACATTCTAAATAACGTTTGTTGAGGGTTGCAGTTTCTACTCTACTACAAGACTAAATGACTAGCTCCTCTTCTTCTCCGATTGCTTGGGCGCAGTTTCTTACCAGCCACTCCACCCCCATCACTGAGCACATCCACACTTGTTTTATTCTCTTGAGTTGTACCTGCACCCAACCTGCACCAGCACTATTTACGCATCCATCAGTGCTGACAGAGGAGAGACACTGAAAATTGGTAACCACAGTAACAACAACCACAAAAAAATAAAAATAAAATAAATAGAAAGGAAGAATGAAAAAACATGATCAAGGCCGCAGTGGAGGCTTTGCAGATTGAAAACAGTGAAGCACCTCTCTGGGTCAAACAATTTACTGTGGAGGTTTTTCTATAGCGCTTTATGTACAGATACATTACGTGTGGAAATTACAATCTCAAGGGCTCTCGCGCAGCAGCCACAAAGATAGATGAAGCACAGAGACAGGAACATACCTCCTGCAGAAACACAAGGTGGAATTGGTTTGGTCCTCAGGCTGAAGGACTGAAGGACTTTTGTAATTTTGTACAAAACCAGTACTCATCTAACAATGCTGAATTTACTGTAGCACAACGCACTGTATATAGTATAAAAATGACATAGAGTACATTTTAACAACAAATTTGGTACTTGTATCGATTTTGAAAAAAGTGGTATCGGTGCAGCCCTAGTTCCTTTCATTCTGATTACAACCTGAATACTGAAAATCACAGACATAACCAGGTGCTTATTCACTAATGCAAGGCAAGGGAAGTGTATCTGTATAGCCAAGTTCATTCACAAGGCAACTCAAAGCAAGTTTGCACTGGTGTTCAATGAGTCGTGTCTTCAGCCTGATTAGTCTGATTCAGATTATGTAGATTTGTTCATTGCACTCACTTACTATTTTTTGGTAAAAAAAAAAAAAAAAAACTTTTGTAGCATATCAGTGTGTTTTGGGGCATTCAATATCTGCACCCTGAGTGCCATTAAAAAGCATTTGGGCTGATAATATTTCAGATTTCCAAGCATTGGTGTTGCTGATCTCCCAGCATGTTTTTTCTTTTTCTTTTTAAGATTTTTTCCAAACAGCTCATCTGACCACATCAGATCCCTGATGAGTTTGTTTTAGATTTCAGCCTCATGCTGACTTTCTTCAATGATAGGGACCGGCCTTTAATATCGAGAGTACACAGGAAGTGATTCCAGAAGCAACAAACACACTTTAGAACAGCTGAGCAGCCATTTGTTCCAATACATTTGGGCCCTCCATAATCCTCATAAAAAATTTGATGTAAAAAACTCACATTAAAGCTGACACTGCAGTTAAAGTACATCTATAAATCAAATATATTGTGTTGGTATAAAAAAAATGAAAAAGGATTGTATCCATATGTCTCAATAATTATGGACCTGACTGCATTTTCTCTCCATAAGTGTGTGATCTTGGCCTTTTGCCTTTCCCAGGGGCAGTGAAGGGATCGTCTGTATATTTCATGTGCTGCTTACTCAGACCAGGTTAATTTTGAATGGGGGCGCTAAGTGCTCTCCAGATGTCACTTAACTCTCCATTAGCAGTGCCGCCTTCACTCAGCTATAGCTAAAAACACAAACGTTGTACAGCGTCTGCAAATATCAGAAGATTGACAGGCTGTAAAAATGCACCTGTCAAGTAAATAGAAATAAATATGCTAAATTAAAATGCACTTGTAAGGACACTATGCTTGGTGGATAAACATGTTCACTGTTTGACATCTTATCATCTCAAAGGTAGAATTTAAAGAGGATTGCATTCATTTGGCCTTGGTGAATATGCAGAGAAAAAATATTATAATAAGATTTCTATGAGTTAGCATGTTATTAAAGCCAGTTCAGCTGCCATAATAAAATGCATTTCAAAATTAATCAAAAAGTCCAGTTGGTACAAGCTCCAGAGACTTCGTAACTGAGCATTAACTACTACAAATATATACTACTTTTTTAAATGTTGAGTGCTTAACAATAAAAAACGCGAAAATGCAGTCCGTCAAACCAGCTTTTTTCTATTTGACCCTAACCCTCCGTCACATCCTTAGATCAGCTTTTTCAGACGGAAAAGTGAAAAAGAGAGAACCACCCTCAGTAATATTATTTGCAAAAGGCTTTTTCTGTTGGAACAAAGTATTATTGCAAAATAAATGGAAAAAGCTAGTAATCCTGATACTAAGCAAGTTGGATGGGAGACTACAGAGGAACAACAGTACAAACTGTCTTCACCCACACTGTTCAAGGGTTAAAGGGCTCATATGTACATTATCAAGGTGAAATGTTGCATGTGAGTGACTTGGCAAGTGGCATAGATTGGCAGCTTCACTACCATAACTCTGCCCCGGGTCGGTTGTGGCTGCAGCAATAGTCATTATCATCATCATCATCATTTTTGCAGCTCACCTCTATCCTCTGTGTAAAGAGATAATGCGGTGTTCTGGAAAACCAAGTGTAAAGGTGGGTTTCTATCGTTTAACCACAGACAGATTTTTTCAATAACGTTGTGAATTGGACATGTGTTGAGCGGAGTTAGCACATTGTCCCAGCTCGTTCACAAAGCACTAAACTGTTAAAGGATTCTCGTGGATTTCACAGTTGCCATCGCACTTAAACGGTCGGCGCGTAGGAGGGGGAGCTTTTAATAATTCCTGGCATTGATTTCCGAAACAGCTTTGAATCACGGCTTAATGTTTTGGGGGAATAACAATTAATTTGCAGAGTTGATTGATGTCGGCAAAAAACTCATTTCGCCCCACAGGGAAACGGAAATATCTTCAACATGTTCAGTGGCAACCTACATTTTCCACTGGTTATAATCCAATTAGAGGCCTGCCTATGTGCGGATAAGCTGTGTCTCTGCTGCGCTGTTGGATCAGGGAACATCTAATGCTCCAAATGACAAACGCTTCTAAAAATATGGAGAAGAAATACCAGGCGTCACGTGGAGGATCCTTTCACGCAGCCGCGGGATCTGCTGGTAGGTTGTGCATGTTTAAGAATCAAGTATACAATGAAAGCATGGGAAGTTATTAAAGCAACATCTGCAGACCGTAGTTCTTGCTTATGGCTGCAAACCTTAAGCAATGGGACCTAATTAGATCCCCCAAGGGGATCTAATTAAATAGTTCCAAGCTCTGAATACAGTTTGGTACTATATATGTCGTCGTTATTCAACAGATGGCCCATTTTCTTTTAGGTATGATGGGCATTGAAAATGTAGAAGTAAGGTCAGGTCAGTGGGGCAACACATGGTTGTAATCTGACTCCTTGCCGGTGGGGGTGTACACGGAAACAGAACTTTCCACTTAGTTCTTACAAATACTTTTTTTACTACCTTTACAGCTTGGTCCAAAAGTCAGCTCTTTGCCCAACGCCAAGTTCCAGATGCGGGTCAATGCTGATGGGTTTTTTTTAGACGCTTTGGACTCTCATGCCGGGTAACACATGTGCAAATGTGATTTTTAAAATGTTACTGCGGGAGGGGCCAATCACAGCCATTTTAAAAAAGATTAGGGAAACGTGATGGCGCATAAGTTTCAACAGTGGAGATAGGCATCACTACGTTTACAGTCTATGGATTGTGTCATAATTTCACATGGTTATGTAAATGTCCCAATACAGTCACTGCATTTGTCTAAACTGTTTTATAAAAAATTACTTATCCTGAAGAAGATGACATAGTCTGGGATCGCGTCTTTAATTCAGACAGAAGACATGTTTTATTGCCAATGGTAGAGACAGCACGAACACGAACACAGATACAATAGAATGCAAGTGTATTATACAGAGCGGAGGCATGGAGACCTCCAATCAGCAGCTGCCACAGTGTGCTTGTAGCTTGGCCTTCAGATAGACAAAACAAGGGAAAAGTACTGGGTTCTGCACATTGATAGAATGATGAGTTTAACTTCAACAAAAGTTGCTTAAAAGTGTTGTGAAATCTCACATTCCCCCCTCTGGTCATACATTCACGTGTGACCATCAGGATCGATAAACAGCAACATAACATACTTCAAAAACTCAAACTCGGAATACTTCAAAAACTCAGAAAACTCATAAAACATGTTCAGATCTTTCATAAAACTTGTCAACAATCTTCAGTAAAATACCAAACTTCATCAGTCGATGGTTCCAGATATTGCTTTGAAAACAGTCTCTCCCACTTCTCCGTGTTGGTTTCTTCAGGCTGCATTTGTTGTGTCGAGCCATGAATTCTTCTGTGACGTGTCTTTCAATCACACGTTTCAGCTTTAGTGTCCAGATTCAGCAATTCAATTCAGTCCAAATTATGTCCAAATTCAGAAATCCAGATTGTTCCAAATTATGTCCAAATTGTGTAATCCAATTGTTCCAAATGATGTCCATGCAAAAGAGGACGCTGGTCTTGTCCATGTCTCAGCAGCTCACAGCCTGACTGGAATCAGGGGCTGTGCATATTGTCCATGTGCTGATCCAGATGCATTCTCTTGAGGTTTCTCAGTTTTGGCTTAAAAAAAAAAACACTTTTTGTGTAAAAAAAAAGTTTTCTGTTCTCTAGATGTTACAGACAATGCCCGCATCCTCCACCACCTGAAGAAGATGACATAGTCTGGGGTCGCGTCTTTAATTCAGACAGAAGACATGTTTTCTTGCCAATGGTATTATACAGAGCGGAGGCATGGAGACCTCCAATCAGCAGCTTCCACGGTGTGCTTGTAGCTTGGCCTTCAGATAGACAAAACAAGGGAAAAGTACTGGCTTCTGCACATTGATAGAATAATAAGTTTAACTTCAACAAAAGTTGCTTAAAAGTGGTATGAAATCTCACAATACACTATACCACACAACATTTCACCTTGAAATCAGATACAATATGTAATAGTCCAGCTTCTTTACTCTATAATTTCACAGTGCAACAAGGCTGCTGGGCGTGAGTTTCTATGGTTACAATGGGGAAGCATGTAGCTGCATACCTCACTTAATGGAAAAAAAGAGGAAATTATTGCTTCACTTCAAACAGCAGACATTTAAAACATCTTAATCCGAAGTTGGGAAGTCGTTGAGTTTGTTTGAAAGTTTGGCTGCAGACACCTCTGCTGAACCTGTTTGCAATCCGCAGTAATAGTCTTAGTGTGAAAACATTAGAGCTCTTTATCTGAGCCTTGGGCCACAAACACACGGAAGAATGGGGCATTATTTGCATATATTTACTCTAATGGCTTTTCCATTAGGAGGCAGCGCTCATCAGCATAATAAAACTGCTCTAGCGGGAAAGAGGATCCGTCACATCTGCAGCGGTGAGGAGTGATCCAGAAGCAGCCAGGCCCACGCTCGGACCATGGGACAGATACTAGGTTTAACCTCACATCATAATTTGGCAACAAATTCATGCATCTCCAGAACAATGATGCATCTCCGCCACCTCTCCTCATAAAACCAATGACAAAATAGATTGGATTTACACTTGCAACCTTTTGTCTAGACTTGAAGACTTGGAGACATTTAGCTGTTCAGTCCATCACGTGTGTGTAAACCGTATTTTGTTTTTAATTCTATTGTTTTATATGTGATTACTCAATTACTTACTTACTTCAAAAAAAATGAGGCAATTAGCTAAAGAGTTATTTTAGCCGGCATGAACCCCATTCATTTGATGAGTGCATTGTAAAGTTCAAGTGACTAAACGAGAATGGTCAAAAAAAATTACTCCCTCCGCATTGACACACATCTAGAACGTAGCATTAGGCCAGGAGCCAACTTTTGACATTTTCCAGAGGAAAGAACCCCCATAGGCTAGGGGTCAGCCAAGCTGCGTAGGGAGTCAGTTTTCTGGGAGAAGTATGGTAACTTGAACACTGTCTTCTCCTCCTTTCTACCTTATCTGTGTGCATTAATAGGATTTTGACTGTAGTTTGTTCATTGTTATTCACCCATTGTCCCATTGTCTGTTTCATGGCGCGACGACAGGACCTCTGAAGCTGGCCTCTTCTATCTACACCTGTGGAATGCCCTGCCCGACCCGCCTGAGAGCTGCTTCAGTCCTGCACCGGACCTGTCCACTGCGCGGCCCTGGTCCTCGTTCTGTAGCTTAAGTACTGGATCTATAGCCCGTCCGTCCGTGTGGAGCGGCTCCCTCTCTCAATATGTGGTTCTCCCCGAGGTTTCTCACTTTTTTCCCACTGGTTTTTTTTTATATTCTTTTTGTGTCTTAACTGTTGATTCTCTGATCTGTGTTGGTGATTTCAATGGTTTTGTTAAGTCCTCTGAGATGACTACTGTTGTGACCTAGGGCTATACAAGAATAAATTGTATTGTATTGAGTGATTGTCAGAGGGGTCTATTGTGCGAAGCGGCAGCCTCGCTCGGAACAGGTATAGAACATAACAGTGTCCAAAAAATCACTATATAAAGCTACATTTATTAACACAAAACTACAAAGTGCGCTTTCCTCAAGGTTCACTGGAATAAGTTAAGCCAACCAAATATTTGATGGCAAAGGTATAGTTTGTGATTTGTCTTACTACAAACTAACCAAATGATCTTGACGTTCCTGTTTCTCTTGCCTTTGCCTGTGCTAAAAGTCAAACTCCCTTCACTGTTAGGAGTGAGTCCAGAGCCGTAGTGTCGGAGTTATAGGAGTGATCCAAGCTGGTGCTAACTGTTGCATCAGAGGCTCTTACCTGAGAGCGGCGAAATCCAGGTTTAAAGATGGGGCCAATAATGTTTGAAGAGTCTTGCGCGTAAGCCTCTGATACATTATTTATCAGCCTGTCCATCTGTCATGACGCCATTTTAAGCTGCGCAAAACCCCTCCCCGAATCAGGACTTTTCAAGGTCTCCGGAGAGGAATTTGTTCAGCTAAACTTGCATAAAAACTACAAAAAAAGCCAAAGAGAAGTGGTGGACGTGTCAAACAAGCATCTCTTGTGGAACAATTGGGTTTGGACACACATCATCATTTCATATTTTGGACATTTAAAATCTCAGTAATGAAAGCAATTAAAGCTGGAGAACCCAACTTTTTGTTTTGTTTCATTGGTCCATTTTGTCTGTCCAAACATCATCCATTCTGTTTAAGCAACATTTTGTAAACAAATCAGACCATCTGAGAGGCTGAAGGAAGGGCACTCACTTCTTCTTTTATCTAATGATGCAAAAATAAATACATGTAAAAACTAGTGATAGAACCAATTTGGACACCCTTTAGGCACTAGCTACATTGACTTGATGACATTTTTTGCGGTTTCCAACTTTGAAGTGGGTTTAGTAACTTTAGTAAGTATTTTTCGAATGTATGTATTGGATTTACTCCCACCTCATGGCACAATTACCTCGAGTAAGACTTGCTAGAGGAGAATAGTGAGATCAATGGCGAGAATTGGAATTTATTTAATCTAATCAGGGAGCTGTGGAAGTGAGCATGGGTATGTTTAACTCTGTGGTTCCCAAAAAAAAAAGTGGAACAAATATACAGCCCTTAAATGTTTTTGTTGCAATTGATTTAATTCAATATGACTTCTTGTTTAATTGTCTTTAGAGAAAAATATAATACCTACTATAATACTTTAATTACATTTGTAATTTTGTCCCCAATTACCATCACGCGCAGCGCCAAAACGTGCCCGCCTGTTATTTGCTAAAGCTAGAGGTGTTTGGAGGCTACAGACAAATAATACCGTTAAAATTAAATGTGGTTAATAAAATAAATGCCCTCCATCTCTGTTAAGGGGAGCCCTCCAAGCCCATCACTTGAACCCAGCTTACAACATACACACAACATGCGTCTCTGTACACACCGGGCGGACGCACACGGACTCGGCTGCTGATGCTGCCTGTGTGTGTAGTCTATAGAGGAGTGTAGAGGACAGTACGGGCCGGAGAACAATTACATGCTTTACAATTCATGTGACGGGAAGGTGGATTGGGAGTTTGCGGGGCAATAGTGTACTTATCATGGGGGTTGCGGACTAAAATCTTTGGGTACCCCTGGTCTAACTGCACTTCAATATTTTCAGGGAGGAGGATGGAAGAAATGTTTTTTATCTTTTAACTCTACCCTATGTTTGTATGTTTGTATGATTGCGAGCAAGGGACCAATGCACAATTTCCTTTTTGAATCAATAAAGTATATACCTATCAACTATCACACTGTTTCCTCGGTTGGTGTGGGGTTATAGCGTGTTCCAATGTGTGCGTATTTCAGTTACAGGTCTGTAAGAGCTCCATTAGAACGATGGGGTTGAGCAGATGTGGTAAAATGTAGGCCGACAGTGGAGCCAAAGTGCGAAGAGTGAGCGCAAATCACTCACAACATCTTTAGGCCAATTAAAGCCTAAAGACGGGTTATTATCCGACGCCAATGCCAACCTCCGGCTCCAAGGCCCTAGACTCGCTGCCATTTGGAGACGCTCACTGCCAACATGGATTTAACTCCAAGAAATCCTCCAGCAAAAGAGACTGCAAGATACTGATGTCATAGTTAAATATGATACTGATGTCATATTTACATATTTAATACAGAGGGGAATTAATGCATTGTCCAACCATACTCAAGCTCTATGTGTTAAAGGTCCCTTTTTTCACTCTTTTTCATTTTTTACAGTTCATCCCAAGCTCAAGTGTGATAATAATTTGGGTGATACACCATACAGCACACACAACGCACTTACAGCTCCTCGTTAGCGTCTTTTATTGTGGGAATAACACAAGGTTTCAAGATCAGCTTTTGAGTATGTCCAGTTTCATGGTAACCGTAGTTCTGGAAGCAGTCTTTGGTGAAGTGTCCCTTGCAGAAAAACTGATTAGTCGCAGATTTAAGAGACAGATCCCTGTGAATATAATGTCCAGCCACATTCACATCATTCTTCATCTTTGGGCCAAATAGTGCTGTCACACATATACACCCAAAAATAACTTTTCCCCAAGTTGACATGATGCTAACACATTTACTCTGCAACAATAGCAGAAAAACAGTATAGCTCGATGTGAAGCAAATACAGACTGTGGTAAACGCTGGTCCATTCGCGGGAGAAAGAATGTGCACGCTGAATTGCTGTTTTGATTTCTCCCCCTGTCAATCACCTCCTGGAGGCGGGCTACTCCAGCTTTATGCCTCGCTTCCGTCATCACCGTGTGTGGAATGATCGGAACAATATCTGAACTCTGAACATTGTAAAGCGCTTTGGATGACCTTGGTCTGTAAAATGCGCTATAAAAATAAACATTACTTACTTACTTACTTACATCCCAAATTGATGCCACGTCACACTGAAAGAGAAAGCTTAAGGGAATCAATGAAATAACTACTTTGGGCAAAGTAGCGATGTATTGATGTTTGAAGCATAGAAAAGCCGAAAAGCGTTTCAGTTTCTTGTTTTTTGATTATGTTTCCTCATAGACTTTAGAGGGCTTCTTCAATGTTTGAAAGCAACAACACTCTTGAATAAAAAGCACAAACTTTGGTTTTGACTCCCATCCAGAAGTTATATTTGCATTTCAAACACATGTTTTAATGTACAGAGCCCCAATTGAGGAGTTTTCCATTGTTAATTATTTGACGGGTGCCTCTACTGCATGTCATCGATTTTGAACAGTTGTTTAATTCAACTGATTAATGTGCTGATGTTAGTACAACAAGAAAATGTTTTAGTTATGATGGCTTCTGGCATTTGCATTTAAAAAAAAAAAAAAATCTGAGTTTGTCCCAATTATTCTAAAACGTCAAGGGCATCAAATATTCCCTTTATTAAAATACAGAAACATTAACAGCACAGACATAAAGGTCTGTTTATTGGTTCATTTATTTAACAGTCTATCAATGTCCTTGCCCATTTAGTTGGTTAAGAATCACAATTGTTTAACTCTTTCAGCCATAAAAGAAAGATGGAAAAAATACAGGTAAATCCTCTGCCAAGGTTCGAGCAAGGACCAGGCAGAATGTGTCAAGACGCCTGTGTGCAAAATATCTAAAGGTTTTTTCATATACAGCGCTGAAAGACGCGGAAAATTATTTACTGGTCTATTTTTGAGAAGTCAAGTTGATTATTAGTGAGAGAAGTGTGGGGTGGAGTGCAGGGGTTGATAGAGATAATCAAATGCTACATGAGAGACTGTGATTGGGACAGCCGGCGCCACACAGCAGTGGGTTATGTGTAAAAAATCACTGAGGTTTTTTTTTAGCTATGCGGGCCATACATAAAGAAGCACTTGTATGACAATGTATGTAAAACTATAAACTTAAACATCTTCATCAGACTTCTGAAAATGTGGCTGCAATAGGAGCAACGTTGTTCACATGTTTAAAGAATGGTACATAAATTATTTTTGTATTTGTCATTTTTTAATGTGTGCATTTATGTCCTAAAAGCGTGTTTAAAATTAGCATGGTCTTGCTCTGACACTATTTGCATTTGGTCTGTCCAATGTAACTGTTTTGTACATATACAAATAAATAAATACAACAAATGTAATAATAATATTGTTTTTTAATGCGTCTATTGGTAAAGCCTTTTTGTCTTGACCCAATGTGAAATTTGTCAATACATCTGTTGGAGTAAATGATACAGAATCAAAACATTCTCCCAGATGATGCATGTTTTAGTGGACGGAAGAATAAACTGCCTGTTTTTTCATGTACAGTAGCTGTGAGGGGAGGATAACAACGTGCCGCCACGGGACTCAGGGTGCAGTCTTGATTTGGGTACAATTCTATGGACATGGGGCAGACTCTGTGTGGAGGGCGCAAACACAAAGTGGTCATTGATTGGCCATTTATTTGTTTATTTAAAGCTTTTAATAATAGTGTGTACTGTCAAAGTATGTCAAAATATTTACATAAAACCAGTGTTGGGCACGTTACTTTGAAAAAGTAATTAGTTATAGTTACTAGTTACTTCTCCCAAAAAGTATCTGAGTTACTAACGGAGTTACTCCACTATAAAAGTAACTAGTTACCAGTAAAAGTAACTATTGCGTTACTTTTTCGTTTTGTTCTGGAACATAATGTGCACTCGACGTGCGCATTTTTACCTTTAACCTCAGTGAGTCTGAAATATTGCCTATATTTCCATCTAGAAAAGGCTGTTTTGCTGCTGAAGTCCTGTTCACTCTTCATCTCTCTCTCTGTGCTGTAAGCACTAAACACCAACACCCGCCACTGTGAATGTGGAAACACCGGTGAAGCACTGACTTCAGACCAATCAGATGAACATATATATCATAGAAATCAACTGGACCTAGAGAGAGACTTATTTGTTTGGCTACAGCAGAAAATACAGTTTCATGCCCGCATTGTTTGTTCATACAAAACGCAAAACTAAGAGTTATGGGTCTTACCTTATAAATGACCTGCACAGTGCACTTCGGTTCAGACCAGTTCTGTGTTTGGGTCCAGATAATAGTTTGAGCGTAGATATGTAATCCTCCATTTGGAAATGAGTCCAATGAGTTTTAAAAAGCAAAACAAAACGCGTGTGTCCTCCATAAACTCCTGTTTTGCTGCAGCCGGGTGCATCCAATTTCTAAAATCAACCGTCTTACACTTCACCTCTTTCTTATCATTCCTATAGTCATTGAAAAATTACCCTAAGTGCATTTTAAATGATCTTAAATATGTTATATGTATGTTAGCCAAACCTGTTGCTGTCCTTAGCAGATAAACCAGGAGGAGAAAGGAGCTTATCGATGGATTTGTATGCAGCCGACTTCTGCGCTCACATGCGCTCTTCTGAGGCCTCACGGTGATACAAGCAGTGGTAGAGTGTGATTAAGACCCATATTTGTTTCAAAAACACAATTTATGAGCCATCCTCTCAACTGTAGACATGTAGATTGTAAAGGAAATATGTTTTACATCAGCCAATAACATCTGAGAGGTTTTCTCATCCTCCCTTCTCTCATGACAACACGCGCACGAGTCCTATCACAAAGTAAAAAGAGAAGTTCATTGTGCGTCTTGAGTAACGCGCAGTAACGGGATGTCGGAAATGCTAACGGCGTTATAGTTACAGTCAAAGTAACTAGTTAGATTACTCGTTACTGAAAAAAGTAACGGCGTTAGTAACGCCGTTACTAGTAACGCCGTTATTCCCATCACTGCATAAAACATGCATGCTGATTGTAGTTTAATATTTCTCTTGTCCTCAATTGTTTATCGTGTTTGGATTGTTTGAATTAAAAACTGTGCAGGGATACAACTCACCGGTGCCAGACCCATGAAGCGAATGCCAGAGCAGTAGACCAAAAATTGTGCCCAACATCACAACAGCATCCCAACAATGCATTTATAGTTGTAGTCTTTTAAAAAAAACAATAACAGACGACTGCTGATATAGTCAAAACAGTAATAAGAAAACTTCTCCAGAATAGATCAAAGCCCTTTGCCTACAGCGTGGACTTGGGTCAGAGGTTGAGGGAGAATTTTCCGATCGTGATATTGAGCGAAAGCAGCAGAGAGGAGAAAGTTCAGGCCACACAGGAGTTCAGATAAAGTGAGCGCAGAAGTCGAAAGTCCACAATAAAAGTCCTTTTTTCTTCAGTCCACGCAGATGTGGCTCAAGGGCAGCGGCTCGTGTCACTGGAGCGATAAATGCGGTCTCTACTTCCAATAAGAAAATGTATTTATATCAGAAGAACGTAAACAAAATGTGAAAGCTGCAATGAATTTGAATGAGGGAGATTGTGTGTCCGGCATAAACACACACAAGGTTTAGTGTGGAAATGCTTTTTCTGTTGTTTGTCTACACTGCTGTTTCTTTATCGGAAACAGAATATAACTTTCTTCAGATAAACTTCAGTCTGGAACCTTTAATGGCGCCAAGGCAGCAAAGAAACACACAACCTACTGCTGAGCCTGGAGCCAGTGCTTGGAACCAACCAACTTTTATTCAAGAATACCACATAACGTCACATTTCAGGACAGAGATTTTCAGACATGAAACATTTCAAATTTGTATAATTTATCTAGAACAATTTGGCACCTGACAGATCCTGAGACAAGAATCAACCTGAACTTTTAGAAATGATCAAACACGAGTGAAAATGAAGATTCAACATTTATTATCTTTTGTATGCCAAGTCAAAACCACATTTCAACAATTAGTCTGCACTCTATTATTCTAAAAAGGTTTGCAAATGCCCAGATGTTTCAATGTTTGCCTTTTGTGTTGCACTGTGCATATGTGTATCCTTCCTCTACATATGGGAATGAGTGGATGATGGTGTGGTGTCCTGTGTATTACTCAAGTTTGGAAGGAATCGGCAATTGAGTTTGATGCGATTGTTGTATATCCGTGTTTTTCATGTTAGTGGTTAGTTTTGGACTATAATTTAGATGTTCATGTTTGGTTTCTTTGATTTTTGTTGAATTATCTGAGTTTGTGAAACACTGTAGTTTTAAAATCTGAATAGGGATTTTTTTTTAATTTTTTTAATGTAATTTCAACAAAAGTGGAATATTGAAAACATTATATTAACATTTACAATGTAATTTCCATCTTCGTCAATGGTGCTATATTCGAAACGTGAAGATATTTCAGTTTAATTCAATTAAATTACATTTATTTTTGTCAATTCGCCAACACAGATCAGTGTTCGAACAGATCAGAGTTCAAATACGGCACAAAGTGCAATGATTAAACAAACGTATAACTATTGTTCCATAAAGGGCATTAGATGTCCACACATTTTGTTGAATTTTGAATGTCCTGGACCATCACCACTGTCCTTGGACCCTCCTGTATCTGCAAGGAAAAATTCTAAAAGTGTCCCAATGGGACAAAAGCGAGAAACCTTCGGGAAGGCTCACATTTGGGGAGGGATCCGCGCGCACGGATAGATGCAGCTATAGATCCAGGACTCAGGCTGTTTAATGAGGGCCGAGGCCACACGATTCACGGAAGAGGAGGCTCCCAGGTGGGGAAAGGTTGCAGTCCACAAGTCTGGGACGGGCAGGGCAGTCCAGAGCTGCCGACAGAAGAGACCGGGTTCAAGGGTCCCTTCATCATGCCATTAAACAGACTATGGGACAGTGGGTAAATAGCAATGAATAGACTACAACAGAAGTCTTTATGATGATATTTACATGGTTTATCTGAAAACAAATCTGACTGCAGGTTAAACATCCCGTAAATGTTATATAAACGTTGAAAACATAATCCTTAAAATTATTACGTGCAATTCAATTTAATTCAATTTATTCTCGTATAGCCCTAAACCGTTGAATTCGCCTACATATATCAGAGAATCAAACAGCCCAAAAAAAAACTAAATGCAACAATAAAAAAAAAAAAATGCAACAATAGCGGTTTGAAGGCATTTATATAATGGATCTGTTGTGCTAATTATCCATGTGTGGCATTACTCAATGATACTTATCCCCGAAAAGCATAATGTATGGCCTATGAATGTAATTACAGCTCAGGCCAAATCAGAAAGCAGTTGTCCTTAAAACTCCAGACATTATTCCATAAAAACCTTATGCGACCGCTCACAATCAAAGCAGAGACAACCCTAATGCCCCCAACGTATTCAGTCTTTGGCTCATATCGTGAGCTGTTCTAATATTCTCTCCGTTCGCCCATTATCTGTGGCCCTGTGTGCTCTGGCAGGTATCCACTGTTATCATTTCTGAGGAGGAAATTACAGCTCTATCATCGAGCCCAGCAGCGGTGTCACCCACCCCTTCCTCGGCCCCCTCTCCTCCCCCCAAACTCAACCCCTGCCCCCCATTGGACCATTTCTCTCCTTTATTATGAGGCTTTAGCGGCCAGCACTCTTGCGGCATATTAACATCGGTCTGCCTTTGTTACCACGGGGAAAGGACAGGTTTTGGCGAACAGACTATAGAAGCTTAAAGCGAGGAAATTGTGTTATAGCACAATGTGGGTCAAAGGGCCAACTACCTGCACATTACAGGATGTGACATTGCTTCTCAAACGGAGGTACATGCACTACTGGAACGCACAATCCTTCAGGTGGGATTTGGAGTTCTCTGCAGTCCTACAGTATATGAATTGCGACAACAATTAACAATACTATACAATACATTCATTTCGATACAACACACAGCACAAACTTAGCCATGATAATATACAATAGTTTTGGGAATTTCCAACAGTTTTATGAATTCCTAAATTAGGTAAGTAAGTAATCTTTACTTATATAGCGCCTTTCACAGACCAGCATCACAAAGCGCTTCACAATTGTGGACATTTGTCTCTCACTCCACACAAAGATGGGATTGAGGTTGCCAGTACAGGATGCGCATTCCAGACCTATTGTATACGTTTTTAGTGGTAGGGGAAACCGGAGCACCCAGAAACCTAGGCAATTTGGCGAGTGTTTGAAAGTAATCCATTCAAAAGCTTTCTACTCAAATTTAGTTTTTGTTCAGTTATTTAAAGAACACGTTTTCAGAGAGCCAGAGTTCCAGGAGATCTAACAGTCAGCCAAGGGTAATTGTAGTTTTGAGCAAGGAACATTACTTGGTTTAGCCATAATGTTCCATACATGTTGAAATTCCAACCGATCCATGTCTGTATATGTCGATGGAACAACACCAGGGATTGACGATTTGACATACAATCAGTTGTTGCTCTGCTTGTGTAACATGTAGACGGAAGCAACAAAAGTGAGTACACCCATTAAAAGAAATCTGAAGTGTCAATAAGCTGCCATTATTTTTCAGTGCTGCTGACCATAGTTTGCCCTGGTATCTTAATCTACTCCTCTAACACAAAATGATGGAGCTGGTGGATGTTGAGACCTTCTCCATCTCTCCCACCCTCAGCATTGACGTTGGAACTATTTTCTGATAGGGGGGTGGGTTTTTTGCTGGGAGAGAGGAGGGAGAGACGCACTTGCATTAGACTGGCTGCACCCCTATTTCTGTCGTCTATACCCTCTGCTCTTCAGTAAGGCAGTTGTAGGTGTCTGTTGGAGGCGTCCTGTTGAAGATGGGTTTGCACTATGGTCCGGTGCACGATGACACAACATCTGAAGGGAGGGGATCCAGCGATGCTTTACTACGTCGCAGCACATGTTGGAATCCATGGCTCTGGCAACACGTTCCTGTTTAAGTCTCCCAACCAATATCAAAGAACGTCTGTCTGCTCCAGAGCTCGTCCTCCATTTTCTTTGATTCTCAGTGCTTACTCCAGTGCGGTGTTACTCCAACAAGAGTTTGGGGATATTTTTTGCTGTTAAACACTGGCGCTCAAACTTCACACACACTTTGAGAAACACTGGCTCCAAGGCGAGCTCATGTATCAGCCACACGCACACACACCCCCTGCGCTTGTGTCAGAGAGTGTGTGTATGCAACTGCTTACTGTACAACAATAAGGAGAAAGGGCTTTGGATGTTTTGGACTGGAAGGAACCTGGGTAGGCAGCAATGTGAGCAAAAGGTTATTCATAATTCAAATTATTTCTTTGGTATAATTTAATGCAACACACTTAATGCATACTATATAGGCTCAAATATTCCATAGCTCATTTTAAACAAGTAAATTCTGTATATTAAATTATATGACGTATGTTGTTTGTCTGACTAACCAGCGGCATATTATCCATGGTCTACTTCATTTTTAGTCCACTGCACTCCACAATGATTAAAAACTGTCCATTTCATAAACATGACCAACTGAAAACACCACATTTCTGCTATAGAATATTTGTGTAAATAAATGATGATATGTTACAGCAGCGGTGGCTAATGGCTGTGAAAGCTCTGGCGCCCGTGACTTGTGACCTATGTAAACAAATGCACCGTAATGTAGAGAGAACACATGAGTGAGCTGAACAAAGCAGGCTGCGACAAAGTCAACGTTACCTTCAGGTTTGTTATAGGAGCTGATTTTTCTCTGTGCTGCGAAAATGTTGAGAAAAACACACTTCAACGTGATAAGTTTTCCCTTCTCATTTACCAGAGATTATGGTTTTTACATGTTTGAGCAATCTTCGTTCACCTTCACTCAAGATGCCACTGCTCCAACTGCAACAAAAATCTTCTGCTGTGAAGTGTTGTTGTGTCAGCATTTTGTTGTCGTGGCATTTCAAGGCTTATACATTGCGTTCATTGGTTTGCATAAGTTGACAGAATGGATGATTTCTCGGCCATTCTTCAAACAGTGTGAATGATGAGCCCACCTTTAGACGCTTTTTAAACCCTTCTATGTCGACTTATGTGGGTGTTATCAGCCTCAAAATAAATCACCGGTATGTCTAAACTTCTGATTTGTTTGTGTTTGTCCACACTCTGCAGTTATACAGCAGAGAGATAGATCTAAAAGTGATCTAACTTGGAAAATATTTTCCTGTTCAAAATGGTTCTAAAGTGCAGCTTTTCACTTACCCTTTAACCCGTTTTGGAAAAAAAGCCAGAGGTTTTTTTCCAAAACGCTCGATTTTGACATCTTAATTTCAAAAGGCTATAACTTACAAGTGATAAGAGATAAAGGCTTTAAGTAAATTAGAAAAATATTAAGGATAGTCCAAAGTTTATGTAGAGAATAAATCCACCCATCTAATTTGCATATTATGACGTCATTTGGCGTTAGAAATTGTGGATTTTAGAATTTTCATACAATATTTGTATTTTTCTAACTGACAGATATATATTGATCACTAAGACATGAACACACACAGAGCACATACTGTAACATTGTAAATGTTCATGGAAATAGTAAAAAATACAAATCATGCTGCTGCTGTGAGCAGCCTGCCCAGACGCGTGCCTCCAGGTGAAGCGCGTCACCGCGACCCTCCTGCTGCAGCTGCTGTCTCCCCTGCTCTCTCTCGTCTAACACACACAAGACAAAGCTTCTTCAACACGTTACTGTCCCGGTGATTACGGGAGGCATGAAAATACATATGTGGGAAGCACTTTTAGCGGAGAGTTTAGCGGAGACTTCAGAGGAGGCTGGAGGTCGCGGCGCGGCGCCCCGACGCGAGTTCCAGGGTTGTTCTCCGCAAATCTAACCTGTCTCCAAACCTCCCAATGACTGGCCTTACGCTGAGAAACACGGTTCCCACTGCTGACTCTGTGCAAAGTGTCTAAAGTTAGTGTTTGGTGCGGTACAACACTCGCAGGCTGCCCCGCAGCTGCACTCGCTTTGCAGTGTTTTCCGCTCTGATTCAACGCGGTCTTGCTCGAATATTTTGTATAGGAGCATGTCGTTTTTTGGGGCCAGGGAGGTAGTCTGACATGTCTGCCAACTAGTGGCAGGGAGTATGAATGAATTTTGACTCTCAGTTGGTCACACTCGGCCGTTTTAAATAGTACCGCAGCTTGTCGACTTAAAGCTGCACTAACTGACTTTGGGATTTTGAAGCCGCGGACTCGCTGGCCTCTCTCTTTCTGCTCCCCTCCCCGCACCCACGAAGCTATCGCCCCCCACACACACACACTGTTGTTGACGGAGCTAGTGTCTCCCAATATGGATAATACATGGATATGGATTTTCACGTGGATGGCGTGACCATAGAACGATAGAACCGGGAAGCGCGGAGGAACGAGACTTTCTTTTGGATGGCTGTCTCGCTGTGTAAGCAGTAACCGGTGACGAAGAGACGAAGCTTCAGGTTAGCTCCTCGTCTTGTTGTACTTACACAGCTGTCTATGCTAACAGACCTGTAGATTTCTCACGAAAGTGGGGGCCAGTGGTCCGCGGTGATTGGTCACAATCTGCGACCCGAAACACATTCTCTTCCTTGTTTCATCAAAACTCGATCTAAAATATAATGTCACGCCAGCACAAATCTGCGCTACTTTTTCGTCAAAAGGACGTATATCCCAATGCACTACACGGACATGGATAGCATTTTCGTAATGAATACAAAAATAAAGTCAGTTAGTGCAGCTTTAAGTCGACCGTGGCGCCTAGAGGGTTAAAGGTGCACTGTGCAACTTGTGTATTTATTTATTTATTTATTTTTTCAAAAAAAGTTGCAGAAAGATGCAATTGATAAAAATTATTAAGATCTCTATTTGGGTTTCATAAAAAAAAAAAAAGGAAACATTTCAATGTTTGTTTTCTTATTTGTTTGGGGTGTATTTTCTGAAATATATACGAACACAGTCTTTTCTTATTTTATAATAATTTCATTTTTTTTGTTGCTGTGAGCAAGAAACATGTTCATTCATTCACACACAAGTTCAAACAATCATTCATAAAATAAAGAAGGCACCACCCACAACGGCCATTGGAGGGGCCGACTGGGAGGAGCGTATCTCCTGCTGGGAGGTGCACTTGATTTGTGCGCCTCGATGTGGTGCATCTGGATAGCGGCAACATTATCCGCATTAAGTTTTTGGATACATTTTTAAAGTTAGAATACCAAACTTTGAAACAGTTTCACTAGTCCAATCAGCTCTCAGTTTGAAAACCTCAAATACTGGCAACATGTTATTTAAATGTAAGTTAGGTACACCTACTTCAGTTTTTAATAGAGTTTAGTCAAGATTTAGTTTTTTTTTTTTTAGAATTACAAGGTGCATAATATGCCCTTTATCACATGAAACCAAATGAGGTATGACACTACAGTATCACTTGCTCCTGTCTCCTTCCATCTTGTGTTCATCTGACTTCCTGTGTCTTTGTTACGTCCACCCAACTTCGAATAAACGCTCCGTCCTTCTATTGCGTTGCACAGCCAGCATATTTCATTAGCCCGTCTCCTTCATATGCACTTATCACAGCTCGGTGTTTGACGCTCTCCTCCAGACAGCCTTATCTTTCTGCAGAAGATGGATCAGCGGGAAGTGCCACTACAGTGAATGGCAGATTAGTCCAAAAGCTTGTTGTGGGCCCAAATTACAGTTCTTCTTATTAACAGTCAAATGAGCCTCTTCATCACGCGGCCTGACAGTCAGCGGGAAGAGAGCTAATGAGGTTGAAGCAGCCTAATTCATCACACAAAATACAGCTTCATTAATATGTAAGTGAAGGGAAAAGTCTGAGGTTGAGTGTGTTGGAGAACAAAGGAAAGACAAAATCCATCCTACCTTGCTTTAAAAAAGAAAGTAGCATTGTTTACTATAGGTAGACTTTCCCTTTATAAATTAAGTTAAGGAAACTACAAAAAACATGTTATGACATTCACCTAACTAGTTTCTGTAGATCCTTTTTGTCATCCTTTCAGAACAAACGACCATACTCAAGTCGGCCCTCAGGCCGAGTTTGGACATGTCTGAAAGGGGGGTTCTTTCCAGATCTGTGTTTGACAAAGGGCATGGCCAGCTTCACTTGTGCTGCAGACGAGACACACCAGTACATGGTCGCTCCCTCTGCCTCTGGATATCAAAGCCGGTCTGTTCACCACTTCAATGTCAGATGATTCCGTTTCAGTCGGTATAGTGCATGCAGCTTATGTGTTATTTAGACCGTACCAGTGTTCTGTGGATTTCTTTATACTTACCTGCTGCTCCTCATCTCTTCAGATCCGGTTCAATCTCGTCCCTGTGACCCCATTCAGCTCTTGGTCTCTACACTCTACTTTAGACTCCAGCGATGTCAGCCTGCTCCCTGCCTTCAACTGCCAGCTCAGCAAGTGTTGAAAATAAACTTGGAAAACTTCTTCAGTCTCCCGCTTCTGCTTTGGTGTTCTATCTGCAAACCTTAATAAGAATCCTCCTAAAGGTAAACTCTGCAAATATTCCCTGTTCAATTCCCATGCTTTTTCTCTGTTTACATACAATTCTTTCTTGAATAAATCAGAATCCATTCTGAATTTGTTTCCGGTGCAGCAGGAATGCTCAGCTAAGCTTTGCAAAGACATACAAAAACAAACATATACATACAAAACAACAGGGACATTTCACATCAGGGTTTGGTTGAGGGAATGAATGGTAGTTGGAAAGAACCTGGTTTTGAGACAAACTGTTTTGCAAGAGAAGGGCCTGTAACGCCTCATGGAGGGCAGGAGTGGGAACAGATGATGGATCGGGTGTGTGTGGTCTGAGGTGATTTTGCGTGTGTGCTGTGCGATGCGTCTATTGTAGAACGTGTTTAGGGATGAACGAGTGTGAGATCTGGGATTTTTGGGCATTTGGTTTATGCCACGTTGGAGTTTGTTGTAAGAGTGAGAATCTAAGTTACCATACCAGACTATTATCGACGAGGTCAGAATGCCTTCCATTATCGCTCTGTAGAACTGTATGAGGACATTGTGTCTGACCCTGAACTTTTTAAGTGTCCTGAGGAAGAATTGTCTTTTGTTTGCTTTTTTGTAAATCTCTTGAGTGTTGTTTCCATTTCAGTGATTTGTTGATGTGTGTTCCGAGGAATTTGTGTGAGTCTGTGACGTATATGGGTTTGTTGTCGATGGATAGTTGTGGTTTGGGTCAGAGTCTGAGAAGTCTGCTGTGTTCTCTCTGACAGGAAGTTTCTGATCCAGTAGCAGAGAGCAGGGTCAATGTTCATGTCCATAAGTTAATTGAAGAGATTGACCCTTTTTTATGGTGTTAAATACGGAGCCTAAGTCCAGAAATAGTGCATGAGCGTAGGTGTATGGGTATTCCAGATCTGCAAACTGCGACCTGTCCATCTTGGGGGGGATGATGTCCTTAAGATGAGGGAGTATAATTCTTTCAAATGATTTAATGATGACTGATGTGCGGACTATGACACTTGGTTGGTGTTTGGTGCAGGAATGATGTCAAAGTCTTTGAAGCATCTTGGTACCCGGCATAGACTGAGGGATTTTTTTTGTTCTTTTTTTTTTTTGTTCTTCCATATCTGGATTGGGCCTTTCTAATTGCCGCTCTGAGTTCATATTCAGCTGCTTTATATTGTGCTGTGTTCTTCATTAAACCAGGGCTTGTTGTTGCCGTACACGTTGACTGTTTTTGTGGGAAAAAATGGGTGAGTTAGTTTTAAGCGCGTTGTGCTATGGGTGCTGGGACTCTGGGGAGCACTGTCTAGAGATGAGCAGGTGAACGACAGAAGCCCTGTGTGAGGAGCAAACAGAAAATCAGCTGATGTTGTGAGCGAGCGAGGGGAAAGGCCACCTCCTCCCTCCCATTCTGCCCCTGATTCATGAATAAAACATGATGATTCATAATGCATGATCAAAGTTATGGACTTCTCCTGTCTGTCACTGCGCACTCGCTGTTTATCCACCCGGCTGAAGATGACTACGCTCTGGTCACCGAGGCTTTAAAGATGAGGTTTGATTTTTGTCTCAATAAAAACGATGAGTACATGAGGAATACACAGGCAGAGAGATATAGTAGGCAGCCGTGTAATGGATGCAGAGGATAGTGTGCTGTAGTGATAGTCTCAGGCTGTGGCGTTTTCATCTTAAAACTGGGGTACCCAACTTTCAACCGACAAAATAAAAAACTACACTATGACAGCTCTGGGTTGGTATTTTCTATCATTCCTTATACTTTTTACTCTTGACCGCACCACACCGTCACACGCAGCACCGCGCAAAGGAGGTGGGGCCGCCGTGTGATGATTTGTTGCTGTTGCCATAGAAGAACGTTAGTCAAATTGTAATGAATATGATGATTAGAGCTGTTTGGCACCCCATGTAAAACTTTGCCTAAATCTGTAGGAGGCGCTAATGGGCCAATTTCAAATATTTCACTTTTACCTGACCTAAACCATGGAGTTGAACATTGGATTCAAGTTTTGTGCAAATCAGACTTTGTTTGTGAAAACGGGAGCAAATAGAATGTTGTGAAAAACGGTCAATAAACACTCACATTTTGCCGCTCCGCTGCTCAAACAATGTTTCACTGATCAAAAATCCCTTAGGTCATTTTGAAGGTACATGTGTTGAGAAGATGTGGAGTGATATGGAGGCCAATCGGTGAAACGGCCGAGGAGGAGTCGCTTTCCAACCGACATGTATGAAAATGATTGCTGTTCATTTATTCATTTTGCAGTGAAATTTATGGGCTTCCTGTTTGTCAGAGGGCGGAGCCATGATAACATTTAGGTTAAGTCTCTTGTTAGGCCCGAGCCCCGAACGGGCCTAACAAATAGGACATCCCTTCCCAACATGTGAGTGAAAGAATTCCTATTGTTAATTTAGATGTTAAATATATGCAACAATGGACTAAACACGGCCCAATCCTGCAAAAATACAAAATCAAAGCATTTTCATTTAACAAAGCATATGATGCAAACTAACTTTGACTCTTGAGCAACATGATACAACTGAAATTGTGCTTAGGTTGACACGTTTTCAGTTACAAAACCAGGTCTTTTTGTTGAGCCGCTGTTTGACACATAGATCTGTTGGTTTCACTCCCACTTGGTGTGTTTTGGAGGATTTGGCTGTGTTTCTGAGCCCCTGATCCAGGCTCAGTCGAAAAGGCTTTCTTTGTTTTTGTTACATAAGACAGAGGTACCTTCCAGCACAGCAGCATCAGCAACAGCAGCAGCAGCAACAGCAACAGCAGTAGGGATCTTCCAGCAGAAACAAGACTGGTGCAGAACTAGAGCTTTAAAGTAAAAATATTTGATACAGGGCTGGACGATAAAACAATATTGATATATATCGCGATAGACACATTAGTGTTCGATATCAATAGAAACCGGGGTTAATTGAATGTTTGATAGTTACAGTAAACGTCACTCTGTTAGAAAATACAGGAAGAAAACACTGAAAGTAAAGCCGAGTCAGAAGCGTGCAGCATTCTGGGGGATGTAGGCAGAGGCTTCTCGGCCTATCACAGCCAAGCATGAACCGCAAAACTTTCTGGGAAATACAAAAATAAACATCCGCACCATGCATAATGTCTATGGAACTATAGATTGCGTGGTGTTTCAATGCCTTGGCACGGAGAGGCTGTGTGTACCACGACTAATGTGAGCGGCAAAAGCAAGAGATGAACTTTTTCCTCTGGAAACACATACAGCGATATCGATATCGACCGATATGAAGTCCTTATATTGTGATATAGTTATCAGTCATATCGCCTAGCCCTAATTTGATCGAGATTCATGTGATCCATATTTCTCTAACCTGGTTATTGCGTCTTCAGCCTATTTCTTTTTTTTCAAAATCCCCAATTGCAGTTTTCAGTTGAGAAATAAAAGCTCTGTCTGCTGTGTCCAGGTGACTTTGATACACAATATGATTTCTGCTATTGTTATTCTCCCAAAAGAAAGACAGTGCATATTTTATACAACACTGTGCAATTTGAACTGAATTTCTTCCAACATTGTTAAAAATCCATGTTGTTGTTATTGTCTATCCTACACAGCTTGCTTTTAAGGCATTGGGTCTAGGGTTTAGGGTGGAAAACATCATACACAAAGAACATTGAGGAGTAGGAGATGGGAACAATGCCTTCATAATGGCGTGTCTTTCAATGTATCATTGTTCTTATTTGGCCATGGACATATTTAAGATCTCGGTCTTCCCATTGAGTCCACAATACTTGGATCTTTCCCCTTTTTGAAAGTCTTGGGTGTAAGATCAAAAACCTTCTTGTTCGCCTAAAAAGTTGTTCTCACACAAACATTTGAAATCCACAGGCCGTAGTCGTAACAATCCTCACAATAGCCCTAGTATTGACCGTGTGGATCTGCTTTTGCACCCCCTGCTGCTCCTCTACCGTCCTGCGGGCCACTTTCAAAGAGCATTTTTGATGTATTTTTTTTGGGAACCTTCTCGTTTGTCTATTGTTTGGCCACTTTTAGGCGGGGAGCATCCACGCCTGCCGGATCACGCTGGCAGCCTCTCTCCGTAGTTGTATTTTTTATTTTTTTGCAGAGGCTTTGAACATTTGAAGCTGGACATTAATATTGTATGAGCGGGTCAGAGGGATGTGGCAGCAAAGGGCGATGTCATGCGGCAAACTGAGCTCTGATTGGTCGATGAATGTCACGTAGATTTTTAGTAAAACAACAGCTATAGGCTAAAGCTAAGTCTCTAGCTCAGACCTGTATCACTACAGCCATTGCAGCTTGTTTTGAAAGCGTTTAGGTCAGGATTTAGACCCGATTTAGACCCTCGGAAAATAATTTGTAGGTTGAGCAATTCGACCTTATTTTCACTCAGGTTGCTTTCTCAATGTTAAGCAGGTGTGCATTGCCCTCTGCACAAATGTAGGTTATGTTAGGGCATCTAATCCATCTAAATTATAAAAATAGCAAAAGGTAGTTTGCAAGAATAATGTAATAATAAATAGTGGTGGAGCAGTTAAAGCTCAACTACAGTGTAAAAAGAAACAGAAAAGTACAAAATTGAAAGTGCATTCAAAATGCATTTATACTGGCCCTGGTAATCGTCTATTCCACTATGACAACAAGCTACACTTATATGGTCAAGTTATCATCTTGGTATGTATACATTTTCTTCATGAAAAAACAAAGTATAGTCTCATTTAAAGGGTAGTGAAAAAAAACATATTTTTACATTACTGATAGTAGAAGTTATATTATCATTTTAATGAATATTTAATGCATTGTCTTTAAACTAACTGTGTTGTCAAAAGTTCACTGTGAATGCATGTTAACAGGTCAATGGGTTACTTGCTAACCGTTGTCTTTAATGTTTGCATTGTTAATGGATGTCCATACGTCACAAGTTTGGATTGTGAGGTGATTTTTGGGTTGTCAGCGTGAGATAAGACTGGAAACCTTTTTAGGCTAAAATGTTTGAACTGTGTCAACAGACTATTGGTTTGGGTCATATGGAATCTTTGGAGTGACAACAATGTGGCCGTGATGTAGGTGTGGTTTTTGTCTGAATAAATAGGCCTGTGACCTAAGGAGTTCAGAGCACGCACGGTCACAGCGCCAAGATCAGCGTTGTGCCGTGACCATGCGTGTGCTCCTTGTGTTCCAAGTAAAAATGTATCCTTGTCTGTTGTGTTGTCTTTGTCCAGGCACTGTAGTTTTGAACCAGCTTTAACAATTACACTAAGAATATAATACTACAAAGAGGATTGATACATTTCAGATTATATTTTATGCAATTACAATCCATTGTGCAGTCTACAACTCTTAAAACTTTTAAATTTTTTTAAACGTCTGAAATATTAGACCTAAACAAAAACTGCTATTCTGAGTCGGTCTAAATGTGTAGAACAAATTAGGCGTAAACAACGAGCATGGATAATCCAGGTGTTAAAATCTGGTCCAGTTGTTTCAATAAAACCATATAATTGTGTCTACTTTTCACAGTTTAAAGTTGTATGTGATCCACTGTGAAAGCAGGTGAAATCTGAACTGAAACAATGTAACGGTCAATGCCCCATTTTTATCATTTCCAGCCCACAACATCAATCTACAACCTCCATTTGGAGATTCACGGCCATGTGGCAAATAGTGAAAACAGATAAAAACACATGTAAAAAAGTGGAGAATAAGTTTGTTCCGCAACATGAGTGAGTTCACTCTGTGTTTGACAAATTCAAGAAAGTAAAAGCCGGAATCTTTGAACTTGTATAAAAGCTGTCATTCTCAATCTTAATTATTCCGGTCTTAAATCTACCTATCAATGAATTAATGACTAACTCTCTCTGCTTTCTATCCTAATGGTTCTATTCCCTGGCAGATTTCTCGGGGGCCTGTTTATGGCAGGTAACAGGCTCCAGGTTTATCAACTCTCTGTGTTTACACTTCACAAATGTCCCTACTGATGCCCATAGCTCTGCAGAAATAATGAGAGTGTAAACTAACAGGAGCCACTAGGGGGCGATAGGCAGATGGCTCACTATGGTCTCATTCTGGACCTCTGCAGACTCACATCCGCTGTTTGATTCACACAAAGAGGGAGCGGTATTGAGATGAAGTATAGTTTAATGTCATATTCAGAAAGTTGGTTCATAGATTTCTATTGATTCATGGTACAATCCCAGGACACATTTACCATTCAAATGATTACACACTACTCGGGTGGATCAAGACGAGCTATAGTGCATGTTTTAGGTGATGGGTATAACCGGAGCGCCCAGAGGAAACCCACTCATACACATGAAGAAACATGAAAACCTCTCACAGAAAGACCAGATTGGCTCAGGATTCAAACCCATGATTTTTTTCATTATTACAGCATGAATTATTGTGGTGGATGAAATGTATGATTTAAAGTAGCATTATGTAATATTTGCATGTCAAGTCATCATTAAATGGCCAATCCATCCATCCATTTTCTACCCTTTAATCCATTTCTGGGTCAGGGGGGTGGCAATCAGACATGCCACCCAAGTCTCATAGCACCAGCCCCTCACTGACCCTCTGCAGGTGGTGAGTCCACAGGAGGACGGCTGCTCTCTGAGTGTGAGCATAGCCTTGATCTTTCAGTGGGGGCTTTGGGCAAAGTGGGGTTAAGTGTCTTGCCCAAGGACACAACGACAGCAGTCATCAGTGGGAGTCGGTGGCCCCAATATTTCTAAAGGCATTATTAAATTATGCTCTTTTCGAATACATCTTTAACTGATAACAGTAGATCAGCCGAGACATTTGAAAATCAAAATCATTTTTACGACCTGTAAAAGTTGTTTGACTCATTTCGAAGTCCCACCCTCCTCGTTTCACCAGTCAGAAAGTCCGAGATCCGGGTTGCCAGAACTCCCCGCGGCTAATCTCACTGGTAAGATGACATGTGGCCGCAGAACTAAAAAAGGTCTTATTATGACTCTCAAATCATCAATGATAAATCCAAAACGAGGATTTATATCGGGACAACTTTGAAAATTTGAGACAGCGGATAAAAACTTTTCGTGTGATGCAAAACTTGCTGCTTTGATTGCGTTCTTCATTGACAGTTAAACTACTTGCCTCATTTGACTTATTATTGCATGGAATGGTGGTTCTGGTGGTCTAATGGTTATGTCATTGCACTGTCACCCCACTTCCTTGTGTTTGCTGCTGGATTTGGTGTGTATCTGGCAACCTGAGTCAGGGAGAGTGGGAGAGGACTACAAAATATTGACTGTGACTGCAGTACCACTTTTGGCCAGATTTTTACATAATGCTCCTTTAAACAAACCGACACACGTAACATAATGTAGGTGCAACAAAGACAGGAGATTGTGTAGGATGTGTTCCATTTAAACCGGGGCATACTAATGTTGTTTTCCCATCTTTGCAGCGGTGATAAACCAGGATACATTTTTGTGGGTTTGATTTCAGTGCTGCAGAAATTATATCCACCAACCAAAACACCTACAGTTTTATTTAAAATTTGGTGCTGAAAATTTAGAAACCACATTATAATATCTAAATGTGCTTTTTGGGGCTGAAAGTGATTAGTTTCAGCTAATCACTATTTGTCAACATTCAGTAACCCATGAATAGCCAAAGATAGAAGAAAGGATTTGTAGGTTGACTTTTCCAACAACAAATAAAACAAATACTACAAATAATAATGGTAATAATTTACTTTAAAGGTGATGCAATGGGGCTGAAATGTAAAGTTGTTTACATGAATTAAAACTATAATTTCAGAAGTTGGGGCCATTCTCCTCTTTGACCACAGCCTGCGTGGTGTCTCTCCTCTGCTGTGTTTCTATTTAAATTTGTTCTGCATTAACATAAATCCACTCGTTACTTTACCCCATGGTGCCCATTCATTAGGCTGTTCTTTGCAGAGAATAAATGAGGCCAATTAGAGGCATTTTAGTCCAGTGGTGGGGTCTGTGGACAAGCTTTATTAGCCACAAGTGCAAGGCAAATCAGATTTTAATACAAGTCAACTATGCCAGCATTAATATGGATACTTTTAATTTGCAAAGAATTGGACACTCTATCCAGGCTTTTATTCCAGTTAGTCCCCTGATAGGTTCAAAACACTGGAAACGGTGTGTGTGTGTGTGTGTGTGTGTGTGTGTTTGTGCACGTTGACTTCACTTGCACTATGCACTGCTTTTATGTCAGCAGTTCACCTTTTGTTTGTTATTTTCTTAAACTTAAATTTGTTGCAGTGATTATAAACTTTCTGTATTCAAAAAGAACACAGTTAATAGTTGGGATTAAAAACTTACATGAATACATTCTCAACTACAGTATTATTGAAATCAAATCGCCATTTATTGGTCTATAGACAAATGTGGAGGCAAAAACACTTAGTTGTCAGCCTTGGGGATTAAGGAGGATGCATAGTTTTTCGAGGCTCACATTCTGTCCCATCTTCCTCCCGGGCTCTTGTCTTCAGTTGCCTCTCCCACATCTGGTGCCTGCCTCCACGTCCACCACAGCATCACTGTTGCTCTGGGTGAGTATTGCTGATTTACATTTGTCCAGGCCGTCACTTCGGGCTCAGTCTGCTCAGTCACGCATTCCAGACTACACACCTGGCGGCCCACATCTGCTGTAACAGTGTGGAGGTCTTCACTTCATCCACTCAGACCGGCAGCCCACTCCTCATGGCACCTACGTAAGCTCGTACCAGGCCAGAGGCCGCGTACATCCATGATTGAGAAAGTCACTGGAGGCAAACGCTTGCATGTTAATATGTATAATATGTGTAATGTATGTGTAATGTAAGAATAAGGTTGAATGTAAAATAATACATTCAATACAATACATAAAACAAAATAATTATCATCATTTTTTTTATTTTATATTATTATTGACCAGTATTTAACCAGAAAAGTCCCACTGAGATTTCAGAATCTCGTTTTCAGGGTAGTCATGGCCCCAGAGAGACTGGAACTCTTGTACATGTTTTCGTGTGGGGGGAACCAGAGCAGAGGAAAACTTACGCATGGACAGGGAGAACATGCAAAATCCCCAGTCTGGAGGTAGAATCGAACCCAGGACCCAGTGATCATATTAGACTCCTTTTAAACTCCTGATAGCTGTCTTATTTAGCGGTGAATATGACTTGAAGCATTCATGTTGTAATTATCTATATTTTTTACAAACATTGGAATACATATGTTTCATATGTGTTTGAACTGTTTTCATATTTTATTGTCTGTTTTTAATTGACATGTATTGAGTTTGGCTGATCGATTACACCAGTTGGATTGTCCCATCCACAATTTATACAAACCAACACACGTAACTTAACGTAATGTATGTGAGACATAGAGAGGAGTACAAAGAGGGTTCCATTTACACCAACACATATTCATGAATTATTCCTGTCTTCCCGGCGGAGATAAGCCATGATATCTTTTTGCACTCATTGGCCCTCATTTCTGCAACTTGCGCAGAAAAAGGTGTACATTTTGGGTGTAGATTCAGATACGCAAGATCCGACGTGGCATTTATGAACGTGTGAGATCCGCACAGATTCGAGCGTACGCACCTGCGGCTATTTAATAAATGCCACTCTCAAAACCAGCGTATTTATGAAAGTCACGCCTATAAAGAATCAGAAACCGCCTGTTTCACGCCCCGTTTTTACGACAGGTCAGCAGGAAGTTGGCTAAGAAGACTGTTTGGAAGCCTCAAAAAGCCTTTGGCATGCACTTCTAGTTTATTCACGAAAACTACGCTATATTATAGATACACTTTTTTCCCTAGTGGTTAGACCCACTGCAGCACTCATCTCTCCTGAAATTTTGACGTAAATAAACAAATAATAAATGACCTGAAGGAATGAATGAACTATACTGCTGGTGCGCGTCACATCCTATCTCTGCTCTGTGGAGCCTCAAAAGTGGCATCAAGGGGCTCAAAAAAGAAAATATGGAACGAGATGACAACATCTGTAAACAGTGTGGGGGCTGCAACACGCACTCCTGACGAGGTGAGTTTATTCATGTTTAAAGAAATATACGCCATATTATGTCAAGCAGTTGACAGATATATTGGGCCAGTAGGTAGAATTCATTATGTCACAGGTGAAAAAAAATGGAGCGACCGGTAACAAAAAGGCATTTAGCAGCTCATAAGAGAAGTGCTCTGCAGCCCAGGGGGAGGACCGCCAGACCAAAGCATCCAAAAGAAAATTTAAAGAAATAAAATTCCTCAAATTATGTATGTGATTATTATTTAAAAATGGTTGAATGAGAGCCTGTCTGAGCTGTATAGGCCGAAGGCAGTGCTGGACAGGGTCTCTCATCCGTGGGCTGCTCCACCAGTGCATCCAATGGCACACCGTGGCTCTGTGCCTGTTGTGGAGAACCAAGCCAGGATCATATATCACGCTTGTACCAGGAGGTACCAGAGCGTAGCCCCCTGCATGTCCCAGAGCCATCTTCCTCTGATCAGACCCGCCCAGCCTCCACGGTGGCGCACGTCTTTACTTGGACCCGCACGAACCAAATGCCGTTGCGCACTGATTGTAGGTGCATATAACAATCCACACATTAGTG
The DNA here is from genome assembly GCA_964034765.1 of Knipowitschia caucasica. Lineage (NCBI taxonomy): Eukaryota > Metazoa > Chordata > Actinopteri > Gobiiformes > Gobiidae > Knipowitschia > Knipowitschia caucasica. Next base: position 17,263,618 of record OZ035829.1, read on the forward strand.
GGAGACTTTAGAGTTTGACATCTTGCACGTTATTTAATAACACAAACTAGCTCTAACATAACTTTGTTAAATTGCATATTTGTAATGTGTGAGGTGTGCCTATAATATTGCCAGAGTGGGAATATGTTTATTGTTGTCCAAATCTTGCATTTCATGCGTGTTTTGGCGTGCTGTGATGAAGTTTGAGATGGGTGTAAAATGTACATTTTTTGCGTACGCCTCATTTACACCTGGATTTGGCCGTACTCAGGTTTCATACATGAGGGCCATTATGTGTGCATGTTTCATGGTGTAAATTGTAAGGCTCTTTGCAAAGAACAGATATTCTCGGACCTACATTTCAGATTTATGTTTATGTCCCAAAGATGATAGGTGCAAATCAGGGCTCATCAGACACACTTTGCATTTGAGAAACCCTGGAAAGTCTTGGTGTTTTCATTGTGATTCCGTCCCTTATGAATATTGTAGTCGCATTGATCACTGCTCCTCCTCCTCCTGCTGCTGCTCCTCCTGCTCCTCCTGCTGCTGCTGCTCCTCCTGCTGCTGCTGCTCCTCCTGCTGCTGCTGCTGCTGCTGCTGCTGAGTGATGTGGTCTCGTGATCGTGCTATTGATGATCAAAGACAGGAGATGTGAATACATTTTTTATTTTCTTTAAACTTGTGCATCAACTTCAAAGGGTAAACTGTGTGCACATCTGTTTTGTTTTCACAACAAGTTCAAAATTAGTTAACTGTTCATTATTTTTTTTATGATTTTAAATACATGTCCATTTGAAAACCATTTACACACAATTCCGCAGTTCTACGTTCTATCCGTGTCATTGTTTCAGTTTGTACACAGGCTTTAGATAGAAGGTCCAGCCAGGCGTCCTAAACTCTTCCAAGTGAAGTAAAAATATCTTTCTTTAAATATGTTTCCTTTACATGATAAAAATAGTCTTATTACTCTCTGCTGTCACTTCTGCTGTACCAGGATTTCTTGATCAGGTGGTAGGCTCCTTATTCCATGGAGGATGTCTGTCTTTGTGTAGATATTTGATAAAAACTATTACAAAATTGTTCAATTTGTTTTCGTACAAAAACACTTTTCTTCTTATAAATTGCATTTGCACACAAAAAAATGTATGGCCGCTAAAATAAGTTAAAAACAAAGATGTAGCCACAAGGACACAAACTTAACACAGATAAATTGAATTAATCAGTGACTTATTTAAATGAAATAGTGTTAAGTATTTAGTGCGTGAAAATCCTGTTTTGTTATAAATAAGTCCATTTATCAAAAAGAATAAATATTTTTGAATAAATAGTTTGTGATTGCTGTGAAATATCATTCTAATCCCCCTCCCTCTTGTTTTGCAAAGATTGACAAATCAGTGTCAAACCAGAATATTCTTGTGATAAATTGTGTCTAACATTTCTTTTTAATCATACAAATTTTCAAATCCAACATGTTAGTACGTAAAAAAAAACAAATATATGACTTCACTTATTGCCTGATGGATGGTCGAGAGTATATCCTGTCAACATGGATCAATAATATAATGGAACTATGCAATGCATCATTGTCGCTGTACATTTAGGGTACAAGCCGAGGTTGTCCGTAATCCACTGGGCTTTTGAAATTTATAATTACTTTAATAAGCCTGGGTTTCTATTCACAGTTCTTGAAAATAAACTTTCATTTTTAAAAACCAAGTGATTGCTGCCCGTGTATCATAATTGCTATGCGCAGGAGAAGACCGGCAGGGCACTATTAGCACGGGCTAGACTGTGTAGGTCCACTTTTATATAGATATATTTTTAAATGAGCTTTTCTTTCAGCACATTTCAACTCCCGGGCTTCAAAGTCCTGGCACTGAGTAATGAGGTAACTCTTGGAAAATTGTACACCCAGGTATGTATTTCCACAGGAAACAGTGTTGAACCCCTAGCTAATTTAAAGACATACATAACAAGTCCTCCCCCGAGCACAACACAAGTCCAGTTTGTCACTAAGAACTGTTGTCCAAGTGTCTCTCAGCGTTAGAAAATGAACAGCCGTGATGGGGGCCGCTCTAAGCCATGGTTTCTTTGCCGGGCAGTCTGCGGTCGTTAAACGTGTGCATGTTGATGACTTCTTCGGTCTTGACCATGAGGGGCTGCTGAGGCTTGTTGTGTTTGAGGCGGCGCTGGCACTTTAAAGACACGCGGAGCTCGTCCACCATGGCACTGCAGAAGGACCGCTGTGGGAAAGAAAGCAACATCAAAGTTTAGTGCCGCAATGTCCAGGCTTCTATGACTCCCTACGAGAACTCAACACAAGTGATGGTGTGTGCAGAGGTGGTTTGAACATTTCCAGGCAAAAAATAAACAAATAATGCATGAATAGTGCTTAAGGTAAATAGTATTTATTATACAGTATAGTGTGTCGGCCCACCAGTTTTGTACCAACTGGTGAAAACCTCTATTCAAAGCATACTTTTTGCTTGATTCTCTCTTTCCAGTTAAGCATTTGAGTACGGTGTGCGTATAGCACTGTGAAAGGTGTACAATGTAACACAAATATGTTTATTTGAAAAACAAAGATAAATGAAGTCTGCATGCTTGTAAGAAAGTCGTGTTTCATAAATTTTCATTTTGATTTGATTTTTAAATTATTCCACCATCTGGTAGGTGGAAAAACAGAGCCGTTTTCTGTGGACGATGGGCTTGATTCAGCAAAGTCTGTGCTGATGCTTAAAATGCTCATTTTTGGAGGTTATACCCCTTTTTGATTTATTTGGATGTGAAAAGGCGCATTTTGAAGACAAGAAGGTGATGAAACATGGAGAGATCATCCTTTACATTTGTAATGTCTATCATTTTGTAAATTTACATTTTAGTTTTTTGAACAAATCATGTCTTTTACTGATTGTGAGTTTGGATTTTTTTTGCTAGATTGTTATCAACAAAATGCATACAAGTTTTTATTGAACAAAAACGAAAACAAAGGGAAATGTATCGTTGACCGATTTGTAGATCACTTTGAGGGATCTTTTTGCATTCTTGGTTCTATGTTTAGAGTAAAATCATCTGGTTGTTTTCCCGCTTAAATAATCCTCAACACAAGAGCTCCCGGCATAATTAAACTATTAAAAGTCCCACAGCCAACATTTTGACTGCTTCCATCCAATTCTGAGAAATTCCTCCAAAGAATGTCTAGTTTTTCACCAGATTTACAAAAAGAAAGTATTTTTACTTTACTCACTTTAAATGATTGCTAAAACTGGACAATTATTCGTGCAACTGAAATAGAGCAAAAGGCTAATGCTAACGTCTAGCAGTAAACAGTATGTTGCTAGAGCAAATAGCACTTGCTCTTTGGAGTTAAAGGTAACACTACTCAAATTCCAAATGTAAAGGATAATTTCATACTGTACAAATTAATGATTATATATATATATATATATATATGACACATAGATACAAAAAAGTCTCAGTTATGAAGACCACAAATGCACATGAGATGAGTAATTACACTTCCAAAACTAAAAGCCGTCAAATTGACTGCTCTGGGAGTTCTAGTGTTAATGTGTAAAATTGCAAATATTAAGAAAAAATGCATTATCTGTGGATAATAACTAGAATGAGTCCCTGTTCATAGATGGTGAGACTAAAGTGAATTATTGGACTTTATCGGTCGAATGATAGATTCAATGAGTTGACACTGCTCACATGAATAGAAAAATTGCTCAATGTAAACTTTTTGCTGCCCTCTGATAACATTCCTTTTAATTGCTTCAGATTATATTTTAATATACATTATCAGAATATAAACAGCATCTCCTCTCCCCAAATGTAACCCTAAACTTAGCAAACATTCTCTTCCTCTGACTTGGTTTTTGTTTCACTGTGACCGAAATCAAATCAGCTCTAAAATGACTCCAGTGGATTCCTTTCGTGCTCAGACTCAAGAGTCAATTGCATTTTCCTGCCGCTAATGTGCGTAATAGCATGTAAAAACATTCTCCCACACAGGACAAGCGGAGACTGAGCGCAGCACTAAATCATTCCTGGGGACTTGCTTTTCTCCTCCTCCCAAACACATCTGCGTTTGTCTGGGATTCATTTGAATAACGCCCAGTCTCGCTGAGATTATAGCAGTGTAGCTGAACATCTGGACACTGTGCCAATGCCACTCTCTCTCTGTGCTCAATATGAAGCCCATAAATACATAATTCATGCGCTGCTCCGTGCATAATACAGTGATTAAATGTATCCTCGTCAGCTGCGAGACCCTGAAGGGGCCGCCGTCCTTAAGAATCTAAACGCACACGTCTCCAGACAGTTCACTTTTTGATAACTGCAAAATGACTGGAATGAGTCGGATACACGCGGGGCGTTATCTGAAGAGATTTGATAAAGTAGTGCAGTAAGTGGCTAAATTTGAGTGGCAGAGAAACTGTTGCACCTGAAGAGTAAATGTAAACACCTCAAAAATAGTAATGTTTTTACACAATGAAAACCTGGAATATAGAACTTCTAAAGAGATGCAGCGTATGCCTTATATGCTGCATCTCTTTAGAAGTTCTATATTCCAGGTTTTCATTGTGTAAAAACATTACTATTTTTTCACGTTATATGAAATGAATAAATATAACTCTTCTCCCAACTCTTGGTCTAAGTTTAAGCTTTTGTGAATGGTCATAGCTCTAGAAAGAGACAGATTTATTCAGGAGAACAATGGAAGACAAGACGAGGTGGTCAATGATAAGCTTTGTATTATTGAATTTTAAATGATAAATATCCACTTACAGAGCCTCGTCTCTGTGGTGACAGCCCACTTTATGTGCGTAAACACATGGGCTCAGCTGGACAAAATGGCCGCTGCAGATACATAACAGTGTGTGATTTATTCATGTGCATTATCTCCCGTCTGACTGCAGCCGTGTCGCTGCATGCACAATTAAACCTGTGCTAACGTCTGTTTTAGCCCGACACTGGGCCGCTCTTGGGAGAAAAGCAGAACGCTATTATGGTCGTGCCAAAGATTTAACACTAAATTTAATCTTGACTTAAATGTTGGTTTAAATGGAAAGATAAATAAAGAACAAATGGTTATATGACATGACTTTGACATTATTTAAAAAATGAAGCCCTGGATCAGGAGTCACCTGCAGACTCAGTGCTGTATGCAGACTGTTTCAGATGTTTTATCTGTTGTCGTACAGAGCTCTCGGTGACCCCGGCCGATGAAAATGAATCCATGGCCACTCACGTTTTATCTGTGGGGAAACATCCACTGTTCCCATAAATACACTACTGTAGATATAAATGCATAATTTAACTTTGCGCAGTAAAAGAGATACTAGGTTTTATGGGAAAACTCAAAGGAGTAGCTCTCTGCCATTTCTGTCCCAGCTCTTGGATTAAATGACGTGCATGTTTGGGTCATTTTTTTTCTCATCAGTAAAATTAGTGGTGAGGTACAGGTATCATGCATTATAACCACAGTTTAAGCAGGATGTTTATCACTTTATAGATGTTGTCACTCAAAAAGTAAAAGTACTCCTAATATCATAACTATGTTGCTTTCAAAACACATTTTCTTTCATGTGCACACTTTTCACTTTCACCCTGTTGATCAGAGCGACTGTTGGAGCATTTGAACTGCTCAGGATCCATACGCCATTGATCCAAGGACCCGAGTACAACTACAGAAAACACTATCGGACTCAGGCATTGGTCGATTGGTCTCCGCGCAGACACAACGACATATTAGCATCTAAATCACAAATATTTGCAGTGAAATCGATGAGGGCAGTGAGCAGATGGAATGGTTGCACGCCTTGTTGCACTGTTATTACTACTTTGAACCAATGGTAAAAGGTTGTAGCTTTCAACACAGAGGTGGATGGTTGACATTTACTTTTTTGATACAACATTGCGGTGGAAGGTTGCATAGTTTGGCTTTGAATATCAGTGGGAATTCATGTTTTTCAAGGTATTTAGGAGATACTTTGGCCTGGATTTTTCTAAGGCCTCACATGCATTTCGAAATGTTCATATAATAATCCAAGCTTAATTGTTGTGATGGGGGAAAAAATGCTTAGAACTATTCAGGAGATAGAATGCATTAAAAGCAAAAAACGACCTCACATTGAAGAGGTCCATCACAGGGCTCGGATTAAACATACCATGTAGCTATGTGTGCATTTCTGAACATATTAAGAAGGACTTTTTTTTTTAAATGAAATCGTTTATATTGAAATGTTGAAAAAAGTTGTCTGAAGATAAAACCCAAATGTATTTTACAGTAGAATCCAAACCGCTTGTGTGGGCAGGTATCAGTCAAACATCTCTCAAAACTGCTGTGTATAAAGTAGTCAATGTCTAGTACAAGGGTTAATTTAACATTGTTAGTCATTCTAATTCTTTTCATTAAATTCCAGGCTGTGGTAAGGACTCTGGGGTCTGGGCTTCAAAACAAGTCTGGCAGTGAGTTTGAACTATTTTGTTTTCCCATCACATTTCCTCAATGTGTATTTAGAGTGTTGTGAGTGATCGTTATTCTCCTGAATTCCAAATGATTCTGTTATTTTCTTATTCTTTGATACATTGATGATTTGGCAGCATCGCACATGTAGGCAATTTAAATGAAAACGAAATATTTCTTCTGTGACCTTGAAGCAGACAAAAGCACAATACAGGTACGTGTGGAGACCATGTCTTCAGCAGCACTGCGGCTGCTCCACTGTTCCATGTTCGTCCAAATCACAAAGGTGTCCCGCACACTCTCACTACCTGCACCTTTTCTCATCGATTTGGCTGTAAAACTGTTTTTTTCCTGACTAGTGGAGGAAGTGGGGGAGGTGGGCACCCCGGGGGACGCATCACCCGCGCTCTGGCTGTTGGATTGATGGAGAACGCTGAGGGTCATTGGATTACAGAGTTTTTACAACACTCAACGATCAACCCAATCCTGCACCTGCCTGTTGTGAGCTCCACAGCCGCCGTAAAACAGTCCGACAGCACACAGCAGCACACAACACACACAAACATTGTTTTAGAGCTGCACTGTAAAATAATGGATCTGACTTGAAGTGCGTATACGGCAACTTGAAGCTTTTTCTATAATGCAGAAATGAGAATAATATTGTAGTTCAGATTTCATTATATCTTAATTTACTGGTTGTAAAATTATGAAAAAACACATAACTATACTTTTTTCCCGTATTATTAGGCCAAATTTGCTTATATTTCCCAATGTCTGAATTTCTGTTAATCTTGAATCCCTGCTCCAGTGTCTTCATTAATCTCCCTGTTTCCACTTTCCCTGTGATTATCGACATGTTTCTTCACAAACCTGCTCGGTGCAAACTATAATTTATTCCACCAAATAGAAAACAAGAGGTAAGATATACTTGTCCTCTGCATTTGGTGCATTCTTCCAATATAAGTTCAGATTCATGTGTCGTCTGAGGAACTCTAATAATGCAATTGTTAAGACTCTGGTCAGCCCCGATTTCTGCTCACTGCTGTTCACCTCCAGATTATGGATTTACTGGAGGTCATGCCTTTATATTGTACAGCAGCTTATATGTTCTCTTTTTTGTTTTCCTGTATATAGTTATTTTTCAATATGCACTATACTGTGTGTATTGGTTATTTTCCTTTCCTTAAAGTTAATAATAATAACAATAAGCGACTGAGGTGCCTGGATCGGTCCAGACCTTCCCTGGACAATATTCCTGTGTTGAATGTTTTGGGCGATGGTGGGAAAGCGAGCACCTGGAGGAAACCCACCCATGCAAACAGAAAGGCCCGGGCGGTTACGGGAATCAAACCCACTGCTTCCTTGCTGTGGGGCATGAGCAACATATAAGGCTTAAAGCTAATGACTTTTCCCCTGTTTTCAGCTTTTATGGAATATATAAGACACTGCATGTACACTTGAATCCCTGCACCAAGCCTGTAGTTCATTCATCAAAAACATATCTTTTTTTTTTTCATACAGAATAAAGAAAAAAAGAATCTAATTCAAATAATCGTATTGCCCTTTCTAAGAGAAACTATTTGAACAGCTTAAACCAAGATACATTCTCCGGATCTGGTTTTTACAGTGCGTTGAGCTCATAAATCTGTCTGGACGATAGACGGGGTAAAATGAGGTGCGTTTAGTGGTGAGTGGATGTTTATTCAGGCGGCGTGGAGGTGAGTGATGGTGATTTAGAGGGACACGCAGGAGCACGAGTTTGGCTGGAGCCGGACTGCAGCAAAAGCCAGATGTAAGCACTGATTTATGAGCAGCGGATATTCAGCAGACCATCTGATGGAGAGCTCCAGGTTTGAGAGTAATTCAGCACTATAACACCAGTTTTACAGTTGCAGTTGAAGTGTGCGGTCATATAGACTTACAGTCTCACAATTGTCACATTTGATCAATAATACTATATTTAATGATACAATTGTAATTTGTATATAAAACTACAATTGAAAGTGGATTATACGCCATTGGTTTCGCAGTTGTTTCTTTCAATGGGAGTATTGATATTGATTGATATATTGATACCGATTTCAGTATATTTTTGTGTTGGTATGGATTTTCCCCCTTATGTCCATGCCCCCCCTCCATGGGGGCTGGCTTGCTCCTGGCTGACCCCTTTGACCAATCCAGTGGAACCTGAGAGTGACCTCACAGCCAGTATGGACTAGTTTGGGCTCTTGGTCGGTGTCAACTCTCTATGCAGCATGTAGCAGGCCTAATGCTAAGGCCTGCCTGCTACAGCTGTCTCTCTTTGAGGAATGATATGTTCTGATGTGTGTCTTGTAAGTATTCAGAGTCATTAAATGTCCTCTTTTATCTCTATTGGTTTGGGCCTTGTATGTGCAGCAACGATTACATGTACAACAGTTTGTTAATTATATTGTTATGCTAACTATACATTTATCATACATTACTGGAACTGGCAACACAAAGTGCCGGGTACTGATACACAATAGTGGTATAACTGCAGTTATTCATTTGCATTGATGTATTTCTAAATGATTAGTGAACGCACGGCCACGCTTAATGTTTCATTCATGTTTTAATGAAGCTACCACATCACAGATAAAGCATATACTTCTCCTCCATGACTACTCTTTAAAACTCTCACAGTGTTTTCATCATTTTGAGAAACGTACAAGCGGTGAAGCAGTTAAAATATGACTTCTTTTTGACCTTTTGCTCATGGTCCATTTTACACCACTAAATATTGTAACAAGCACTTGGCTGTAGATGCACAAAAGAGGCATTGTGAATGTCTGTCGGAAGAAAGTTTGTCTGATCTAAAAACATCCTCCTCAGCCTTCACTCACGACTGAACACAGCTTTTAGCTCACGTCTCGTTCCTGTCAGAGCAAAAGACTTCTCGCTCTGCTGCCAGTCAAATATCTCTTCTGTGTACTTGATTTCATGACCTTTTACCTGCTTTTTCAACAGCCCTGTCAGTCTAAAGCCACTCCAACTCCACGTAAAGGAAATGTGTGTTATTATTATGTCAGCTAGCCTTCTATACTATTCTATTAAAGATGTATTCTGTTTAAGATGTAGCTTTAGAGAGTCTAGACAGCCAACTCAGAAAACCCGGGAATAAGCTCCAAAGAGCTGCACTCAAGAGCTGAACCAGGCAACATAAAGCAGGACTAAACCAGATATAATAATAATGAATAATAATAACAATAATATATATATAAACCAGATATAAACTGGTTTACCTAGAACTGAACCAGGACTAAACAGTCCTAAAGTCTGTTCAAATGTTTAGACTTTGGTCTTCTGCGGTTTTATTGATGAAAATCCCAACGGATGGATATCCCAATGGATCAGTCTATCCTGACGTGCTGACCACAGCTGAGGCAGTACCTCCCAGTGTGTATCTTTAGGGACATCCACTGAGTCTCACACACAGGCTGACAGGTTGAAACAACTCGCCCTTTATGCCGAGGTGTGGACACAATGGCCAAGTATACAGTCGTTAATTTAGACAGTAATAAAAGAAAACAATTTTTGTAGCCCTTGGATGTAGGTTGGGTAAAAAAAAAGTCATGATGTCTTTGTAAATCCAGATAGGACTCCAGATTCGACTTCAGGTTGAAAACAAGAAAGAACCAGCACCACTCCAGATTTGTTCTTTGTTTGTTAGGCCGTCGCTCTCCACACTGAGTGCTAACCACTCAACCACCGCTCCGAGGTGTGTAACAAGATTGGGACTTCTTGATCTTTCTTTTCATTATTTGTCCTTGTGCAAACATGCATGATACACTTATAATATAATGTCATATAATTAAATGTGATTCCCTGAGGTCCTGGCTGTTTGGTCTGTGTCTTTACGACTGATTTCTAAAGTCGGAAAACTGTTTTGGTTTCCCTATGATGAAAAGTAATGTGAGTTAAATAATAATAATGATAATAAATAAATAAAAAACATTGCAATAGAGAAAAAAAGGGTTGCCTCCTTGAGATAAAGGCATTTTGAATGGGGATACACACTCTGAACCAATGGTGCGTGTGAAAATGACATCTTTTCTCACTTCTCACTTTCCTCACAACGTTGTTATTTACTGTGATGAGTTTTTCAGTGTTGGTCAAACGAGCAATAAACATATTTTTTCAGACAATAAAGTGCTCAATGATTACAGGAAAAGTGCTGACCTCTTTAAAATGAAGTGAAACAAGACCTTCCTACAATAAATCTCTACTGCTACTTGTAGATGTCTGTCGGCAGAAACTCAACTTTTGCTCCCATAATGATTTACTGTGCATTTTTTTTTGGCATGTAGCCGTATTTTTGACCGATCCAAGTTATGCCTAAAAATGTAATCTCGCAAAATGGCGCCAAAGAAGAAGATAAGAGGCTGTAAATCGTGGGTCCAGCTCGTCGCCTCTCCTCCCCTGCTAGATTGTGTCCTTGCTCTCCGTCTGAGCCCAGGTGCCCTCCGTCTGCAGCTGTGGCCTCTGCAACATCAAACTCTCAGAAGTGACATGTCCTGGACAAATTCAGACGTCCTTCACCAAATCACAAAGTCAAAAACGAGTTATTATATGACCTTGACCTTCAGCTCAAACTGATTTGTTGGAGAGTTTAACAGGAAACTGAAAATGTACTTGACTTTTAGTGAGGGCTGTTTTGAGAAGGGTTTGACTTAGGACAAGGTGATGTGATGGCAAGAATATATATATATTTTTTTCAGTTTTTTACAAGGAAATAAGTATAACAAGCTGAATAAGATAACATTCAAAACCCAATTGTATTTATCTAAATTTACCCAAATGTACTTAAATAATTGTTTTGCCTATTCTATTTTTTTATGCTGGCAAACCTGTATATTTAAATGTGTCACTTTTATCTCTGTGCAGCACCTTGGAAACTTGTTTTATAACATTTGCTTTATAAATAAAGTGGATTGGATTGGATTATCTTATTCAAAACAGGAAAAAATAACAATTTCTTGCCATCACATCACCTTGTCTCAGCTCAAAACCTTCTCAAAGCTAATAAAAATAAACAAATCCACCAATTCTGGTTCTGAAATGTGTTGTACTGCGTTTGTTCAGCCCTTCTGTAAACATCACTACAACAAAGCTCAGACACAACAGCAAATCACTGCAACGAGCAGCAGATTAATTTTGTTTTTCATTTGTATCGCAATTTCTGTGCTGTTGAATTATATGCATGTTGCAGATACATCAAGATTTACAAAAAACCTCAGTAGTTTAAATCTAGAACAAGGCCTCTAGTCTAGACCATTTTGACACTGTGCATACAAATTCATTCTTTACAAAATGCACTGTGATTATTTAAGTCTGTACATGGTTGTTTTAAGATTTTTGCATGTCCTTTTTGTTTTGTAAAGAACTTTGAATTGCTATGTTAATGAATTGGGCTCATGGAGACTGTAGAAGGAGTCACGACCAACTGAATGTGGCAGAAGCAGATAAAAAAATCTCAGCCAGAAGGCCGCTAGAAGTCCGATTTGTGGGGAGCAACGGCCTAGCAAACAAAGAGCCAATCAGGAGTGGTGCTGGTTCTTTCTTGCTTCCAACCTAAAACCGAATTTAATCTGGATTTACAAAGACATAATCAAAATAAAAAACATACAAAAAACAGTAGGATCATACAGAGATTAAAACACAGTGACACAAGCGGCTACTGAGGAGTTTACTTTTCAATAAAAGTGACTGGAGTCCAAAGAAAGTTGGAGCCAAATTGGGCCCATGAGCGCTTCCCTCGTTGGCTTTATAGGACTAAGTTGTACATTAATATATACAGTTAAGAATTAAAAAAGAGTTAAAAAGAATTAAAATCTTGAAAAATCTTTGATAGTTCAAGTCAACAAAAGTGTGCTTTAAATACAGTTTTTCAACTTTTTTCTATATGCAGAATTATATAATGTTTTCAGATAGTTCATCCTCTGGTTTACTCTTCCAACGGATTGACTCTTATCCTATACTCTTTCTTAAACGACTTAAATTATCCCAAAATCAACCTGAAGCTGTTTGTGAACTGTTTGTATATTAAGCAGTTACCTTGTAGCTTGTCGTCTGAATTATAAGCGGCAACACGCTCTGGCGAACGGAAGGTAGATGTATCTTGTATGAAGACAGATGTTTGTTCTACACGTCTTCGGATGAGAGACATTTTGCACTGATTGCATTATCATAACGAGAAGCATGAATCTGGATGTGTCTATAGATAACATTCGGCAATGGAAATGTGATTACGTGGTCGTGATTGCGCAAAATGAGATCGACCAATCAGAGGGTGGTCCACGGTCCAAATCAAATCAACACTCAATAGGGTATTGTTCGTAATTTCCTAATAAATACATTAAGAATTATTTGGACAATCAACTTTTTCACTCTCAGAAACTCACACATATAAGGTCATTCAAAGTTTGAGGGGACAACGGCGAGATGGCTAAATTTGACAATTTTTTTCCAGAATTTAACTTTTTTTTCTGCACGTTTTGTTATAGTATCTGTCTGTAATAAAATGCCAAATCAGTTTCATCACATAAGTCTGATTATCCAGTTGTAAAACATTTATATTGGAATTTTTTGGATGGTTTAAGATTCAAGATTCAATAATTTATTTGCCATTTGCAGTAACACCACATTGGAAAAACTATGCAAGACTACCCGGGATAGTACACACCAGTAGTCATTCCACGGCACCATGTTTCCGGCACCATAGAAAGCACTTCTTCATAAACTTGAATAAAACTCTGTGTAATTTCGCTTGTTCAAAGAAAAACTATTTAACGTTGTACATGTTGTTCTTTGAAGCAGGAGGTTTCAAGGACAGAAAATGCTCTGAAATGGAGTGAAGTAAAAGTAAAACGTATCATACAAAAGCTGTTTAATCGGCACAGATATGGAAATGAGATAATAATAAAGATAAAACCATACAGAACCGTTTCCATGGAGATGGATCAGCTTTGTACAATTCCCATGCCAGACCAGATGAAAATGCAAGTTCACAGCACGTGCAGTAAAAACATACTAAATGAAAACAAACCACCATGACACTCATTGGTTAAAAAGTGAAATGATAAAGTACAGTAAGATAAAAAGGAAATCAAAAGGTGATCATGTGCCTGGTCTGGTTCAAGAGCCTCTACCAGATCTACTCATTAAAATCACCAAAACCATAATTGCTACATTCTGCTACAGTTTGGAGCACTCTTTGACACGGCCACACACAACTTTCAGAGCCCAGAGCATTTTGAATAATTAGATATATTGTTACATAATAACAGTTTAAAGGACCATGCAGCAATAGATGATTTAATGATTGTCTTTTACAACATATCGGGCACAGGCTCTTTGATCAGGCAACATGAAAAAAACATTCCAAATCAAAGAAACATATTTGAAATGTAAAATGTATTCAGTGTGTGCCCTTGCGGTAATGAGATGGTTCCTCACGCACAGGCGGCATCCAAGCGTCAGAGCGCCCCCTTCAGACGGGTGAGTCAGCAGCAGGAGGAGCAGCCTCGGCCATGGGCAGGAAGCGAGGGAAGAGCAGGAGAAGCAGCAAGACAGGGAGGAGCAGAGATGGAGGCAAGAGACGCACCAGCAGCTACAGGAGGTGCAGAGCGAGAGGAGAGGGAGAGGAGGAAGGAGAGAGAGGAGAGAGAGGAGGAGGAGGAGGAGCAGAGGAGAAGGACAACCATGGCAAACGTCAGCCTCTTTTACACAGACACTTATGTGATGTCACTAAAGCAAACCTTCTATGTCTGCTATTGTAATTCACACAAAGAGGAAAAGCTGAATGTGAAAGTGACAACAGACATACAAGGCCTCACAAACACTTATATCCGACAATATTCACATGGTTTGATGGAGTGAATCTATCGTTTCACCAGTTTGTGAACTTAAAATTGGCCGTGTTTTTTTTTGGGCCATAATAAAACTAATGGAACTGGAGCCATTTAGGTCAATATATGTGTTTTGACATTTTAAATACGATCAAAAACCTTGGAAAGACCACAAACTGGGATAAGGTGCATTTGGCTAACTTTAGCATGCATTAATTATGACAATAATGAGGTCCAGATTGTAGATTTTAAGTTCAGTCTCGCAGTGATCCGACTGTGTGAAAGAGGCTGTGAGAAGCATGAAGATGACACAAACAAGAGGAGCATAGGACACACATGAAAGCAACTTTTGTCTCATAAAATATCCCAAATATAGATTTTTTCTTTTAACTGTATTACAAAGATTCCCCACATAACCCTAGCCTTAATTAGATTTTATTGATTCCAGCATGTTTGAGTAGTCCTGTGTTGAGATTTCGGTGTTCAGAAATGCCCCATTTCACCCTTTCCCTACCAAATTATTTCTGACCCAAGGCAAATAATGTATTAAATGTTGAAAAAAAGTAGTTTGAGGACAGAGGACGACTAAAATCAATACCAGAAATAAATACAGAAAAAAATTAAAGAACCTTCTGTGGGAAGCCAGGTCACTGTATAAAACATGTCCTGGATTCATGTAGCAATATTGTTTTAGATAATAATTATTGCTGTATGTTTAGAGAACTATTTTTTAGTACTAAATAATATTTTAAAAATACAAGCGGCGCAACTTTTCTCAGCTTTATGCCATGTTGGTCATTTTTTGTCATCTTTTAAACACAAAGCATTTTTTTTTAAATCACAAATCTTTCCTTTGTTATAACCTCCTCAAATTAGAGCGTCGCCACTGCTCCCCCCTCAGTCCTCTGACTGCTGGCACTATGCCCCTCGAAGTTTGGTGAAAATCTTTTGTCACCACTTTTCTGAATCCGTGACATATGAAGGATTCGCTCAGCACAGGCGACACACAATTTTGCTCAAAGGAAAAACATATAATCACAACACTATTTGTTAGCAGAGGAGCAGAGCCATGTGAGCATTTTTTAAGAGATCCATTACGCTCTGATATTATTATATCTATTATATTATAGGAATCATGTCAGTCTCCTTTATAGAACCATTAAAAAAAAAAGTTAAATTAGGAGTCAAGTGATGTTAAATATTTTATTAAAACATTGACAAGTGTTATATATATATATCTCTAGAAGACAATGCTCTGTATCCATTACAATCTGTCGTAGATAAATGCATTCATAATCTCCAAAACACACTCAAGTCTTTTTCAATGAAGCTTTTCAAACACTATTAAGTCTCCGCTGCATCAGAGGCAACGCGCCTCACCACATTAGTGACGAGACTCGCTGCTATTTTAGGTCCGTTCTAATGTTACAGAACACAAGTAATTATAAAATGCAAATTGCAGTGTGCAAAAACAACAAAGAGATGCTTAGCGTGACATTTTTCACCATGACATGTCAGGAAACGAGTGGAAAATAAAACAGGTTAAAAAAAAGAAGGTGCTAAATAATTATGTGCAGTTATGCCCGCGGGCTGTGGAAATGTGGATTTCACAAAGAAACAAAAGAGATATGTGTTTGTCCCATTAGTCTAATTATACAGCCATTAGCACTGGACGGTGAGAGCAGCAATTATTAACAATGGCGTCATGGCAACTGAAGATATGTCTATTAGCTTTGTGTTCGGAAAGTCAGCATTAAATGAAATACATGGGCTGAGCTTTGATCACATCAAAAGGTTATTAGAATGTTCATTACAGCACATTCATATCATGTTTCAAACAGAGGGTGAAGTAAATCAGCGCTCAGAGGATTCTCAAAGACAAATATTACTCCTTCAAAAGTAGGAATGTTGTCATATTAGGTCATTTTTATATTCATAAATATTCAAAATACTTGAATAAATTTGAAACAGATAGAAACATTATTATTATTTCCATCCATTCAGAAATTGGAAATGGTATTTAGGAAAAAAGCTTAATCTTGTAGACAATACAAAATGGCAAATTGCAAAAAAGCTTACAACCAAATAATGTTTGTGGAACTTTCCAATGGTTTGCTTTTGAACATGACACCAGCCCTTTGGAGTGACACTGGACAGTAAGTTTTTCAAGATGTCTGCTCGTACCTCCATCACAGCAGTGTGGTTTGTAATTGTAAGTTTCATGTTCCACAAAACCAGGCGTGGAAGTGCCTTTGTGCTTTCAACGGTGGTGTTGTGCAACATTCTAAATATATTAGCATCGGTATTGAACTAGTGGTGCAAAAATATTAGTGCGTGTCTTTCAGTGTGTGATACAAAGTTATACAAAATGTTCAGTTAACACCACAAGAGCATTTCTTTCTAAAATCTGAATCACATATGCCCCCACTACTGGCTGAAACTCAAGGTTCACTTACTCTCTACTGAGATGCATACGGCACATAGACTGGATATGGACATTTTAACCAATTCACTTCAGTGAGCTCAACCCCTTAAAGCCCAGTGTATCTACCCTGTCCTCATCTAATGTACTTTGTTGTGTAGTTAAAAAAACAATATTAATGGAGTATACTCCGTCTTAAATGCTTTAATGATACTCCAGTGGAGAGATAAGACTTCGCTCAGAAAGCACAGGTCTGTTAACGGACCCAAATGGAACAAAAATGAGCCTTAAAAGTACTGCTACTTCAAACTGGTAGATGTTTAATCCAGTAGATCCAGTAGATGTTTGACAAAGTAGAAATACAAGAGAAAAAACAAGATTTGAAGGACATACCTTTATAATGTATTTACCCCAAACAAAATAACAAAATATTAATTGCAAATAATTGCAAACAGTGTCAAACAAAGCTAATGTGGACCTACATTACGCATGCATGCCACTTTAGTTGCTTTGATTGAAACTAGCAATATATTACCAATTATTTCTCATTGTAATGAGTTACAATACAATGTTACTTCAGAAAGGATAATATGACTATTACAAAAGTAACCAGTTACTCCCAACACTGGTCTTAAGTAAGAGTCAAATATGACTCCCCTTTATGTCACCATGTGTAGTATGTGCTCAATACAGTTATGGACACTATAAATGCACATTGATTGGAGCCCAGGACCCTGCTCCTGACCTACTTTTCTGGCTTGTTTTGGTCCTGGTAGTGGGAGCAGAGGCTGAGTTTCTATCATTATTGTGATGCTTCGATGTGTGTATCTCATTCAGAGGCAGATAAATCCATTCCTAATTCAGACGAAACCCTTTGGGCAGAGTGCTTTTTGTTACAGAATGCCAGAAAACATTACAAAGACTCGTATAACAGCCTGCGCTAATGGAGCCGCCGCCTGGGAGATCAGAATAAGACATACAGTAGTATTAATAACCACTGCATTACACTATTTGTCATAGCTTTTCAAAACACTTTCCATTTCAAGTTCAAAGCAATTATCGTTTCATACAACATTTATGGGCTAATATGCATGGCTATTTATGAAGTGATGAGGCGATGATGTGTCCATTAAGGTTTAGTAACAACACATGGTAACAAGAATATGATGACAATAATGACTCAATATAATACATCTAATGTACGTTTAAAAAAGACAGTTGTGGGAAACTGCTATAACACCATTTCATTTGGAAAAGAGATCCCAGAAATTTGACCTGCTTTAATAGATTCTATGCAACTCATTGGGGATTAGCAGTCAAAATATCACAAACATAACTGGAAGCATAGTACATTAGACGTATTAATTACCTTTCATTTCCAGTTTTATGCTATATTAGCCAAGGTAAAGGCTCTACGTTTAGTTGTGTATCAAAGTTTACATTTCACATTACTACAAGCGTGAACTATTGTATGTATCTAACATAGACAAGTTCCTCACTCATTAGAACTAGTAGAAGTAGAACTGGTTTGGTTTTAGTTCATAGTTATGGCCTCTATCACATCTTTGGTTCTGCTTTTTCAGACAAAAAAGTGAAAAAGAGAGAAGGCCACCATCGCTCAGCCTCAAGTGTCAAAAAATGACTCAAAGGGCTCTGTTTCCTCATGAGATTGAGAAAAACAAAATATATTATTTATGAAACAACAAAACAAAAAGTTGTGTAATCTCAATGGCAGTATTACTGCTTAAATGGCAGTATTACTGTAAAATACAACACAGTCTGTCAAAGTCTAACACGTCTATAAGTATGATAAATGGTTGGTTTGTGGTTGCTTTTTTAAATGAATAAAATTGAATTGAACTGATTACGTTTGTCTCCTTAAATAAAAAGTCTGAAAGCAAAGGAAAGTGCTGGTTTTCTGACTTCTCTCAACCATCAAGGTTTTATCGAAGCAACTGCTGAGAACACCTTCATACGGTGAAATGAAAGAGAATCTTCAACTGAGACGACTAATGAGGCAGAAAGCAAAGTAAAGTTACACTGTTAATCAGTTGTGACTTTGTCTCAGCCTTGAATGTTCTAGTCTTAAAGAAGAAATATTATTCTTATTTTTTGGCCAATAGAATTATAACTGACAACAATCGTTTTTAATTTCATTTTTTTTAATCTGAAAAATCCAAAATATATGGCGCAACAAGTATGAAGGTACAACATGCTGTCCCTGTGCAACTCCCTATGCTACCACCAGAGGGAGTTTATTTTTTCAATTAACTTTTGATGGATAATATAGATCTCAGGAACAACATTTCAACAGTTTTCCACCACAATATTAAACTATTTGCTCCTTTAAAATGCTGTGATGTCACGTGAATGCAACCTATTACAGGAGGTAGGGGATGGATCTCAAAACAACTCAGTGACTGATGATGGAACAATGTTGTACCACTGTTAAAAGCATAATATGTCTCCTTTAAATTCAGACTTTGGATGTATAAACTCTATGAGCACAAATAAAGTACAAACTGTGCGAAGGAGAAACATCCATTGGTCTGATTAAAACATTTACAGAACAGGCCTTGGAATACTCGTCGTTCTGGTACATACCTGCATTAGCGTACTTTCTTCTCTTTTTAATCTCTTATGATGAATTGGACGATACTTTATTTTGTTCAAAAAAAAAAAACAGCTCCTGAACATTTACACAATTATTTATATATAGATTTTAAAGGAACAGTGCGTAGTTTTTGCTTTTACTGGTTTGATTATTCAATTACATTTAAAGTGTATTCCTTTGTTGCCGGTGTCCCTCATGCTATTGCTGATTGGATAATCAGAGAACCAAAATATTAAACGTAAAGATAGATAATGTGCCCATCGTGTCCTTTGTTTATGTCTTTTAGAATAAATGTGCATTGACATTTTCCTCAGACTGATGTGTTGTATGTTTTAACCCGGTTAGATAAAGGTCGTATAAAACACAATACACTAATTTGCACTATAATATTGCATTCTAAAGGGCAATGGATGTGTGAGTGTAAAATATGACTATTACTAAAAAAAAATATATTACAGCAAAAATGATGCTTAGGGGGACTTATGATGGCAGTTCCTAATATCGATCATTTAGTGTCTGCCTTTACCCGGTTTTAACACATTTATCATTCATACCATTAAATCCTAAAATGTGATATTAGTCTGTACTGATTTCAGACTTCTTGTGCTCCCAGTGTGTAAGAGTATTTTAACACTGAACCGGGGCCTTATCGGAGATGTGGGCCGACTCTTAAGTATGGATCATTAAAGGCCAATGGAAACACTGCTTATGCCAATACACTCAATATGTGATGTTAAAGAAAGCCCTAATGATGCCCATCGAGATAAACAGCTGCAAACCCTCGCGCACAATACACACGGGACAGTTTGTAAAGACACAACTCTGGGTTATTCAGTCTATGCCAAATCACGGTATTGGAAATGGGTCAACCGTCCAACTGCCTGGAGAATACAGAGTCTTAGCCGTAAGTCAGTCAAGGATATTCACAGTTTAAGTAAGTCAAGCTTAAATACAGTACATTACATACACTTAAAGATGCAGTCAGTGATTTTTTCCAGATGCAGTTTTTTATATACTGTGGGAAAATGTCCCTATACCCTATCCATCCATCCATCCATTTTCTACCCTTTAATCCATTTCTGGGTCAGGGGGGTGGCAGTCAGAGATGCCACCCAAGTCTCATAGCACCAGCCCCTCACTGACCCTCTGCAGGTGGTGAGTCCACAGGAGGACGGCTGCTCTCTGAGTGTGAGCATAGCCTTGATCTTTCAGTGGGGCCCTATACCCTAAAAGTAGTCAAATAATCTTGTGTTTTCAAATAGTATTGGAATTGACCAGATCCCTAGAGTCTCCAAAAATTAATGAAAAATATTTTGGAGCGGATCGATAAAAATAAACCAATGGTATTTGTTCATCCCGAATGAACCAATGGGATGTGTTTTTACCCCCTTCACCCTCTTCCTGTTTCTTGCGAGTGTGCGCACCTGAGATATCGTAAGATTTTCTAAAACCTAAAATGGCTGAACGGAAAATCCAATTTCACGTTTGCCACCCACTCTCCCTGTTGTGACAAAGAAAAGAAAATACTGGATGTTTGGTTTGGTGGAGAGGCGAAGGGAGGGGGGAGTGGTTTCAAGTTGGTTGGCACTAGATCATATACGGAATCGGGACAAAACCGGAAGTAACAATCCAACTTTCAAATTAGTTTTAGACTAAAAAGTCCTTAAGTGGTGACTGGTTAAGTTTTAGGCATCTGAGTAAGATGGTTAAGGTTAGGGTTAAGGCTGGGTTGGGGTTATTTTATGGGAATGGCTGGTTAAGTTTAGGCATGAATAGGTAGTTTGTTATATTTACTTCCGCTTCTGTCCTGATTCCGTATATGATCTTGTGCTTACTTACTTACTGCTAACTGCATCTTTAAGACTCAAAAGTCAGTAAACCGAACTATATTTTCATTGTTTACGTAGTTAGCATGAAGCATTTTGAAAGTCAATGATGCTATGTGCAAAGGACAGAATATGGGGCTGTGTAAATCTAATCCTAATTTTTTTATTCTCCTTCTAACCTAAGAGCTCTTGAATACAGAAATTAATAAACATGGAGGTAGATTTGAATAAATAACAAATGTAGACTTTCATCCCAATAGCAGAACCCAAAATGTATTGTTTGTGGAATATTACAGATACAATTATGCTCATCTTTTGACCTGCAGTCATTTGACACACCAAACATGTTGCTTGCTGTTTTACATTTTATATTTACACCTTGGAAAAATAATCTTTTTTCACGATTATATTAAAATACTATGTACATTTCAGAGAGAATACAGCAACACAACCGGCCCTCCATTGCGCAGGCGTTTATACCAGGAACACACCCCTGCTTGCCGGCTTTAGATCCACACAAATCATGAAAAATATTCCCCAAAAAGTATGTTTTTCAAAATAAAAGACAAAACCAGGTGCAAGCAGATGGAGCAGGTTGCAGAGTGGGATGGGCAGCAGCAGCAGCAGCAGCAGCAGCAGCGGAGGAAGAGGAGGAAGGTGAAGAAGTGGTGATCGCCATGCACCAATGCAAAACCGTGGCTCTTCTCGCACAATCGCATCTCTACGTTTAATTCAAAGTGTTCCCAGTTTCAGAGGGTCGTGTTTTTGTACATTAGAAAAAAAATGTTAGTCTCGAGTTAGTCTTGCTCGTCATTTGAGATGGTGGTTAAAGTCTAGCTTGGTTCCGTGGTGACAGCAGAATTCCTCACGTTTCTTATCTCGTTGTCGCCATTGGGCCTAAATGATAGAAACCAAAAAGTCGGACTTAATTTCACTGCATATAGCACAGCAACTGTATTGATTGTGGGCAAATTTGGCAGGTCTAACTTAGTGTGTCGTTTAGCGGGCCATGAACCGGTGGTTACATGGCTTTCAAAGTGGTAAGAAATTCTGCTATCATGCTAGATGTAGTGGGGAAGGATGTAACAATATCAGAGTAATTGAAGTAATAATATTTCTGTGTAAACATAACAGTAATAACATGTGTTATTTTAGGTAAGGTGGTTTTACTACCTTAACTTCCGGACTACAAGCCGCTACTTTTTTCTGTTTAGTTCTTTGAAACCTGTGGCTTTTATGCAATATATATGTAATTTTATTGGGGTAGAGTTGCCAGAGCAGAGTTTATGAATTCAATCAAGTTTTAGTAGCTATATACCACTCAAAATTGTCAAAATAGACGGTGAATGAGTCATCACCTCATCATTAAATCATGTTATCAGGTGAAAAAAATGTACTTTCTTTTAAATGTTGCTGGTGCGGCTTAAATACAGGTGCACTTAATAGTCCAGAAAATACGGTCGATCATTTACATACTACACTGTCCTCCTAAATTTCACATCCTTTACCATTGATGATTTAGAATCTTATTATGAACGCAATCGTTAACTCGTGGTCTCATTCATATTGTTACATCCTGTTTTGATGCTGAACATTCTGGGATTGGCAGACGTCTTCTTACCTTTTCTAGTTGTGCGTTTTGTTTGGATTTGTACAGAAACTCTCCGACTGCGACAAAGATGGAGAGGACGAGGCCGGCCGCCAACACAATGAAGATTCCCCCGATGTTCTGCACCCCCAGAGCGCTGGCCTCTTTGCTCTCCTCTTCTGGACAGCCGTTTCCTCTCCACCATTTCTCCTTCATCATGTGCAGCTTTCCCTCCTCCTGCAGCTGCAAGATGGCGATGGTCATTTTGTCCCGGTACGGAGAGCCTGCGGGGAACCAAAGGCACATGCGTTAAATAATTGGGAGAAGTTGTTCTTACACACAATGTTCTAAAGCGATCTGCTGTTTTCGACCCATTGTTGCTTGAGGAATTATTCAATGTATGGGTCTGGTTCACTTGGGGAAAAAAATGCTTCAAAGATTGGTTACAAAGTATCAAAATATGAAAACTGACCCAAAGCTGCACTAACTGACTTTATTTTTGTATTAATTACAAAAATGCCATCCATATCCATGCAAAAGTAGCGCAGGTTTGTGTTGGCGTGACATTATATTATAGATCGAGTTTTGATGCAACAAGGAAGAGAATGTGTTTCGTGACCAATCACAGCGAACCACTAGCCCCCACTTTCTTGAGAAATCTACAGGTCTCTCGTTAGCACAGACAGCTGAGTTAGCACATCAAGCAGTGGAGGCTAACCTGAAACTTCCCGTGTCTTCGTTACCGGTTACTGCTTACTCAGCAAAACATCCATCCAAAAGAAAGTCTCGTCCTAAGTAAGTAAGTAAGTAATCTTTATTTATATACCGCCTTTCACAGACCAGAGTCACAAAGCGGTTTACAATTGTTATTTTTGGGCATATGGGAGCGGGGTCCTCTCCGCGCCTCCCGGTTCTATCATTCTATGGTGCCGCCATCAACGCACAAATCCATCAATGTACAATCCATATTGTGCGACGTGAGCTCCGTAAACAACAGTGGGTGTGGGGTAGTGGGGGGCGATAGCTTCGTGGGTGCGGGGAGGGGAGGAAAAAGAGCGAGGCCAGTGAAACCACTGCTTCGAAATCCCAAAGTCAGTTAGTGCAGCTTTAAGTGACTGGTGGAGATACTGTATTTGGATTTGTTTGTTTTACATCTGCAAATAAAGATTTTTTTTGTTGCACCAGTTAAAGTGAACCACAAAAACAAGTTTGAGTCAAGATTAAGTGCACTTTGCTAAACCCAATGGAGAGAATATCAAGATTTAGATGAAGATATCCTTTATTGGTGCCAGAGTGGGGAAATGTCAGTGTTGCATCGCAAGTTACAGACAGTAGGAATGAGGAGCACACAGCACAGTACAAATGCATAATGACTCTGTACTATAATAAAGTAAAACAAAATAAAATCTCTAACTCTAGCATGAAAAGAAGAATCATCTACATGTGACCCTTTCTTCCAAAACTCTTGTGTTTTTTTTGCGTCAAAGGTCAACAGCTTGTCTATTTGCTTTCCTACAGTCGAGATCTGTCCAGTTAATAACAGTCCACGCTTTCCCTGTAGACAGTCACCATTTCTGGACACTATTTTTGACATGCTAAACTACAATGGTGTGAGCTCTAGATACAGTAATGCCCAATATTGTGGTAATTCGGAGGCACCCAACTTTTAAAAACCCATAGGCCCTTCACATAATATTCTCTTGTTATTCTCCAGGCATCTAGCTGTGTTTCCTGATATCTCCAATCAATCCACATATTTGTTAAAGGTTTATTGCGTATTAGCGTGTACTTAGCGTATATAGTATACAAGTACACTATATACCAATTGTTTCACTTTTATACCAAGCAAATCCCTAGTTTGTGACTTCCTGTTACTTCCAATGACAATAAAAAAAAAAGTATTCTCTGATGGAATCCTGAGGTGACCAGCGTTGAAAAACACTCCGCTTTTACCTCGCGGAGGTTCTGCTCATAGCGTATTCAGCGTCACAACAGCTTCAGCTTCAGCCTGAGCCGATCGCAGTCACACCTTTACCTCTGCGCCGCTTCACAGACGTAACATCAGAGGGTGAAAAGAGGCACGCTTTTCACTGTTGACTCATTAGCGACGAAGCCATTAGCACATCATTAGCACACGCACACACAAGCCACTCCAGTCTGCACCAGAGAGCTCTCACATCGCACCAGACAATATTGCCATTTATTACTTCAAGAAATCAATTTTACAAATATAGAATGTTAATTGAATATAAAATAGTGTAGGATTGTAACAAGTGAGTTGATTATTAGTGAGTGTTGAAATTCAACGTTTTTTCTCACAGTCATTGAGGCAATGTCAGCAACTAAAATGGTATTTCATCTATGAAATATTATACATCGACTGCTGCCTAGTCCTCTCTGCATCGAGCCACCACGGACCCCTCTGTGGGTGGTGGGCCCACAGGAGGGCCTGCCTACGTCGTCCTTTCGGGCTGAGCCCGGCCGGGCCTCGTGGGTGGGCCCCGGCTGCGCAATGCCAGGCGACGTCACTGTTTTTCTTATAGCGCGAGATTGACGGCTGCGGATTGGCGCAGCGTGCCCAGTGATGCGGTCGCTATATCAGACCGTTGTGGTAAAGAGGGAGCTGCCGAAAGGCAAAGCTCTCAATTTACCAATCTTATCAATTTTCGTTGCCTCCCTCACCTATGGTCATGAGCTTTGGGTAATGAACGAAAGGACAAGATCGCGGATACAAGCGGTCGAAATAAGCTTCCTGCGCAGAGTGGCTGGGCGCTCCCTTAGAGATAGCGGGAGGAGCTCGGAGTAGAGCCGCTGCTTCTCCACGTCGAGAGGAACCAGTTGAAGTGGCTCGGGCATCTGTTCCGGATGCCTCCTGGACGCCTCCCTGTGGAGGTGTTTCAGGCACGTCCCACCGGGAGGAGACCCCAGGGAAGAACAAGGACACGCTGTCTCTCAGCTGGCCTGCGCCTTGGGGTCCCCCCGGACGAGCTGGAGGAAGTGTGTGTGGATAGGGAAGTCTGGGCGTCTCTGCTTAGACTGCTGCTCCCGGACCCGGCAACGGATGAAGCGGGAGAAAATGGATGGATGGATGGAAATAGTCTTTTTCCAACAATAATATATTTAAGGAAGTCAGTCCCCTTGGCATAACTAAGACCAGTACAATTTACTGGAGACGAATAGCTAAACCAATAAAATGGTCTTCAAAGATTGGATATCATTTCAACCAATCAGGGAGCTGGGGATGAGCATGGGTTCCAGTATCTTCAAAACGTTTCTCTCTCTTCACTTTAAACATTATGACTCAGATAATTCTGTTCTGACTGCAGAATTTAAAAAAGAAAACAACCCAATGAGTATCAAGTCATGTGTTCTCCAGGAGGATAACTTGAGCTTTGTTTTGATCAGATATAACAAATCCCATATTCACAGACCTTTTCAGATCCAAACATGTCTAACTAATCAAAAGCATAATGTGATTGATTTGAGTAGTGTATTTGCGCACCATGCTGCGTTTGATGGTGGAACAATAGATAAAAGAAATAAAAATCAAAATAAATCAAAGAGAGTATCAAAAGTATTGCTTTGGATAGAAAAAGTAGCAAGACAAAAACTGTTTCTGTAACGGATCATAAACTTGTGCATTGCAGCCAATTCGAGCCTGCCACCCATTCTGTGCAGAGATGACGCCAACTTAATCTCACAGACAAACAGCATTAGCACACATGGGTACACAACAATTAGCAGCCAATTAACAGAATAATTATACATAATGAAATATGATAATGGGATGTAATTATGCCTGGTTAATATTCAAATGGCATGAGGTTGAATAATGGAAGAGGGCCACAAATAGACTTTACTTTCCAATACTTTAATTACTGTTGAAGAATACTCTCAAATGGTTTATTCTATGCAAAGCTGTGAGAGCATTTATCACAACAGGAAGCTTCATGCTGGGGAGAAATGATTAATATTTATTTTTTTAAATCCACAAAACCAACAATAATATTTATCGGATTGTCCACTGTTTGCAATGAATGATAAAGGCACAGTCAAGCCATGGAATAGTGCGTTTGATTCTGTTGAAGACATTTTGACGAACTAAAATGTAATCTTCTCTCAAATGGGGTTCAACTGTAATTTGGGAAAAATATGTTTCATCCAGAGTGAAAAGTACATAAATATGATATAAG
This sequence comes from Knipowitschia caucasica, assembly GCA_964034765.1. Taxonomy (NCBI): domain Eukaryota; kingdom Metazoa; phylum Chordata; class Actinopteri; order Gobiiformes; family Gobiidae; genus Knipowitschia; species Knipowitschia caucasica. The sequence goes on from OZ035829.1 coordinate 17,290,583, forward strand.
TGATAAAAAATAATAAATAAGATTTCAAGACATTTATTTGCCCTCTGTCTTTGAAATCCAGATCTTTGAAACGTCTATGGATTAATAATGATATACTGTAGTAACACAAGTTGACAGCCAAAAAATGGTCAGGGATTTCTCAACTGATTTAGACTAATTTTGGTGTTCTGAGTCCGAATATCACATGCATTTTGCTCTATCAGGTCAACTTTTTGAGATACAGCCATAGTGTTACGGATTACGTACGTCTACGTTATTATGAATTCTGCTTATCAAATTTGATGGTGTAAATGACTTTGGATACGTTGACTTTTATTTCTTGAGAAAAACGGAAAAAACGTCAAGGGTTTCTCAGCTGATGATCCGCAGAAATTTGTTTTTTACGCAAAATCGATTAAAAAATATATTTCTGTAGCAAAAAATCCTGACCTGATTGAGCAAAACCAAGGTCATTTTCGGACTCAGAGCATCAAAATTAGCTGGAAAACCCTGGACTATTTTCAAAAAATATTTTTTTGTTACCCAGTGTAATAGTACTTATGGTGGTAATATATTTGTCGTTATTCTTTCACTCCATTCACTGTGGTGATGAACTGCCACTGTAGCCACAACTGCCCTGGGGCAGGTATGTACCATGGGCCCGTAAATGAACACCACCAACCATTCACGCACACACACCAGACTCATTCTAGGCTATGTGGGTAAAGTGCTTTGCTGCAGACGTCCCACTGTGGCCCCGGATGTTCCCAGAGGTCTCCCATCACAGTACCGTGTTACTTAGCTTCAGCGGTCTGACAGGATCTGGCTTTCACATGTAGGTGGTGCCATTATTTACTATTATACTCAAAATAGTTGGGTATTTAGCTTTTGGGTGAACTGTATGTTTGCTCTATACGAAACCTGGATATAGCCTGTATTTCATGATTTTCAGTACAAAGATTCATCGCAGTCACTCACATAATCACTAAGATAGCAAATATTAAGCAAAATCACTAAAGATAAATTGAACTTGTGAAAATGTTGACGATTTGAAGTATTGAAGTATGTTGCGTCAGGCAGAAGCATTATTTTCTCATTCCAAATGAGACGTCTCATAATTTTTATAATTTATATAAACTGTCAAAATATATGTTGCTCAACTCAGGTCTGAACTTTAGAATTGTACGAAGCCAATCTTTTATTTCTACCAGAAGAGAATGGTTCTACAATAAATGTACTATAAACCGTCTCGGAAATGAGAGAGAACTGTGTTTTCCAATAGAACTCTGTTGAAGTTGTTATTTTTGCGCCTAACAAAATTACTTTTTAAACAGGATTTTGAACAGGATATTGAAAATCGCATTGCAAACACAATCTTGTCAGATATACTGCAATTAGATGTGGTGCATAAATTGTGCAGCCCTATTGTTGTCTCAGAGCTTTTCTTTACTTTACTTGATTGTGTTTTATTTTGTTTTGTCAAGCACAAACTGAATGTTCATCAGGGTATTACACATTTACGTTTGTTCTCCTACTATAGCCGCTCTTTCACAAGTGAGATGCTTATGAGCGCTTCCAGAAAATGACATTAGTCGCCATGGACGTGAACTGTAAAACTGAATGTTGTGATGTCAGGGGCGTAACCTCTATAATTGCTGTGATCATAGTCGCTATCCTCAAAGCCTTCTGTTTTACTGTGTGAAGTCAAACAGTGTGTGATTTCCATGTCCGCTCTGTTCCCAGCACAAGGCCGGCATATCTCAACGCTCTCGTCTCTCCTTGATCGACGTCCAAAGCCACTCTGTTATTCAAACGGCCTCTGTCGCCGTGCTATCGCCCCCCCTAGAGCCGCACGCCGACGCTCGCCGCATTAATGCTCCACTCAGACAAACAAATGTGTAGCCTTGAACGCTCTGCCAGCTCCGCCAGCAGAATGAATGAGGATGGGATCGGATGTGATGGTTTACCGGCAGATAGCAGAGTGATGTGTGAAACACAAGACAAAGCTTGTTTAGTTTGTGAGAATCCAAACTAAACCAAAACTTAAGATAGATAGGATGGCGCTCAGTGGGAAGTGCTCATGCCTCACAGCAAGAGGATCACACGTTTGATTCCTGAGCTTGCCCAGGCCTTCTGAGAGAACATTGCAGGTATGTTCCTTCACAGTTTTCCTTGCACCATAGGTATATTCCTCTAGCTCTGGTGATCTTGACCGAGCCGAGCACCAACATCTGGAGATGGGTCCCCAACCACTGCTCCTGACAATGGAGCACTCCAAATGCACAGGACACATTTGTTAATGGGAATTATTTCTCAAGGTATATGGGAGGATATTTCAGAATTTTAGGAAAGAACCGCCCTTTCCACTTTTTGAAAAAAATGCACATGTTCTACCTGCTACCGAGAGGGAACGCCTACTAAAACGTGTGTGAGAGACATGCACGAGCGTACACCAGTTCTTGCGTACGCTCAGTTTACAAGTTACTGTTGGCATCACTAACACAAGCTCACTTTCCAAGAAGATTTGCACTTTATCCATTATGTCAGACAATATAAACGTAGATAACTTTTACCGGAGGTGATTAATTTGCGAGTGAAGAATCAGCGAAGCATCAGTGAAGCATAAGTGAAGCATCAGTGGGATGCCCACCATGAGCTTTCAGCGCACGCCATCGTGTGGAAGAATCTCCCAGAAACGAGTATGTACAACAGCCTTACGTCGCATATCACCACAATAATTGACAATTAGGCGGACCAATAGTCTTGATGATCCACCCGGAAAAATAAAATCCTCTTATATACCTTTAACCTTATGTCAATCAGCCCATCAAACCTGGAGCATGTAGAACGTTGAAACCAGTGGCAGTGGTTGTCTGTCAAAACACCATTTTTTGCAGTCTAGCTCCAGGCCTGATTTTTTGGGTGTCCATTTAGCCGCTATGGATTTTATTTTTTTAAACTAACAAAACTGCCATAATTTAGTTCCAGCGCAGATTCGGCAGGGTCACATGACAATCACCACAACTGTTCCAGCTGTGTGGAATCAGTGCATGCCTTGCGCTACATGTAAATGAACATGTTATGCTATTGCTCAAACATCTTCTCATGGTCATACATGCCATAGACAGATTGTTGATGAGGAAAATATAATAATACAAAACTTTGCACAACACTGAACCTTTGTTTTCTCTTTTACAGACCACAATTGCGTTGCAGAGCAGTAATATGCGAAGGTCGTGTCTCACTGAGGTAAACACTCATCGTCTTTCTGTGCTCAATATGTGAAGGTCTAACACTCACAGTGCACAGGCTTCAGTGGGCAACACAAAGACAGAATAGGAACTGGAGTTGTTTACATGCAGAAACTAGCTATAACTTTCAACAAGGCTGATTTGAAATTGAATAGTTTGCTGAGAGCCGAATACTTACTCTGGCATTTAACTTTTTGAGGATTGCAGATGAAGGTATCTTTTGGTTGCTACAGAAATCTACTCAAATCAGCCGTGAAACATTATTGGTAATAATTATGGGTCATTCAAATCGATGGAATTTGGAATGGAATAAAAATATATATCATTAATTTCACACAGATTTGATCTTTAACACATGCTAAAACTGGTGAATACAACTGAAATACAACAAAACAAGATACTGACTGCTGCAAGTAATCAGTGTGTTGCTATGGTAACTATAGCAATTGCTCTAAGCTGAGATTGCTATGAACTAGTTTAGACCACTCTAGGATCAAGACAATATCATAAACATAATTACATAGAAATACATTACATTTAAAGGGGCGACAGTGGCTCAGTTGGTGGAGCATTGGCCTTAGAGCCTGAGGGTCGTGGGTTCGAGCCCACCACAATACCTACTTCACAACTCCCACTGATGACTGCTGTTATTGTGTCCTTGGGCAATACACTTAACCCCACTTTGAAGCCCCTGCTGAATAATCAAGGGTCCTGTGGATTCACCACCTGCAGGAGGATCAGTGAAGGGATGATGCTCTGTGTACTGGGTGCAGCTCTGACTGCCACCCCCCGACCCAGAAATGGATTAAGGGGCAGAAAATGGAGGGATGGTTACATTACATTTAGTTATGAAGTTATGAAGATCAAAAATGTACACCATCGTTCAAAAGTTTGTTCCATGAAAAGTCACACTTATTCACCACCATACGTTGTGAAATGAATAGAAAATAGAGTCAAGACATTGACAAGGTTAGAAATAATTATTTGTATTTGAAATAAGATTTGCTTTTGTCAAAGAATCCTCCATTTGCAGCAATTACAACATTGCACCAAAAACCAGACATTTGCAGCTAGAATAGTCATTTACCACATAAGAAATGTATAGAGTGTATTTCTTTACAGTTAAGACTAGTTTAAAGTTATCTACAGTGCTTTTCCTTCAAAAATAAGGACATTCCAATGTGACCCCAAACTTTTGAACAGTAGTGTACATTAGTGGTGTAATTATGCTTCCAAAATGATATGCCATGAAATTGACTGCTCTGGGAGTTCTAGACTTAACCCTTGTATTATGTTGGAAAAAAATGACATTGATTATGTTGCGGGTCATTTTGACCCGTACTGTGTAAATGCACTCAAAACAGTCAAGAAAACAGGTTAAACCAATAACAACTTTATTTTAGGTTATATAAATATTTAGAAAAGTGACATAAAATACATTTTTAATTCCAACGCTATATTTAAGAATTATTTAGTCTAATCTTCTTGTCCTCCTCTCGGGTCAAAATGACAATTCTTCACTCCTTCTTTCCTCCTGCCATGCTTTCTCCTTCCTTTTTCTCATCCTGTTTTCCTTCTCTGTTCATCCTCCTCTATTCCCTTTTCTCTTCCTTCCTTCCTGTCTCCCTTCTTTCCTTCCTCCCTTCCTTTTCTTTGACCAAAGATTCGTCCTCTGAAACCTCCTTATCGTAGGAAAATTGACAATCTGGATCAGCAATAACATTGTCCTCTGTCTCTGAAAAATCCTCTGTTTCTGAAATCTCTTCCTCTACATCATTATCCCAGTTAAAAATCTGTGAAGCCTCCTCAGATGTCATCCTTCTGGAGCTCATTTTTGCTGAGTTTGTCTAAAGCCTAGCGTACATCGACAGAGTAACTGGAGACAACTAGTTGCAAGGTGGCTTTTGGCGACTGAGAGTAGATGGTGGAGATGATCAGTTACTGAAATCGGTTGATGTGAGCGCTCTTACAACTGCAGATAAACTGTCGATCTCCGGATTCAGTCAGTTGCCTGTGTTCTACTTTTCGGCAACTAGTTTTACTCAGATCCGGAGATACATGTATCACCCGATGTGCGCGCTCCAACAACATTTGTGTATTGCGTGTATTGCACCCTCTACAGTTTATGTCAGAAAACACACTGTAGTTGAGGCCAGTTGCTGTCGATGTATGCGCTGTTATTCCCAAGACTGGCTGCTACTAGGAGATGCCCGTTTTCACCACATTGTCGATGTGTGCGGGGCAGGAACTCAAAGGCAACGGATATAATCAGTTGCCAGTCCGATGTACACTAGGCAAAAGAGATGACATGAGAACAGTGACATGGACAAGTGTGAAAAAGTTCCCTCTCCTCACACACCTGGCTCTGGGTCTCAGAGGCAATCAAAATACAATGTCAAAGAGACATGTTTTTTTGGATCTGAACAACTATTTACCAACATTAAAGCGTCTGGGTCAAAATGACCCGCAACATCATCTTTGTATACAAACTCTGCACAGACATTCCACTACACATCAAAGTGTCCAGATTTTACACACCAGTTCATGACCCTAGATGAGGAAAAGTCACCAAATTTCAGCAAGAAAAAGAAAGGATAACCAGTACTTTGATCAACTCAAAAACTGAAATGGGTCAAATTGACCCTTAACATAATACAAGGGTTAAGTCCAGACATTCCATCTATATATTAATTATAACAGCAGATATAAGCATGTGTACTGTATATTTATAGATTTTGGAGATAGCATGGATCTGCTCAATGTAACGGTTAAAACCATCCGGACACAGGTAAATGAATGAAATTCCAAGTAAAATATAAATGCCAAAGGAACAATGTTTTTACAGAAACATGTAGAGGCCCTCCTCCAGGATAAGTCCGGGCTCTTCTCAGTGACATTTGTGACTCCTTTTCCGACACATGACTGTAATGTTCCAGATGAAAGACGACGAGTGGGCCCTGAACGCACCGCCTCACAAAGACGCAGAATAAATAATAATGAAAGGCATTCAAATGAGCTGCGTTGACTGACACTCAAAACGCTGGTATTTTTAGCTCCACTGCACAAATCCCTCCAATGTCCAATGATTTGTTTTCATGTTTTGGCACCGAGTAAACAAGTAGAACAGGAAGTAATACACGCACAGTCATTATGCTCATGGAGACTTTGGGAATCGCGAGACAAAAGGGATGCCATTTATCTCGTTTTTCCCCTTTCACCGAACTGTGAAAGGGGTATACATATTTTACATATATTCACAGACTTATAAACGGCCCAAACAATATTTTTTAGAATTTAAAATGTTACATAATGTCTCCCGTATAATTGCTAACATCACTCATTTGGGGGAATCATTTTTGTTTCTTGAATAATACATTATGTTTGTCCCAACACAAAATGTAAAATGTTTGATTCAATTTTTTTTTTTCACAATATAAGTCATCTCAAACTTGGCAAAGCTGTCCATTCACCAACAACAGATCAGAGAATCAAACAGTAAACCAATCAGTCAAGGAGCTAGTTAAATGGATTTTAATAGAAACCTTAGTTCATTTTTTGTTTGAGTTAGGCATTGCATTTTTAACCAACACATTATCAAACCAAAATGCAGAAGACCTTTGTTTCAACACTGCTGTAAAAACATGAGTAATCAGAACAGTCTCAGGTCTGCAGGTTAATGGACCTGATTGTAGCGGCTCTCACACCGTATTGTCATTAATCCACTTGATTAAGCAGGTCATCTACTCCCACACTTTATAAACGTGATCTCTGCACCAGGGAGAATGATGAAACCATGAGCAGCAGGAGTATGTTAACATTATACGAAGCTTTGCATATGCTGCGACATCTGCACGTGTAGGCCGGATCCCATCGCACCTCTGAAGCCAAGCAGGGCAGGGTCTGGTTAGTGCTGTGATGGGAGACCTCTGGGAACACCAGGTGCCACCGTAGGCTGAACTGTTGTGGTGTTCTTCGGCAAAACACTTCATACACATTGCCTTGAATGAGTTTGGTTGATGCAGCTGTGGCTATAGTGGTGGTCTACCAACACTGTATGTGGATTGAATTAATAAGCCCCTTATGTATGTGTGTGTTTGTGGTGCCAAAGTATTATGTAGAACCATTTAATTATACCACCCATAACTGTCTAAAAAAATCATTAATGAAATCATTCTTATTTTCAAACCATTTCTAACCCAATTCACAGATCTAGTATGTTCTACTAGTCTGCAAAATGATTCACATCCAGGAGAGAAAAACTGATGAACAGAGGCTGCAGAACGTATACAGTGGGAGAAAGCTCTAAATCCTGAGTGTCACCACTTCTTGAGCCTTTATTGAGTTTGTAAAGAGCAGAACGCTGCAGACAGCGAGGAGGCTGCTGACATCACTCAGACATTTCCTCTCGCCTAATTTGATTAATGCAGCTGAACCAGTCCAAATGAACCCAAATGAAGATGGATTGTCATTAAAGAAAGACTGGGACGACTAGAGAAGAGTCGCCAGGGACAAGGACTAAACCCAGACTAAACCAGCACTAGATTAGGATTAAATATGGATTTAGCATGAGAAAATCACCCATATAGAATTTAAGTGAGTCAGTAAGTAAGTAATCTTTATTTATGTACCTTCTTTCACAGACCAGAGTCACAAAGTGGTTTACAATTGTGGGCATTTGTCCTCTCACTCCACACAGAGATGGGAGTGGGGTCGCGTTAAATTATTTTATGAAATGTTTTTTAAGTATTAATATAGCTTTTAATATCGTTCATTCAAACGTTGGAGAATAAACCCCCGGAAGACAAGCAACTCCTTCACATCCAAATAAAACTCTCCCTCAGAAACGAGATTCAAACCAGGCAACGAGGCCGAAGGGTTTTGCATAAGGCTTGGTTTAAAGCAGGACTACATCAAACTAGACTGGGCTGGAGTACGGACAGATATTCAATACAATACACTCACTCAAGACAAATACTGTATAAGCAGTATATAGACAACAGTAAGTAAATTCATAGGAAGTTTATATATAAAATAGTTCTATCTTTCAAATTGAACATCTTCATAATTGATTGTTTTGTTTTGTATGTATGAAAATATATGGTTGAAAAAAATACTTACTTACTCCCTTACATGCCATTGTTTGGACGCTCTTAGAATAATTGTATATTTTTCTTCCAAAAGATTTCACTCACTCCTCTTTAGTATTGATGTAAAACAAAAGCCCAAATGCGTAAGGGAACTTGTCTGGCTGAACACGCTCCTTCTCTCTCTTCATCTGTTTAAGTGGCGTCCGGAGCCTCGTCAGGATTTAGCTGCGTCGGAGGTGTCAGGTGCTGTGGTAAACACTCTATTAGGATGAGCTATGGCTAACAGCTGCGCAGGGAGCTCCGTGAGTCCATTTGAAAACACAGGGCCCCGGCGCTAATGCTAATGCTGCGCGCCGTCTACTCTGTGCTCTACGCAATGAGATATTTAAGCCAAATGACCTGAGTGTGTGGGGAATACAGGCCACATGTGGGGAGGGATAGTAAAAGGCCGGGATTAGCCATTCAAATGGATCGTTCAGACGGTTAAGGGCAGCTGTGGCTATGGAGGGAATTAGCTTTATGAGAACAGTGCGTGAAACATTTCAGCTGTAAAATGTTCGCACTGAGATCATTGTTTTATCTATTTAACAGGCTAATTCAAGGCTATGACAAGAAAACTGAAAAAAAAATCACTGCGTTTTGCTTTTTACATACATACATAATGGTTAGTCATTAGAAAGTAACTATTAGAGCAGTGACACATTACCAGCTTTGCAGGAGTTGTAAGGAAAATAAAAAGACAGCAGCAATGACATCCAAATCCTAAATTGTGAGGTTGAAATGGTAATCTTTGAAGCTTTAGATTTAATATAATGCAACGCTTTTATGTTGTGCTTTTTCTGACACTCACATGGCATTATTCTTTCACTCTGTATACAGTGGCAAGAGACTACCACTATAGCTACAGCTGCCCTGGGCCAGACTGACAGAAGCAAGGCAACTAATTTGCAATCAACCACGACAAAGTCCACAAGACTCATATGTGGGTGACGTGTCTTGCCCTACCCTGCTGAGCTTCGGAGGTCTGATCAGGCTTTCACATGGGGTTGGCACCATCAGGTAAGTCCATGTCTGAAATCTGCTCCAATATAAGTTATGGCAAAATCTTGTCTGATAAACTGTTTTGTCCTATGTACTATACTTAAAATAGATTCTGCATATGGTTTTCATTTCAATTGCAGTGATTGCCGTTATTGCAACCATAGAATAGACTTCAATATCTCGCATCCCTAACCCCAGAGGCCATAGCCTTCTGTGTATTGCGAACCTGTAGATGGGTACAAACTCGGCCTCGAATGTAATGTCAAAAACGGAAATAACCAGCCTTGACAAGTGTATCCTATTAAAGATTTGCATAAAAGCATTTGTCTATCCACAACCCGCATTTGCGCCTCGAGTGCAAATCACAACTGTGCCCCCTTCACCCGTACAACGTTTCACAAACACAGGCGCTTTGTAAATTCATCATATGTGAATGGGCAGGCCATTACAGTACACGCTTAGCTAGTGTTTCATTCACGCCTAATGCTTTGTCTACCCGCAGCGCTGACAAAGCCATAATATCAATAAATACACTGTCCATAAAGTCGGGGAGCGTGGTCATAAATGCCCCACACAGGTTTACGCTCCAGTCAAGTGCAGCGAGCGCAGTACACACAGCCACAAACCAGACCTCATCACTCACCAAACGCAATCACCGAAAGCAAACATGCACTGTTTTCTCACGGAGGGAGAAATGGCCCAAAATGAGTCTGTGGCCGAGCGGCGGAGCATGCTCAAACAGCCGCGGAAAATGACCTTGGCAACACTGCGGTTCCCAACGGGCAACGGGGCACGGCGCTTTAGATCAACACTGCAGATCATTGGTCAAATATAACAAGCCGACTGCCGGGTGGTTCTGGGAGTGGCTCCAATGGTGGTGGGCATTTGTTCAGAGGCGAGCAGAGGACATGCATCAACTGGAATGTGGGACAGTCCACAGAGAAGTGCTGTGTGCTGTGAAGCCAGAGCTACAGTATGATTGGGTTTGGCTGTATTTCTGAATGTGTTTAGTGTTAGAGGATTCCTGGGATTTGGTGCTTTTGTTTGATGGATCGTTTTTGGCGAGGTAAATCTAAGGAGAAAAGTAATAATACTCAAAGATGGGGAGCTGCCGTTTTCTCTACACCAGGGGTCTCCAACCTGTTCCTCGGGTACTACCGGTAGCTTGCCAAAACACCTTTCAGGTAGCTCCCCAAAAGATTCAGGAATTTGACAAATAATCCTAAACGATTACATATTGAGCCATTGCATATATCATTTAACTATACATGTTTTCATTAGGTTCAGTAATGTAGGGTTATACAGTGATATGGGACATTTTGCTGCATAAAATGTCAGTGATTGTCCGCAGTTTTTACATAGACTACAGTTTGGTTACGACTGGAAAAAAATAGTTGCTCGCTACCATTTCTGATGCGCAAAAGAAGCTCTCCAGATGAAAAATGTTGGAGACCCCTGGTTTAAATAGTGGATGAAAGTACTAAGAACCAGGAAAGTTTTCATTAGTCATTAACTTAATTGTTTCCCCAAGAAATAGACTCTTCACATTATTCACACAGAGATAAATTCAAGTTATACTTTGTCTGATCGCAGCATCTGTTCTTCTATAATGTACTTATTTTTGTGAAGAAAAGAAAAGGAACAAAGAACTTCTTAACTCTCAAGGCTAACATGCAGAATGGACATGATTCTATTCAGGGTTTGCAGACAAAGCAAGTCGTGCTCTTCAAAACTCGTTCACAATATCTCAAAATTTCTGTTGCCTTGAATACACAATGACATGACATGAAGTGGCTTAACCTCATGTTGGCTTGTGCACAAATGTCCTTGCATATTCAAAATGACATCTTACACATCACAGGCTTGTGTGGTGCCTCATTTTAAAGCTAGAGCCTTTAGTTTATATAATTATACACTAGAATAATGTATGTCAATCCTATTCATTCTGCATCCTTTGAATTCTGGGAGGAATATCAAAATATGACATTTATGAATACCCTAACAAAAGCTCACAATATTCAAACCCTGGTCATTCTTTAGTTGGCAACAACTGTCAGAAGTTTCAGACCTCTAGGGGTTATTGTTTTAATGCAGTTTCCCTTTGGTGCCCTTCGGTTTTATTTGGCACACTTTGTGCCAATATGTGCTATAACTCATTTAATAACATTTTAGGTAATTCATCACCATAAATAACAAATGTTTATGTTTTTGTACTTAAGAGCTACCTAACTGTTTAGATGTTTTTTATTGTCGTGTTGTGGCGCTGCATGTGTGGCTTCAGGCTACATGCAGCTCTTTTAACTTTGTCTTTGTGAATAACTTTGCCCTTTTCTGGAAACGTTACGAAGCCTATCGTCCAGACGGATTACACCCAAACAGATACGGTAGCAGCCTGTTGATGGATTACATACGTTATGTTGTTCAGCGTTCCCCGAGGGGGGCGTGACTGTTTACATCTGAGCCCCCTCGGACCCCACCGCACTCCCCCGCCTCCTGCTCACCAGCACCGGGTGAGTACAACGGTGCAAACACTGCTCCCTGTCCGTCTGGCAGTGCATTACCAGTCCAAACACTGAACTGTGCTGACTCCCTTCTGACTCTGGGAGCTAAAGAACAACAACAAGGGTTTTCACATTTTAGGCCAATTGAGACTGTGTGTGTTCCTCGCACCAGCTCAAAAATGTTTTTAAATTCTAAAAAACGAAATCAAAACAGGACAGCAGTTAGACGGTCCAACTCTGCAAATCTAATTTCTGTTCCCTGTAGAAATCAATCAACCACATTAATCGACTCTGACGTTATTTTTAAACTTGCTATGCTTAATGTCAGATCTCTATGTAACAAATCATTTTTAATTAATAATTTTATCACTTCTTATGATCTTGATTTTATGCTTATGGCTGAAACATGGCTCGACCAAAATACAGGAAATGCAGTTCTAATAGAAGCAACACCACCCAATTTTAAATTCGAATCCGAAATACGAGAAAACAAAAGGGGGGGAGGCATAGCTGCAGTTTTTAGAGAGCACTTTGTCTCCCATAGAATGCCCCTTGGAAATTTTTCATCGTTTGAGTATATTTCTTTTAAAATGGAACAAAAGCAATCTTCTACTCTTTTCATTGTCCTGTACAGGCCACCACAGTCATGTTGCGATTTTATTGACCATTTTACTGAACTACTTTCATTCGTGTGCACAGATTTTGATAGTTTAGTTATTACAGGTGATTTTAATGTACATGTTGATAATGTTGATGACAGAAATGCAAAGGAGCTGGCTTCTGTATTTGAGACCTTTGGTTTCATTCAGCACGTGAGTGGCCCCACCCACAGCAGGGGGCACACTCTTGACCTGCTAATTACAAAGGGGGTTAATGTATCAAATGTTAATGTAGTTGATGTTGCTTTGTCAGATCATTTCTGTGTATTTTTTGACATGTGTTTTGCTAGCAAACCACCAGCTGAATTTACAACTGTTAGAAGAAGACACATACATGAAAACACAAGTGAACTGTTCATGGGAATGCTAAATTTTGAGAAAACTCCATGCTCTACTGTTGATGAATTGTATAACTCTGTCACCACCAGTGTTCTGACTGTTCTGGACGCCATTGCTCCTGTGACGGTTAAAATAGTTACCAGTAAGAAAAAGGCCCCATGGACTAAGGCAGACTCGGTTAGGGCACAGAAGCAAGAGTGCCGGAGGGCCGAACGGAAGTGGCGAAAGTCCAATTTCCAGGGCGATTATGAAATCTTTAAAGATGAGTTGGGTGAATTTAACCGGGTTCTACGTAGAACAAGAGAAATGTATTTTTCTGACATTATTGGAGGTTGCAGTAACAATTTTCGTGTTATGTTTTCAACAGTTGGTAGATTAACGAACACCCCTGTAAAGTTGCCCCTAGAATTTTCCTCTAAATCTAGGTGTAATGAGTTCGCACAGTTTTTCGATGACAAAGTACAAGGAATCAAAAACACTATCACCTCCACAGCACGTATAACAATGCAACAGCCAGAGAAGCTTTTTGAGCTAACTCACTTTGCACCTGTGGATACTGAAACTGTCAAAAAGATAATCATGAGTCTGAGCTCCTCCACATGTAGCCTGGATATATTGCCCTCTAAATTTCTGAAGTCCGTCCTGAGCAGTTTGTTACCTTCACTGACACAAATAGTAAACATGTCTCTGTCGTCAGGAACATTTCCTATGGCCCTAAAAACAGCAGTCATAAGACCTCTCCTAAAAAAGAGCAGTCTGGATCCTGCGGGACTTCAAAATTATCGCCCCATATCGAATCTGCCATTTATTGGAAAAATTCTTGAAAAAGTGGCCTCCCAACAACTTACTGAATTTTTAACAATGAATAATTCTTTTGATATGTTCCAGTCTGGGTTTAGACCCCTCCACAGCACTGAGACCGCTCTAGTGAAGGTAACAAACGACATTCGACTTCACACTGATGCAGGTAAAGTCACAGTTTTGGTCATGTTAGATCTTAGTGCCGCGTTCGACACTGTCGACCATGAGATCCTCATGCAGAGACTGGAGGACTGGGTTGGTGTCACTGGCACAGCCCTAGACTGGTTTAGGTCTTACCTGGAGGATAGGAAGTACTCTGTGGAGATTGGAGACTGCGTCTCAGATGATGTGGCCCTGACCTGTGGTGTACCACAGGGGTCGATCCTGGGACCTCTCCTATTTAATCTCTACATGCTGCCGTTAGGTCAGTTAATACAAAGAAACAAAGTGTCCTACCACAATTACGCTGACGACACTCAGATCTATGTCTCACTGACTGCAGGAGAACATGGACCACTGGATTTGCTCCTTCACTGTATCCAACAGATCAGTGACTGGATGCAAAATAATTTCCTCCAGCTAAATGCAGACAAAACCGAAATCATTGTCTTTGGTCCCCAGAAACAAAGAGAGGGCGTCATTTGTCAACTTCAGTCTCTCTCCCTACTTCCTTCAGACAAGGTCAGAAATTTGGGGGTAATACTGGACTCAGACCTAAATTTCAATAGCCACATAAAATCAATAACATCAACAGCTTTTTACCATCTGAAGAACATTGCCAAAGTTAGAAATATAGTGTCCAGGGCAGACTTGGAGATTCTTGTCCATGCATTTGTCTCCAGCAGGCTAGACTACTGCAATGGCCTGCTTACAGGTCTGTCCAAACAGACCTGTAAGCAGCTGCAGTACATCCAAAATGCAGCAGCTAGAGTCCTGACAGGAACCAGGAAGTATGACCATATTAGTCCGGTCCTCAGGTCTCTGCACTGGCTTCCTGTGGCTCAAAGAATAGATTTTAAAACGGCTCTGCTTGTGTACAAGTCTCTCCATGGCCTTGCACCAGAATACATTAGTGACATGTTGGTGTCATATGAACCGGCCCGGACTCTGAGGAGCACAGGGACTGGCCTCCTGCTGGTGCCCAGAGTGAGAACCAAACATGGGGAGGCTGCGTTTCAGATCCATGCAGCTAAGATCTGGAACAATCTCCCTGAAAATGTGAGGGAGGCGTCTACTCTGTCAATGTTCAAATCCAGGTTAAAGACTGTTCTGTTTGCCTGTGCATATAACTGAAGGATTTTATCTCCATTTTTAATGCACTGCTGTCATTTATTTATTTTTTTAAATTTCTTGTGTAATTTTGAAAGTTTTAATGGTTTTATTCTTTTGTGTGATTTTAATGTTTTAATTGTGTTTTAATCTTTTGTGTGATTTTAATGTTTTAATTGTGATTCTGGTGTTTGTTTTATGTGATGATTTGTGATGTGGACTGTGAAGCGCTTTGTGTTGCCCTGTGTATGAAAGGCGCTCTACAAATAAACTTTGATTGATTGATTGATATTGTGTAATTACTGTACATGCTGCGTGAAACCTGATTCTTAATTTTGATATTAATGTAGATAATGTAGATGAAAATGAGCTTTACATTTATATACAGTTTGTAGGGTTTATAGACCAAAACTCTGAAAAAAATGAGTCACAATTTCAAACTTTGAGCTGTACGCTGATTGAGTTAGCTAAGATGGTTCTCCTTTTATCACTTTTCTTCCTGAAAAAAAAAAACTACAGATGTGACAGAGGCCAACATTGTTTTGTTTAACGGTTTGAAAATTAGGTATTCTAGCTTTATTATCCTTCTTGATTTGAGTTGCACTTACCCATAGGTGTGCCGACTCCATACGCCCGCGAGTCGATGAGTCCTCCGACCTGCGTGAGGTTGCAGTTCCTCTGGATGACGTACTCGATGGTGGTGGACTCCATGAGGAAGGCGTAGTCCGAGGTCAGAACGCGGTGGATTCCCTCGTCCATGTTCTTGACCATCACAGAGTGTCGTCGGCTGCTCATAAACTCCCACATCTTATCGTATGTCGAGATTTTTGTTTTCTACCAGAGGAAAGACAGAAGGAGAGGATTTATGATGAATGTGGGTTGTGTATGGCAGGGCTAGGAAATAACCAGATCTACTGGTAACAGCTCAGAAACAGAGCTGGACATGGGCAAACCAACATGTTAGGTGCACAAGCTCCTATATGGGGCCTTGCGCCACAAAAAAAAAAGACTATAAGAAGCTTTAAAACATCTATGATTTGTATTGATGTGAGGGACTGTGCTCCACAGCCTCTGGCTGAAACTGGGAAGGGGCTGAGTTTACATCTTCATTTTGTAATTGTCAGTTAAGAATAACCCACTGACCTCAGGGTGCGCACAGGAGTATAAAGCTGAAGTAGATAGTGTCGCAAGATCATGAAGGCGTTTAAAAATGAATAAAAACCGCACAGGAGCCTGGTGTACAGTACATTGTACTGTCTTATACATAATTTATAATCTCAAAACTAGACAATCTCTATAGATGTGATGCATACCTTGCTGCAAACATGTTAGATATCTATACATTTCCATGTAATCAATGTCTTTCCATGTTATTTTGTTTTACGAACTGAACCAGAGGCGTCTGTTGCCAGCTCTGCTCTTCTGTCAGGACTGACAAAGCATTTACATTCAAATACTTTGAAATTTTCAATTTATTTTCATTAGGAAAAATACATCATCTGCTTTGACAAATGCACTAAAGTTATCATTCAACAGCTGCTGTATTTCTCCATCTGCCTCCAACATTAGCCTGAGTGAGCAGACACGCTGTGAACCCCACACTGATGGTGATCCTCTCAAAGATTTGTCTAGACTTTTAGAAGACACTTAGAAGCACACGCATCTTGAGAGTCAGAACAAAAGAGTGTTCTCAAACAGAGCCCTCAAAACAATAAAATTTGCAAAAAAATAAATTATAACCAACAATACAAAGCAATACAAAGGACTGCATGCTCTAGGCATTTAATTGTTTTTTGGTGATTTGTAAATGTTCGGTCTCCTTTACATCACTGCAATGCTTCAACTGCTCAAAGCGTTTTAAAAGGGGATTTATATAAACTCTCATTGAGTTTCTTGCAGCTAATTCTGTATACACCTCTGCTCAAAGTATTAGCACTACAGCAACTGTTTCACTGACATATCATAAAATACATTTTCTATAAAAATAATCTGTGATCCCACTAGAATCACTCCACATTTTTGCCTGTTCCAGACCAAATTAAGTCACATCTCCAAGGTCCTGCTCTGTCATTATTGTGCGTAATGACTTTTGGTGGCCGCTCGATATTTTAGATCAACTGGCTGATTTGCCCGAGTGCCTATCAAGAACCAGCCTGGACGGAGCGGCTGATTGAACGCAGGTGGGTGTCCAGAATGCCGATAAGTCCGAGTGAATATGAGGAGAGATATGCAGAGGCAGGTCCGCCGCAGGGAAGAATCCAAAAGTCCAACATGGCTTCTTACATGGTTATCGATCATGTTTATCATTGCCCCAATTCACACTTGTAACATATTGATAGGTATTATTAATAGTATTTATGAGCTTTTATCGTAGTATGACGTTTTCCCCTATGACATTTCCCCACTGTGGGACGAATAAAGGAACGCCTAATCTAATAAAACGGCCTTTCTTGGTCATAACTAAATTTTTGCTGGATTCTTGCATGTTTGAGGCATTCTGTATTGTCGTGTCTTTGATCTGCACTGCTCGCAATCACATTTGTTTTCCCACCTCCCCTAGCCAATTTCTCTGCATTTAGTTAGTGATATTCCAAAAAGATTTAACTCAAAGTCAAAATTGATGACTAGGAATTATTGCAGCATTGATGAAAGTTAAGACATGTTAGATCTTGAAGATTTTGAGACGTATTACAGAGATCGGAACACAAACAAGACAGGGGTCATAGGCTGGTATGGGCCTCGAGGGGGGCCACTAAATGTCATTCGGTGGCTCTGCTAAAAACCCCAAGCGGATTGCCCTCCACATTCATTACATAGGCTCTACCGGCGTCACATGTCATACCTCCTCTTTCAGTGGCCCTAGTAATAACCTTTCTATTATCTGGAACCTGGTGGTGAAGGGAAAGAAACCCCAGACAAAAATACGGTGGTCTTCTGAGTCTCTGGGGGTTGAGTTTAAGACTAGCAACTCTACCTCAGGAAAACTAATGTGGTAAAGAAACAGCAACAATATCTGCTCAACAGTAAGAGATGTAGAGATGTTGGTCCTGCTCTAAAGACCACTATAGCGGAAAGGACAAGTAAAATAATACGGTACAGCTGTATTTTTAACCTGTATAATAAAGTTATGAAATGGTGTCTTTCATAACTTTAAACATGTGTATTATGTTATTCAAAACCCACATACAGTTAAATTATTATTATTATTATTATTATTATTATTATTATTATTATATGTGATTGTATTGTTCTTTCATAACTTTTCTGTCATTTTTCTTAGCTATGAATCCTGTTTAATTGCTTAATACATTCTAAATAAATTGGATTATTGTATGCACTTTATTGTTAAACTATAAAAGTAGTATATAGTAGAATAATAAAGTAGTGGAGAAAGCTACGAAAGTACAATGTTGGAATTTATTTGATTCATTTTTACCGTGGATTCTTCCAAGTTGGGGTTGGGAAAACGCTGAAACAAACTTGAAACAATCCAGAATGATTTTTTAACAGTAATATTTCCATAGGCTTTCCAAACCGCAGACGGTTCATTTTATTCACTAAACAAACATAATTCCTACAGCAAACTTTGTGTCAGCGCAATACCCAGTGTTCCTTCCCCAGAGTCCAAACACACTGGAAACGCAACACTGAGTCTAGCCGGCTGTCTCAGGACTATACCTTAATTATTGCATTTCTAATATAACTTTATGTACAGTAGGAGCCTATTTCTGACCATTAGTGCAAACTCGACAACTCACAACATGCTGCAAAGACTTCTGGGAAAGGAAAGTTGCATTGTAATCACATCATGGTTGAAATAAAGAGGGCAGACTCATTTAACATAATAACGGTGATGTGAGATTCAAGGTTATATTCTGCATTATACTGCATTTACAGCACAGTGACAGCTCGGGATATTTCAGCTTTTAAATGTGCTCTTGTGCTGACCTTTCATTTTTAAGTTTTTTCATTTCACAATGTGATTTTAATGATGCGTCAACATAATCTGACATTGTGCTTTTGTAGGTAATTATAATAAATGCCACATTTGTAAGCCATGTTTGTATAAAATGACACAGGAAAACGATTATGTTCAGTATTGTGATATTTTGTGCACATAATTAAATTAAAACAGTACATCAAAGTATTGTAATATTTTATTCAATAATTATCTGTTTCCCTTTAGTATTTTCTCTGAGTTTCCTCTGGTAATTTACATCTGAGGTGTATTTTACTCTATCATGTCTATTGTATTTGAATAATGTAAGATATGTGCAGGGGGCTCACCAGGGGGAGGTCGAGTGTACAGGGAGCAATTGAAGCTGTCTAAAGTTGAAATGTTATGTTGTTTTTAAAAAAATGAAATGTTTTGTTTGATCCCTTTTGTGGAGAAGGCCTGGACACTGAGACGGGGAGCTGAAATGACTGTTGTTGCATGGACCAATATTTTTGTATGTGTAGATAAAGGCATTCATTCAAAGTCCTGTAAAAAGGTCCTGCCTGTTGAAGCACAACGTTCTTCACTTTATTTAATAATGTGCAGACCAAAATAAATGTGACATTTGAGGTGCGCAGTCTTATTTTTATCATTTTTTTTGTAATGCCTTTGAATAATATGAGGGACTTGATTCACAATATATCTCAGAATCAATTGCAATATATGCTATATCGCAATATGTTAAAATGCACAATAATGTTGAAGCCCAAATATCACAATACTATTGAGTAGTCTTTCCAATTCCCAACCCTAATAAAAACTTATTGGTCAATTTGAAACTGCAAAATGTTCTCAGAGAAAAATGTCTGTATACAGGATCGAATTCAACTCTTGAGAGCATTGGTACAGAAACACAGTATGCTTTGTTCACACGTAAACTGCACACACTCACTCCTCTCCTCTCCGTCTCCTTTCGGTCGGCGTTGCATATTTTTCAGAAGCCGTTTTCTAATCAAAAGCATTTGGAGAGCGCAGGAAAAAACACCTGAAGGATGTTATTCTTCTGCAGAATAAAAACAACACTGTGTCCTGTTTTATGGAGATCGCAGCAGTTTTTTTTACTCTTCTGTTTACGATGGACGCTGGCGAGAGCAAACTGGAGTGGCTATAAACGGGAACAGTGTGGTGTCAGCTGAGAAACGCTCCATAAAGCACAGGTTTATATTGATTTCAAGTGTTTAATCCCTCATCGCTGCATTATCTCCAACAACACGGAGGTGGGAGGGGGTGGACAGTGCGACTTTTGTCCCAGAGGCAATGGAAACATGCAGTAGTAGTAGTAGTTTATTTCTTCGACCATTAACATTAGATCTTAGGTCACATGTTTTCAAATATCTTATACATTTTAAACAAGAAAACAAATAATCCAGCCTATTGGAGTGAAAAATATGTACTGATAATTTGTATTAAAATTGCAAAAAAAAGACATGATGTTTCTTGCACTAATAATGGTCAAATAAAAAGGTCTAGTTGATCTTGTTTAATTAGGTTATAGGGGTTTTATTTATAAAGCATGTGTACTGTAGAACTAGTTACACAAATTATATGTACACGTAATGAGTGCTCCATAAACTATGCACTCAGGAGTTTTTGAGGATGAGTGAAGAAAGATTAGAAGAGAACAATCTATTTCATTTAAATATATCATCATATTGGTGTGTTAATACAAATGAACCTTTTAGGACAAGAACTGTCAAAAAGGGAGATTTTGTCATGCTGTGTGTGTGTGTGTGTGTGTGTGTGTGTGTGTGTGTGTATGTGTGTGTGTGTGTGTGCGTGTGTTTGCGGGATTACGAACAAAAATACAGGAGAGATGGAGCTAGATTTGGTTATAAGTGTGAAATACCCAGTACAAATTTTTAAAGGGTAAGCACTCTCCCGGTGCAACTTCTAATTTAACACGCTTAAATAGTTGCTACTTTCACTTTTGTTATTATCGGAGGTCACGAATAGAGAGTTTGTGCTTCTTTTGGATAGTTTAGGAAATCCCCATTCTGGTATATCCATATTAGATTGCTTGGTGCATTTTGTGGTTTTTTGGGTGTTTTACCAAATAAAAGCATGTGGACAGGAGACCACACTGCGGCACAAGACATCATGTGGAACAAAGTAATGGACTGGCGAGAATGGAACTGCCAACCTTGCATTAGAATGTATGGGTTATGGTTAAGGTGTACTTTGGGTCACAATCAAAGCTCCACGGGGACACTGGTCGCTCTCTGTGCTACTACACGTTTGTAGCCAGGACGGGGAAGTAGTTAAATTAGTAAAAAAGTGCTCCGCCACAAACAACAGCAGTCGACGTTTGCTTAGTAAATAATTCAGTGTTGTTGCGGTAGAGTCTATGGTCTTAAGGAGATGAGAAAAAAAATCACAGAATTTGACTCAATCATGCTAGTTCGCACGACGAACAATGTTTTTTCTTTGACTCCCCAGCAGTAGTTCAAATATTCTACTATCTCTAATATTTACTTTCAGAATGTTATGTGTATACGTTGAAAACATTTTTTTTGGGACAGAATACATTTAGAATCTGTCTGTGGTCATAAATGTGTTCATTTTGGAAGCATGATTGTTAATATTAAATGTATTTTCAACAGTGAAAATACATTTTCACTTTCGACAGTGGCTCAGTTGGTAGAGCATTGGCCTTTGGGTCTGAAGGTTGGGTTCGAGCCCACCACAAGACCTACTTCACGACTCCCACTGATGTCTGCTGTTGTTGTGTCCTTGGGCAAGACACTTTACCCGCTGAAATATCAAAGCCCCTGTGGACTCACCACCTGTAGGAGGATCAGTCAGGGGTTGGTGCTGTGTGTACTGGGTGCAGCTCTGACTGCCACCCCCCCAACCCGGAAATATATTAAGGGGAAGAAAATGGATGGATGGATGGATGAATGTATTTTTCAAAAGAGATCAAAAGAACATTCATCTCTGTGCACAGTGGTTAGTACTTGTGCTTCACAGAAAGATGGTCCTGGGTTTGATTCCACCTCCAGGCCTCACTTACCTACAGTGGTATAGGACAGTAATTCAAAGTCATTTGTCAAGCAAAATGCATCAATATAGGAACTTCATTTTAACATTCACATTAAAGACTTGTTTTGAGGCACAATTGCTTGTTTGAGTTTTATACCATGTAAGTGCCATGTACAAATTAAGGGATTAAGAGATCAGTGTTGCATCCCCAGTTACAGAACAGTAGGAATGAGGAGCACACAACACACAAAAAGTTAATGTTGAGGCAAGGCTCAGAGGTTATATTAGATGGACGGGTGGCGGAGTGTAGGCTGTTATGCATGTTAGTTGACATGTGTTGTATTGCCAATAATAAGAAGTAATATTCTCTAATGGAGTGGGCGGGCCCGACTATAATCATATAACACACACATCATCATCATCTCAACATGTTTACGGTGGAAAACAAAATGGCTTCTGCTTTAAATAATAAAGCATTGTTTTAAAAGCAAATGTGACAAATTTGATGATAGAGCAAAAGTGATATTGAGTTGTGTTGTTTAGAGGAGACCTATTATCAGTGTTGGGCACGTTACTTTGAAAAAGTAATTAGTTATAGTTACTAGTTACTTCTCCCAAAAAGTAACTGAGTTACTAACGGAGTTACTCCACTATAAAAGTAACTAGTTACCAGTAAAAGTAACTATTGCGTTACTTTTTCGTTTTGTTCTGGAACATAATGTGCACCCGACGTGCGCATTTTTACCTTTAACAGTGCCAATATTTCCATCTAGAAAAGGCTGTTTTGCTGCTGAAGTCCTGTTCACTCTTCATCTCTCTCTGTGCTGTAAGCACTAAACACAAACACCCGCCACTGTGAATGTGGAAACACCGGTGACGAGCGGTGAGGCTGGTGAAGCACTGACTTCAGCCCAATCAGATGAACATATACATCATATAAATCAAGTGGACAATTTGTTTGGCTACAGCAAAATATGTTTTATGCCCGCATTGTTTGTTCATACAAAACGCAAAACTATGAGTTATGGGTCTTACCTTATAAACGACCTGCACAGTCCACTTCGGTTCAGACCAGTTCCTTGTTTAAATCCAGTGAATGGTTTGAGCGTAGATATGTAATCCTCCATTTGGAAATGAGTCCAATGAGTTTTAAAAAGTAAAACAAAACGCGTGTGTCCTCCGTAAACTCCTCTGTTTTGCTGCAGCCGGCTGCATCCAATTTCTAAAATCAACTGTCTACACTTCACCTCTCTTTCTTATCATTCCTATAGTAATTGAAAAATTACCCTATGTGCATTTTAGATTATGTAAAAATGTGTTATATGTATGTTAGCCAAACCTGTTGCTGTCCTTAGCAGATAAACCAGGAAGAGCAAGGAGCTTATCGATGGAATTGTATGCAGCCGACTTCTGCGCTCACATGCGCTCCTCTGTGGCTGACCTCACGGTGATACAAGCCGTGGTTGAGCGCGATTAAGACCCATATTTGTTTCAAAAACACAATTTATGAGCCATCCTCTCAACTGTAGACATGTAGATTGTAAAGGAAATATGATTTACATCAGCCAATAATTGCTGAGAGGTTTTCTCAATTCTCATCCTCCCTTCTCTCATGACAACACTGAACGTGTTGTCATGAGAGAAGGGAGGATTGAGTAACGCGCAGTAACGGGATGTCGGAAATGATAACGGCGTTATAGTTACTGTCAAAGTAATTAGTTAGATTACTCGTTACTGAAAAAAGTAACGGCGTTAGTAACGCCGTTACTAGTAACGCCGTTATTCCCATCACTGCCTATTATGCAAAATAGACCTGTAAGAGCTTTTGTTTCCCTGCTTCTTTACACACTCAACACTGCTTTCAGAGGTCTTTGTGCATGCTTGTGCTATCCAGAAGACCTTTGAAAAATGCAAACCATGTCTACAATGTCCCTTTTATTTATCAATTCACTTTTTAATTGATATGTATAAAAAACACACACCATTTGCTCTCCTCGGGCGGTTATCCCTCTCTAAGCTCGGGTCTATCTTTGATGTTCCTAGCGCTGCACATTTCTGGACCGAGATTTCCAAGGTTGTTCCAGGGATCTACTGTAACTACTGTATTCCTCCAGCTTCGGGGTTTGTTTCAATCGTTATATTAGAGTGTACATTTATGCATATATAGATGATACAATCTGATCTATAGGGGAATGCAATTTAACACATTTCAAAACAACAAGATTCTGCCGTTTCTAATTAAAAGTGGGCATTGTTAATTTTTTGTGAAATTAATTAGAATTTAATCGCAACAAAAATACAGAGGCAAAAACAAAACACTTCAACTCCATAAATGGTTTTCCATTCCCTCTCAGTTTAATTACAGTTTATGCAAATCAGCACAGTGTGTGTAAATGATTATCTGCAGGCGCACATGTCGAGGTTTGCTCCGCGTGACCTCTCCATGTAAATGAATTCACACTGGGACCTACAGTATGTTACAGCGTGGCCATTGTAACACACAGATGCTAACGCCGCTAACGACTACTGTTGTTTGTGTCCACAGTGATGATGGTAACACTCCGAACCACGAACCTCAGCTAAAGAGGCATAACATTCTGAGAACAATCACTGACTTTTCCAGATTGTGTAAGGACAACTGGCCGACAGGATTTGTCCGTCAAAGCTTGCAACACGGAACCTTAGATCGATGGGACCAGACACAAAGAGGCATTTAAGTGCAGGACATAATATTATTAGGGCTGTCAAAAGATTTTTATTTTTAATTGCGTTAATTACAGCTTAAATATTAATAATCATAATTAATCGCATTTCAAACTATCAGCAAAATTATGCCATATTTTTCCGTAAATGGTTGCTTGAATGGAACGATAAATTACAACATAGTGTACATATGTGCTGTTTTTGTTTATTGAAACAATAATTCACATAAAACTGCATTAACATTCTTTCTTTCTGTTGAACAGTATTTTTTCTAAGTTGTAATAAAAGTTGTTTTAAAACCGGTAATTTAATTGAAAACTGTAGCTAATTGATTTAGCTTGTGTATGAATTCAGGCCATAAAAAGTGCTGAGTAGAAACTTTACGTAGTTCTCCTAGGCCATGCCTCCTCTAGCGTCTGCAGCGCAGGTAAACACAGCAGCATGGCAGCAGAAAGTGGCTATACCTCCTCTGGCTGTAACTGCATAAACAGCAAAACAACCCAAACTACGCAAAAGATGATCAAAGAAGAAATCAAGCCCGAGTGAACATAGCTAGTTTACATTGTCTCCTCTGGAGAGACCTGCGGGACCGCCTCGGACTAAATTTGGACACGAAACTAGCGGTAATCTTTCAGTTATTGTTCTGTATATTTTGTTAGCAGTGCATTACTTTGTTATAATTTCATCAGTGATTGTTGTACAGCTTATAAGAAGTTGTGCTAATGCTAATGAATGACTACCTGCTCTGTCGCCATCTCCGATGCATGTGTCTACGTCACTTCTGAGTGTTATTATAAGATGCATGGGCGGGTCATTCGGCACAGGCGTCAAATGCGTCATTTTTTTTAACACAATTCATGAATTATATTAATTAACGTTTACTTTGACAGCCCTAAAAATTACATAATATTTATTTGAGCATATACTGCTTTATTACACACAAAAAATGTAGATCGCGTTGTATGACCTTGGTCTGTGAAATGTGCTGAATACAGTACATAAAGATGACAGTTAGTTGACTAAGGTGACTAAGGCTGCCATCAACATCTGGAGCAGCGCCATGGATGGAATTGGGTTTTATTTTTGCAGTCCTTTGTCCTGGATCTGGATGTGTGTGTTCGGTTGTCGTTGAAAAACTGAAAAAAACCTGACATCCACCGTCATATTTCTGTCTATTTCACATGGCTACATTACATTCATGCAAATGTATGCATGTTAGAATAACTTGTATTCTCCTGAATCCAAGACACCGTCAAACAGACTGTCTCCATTGTGCTCCTGTTTTTTTCCATTGTTGGTTTTTTTCATCTCCCGCCTTTTGTCACGACTTCTTTGTCAATTTTAATCAATTTAAAGTATACATTTTGTCCTGGTGCTCCTGCGTTCTCTTTGCATTGACACGATCACAAATATAGTGCCCATAAGCAGGTGTGCGCTCGTCTGTTGAAGCCTCTGTGTTAATAGCTCGCAGAAGGGTGAAAACACGGGGAAGAGAGGCTCTCCTCAGTCTGTACAAGTGGCCTGAACAGATGGAGCCAAGATGGTCCACAATAGAATAGGGAGAGATTGGAGAGAAACATATTACAAATGAAGTCCTTGAACTCGAGTGAAGGCTCAGTCTACACAGACCAGAGGTGATCATGTGCATACTGTAAATGTACAGTTTTGTTCTGTCTTTTAACTAAAACTATAGAAGGCAACTGATTGTAGCTCATTCTTTTGGCTCAATCTTTTGAGCTGAAAGGGGCATTTGTATCTCAAAGTTATGTCATGAAAAAAAAAAATGCATCCTGTTTACCACTTATTTATTAAAGTCCTTTCCTCTGGCATAACCACCATCAGTAAGGGCATGGTCACACTTGTTGGTTCAATTCACTCTAGCTGGACTGGTTGTTGGGGAAAAATGTTTCACAGATCTGTTTTTTTAATGAATAGTTTTGGAAGTACATATACTTAACATATTTACCTTTTGGCTCGTCTTAATTTTGTGGCTTTTTCTGTTTCTATATCTAGTTTATTTCTGTCATTATTTTAATAAAATGTAAAACTCTAATTTTAAAATTCAAATGTAGCTATTTTCGGTTGCTTTCTTTCTGAGGCAGTTAAGATAAGAAGATAAGATAAGAATTCCTTTATTTGTCCCACAGTGGGGAAATTTTGACGTTGCATCGCACATATAGGACAGTAGTAAGAGCACACAGGGAGCACACACAATATATACACTATATACAAATAAGTTAAAGCCTTTTTTGAGAGTGCTGGTTCTGGACTGATTTTGGACTGGTTCTAGTTTGGCTTGGTTTTCCGTCAGAGAAGAGTGAGTGCTACAGTAGCAACGCACCCATTGTTTTGGCTCTATTTCAGGGAATGTCAACCGGTTTTAGCACTTATTATAAATTCCTAATAATCTGGTGGAAAACAAAACATTTCTTGGGGCAATTTCTGAGAATTTCATTGGTTTGAATGTGAGCAGTCAAAATTCCTGCTAAGAGAGTTCGAGTATTTTCATAATTCTAGAGTCCTAGTTGTCCCAATCCTAGGGGGCTTGTGCTAAGTGTACTGGGTGCAGCTCTGACTAACTCTCCCCTGACCCAGAAATGGATTAAGGGGAAGAAAATGGATGGATGGATGGATAGTGTCCTAGTGTTAGTACTGGACACATGTTCACTTGTTTAGTGGTTTTACATCCATAAATATTAAAGCCTTTTTGGCCCAAGTGAAGGAGAATGGGTCCAGTTAAAGTGAATCAGACAAACAAGTCTGGACTCTGAATAGCTAAACCAATAAAGAGAGAATTTGAATCAATCATAAAGAGTAATGCTGGGTGGTTACTATGTCCATCCAAAGCAGTCAGATATTGTAGAAAACTAAATGCCACAACATCACAACATCAAACAACATTTTTGAAAATATAGATTGAATAGCATAGTCTGCGAGTTGCTCCTCACCTTGAAGAAAGCCATGGTCGCCCCATCTTCCACCACGCCATACTCGATCTTGGTCTGCTTAGCCAGGTCGTCAGCAGAGTCTATGGGCGACTCCATGCGCTCCACAGTGAGGAAAGCTGCCAGGTTAGCCGTGTACGAGGAGATGATGATGAGCGTAAAGAACCACCAGATCCCCCCCACGATCCTGGTGGACAAGGCTTTGGGCATGAGCTCAGAGCCTGGGCACAGGGCAGAGGAAAAGATGAGGCCATGGGTATGCTTTAGGCGCCTGACGCAGAGGACAGAGTGGTCAGAGGCATGGAGAAAAATATGTTGTGTATTAGTAAAATTATAGAACGTAGTAGATAAGTACAATGACTTTGTTACTACCTGGGATCCATCCTTTAAAACAGCACCCTCTCCATCAGTCAGTTATACAATTGCAAAGTTCTCTCTGTGTCTGAGTATATGGTATAGTTGTATTACCACTTTTTATATTTGATTAGCATTTAATAATACAATTTAATTACCACATATAAAACTCTGCAATCCAAAGACAAGGTGTGCAGAGGACAAGCATTAGAAAGTGTTTCAACAATCGTTCATTTTGGGATGATTTCTCAGCATTTACCAGTTACTATGGTAAAACATGTAATTATAAAAACAAACAAAAAACAAGACTATATCAACATATTCATGTCAGTATCTTCTTGCGATTGCCTTGTTTGCTGAGATTGTAGAGTCTGTGGTCCCTGCACATTTTCCGCTGTGTGTTCAACAAGTTTGCCTCTGGGCCTTGTTTGTTTGACACAGACAGTGATGGATGAGACTCATAGGAAAACTTCCCATATTAGACTTTACAATTTAGAATCCATCCACTTTTCTTCTCACAGATGTTCAAATCTTGTAACGTCATGGCTAAATTGACAGTCCATGAACATTTTAAATCTTTTTTTTTTTTTTTCATTTGGTCTTTACCCACATTTTTTACTTTGACGAACCAACTATACCAACAACTTCATTATGGAACTCATTCTAGGTCCCAACTGTGACATGATTTTTCTTTGACCTCCAAAGTCAAAAGTCATTTCAATATATTGAAGACACTTACATTTTTAGTATATAATGCATAATGCTAAGGCAGAATACACTATCAAAAATATAATTAATTTGCTAAACCTTTTTATTTGTTATTTGACTATTTCGGTCTTAAAACCAATGTTAGGCCAAAATAATCATATGTCCTGTCACCTGATTAGTTTAGAAGTGAATTGAATGTTCCAGTGTTGTTGTGTTGCCCACTCGGTCTGTTCAAATGAAGATCTCCTATCTCCCTTCACAGAACACGCTGTAGACTGCCTACCTTCAGTCTAACTAACTGTGCAGAGTTCATGTCTGGTTGGGGCCGACTGTCATGTACCCAAGGCAGCGTCACAAGCCAGACGTCCCACTGGGTTCAGGGGGCAGAGCCAGGGGGCCACATGGGGGCGCTGTGCAGACTCTCACCTGTAGCACTGGACACATCTTCTCAACCAGAAAACGCTTTTGGATATAAGGTAAAACGCTATACTCAACTTTTCTTGTTTGTATTGATCAGTAATTTGGATTTTAAAAAAAAATATATATTTTGGGGGAACATTGGCATATTTCACTAGATTATCATGTTTTCCCTTCTCATGGACCCTCTCAAATTAGAGTGATTCATACATGTATGAGGAATTTAAAATATGCCATTTTACATTTGGCACCACCACTGGTCATGCCCACAGTTCATTATTTTGTTCAAGCCGGTTTACAGTGGCACAAAGTGCAGGCACAAACCGTTATGGCAAGAATGAAACCGAAGTGAGTGGACTTGTTTCTTGTTCATTATTGTTTGTTACTAACAGATATTGGTACTAAAAACTAGCACTGATATGTTGGTCATGTTATTTGTTGCTAGTGAATTCAGGAAGTTACTACACTGTTCGGTCACCGAGGATTTTCTATATAGACTATTCCATTTAGTTCATATTTCAAAATATGAAAATTATTTGTATTTAACAATGATATGTACATGAAAAAGAACCAAACACAAGAACTGTTCACACATCTGTACTTAATGCCCTGCCATCATCTGTGAACTAGTGTACCAGGGTACTTCAGGATGAACAGAAATGTCACTGTGTTCTCGGTACACAGCTGACACAGCTAATCCTGCCTGAACCTCAAAATATCTCAGGACTAAAGTTGCTGATTGTTGATGCCAAATGACAAGAAATTAGTGACAAGTTTTTTTAAATATTCATAGACATTAGTAAACATGCAGCACGTCATGCGGCTTGCTGAAGATTAGTCTCTTTTACGTCGGGTCGTTTACAGCAGAATGAATCAATAATAATTACATCCTAGATGCCAGGCAGATGACCATATTTTGCAGTTGTCTTGAATCTAACATGCAGTTAATAATGTTTTGGTGTCGACACCGTCAGAGATGGGGCAGTCTAGTTGAGAAGATGTTGCTTAGTTTGGACCACAGGCAGAGTCAGGGTTAGAGTTTCACTGCAGGCATTCACACTCAGTCATCCCAGGCCTTCTGCACACTTACCTCATCAAGTCCAATACATGTACGTATTATTGATAGACAATCAAGCAGCAACTTCAACACACTAACAATGTGCATGAGGTTAATAGTTTAAATCTTGATTTCACAAGTTTTTTTTCTTCAAAATCTGATAGGAACACGCTCTTGTCTTAATCAGAAGACAATAAAAAATACGATATGTTTTGCTCCATATGTAGTCCATATGTAATTTAAGGAACCAAAGGTAATCTGTGTCTGATCCCAGAGTCTATCATTAAGTTCTACTGTACACTTGTTTTTTTTTTTTTTTTTATAATAACATGACTATTCAGGGTTTCAGATTCCAAATGTGCCGTCGTCTGAATAACTTGATAATTGTCTATTAGTAACACGAGTGGCCTTTTGCACAGATCACATGCAAATCATTGACAGTCAGCCATCTTGTTTACATTCGTCTCCTCTCAGAGCTCCATGCACAGAGCCCCCATGCACCTTGGGCCAAAGCGGGGCCCCCAGGAGACAGTGGGACAGGGGGGCTGGGGGTGGACTGCTGAGGCCACTACCTTGCTGCATGAGAGCTCCGACTCCAAACCAGAAACTATTGAGCAGCGTGAAATTGTTCTCCACCACGTCCGAGTCGGGGTTGCAGGGGTGCGGGTTGTACCACTCATAGGGACTGAACCTGGGGACAGAAAGAGGTTTGTCACAGAGTTCAAATGGAGAGGAACCAACATGGACGACATCCTGAGGAGAGAAGAGAGACGGAATACAGGTTAGACATACAAAAACCAGCTACGATAATTATATTTCAGGTTTCCTTGTATACAGAGTATCCCTGGTTTTGAAAAGAACACAAAGACCAAAGAACACATGAAGAATGTAAAGAAAGAGTTGTGTTTTTTTTTTAAGTTCAACTGTTTTTCTCAGTATTTTATGAGTCTCAAAAACGCGTCTTACAGTATGTCTGAAAATTCCTATAGACATTAATGAGAAAATATTACAACCAGCTCATATGTTGACTTTTTTTGTTGGGAATGGGACCATGAACTTTTGACGAAAGATTGTTCAGCTGCCCTTCACCACAACTTTTAACTATAGGCTCTTTGGAATGGGAGTGATGTCACATGAAGGCAACGTATACAGCTCTAAAGGCCATAACAATGTAAACTGTTCCTATAAGCAATCACCTGCTAAATAATAGTATCAACATAAATTATTCTGAATGAGTTTTTGATTGTATATTTTAGTCCGCCACACCCACATGTAAAGTACTATGTTGTCCCACTGAAAATTTACACAACATTTTTAGTGGCTTTATTAACTGATTTTTAAGTAGGATTTTGCCGTGAGTAACCCATTAGTCTAAACAAAGCCGTGTGGACGATTAGGCCTATTCCTCTCTCTTGGGCCTTTTTCAATTTCAGTGTGAGACAATGGTTTGGGGAGTGGGTTTGCACATGCGGCAATCGCTCTGCACAAGTGTCGCCTGGTGGGCGTGCTCGTATCAAAAGCAATTCCCTCTGTAATTTAATCATAAAATAACTGCATTGTCGCAGGAGAAAAGAGCTAATAATCCTCATAATCTTTGAGAGGCATTAATATTCAGCTCATCAAACGCCAGCTCTCTTCTCTCTCCGCCGCTCCTCCCCAATCATCCATCTTTTCCTATTGCCTGTCACGGTACAGACACGCGAGTGAAACATTAGATTAAATATAATGCATGTACTTTGTGTTGAGCTATAATATAAGAATAACATACTTTTTTGTTCTTATCTTGTAAACTGTGATTAGTGCTTTATACCACCAGGCGTTTACGTGACAATAAAGTATACAGGGATGTCTGATGAAGCAGGTGGTCGGGGAAAACGTATAATTTAACTCTCGTAATATAGTAAATAAAAATGCACTCATAAAGAAGAATACCACAGACAGCATGTAAGATATTTTTACATCATATTTGTTCTCAATCTTTTACTATTTAACCTTTTCTAATCAAAGTTTAACACAGAATTATTCTTATTTAGAAAAAAAAAATATTTGTCATTACGTCTGCTGCTCACTGTGATCATCTATTTTTATGATTTCTATAATAACACAACGGATAACATGGTATCTGTAGGAGATTTCTGACTATAGTGAACTAACTGTCTTTTTAAAATAACATCACATGTTCTCTAAATATAAATCCTCAGAGTGCAAATAATGCAATTCCGTCTTTAACTCTCTTCTCCTCGAGCCGCACAGTCCCCACTTATTCCCCTTTAAATAATACTGACATTACATTAGAAGAGGTTGATTGGGTGACAATTAGTTATCCCAACCTGATATGGAGAGGAGCCGGAGCGATCTTGACATAAACCATTTGATGCACATGCAAAAGAGCTGTGCTAATCGAAACAGAGTGCATTATGGGAACTGGTTACAGAGCGGGCCTTTCAACGCCGCCCAAGTCACAAGTGATAACATTGACGTGGGGATAGCATGTGGGTCAGAGGAAGTACAAGGATCGTACTGCCTTAAAAGACACATATCGACGGGGTATGCATCATGACTGGTGCAGAACTGGGGTTGAGATCACTGAATTTTAGCTTTGAACACATTGTATTTCTTAACTGAAACTGGAAACTCAAATAACAATCTAATCTGAGGCTCATTCTGTTCACTAATTGGAACTAAAATAGTGAAATATGAAATCTATATTATAATCATCATCAATACTACATTTGATTTGAACGTGTTTGTCTCATATCTACAAGAAAAATAAAGTTCATGCAATGCTAAATTCAACATATACGCCCAATTTGACTATATTAAGTTTAGATTCTCAAAATTGGGGTAATAACAATGAACACCAAAAATGGATCATTTCCAGCAGTGAAGTTTAAGAAGCTTAACGTTCTTCTCGCTCAGTCTTGTCCCCCCACATCAGCCACTGGCTTTGCAAGCACAATAATAGTATATTACTTTACAGTTAATTTGGTAAAGTTGTGGCTTTGGGAAATGCATGTTAGAACCAAATCATGAAATGACTGAAATTAGAAGCTTTTTTGATAGTGTGACGGACACGATATACAGTATAACACAGGCATGTCCAAACTCAGGCCCGGGGGCCAAATGCGGCCCTCAGTGTCATTTCATGTGGCCCTCTGCCTTGCTAACCTAAAATACTCTTGGAGATCATAGACACAAGTTCACTGTGTCATCCATCCAACTTCAGCTCAGCCAATATAGACCTTGTTCTAAAGCCCAGTATGTCGCTGACTTTATTTGCACATACTGTGGTTTTTGATTGTGTCACTTCCGTTAAAGGTGCTAATACAGCTGATGAGATGGCAAACATTTGTCATTCAACCAACTTCAGCTCCGTTATAGATTATCAAAAAGCTCAGAACAGCCCGACGCCAATGAAGACAGCTTTTCACTCCGTGATGTCAGCCCCAGGACTAGTCTGGTGAAATAAAGTGGCCCTCTTATTAAAAAGTTTGGACACCCCTGGTAAAACATGATTCTGGGTTCATAATAAAGCTGTTTTGCAATGTTTGAGAGCGCTCCACTTTCAATAGATGTACTCTATATTCAAATGAATGTTTCGTCTCGTCCTCCTTGTTTCTTATCAGCCATCTCCGTCACCGTATTGTTAACAATCTCTATGGCAACATTATGG
Organism: Knipowitschia caucasica; assembly: GCA_964034765.1. NCBI lineage: Eukaryota > Metazoa > Chordata > Actinopteri > Gobiiformes > Gobiidae > Knipowitschia > Knipowitschia caucasica. The sequence goes on from OZ035829.1 coordinate 17,324,343, forward strand.
CCCGATGTTGTCTGAAAAGAGCGTACTTAAATAACACAACAAAAACATGTTTTTGGTACATTTGACATGGAAATCCAATGTTATTTTCAAGTAAATATCATAGTTTTAATCCAAAGGAAAGATAATCAGCAGAATGTTTATATATTCTCTACACCGCTTTTTGTGATTGTGAAGCATATGAAGCAATTGTCAAATACAGAGAGAAAAAGAGAAATTGAGACTTGAAACAATTAATTTCAAGTCTCCATTCTAAATAATTTAGAATTTTGAATAAAAATCCTCCTCCTCATTGCAACTAATTTTAAACAACATTACTGATGTTGTTCCAAGTAATTGTGACGAAAGCCTTAAATATGTTTAATTAAGAATGCAATCAGTTCATAAAATGAGACTGACTAATTCAACAGAATAACGATCAAATCGAACAAAACCATATTACCAAAACTGTGGCGTAATCCAGTTTCTCCATAGCTGTTCCTGAGACAATCCTACAACATGGCCGCCCCACTAGCTAACAGGCTTTGTTATTCTAACCGTGTTAGCGACTCCTACATGTAGTTCAAGGACCTCTAAACGCCTCACCCTTCCTTCAGACAAACCTTGAACCTGAATCAATCCTGGTCTGTGCTTTCACCTCAGATTTGCTTGGCTTGTCTATTTTCAAAAGAGGTGAAATGGTTCGCTCGCCCTGCCCATGACACTGGCGACTTTTGTACTCCCATTACACCACTTGTTTACGCCATTTGAAGTTCAATTACCACCTGCTATACGAATAATGAAGCAGTCGTCATTCTGAGCAGACAGACAGGGATTTAACATATCCTTTAATCTCCTTCTGGTTCTGTTTTGGTTTGCGTTTATACTGCTCTCAAGAAGTTGAGTTTAAAGTAAACACTTTATAACCAAGCTCTCCTATAACGTGTGTGATTGTCTTTGCTAACGCTAAATGTTTGCCCATTACAGAACAGATAAAAGTAACAGATCCCAAACTTTTCTGTCAACACCTGTTCCAAAAGGTGCTTTAATATGAGATAGCCAAGAATTGCCGGACGTTGTGGCATTATTTAGTAATTCCTTAAGCTAGAGTTTTGAACACGCTGGAACCGACAGCACGTCTTAAGTAGTTCGGAGCCAGCTGTTGTTTTGTACTTTACAATTGTTTTTTTTCTTACTTTTTTTCTACCTGTAAATGTTACTTTTATCCAGTATTTATCCTATGGGGGATCAATAAAGTATCTATCTATCCATCGTTCTATCTAGAGTTGGCCTACCTAACTGTATATAAACACAATGTGGCTCTAAATATTTGCAACGAGTACTCAGATATAGCACAGAAGCACCGACACAATGATAGCATTGTTAGCTTTTTAGAGTGATCAATTTGATTTTTAGGCCCGAGCCCCAACCGGGGTAAGGGCCTATTGCTTTTCCAACAAGTAATGTCCGGGCGAAGCCCGGACATTCGTTCCCCAAGCCCGACGGCGCGTGTCCAGACACTGACAAAACAGTGCCGGAGGCACTGAATGGCTTTGCTCCTGCTGTAGTACACTGTGTAATCAATGGGGTCCTATGGGGGGTGGGTGACCTCATGATGGCGAGGTGATTGACGAGCGTATCAGCGCTCGTCAATCACCGAGAACCCAATAGTTGCGTTCGTCTGGTCGTTCGCTTTAAAACGACGTATCATTTGTATTATAGGTTACGATGGAAACCTATATTGTTTTTGCTCGAAGATTTAAAAAAAAAATTCCTTGGTTTATTTATTTATTTCTTTCTTTCTTTTTTCTTCTGCGCTTTGAACCTTAATTTGACCCCCTGAACATTGATGAAAAGTTGTGAAATTTTGCCCAAAATTCAGAACCGGCGAAAAATTAATTTTTTTGGTGTTTATTTTTATGGGACTAAAAAAATGTCAGAACAGCGCCCCCTACAAAAGTCAGTTTACATTGCGCCTATGGGAGGGGGTCGGAGGTCAAGTTTGTCGTAGAGCCACGAAATTCGGTACACATGTTCCTCAGGTCAAGACATGAAAAAAAAGTTATTATGGCTCCGCCCCCTGACAAACAGGAAGCTCATTAATTTAATTGGAAAATGGAAAAATGAAAATTGATATTTTTCACACATGTCGGCTGGAAATTATCTCCTCCTCGGCCGTTTCACCGATTTGTCTCAAAATCGCTCCACATGGTCTAAACCCATGTCCCATCTATTATTGAATATAGAATTTGGATCAGTTAAACGTTGTCCGAGCAGCGGAGCGGCAAAATGTGACATTTTTTTCCCAATTTTTGACTAAAGTAAATTTGCTCCCGTTTGCACAAACAAAGTCGGATTTGCACAAAATTTTAATCCATTGTTCAGCTCCAGGGTCTAGGTCATTTGAAAGTGGAAATATTGAAATTGGCTCATTAGCGCCCCCTACAGACTATGTCAAAGTTTTACATGGGCTTTTAAAATTTAGTTTTGTCAAAATGTTTGAAATTTTGCACATAATTCTGTTTTGTCATCTGGATTCAAAAAGTCAATGACAACATATGATTATTTTTTTACCCTGTTGCCGTGGCGACGACCAACACTCCCCTGTCTGTGTCTATGAGAAAATCGTTAAATCTCTGAAAAGTACACCTCGCTCAAACATCAAACCAGCCGCGGCCGTTTCACTAATTTGTCTGAAAATCTTCCACATGGTCTCAACACATGGACCATCAATAGTTGCATATAGAGTTTTAATTAGTCAAACGGTCTGAGCGTGACAGACCCCCAAAGTGTGGTCATTTTCATAGAGAGGTGTGAAGTTCTCATGTTATCCAATGGAGACTGTATGGACACACTCACAGATTGTTTGAACAAACAGGAGCACATTCACAAACTCTGATTTGCACTAAACTTGACTCTGTTGTTCAACTCCTGGGCCTAGGTCACATGACAGTGTGAACAATGACATTGGCCCATTAGCGCCCCCTACAGGCTGAGTAAAGGTTTACATGGGGATACAGGTATTTAGGTTTTGTTGTTTGATCTCATATTTGACCCACTGAACAAACACAAAAACTCACCAAACTTTGCCACAAGTTTTTTTCAGGCATAAAGTGTATTATTTTGGTGTTCTTTGGTATAACACTAAAAAATTTAAAATGTAGGGGGCGCTATTGTACAACATTAAATGCCACCATTTGCACATACAAAGTCCGATTTGCACAAAATTTGAAATGATTTTTCAACTCTTGGGTTTGGGTCAACTGAAAGTGGGAATCATGATATTGCAACAATAGTGCCCCCTACAGACTGATACAAGTGTTACATGGAGAGACTGGGGTTTACCTTTTCAATAGAGACACACAATCACTGATCATAGTAATTCAAAATGCACAGTGTCGCTCCCATCAGGGCAGTGGGAAAATGGCGCGTCAGCGCCACCTCCTTTGCGCGGTGCGGCGAGGGCCGTTAGATGCCGCTTGCGGCTTTAATTTATTTTGCTTCAACTGGACACCTGAATTTCTCCTACAGGGATCAATAAAGTTTCTATCTATCTATCTATCTAAATACATACAAATTACACTAGATAATAATGTTGTCCACAGTGACCATTGTTTTATTTATTGTACAACTTTTGGACAGCACTCAAAACTGCTTAACCCCTACTGTATTTCGCTAACTATTGCTCTTATTTGAACAGGTGAAGCAGCCGTAGACACATAGAGCTTCAAACTCGATTTTAGATCAAAGACAAAAACAGAGGAGAGGATGCGGCATACAGCTTAACCTCTCTCTCCTGCTGCCATTTTGATCCAATTACGCGGCCGTACATTATCGGAGGTCATCGGTGCTTCGGAGGAGAAACTTCCAAACAAGGTCAGTTCAGAGATAAGCGTCGCGGGAAAATAGGAAACGGGCCGACAGACAAAGACGCGTTTATCTGTGATGGGGGCGGGTCGTTCAAGAGATGAAAGGAGAGATACGCCAATGTCACAAGAGACAACACTCCGGCAAACGCTCCGAGGGTGATTGGCAGGTGGGGGGACGAATGGAAATAGGTTATCACCGCACACGTTATAGCAAAATAGTAAAGAACAATCATTGGTGTTTGTGGTCCTCTAGTGTATGTTTTAGAGAACTGCCAAGAATGGTCATGTTTTTCTTCAAAGGACTATCAGCTCTCAGCTAATCTACAACCAAATCTACCCTCATATTTATTCTCTAATATATTCAAAGCAAAAAACATATCTAAGTATACAAACTCGTAGGTAGCCCATCACCACCTACTGTATGGACCTTCCATCACTGTGGAGTGAGCGTGTAGTACAGGGGTGTCCAAACTTTTTAGTAAGAGGGCCACTTTAGTTCACCAAACTAGTCCTGGGGCCGACACCACGGACTGAAAGGCTGTCTTGACTGGCATTGGGCTGTTCTGAGCTTTTGGATAATCTATAACGAAGCTGAAGTTGGCTGAATTACAAATGTTTACCATCTCATCAGCTGTATTAGCTATGGAAGCCCGTTTCCGCCATGTAAAAAAAAAAAAAAAGCCTACAGAAAGTCAAAATTTCGACTTTTAAAAGTCAAAATTTCGACTTTTAAAAGTCAAAATTTCGACTTTAAAAGTCAAAATTTCGACTTTAAAAGTCAAAATTTCGACTTTAAAAGTCAAAATTATGAGTTTTCAACTGCGCATGTGCAGTTGAAAACTCGTGTGTGTTGTTGTCTGGAACGGTCTCTGGACGTCCTTCACCTGCAGATTATGTGAAGATATTGCCGACAGTGACCACTGCATCCTTGAAGTAGCCAGAAATAATGTTGTTTGATTGATTCTGTAAAACGTTCCTGTTTAAGCCCCAGACCGCGGTCGTAGGAGGCAGGGAGGAGCTGTCTTTTTATTTATTTATGTTAAATTCAATTTACATATATACAGCATTTAAATCAAACGACTTCTTATTTCGACATAGTAACAAATAATGTGAGCAATACGTTTTTTATAATAAATCAAAGGAAAATGAGCCATCGAGACATTCCAATCCAATCTGCTATAGACCACTCTGACCAGACGATGGCGCTGAGAGGGGTCCACACGGAGCGAGTCTTTCCACGGCTGAAATGATGCGCTTTCTACGTGTTGAGTACGGGGTTTTATTCATGCATCTATAATGGGTTTATCTATTTCTAACCCTTTTCAAAGACCCTCACTGTTATCTGCGGAGTTATTTCTCCGGATTGTTGCTAAAAGAGTCGTGGGCTTTATTTTGTCACAATAAAATAATCAGACAAGGTATTTATTCCCTGTATGTCTCTGTGTTCTTGCTCATACGCCAACAACTTTACCCGCACGCTCCATCAGCTCACCCCCGCATGCACGCAAACACGTCACATACTCTTCAATGCACTGATCGCAATTCCAAAAGGGTATTATTGTCAGTGCCCGTGACTGTGGTTCTCCTGCCTCTGTCTGTGGTTCTCCTGCCTCTGTCTGTGGTTCTCCTGCCTCTGTCTGTGGTTCTCCTGCCTCTGTCTGCGGACCTCCCCTCACTGTCCAGTAATCGCGAACGGTCTCTCTGTCAGTCACAATATTATTCACTGCATTTCTGGTGCATCCATCGATAGCCGTGATACTGACCAGATGTCACCAGTTGATGCTCAATGACTTTGAACAGCCACATGTGTTTTATTATTAATCTTCCACAGTCCGTTTAGGATAAACTAAATAGAGGCTTCTGAAGCGGATTCTAATCATAAACGGAGAGACCGTTTGCATTTTAACGCGATTACTACCACAACATTATTGCTGCTACTTCATGGATGTGGTCACTGTCTGTAGGCAAAATCTTCACATAATCTGCAGGTAGAGGATGACCCATGGTCATAGATCTATAACAGGGATGACCAGAGACCGTTCCAGACAGCAACACATACGAGTTTTCAACTGCACATGCGCAGTTGAAAACTCGTAATTTTGACTTTTAAAGTCAAAATTTTGACTTTTAAAGTCGAAATTTTGACTTTTAAAGTCGAAATTTTGACTTTTAAAAGTCGAAATTTTGACTTTTAAAGTCGAAATTTTGACTTTCTGTAGGCTTTTTTTTTTTTTTACATGGCGGAAACGGGCTTCCATAATTAGCACCTTTAACGGAAGTGACACAATCAAAAACCACAGAATGTGCAAATAAAGTCAGCGACATACTGGGCTTTAGAACAAGGTCTATATTGGCTGAGCTGAAGTTGGATGGATGACTCAGTGAACTTGTGTTTATGATCTCCAAGACTACTTTGGGTTAGCAAGGCAGAGACCACATAAAATGACACTGAGGGCCGCATTTGGCCCCCGGGCCTGAGTTTGGACATGCCTTGCATAGTCACTCTCATTCTTTGAAAGGCACTATATAAATAAAGGTTACTTACTAACTGTATTCATAATTGAATGACTAAACATGTCTTAACAAGAAGTCTGGACACCACGTTAGTGGAGGAAAAGGGAATTTGTTAGTATGTATTTGTAGGTTTTTATAAATCAATGTTTATGCATAGAACAAAATTAGAGTTGATATTTAATTTAGTATTAGTGACATTTAGCGTTAGCTTAGTTTGCGTTGGTGAGTTTACCTGAAGAGCTAATCTGACGCTAGCATGTTAGCATGGGCCCCATTCATACAGACAGCAGGCAATCGGACCAGCAAGGACACAGCTACATGCAGACTCAAAAGTGAAATGTACTAAAACATATACAGTATGTATATTTAAGTCTGAGTTCATTCTGAAACCTGTTTGGCAGTCGGTCTCAAAATGTTTGGTGAAAAAAGCACATCCACAAATGACAAAGATGAACAAAGATTACATTTCTTGGCTGTGAAACAACTTCCAATTGGTGTCAGCACATAAAAAACATCTATTATAATAAAAAGGATATTCCTTTGGTTTTCTATTTGTTTCCTTACAATATTAGGCTGTTAGTGAAAAAGTAGTCCCAACATTTTTTGAGAAATATCTAGTGACCCTCCTTAAATACATGTTATCAATACCATTTTGTTTTTACTTTCTTTTGACCTTATTCCATTTCGATTGGTTGTAGATGTGTGTGATGTATATGTCCAAAACCATCATGACCAAATCATGATCTGACCACGAGTAGCCTGTAAGCTCTGAAACTCCCAAGAATATTTTCACTTCCCCCAAAAAAGTACTTTTCCATTCTCTGCATAGAAATCTGTTGACAGTCAAAACTTTTATTTTGGCGAGGCTTGTGTTGCCGGCAGGTGAAATGTCCACCCACGAACATCTGGATGGCTGTTTGCAGTTATATGTGGCAATCTACATCAATTTCTCTTCCAAAAACACAGCAATAACCACAGAGAGATATTCGGCTCACTGCAGGGAACATGTACGAACAGTTTGACAAATGAAACTAGAAACCAATGACAACCAAAACATTAACAGTTACTGCAAAATCCCATAACTGTCTCTGCAAATGAAAAAGATGAAGTTACATTATTTGGTATTGTGCTTTACTTGATATAACATACTGCTACAGGAGAACTATTCCCGTAAGGACTTGTATCTAAAATCCTATGCTCAATATTAGTGCCCTACATTTCTGTGGGGTCTTTGTATTTGGGTTGTAATTCCACAGCAAAGTAAAAATGCAATCACATATGTTCACATATTTTCATTTGTTTTCAAAAACTGTCTAAGTTCACCCAACACTCAGAGCTTTGAGTTTCCCTTGGACATGCAGCTGCAGTGTGGCATGCATCAACAACAGAGAAAGAGAGTGCGAGAGAGAGTGAGAGAGAGTGAGAGAGAAGGAGTCAGTGAAAGAGTCAGTGTTAGTTCTGACAACCTATTTTCGTCCAGTTTAAATCAAAATGTACCCAGATTTACTTTACTACTAGATACGCTAAAGTCAGCTTGAGTGAACATGAAACTCCTCTTTGTTCATGTAATTTCTTTGTGGGACATTCATGTGTTCTTAGGATTTCGGTTTAAATAAAATTGATTTCAGTGTTTAAATGAAAATATTTTTGTGTTCATTATTTAGGTGAAAACTTTTATTTTGAAGGTATTTAGGGAGATGTTTGTACCAATTCAAAAGGTAATGTGTACAAAAATAATTGGGGCCAACCATGTGTTCTCTTCTCTTCTCTTTTGCTACCCGGCCGCACACGCTCAGTGGCTTGTGGAGTCTGTTTATGTAGCCGGTTGGCACTTACGCCGAGTCTTTCTGATTTCATCAAAAATAGAAGAGCTGCAAAAGCAGCAAAAGTCTTGTTATTTTGCTGAGTAAATGGTGAAGAGAAGAGTGGACAGGCCAAACACTAGGCGAACTACAGGAGAGGATCATAATAAAACTAAGAGTGGCCCAGTGGAAAACACAATTCTTCCAGAGAGGCGGGACTTCCGTGATAAAACTACAGTAAATTCTATGCCGGTTAGGAAAAAGTAAATTGTAAATGCAAAGTAACACATTTCCATTAACTGACTTTCATGATTGCTTATTATTTTGTATTCCTATACATTTTTTATTTTGTTTTCTGAGCAGTTAGAGTTATAATTAGGGCTGGGCAATAAATCGAATTTAGGCAATTAATCGGCTTTTGAAAAAAATGTATTTGTGAAAAATTTGAAAATTGTGAAATCGAATGAAGGATATTGTGAGAGTTCCATCAGCACAGGAATTATACATAACAATATCAGCACAGTCTATGCAAGACTTGTATAATACTTATTGGGGGAAACAAATTAAACATAGTTTCTGAACTTTCATTTTAATCGGAAAGATCAAAAAATATCGTTCAAAGCAGGAAATAAAATTGAGATTTTACTTTTTTGCCATATCGCCCAGCCCTTGTTATAATACAAAGCATACATTATTATAGTATAATTTTCTTTCATTCATAATTAGTCTTTTAGTATTCTTTAAAAACAATATTGTCAGTTGACTGAGTGGCTAAGCTCTAGATTCTATTCAGCTTTTGTCAGTGTAAATATGACGTCGATAACCATGACATGTTTGTTGACAAAATTAACACTGAGAGTGCAGAGATTAACGCAGGAAGAGGGAGGACTGGACACTTACCCAAACCATGTGACAATACCGTATAAACAGTTAGGTGCATATTCTGAGCCAGCTTAGATGACAGTTGTAGCCTCTGTTGTGTTGGAGTGATCATATGGCCAGTAACATCCGAAAAGACACGTGTGTTAGCTGTAAAACTGTGGGAGGCTCGCTGAAGGAGACTTTCAAAGTTTTAGAGTTAACGTGAAACCTCTCAGTCTGGGTTTGCTCCACCATGCTTCAACTTTATTCTCCTTGCTTATAATTGTTGGAATGATTTGTAGCTTTGAAGTAAAGGGTGGACCACAAATTGCTGATCAGAAGTATGATTCTCTTCTATGTTGGTACTTCTACTTGATTCTGTTTGAGAATCAAGTAGAGTTTCTGTTTGAGTTTAGCTTTCAAATCTCACAGACTCTATCAGCCTGTCTAACACTGAAGCATTAATAATGTGTTTTGTTTATTGGAGCAATTACATTATTATTTGCATATAACAGGTCAATTTGCACTATGTATGAGCTCAAATGGATTAGGTGATGTAATTTTAATAACAATAGGCCTCAAAGTTTCTGAAGCACTGAAAATAAGGTATACATGACTGAAAAGCCTGTGTTCCGATGCAGGTAGTCCCCAATAACAGTAGTACTAGCAGCGTATTGTAATATTAAATATGTAAAATTCCATTGTGTATTAATCATTCATGAGATATCTGGGTTTTACAGCCAAATATAGATGTTGCTTGTCTATGGTAAAACACAGTCAAATGAAAGAAGTGCATATAAGGGTTATAGTTATACTCAATAATAGCAATGGTGTGTTTCAATATTAACTAATATATTGTACTTGTATGACTATTTGAGTGATGAAACTGAACAACTAGTCAGCAATCTGTGGTCAAAACTAGTTTGACTTTGGTTGACATTAGTCATAAGTCACACAAAGCCTTACAAACAGCTAGCACTCAAATTCAACGTGGAAATATCTTGATTCTTTCAAGGCTCTGGGTGGCTTGAAAACCTCCGCACACCAAAGCAAGTCCTTGAGCGCTGCTCCAAGGTCAGAGCCGACAACAACAACGAATAAAAGAATGCGAGATTAGGCTCAGCTGCGCTCTGCCCAAAGAAACGTGTCGCTTTGAAAAGATAATAACGGGGAAACAAAGACGGCTGGTTCATTTGCCGGTGGTTGTCGTCCTTGTGTGCGATTGAAGCATGGTGAGGCGAACCAGAGGAAAGACATTAAAGACACTACAGCGAGGAGAGCGCTTTCACACAACACAACTGCGACCGCTGCCCACACTCACAGACGCACTCATACGAACCTACAGGCCTAGAAGCTCAGGGTGGAGGCTGTGGATACCATTTAAACTGGAAATGAATGAGCTGCTCGCTGGATTCACGATTGTCAACTGGTCGACTGATCAGAAAGCTGGAATGCCATGTTAAAAATGTTGAATTCCATGTGGAATCAGATGGGACAAGTGATACAATCCAATAACCTCAGCTCGCCATATTATCGGACGCTTGAGGATACATGATGTGCCAATTGAAAAGTTGATTCTGCGCAAGCGAATAGGCAACAATATTCGCACAATGTATCACTGAATAGATATAAATTGTACATACTCGCCTGGTGCCCTATGGTGTACTTTTGCACATGTATTCCAATGTTGTTTTACTGCAAATGGCAAATAAACTGAATCTGACTTGGTCGATCAGAAAACAACAACACAATCCAACAGTGCTACATCGTTTCTACTTCTGGCATAATGAATCTAAGTTTAATAAGCAGTTCCTGGGATTAGTTTGAAGTTAGCTATGTTTTAGCTTGTTGTTAGTCAGACAGACCATGAGTGACACATCTTCGCTGTTGTGTGTGCATAAATAAGTCAAAGTAAACCAAAATCAAAATCCCTTTATGTGGGTCATGTTACCTGGCTATGACAAACAGCACACAACTGACACCCAAGTAAGCCAGCAGAATATACATCCAGATATCGGGCGATAGGGGGTTGAGGAAGGAGAAGACGCCGGGGTTGGTCCCGTTTGGCTTTCGGTACAGAATACTTATCCCCAGCGTCATGAAGGGCTTGGAGAAGTCGATCACCTTCTCGCGAATGTACGTGATGGACAGGGGAGCCACAGCCAGGTCAGCCCTCTGTAAGAAAAAAAAAACATGACGAGAGAGGAAAGAGGCCATTAGTTACAAAAGTGTCACTGGGTGGGAAAAGTGAACTCCACTGTGTGAAAAGGCTGTCACTCGTTTGTTTAAAATAATCAATAGTAAGCCAATATGAGTTGCATTTACAGTGCCTTGCGAAAGTATTCGGCCCCCTTGAACCTTTCAACATTTCGCCACATTTCAGGCTTCAAACATAAAGATATAAAATTTTAATTTTTTGTCATGAATCAACAACAAGTGGGACACAATCGTGAAGTGGAACAAAATTTATTGGATAATTTAAACTTTTTTAACAAATAAAAAACTGAAAAGTGGAGCGTGTAATATTATTTAGCCCCTTTACTTTCAGTGCAGCAAACTCACTCCAGAAGTTCAGTGAGGATCTTTGAATGATCCAATGTTGTCCTAAATGACTGATGATGATAAATAGAATGCACCTGTGTGTAATCAAGTCTCCGTATAAATGCACCTGCTCTTTGATAGTATCAGGGTTCTGTTTAAAGCGCAGAGAGAACCATGAAGACAAAGGAACACACCAGGCAGGTCCGAGATACTGTTGTGGAGAAGTTTAAAGCCGGATTTGGATACAAAAAGATTTCCCAAGCTTTAAACATCTCAAGGAGCACTGTGCAAGCAATTATATTGAAATGGAAGGAGTATCAGACCACTGCAAATCTACCAAGACCCGGCCGTCCCTCCAAACTTTCATCTCAAACAAGGAGAAGACTGATCAGAGATGCAGCCAAGAGGCCCATGATCACTCTGGATGAACTGCAGATAACTACAGCTGAGGTGGGGATGGTGTGTACAGGGTGATGAGCTGTGTTGCTTTTACGCCAAACATATCGTTTTGCATTGTGGCCAAAAAGTTTGATTTTGGTTTCAATCTGACCAAGCACCTTCTTCCCACATGTTTGGTGTGTCTCCCAGGTGGCTTGTGGCAAACTTTAAACAGACTTTTTATGGATATCTTTGAGAAATGGCTTTCTTCTTGCCACTCTTCCATAAAGGCCAGATTTGTGCAGTGCACGACTGATTGTTGTCCTATGGACAGACTCTCCCACCTCAGCTGTGGTTATCTGCAGTTCATCCAGAGTGATCATGGGCCTCTTGGCTGCATCTCTGATCATCTTCTCCTTGTTTGAGATGAAAGTTTTGGAGGGACGGCCGGGTCTTGGTAGATTTGCAGTGGTCTGATACTCCTTCCATTTCAATATAATTGCTTGCACAGTGCTCCTTGAGATGTTTAAAGCTTGGGAAATCTTTTTGTATCCAAATCCGGCTTTAAACTTCTCCACAACAGTATCTCGGACCTGCCTGGTGTGTTCCTTTGTCTTCATGGTTCTCTCTGTGCTTTAAACAGAACCCTGAGACTATCAAAGAGCAGGTGCATTTATACTTGATTACACACAGGTGCATTCTATTTATCATCATCAGTCATTTAGGACAACATTGGATCATTCAAAGATCCTCACTGAACTTCTGGAGTGAGTTTGCTGCACTGAAAGTAAAGGGCCGAAATAATATTGCACGCCCCACTTTTCAGTTTTTTATTTGTTAAAAAAGTTTAAATTATCCAATAAATTTTGTTCCACTTCACGATTGTGTCCCACTTGTTGTTGATTCATGACAAAAAATAAAATTTTTATATCTTTATGTTTGAAGCCTGAAATGTGGCGAAATGTTGAAAGGTTCGAGGGGGCCGAATACTTTCGCAAGGCACTGTATATCAGAAAGAGGTTGCTGGTTTGCTGCACAAGTCTGTTTAGAAGTATTGCCCAGGTGCTCTTCTGGTTGGGGATCAGGAAAGTCTTTGGAAAGGATAGAGTGCCTTCTCCCCCCAACTTTATAAAGGATTTTCCATAGAAACACTTTGCAGACCAGGAGTGTCTAAACCTTTTAGTAAGAGGGCCGCTTTAGTTAACCATGCTCGTCCAGGGGCCAACAACGTACAACTGTTTTGACTGGATTTGGGATGTTCTGGGTCTTAAAATGGGTTTCAAAAGGATATGATATGCCACCACCACCATTCAACATTAGTGCCATATGGGATTTTGTGACGCAATCAACAACAAATGTCAGTACATAGAAAATAAAGTTAGTGACTGGATTCCAAAAGGTTCTTAACATATAGCATGACTTTATGTGTGGATCTGAAGGTGGCCGGATGACACTGTGAAAGTACCTCAATGGCTACTTTGGCCTTAGTTTGGCCTTTAGAGAATGTGATATCCCAAAGGCTTTAAGAAGAACAAGTCAGGCATATTCTTTCATCTTAAAAGAAGACACGAACATACATTTTTCTAAATATAGCTATGATTGAATGGTAAAAAAAAAGATTTAAGATGACTCCACTGACGTCCATATTGAAAGGCCATTTTCCCCTGCTACATCACTGCAAATGTCATCACAACAAAGTGCACGAGGATAGTCAATATTATACAGGAGAGATACAGCTGAGAAGAGAAAAAACGGGAAAAAAGAGACGGCCATCATTCACAGACAGAGGAAGCATTTAGAGCCAATCAAATTAAGAGAACAGCGTCTTTAAACACTGCTGTGCCTGTCCGGGGCCACTTAGCTGAAATTTAATGCTTCACCGTTTCAGCCGATATCCACAAAGGGCTTTTTCTGTAGACGTGTCTCTGTGAATTATATTTAGACTGTCTTGTAAGGTACTGGGAATACAGTCAATATGGCCCAAGTAAGTGGAATTTTGATCTACTCCCAAGTACTGAATGATTATAGTGGATGTCAAATTATTAAAAGGAGACATTATGTAAAACATGACTTTTCACAGCTGTTGAAGTGGTTTTACCATCTTACTTACACAATCAAAGTTGTCTTTAGAGTGATTAATGCATGTTTGAGGGAGTTTAAATTGGTTTACATGCAGGAAAAGATTGCGCCCCTCTACTCCAATACCCATGACCACTAAACCTATCCCTTGCTTTTTACTTGACTTTGTTCGTCAATTTTCTTTTTGGTATTGGCCGACTGGCATAGTCATTATAGCTTAAAGAAACTAAGAATGTCCATTGCACTTGGACGTGACCGAGTTTCACTATCATTGCGTTAGGGGGCGATCAAAAAAATTCCAACAATTTTCAAAGATAGGAATTAATGACAATTTAAGGATATTTAAGTGAATAATCTGGAATAAACAGGGCATTTTGAACAGAAAACTTCAAAATAGGAAAGTATTTCTGCATAATCTTAAAACAAACCGATGCAAACAGATTGCATGCAAATGCACATTTCTTTCTGTATGGCTATTGAGACCAAGCCCTCTACTGGCACTGTGCGTGCCTCTATCACATGTACAGAACAATTCTAGAATGGATGGATGGATAGAATTAATACAATATTTTGGAAGCGGAGAGCTTGTAAAAAAGGACTTATTATAAAGGTGAAAAAAGCTTTATGTCTGAGTTTCATTTAGTTTGACGGTTTAAAGCCCTACAATATGGCTTTGTAGTATAGGACAGAATATGTATTGTTATTATCCATTGACAAAATCTTTAGAAAAATATGCTTTGAGGGACACAAACTTATCACAGAGCGAGTCGTGTGCAGCCAATTCATCCCAGAGTGATGTATGGCAACCTTCAACGGACAAAAAGGATATATCTGTGAGAGATGCGGCACTCGACCTTGTTGTGAGTGTTTAGCATTTATAGTCGCAAACACATTTTTAGATTTATTAAAGTGTCAGAACAGAACGCGCTTTTGGGCCCAGATACGGAGGCGTGATGCTCTGTGCTCGCGTTCAAAAGTCTATCTGTGCCGCACACGTTTTCAATACGAGCTCGTCGTGACTTCACAAAAATAGGATTAGGATGAGAAATAGCTCCAAACAATATGGTTATTTGTAAGGCATATGGCTCTAAATGCAAACATTTATTCACACAGGTAATGCCGTTTGCACCGAGCCCAGAACATCGGACTTATTATTAGTGTAAATGATGTGGCGCTGCAACATATTTAACAGAAGAAAACCAAAAAAGGTACATTAAGCCAGAAAATTGGAAGATTGAGAATTATGTTACATACATTTAAAAACTTGCTCTTTGGTTTGGCTACCCGGAGTTTGATGTTGGTTTATTCTAGCATGTTTGTAATATCCTAACTGTGCACAACAAGATGAATTCATATTTGTCCATTTACAAAGTCTTGAAAACTCATCTTGTTGGTTTCCAGCTTATCCAATAGGGAAATGTTCTCCAACCCTTTTGGCAAACCTTTTTTTATTGAAAACAATTGAAAACACCACAAACTGAAACTGATACCAAAATGAAGGTCTACAGCCTTTAATGATGAAAAATCATTCTTATCAACTTGTACAATAAATAATCCTTTTACAATTCTCGGGTCAAATTTACCTGCCACAGAGATTACAAAATACCCTAAAACATATTTTTTATTAATATATATCTGAATTTTTATAACGTTTCCTAACTTGACCAGCCCTGGGTCATTTAAATGGAAGGTATTTTTCTACTTTGAATAATTGTTTCTGGGTCATTTTGACCCAAGGGTAGCACAAGTACAAAAAAAGTATTTCTAATCTTACGCAGTAACTGAGTTGTAGAAGATACTTGCCATCAGTCACATGATAAAAAAATTATCATATTAGACCATAAATTAAAACTGAGGAGCCTAACTTCTATTTTATCATAAAAAATACATGTTTTTAGTCTCAACAGAAAGAGTTACTGAGTGAGGGTGGTTCTCTCTTTCCTTGTCTGAAAAATCTGAGGTAAAGATGTGAAAGAGGCCAAAAGTACATGCAAGTGAACACCAGTGATAACTTTTTGTGTGGTTACATTTATTTTGGTTTAAAAGTTAGCTTTAATTCGTGAAATGGCCATTTGCTTGTTATTCTCTTAAATCTAATATTTTTCAAGAACCCTTTTTATATTGTATGTAAAAAGCTTAAGATTAGACCGGCTTTATGAAAAATTATTGCTAAAGTAAGGACCTTCCCTGAATCCATACATGTTAGGTAAAAAACACATATCCACAAATGGGAAGTGAAGCAGTTCTTTTGATGAGTTCTATCACCGACGGTCCGGGCGGTGGATACTTTTCTTTTTGGCTAAATTAGTTTGGATAAGATTCCCTCCCTATCAGACAGGCTGCAGATCACTTCAGTAAACTCTTCTGACAGCACATATCCACCAAGTGCAACTTCATTCACACTTTAAACTCCCTCAAACTGGTCTGCTCTGGTCGCGGCTGCAAAGAATCAGCACTGAGAGAAATGGGCAAACGTTCTGAGACCAGAGATCTGGGGTTTGTTGAACAGAGTTTTGATCACTGTGTTTGATGGAACGTGTCTCATCAGATATCGTTTACTGGTTTGTATGTTTTTTCTAGACGCATTTTTTTAAATATTGTGGGAAAACGTCCCTCAACCCTAAAAGTAGTCAAGTTATCATGTGTTTTCAAATAGTAATGGAATTGACCAGATGCCTAGAGTCTCCAAAAATTAATACAAAATATTTTCAAGCGGACCGAAAAAAAATAAACCAATGGGATTTGTTCATCCCCAAGGAACCAATAGGAAGTGTTTACCCCCTTCACCCTCTTCCTGTTTCTCGCGAGTGTACGAACCTGAGTTATTGGATTTTCTAAAACCATAAAGGGTTGAACAGAAAATGCTAATTTCACGTTTGCCACCCACTCTCCCTGTTGTGACAAAGAAAAGAAAATGCTGGATGTTTGGTTTGGTGGAGAGGCGAGGGGGGGGGGAGTGGTTTTGAGTTGGTGCTACGGCTAAGCTAACAAAATTGTTTACTGCACCTTTAAGTGATCCTGAAGTGTCCTGAATTCAAGTCTTCAGTTTCAGCTTCTCTTCGAGATTATTTTTGATACAATAATAAAAATCTGGTAAAAAAAAATATATATATGCATATATATACTGTATACATCTTATATTTGGCATGCGAAAAACACAAACTAAATGCACAACTACACTATGAAAGGCCTCTGGTTTGGAAATTTGGAAAAGAAAAAAAGTCACTCAGGGCAATATTATGATACATTGTGATACATTGTGATACATTCACACATTCACAAAATGTTTGTCACAGTTAATTAGTACGAAAAAATAAAATCTTTGTTTAATGTGTGTGCTGTGCTTTGATATATTTGTATGGTATTCTTACATGGTCCATGAGCTCCTTGACCATGCCGTTCCACTGTCCAGTGTTATCATCCGGAGCGCCATACTTCCCATCCTCCACCAGGCGGATCTCATAGTTAAAGCCCAATATGGCCGCCAGCTCTCGCAGCAGGTCGATGCAGTACCCCTCGAAGCGGTCGTTCCCGAACAGCGGCTTGTCCGACTTCTTAAACATCACGTACGGCTCCTCCTGGTGGGCACACGCAAGCACAACAGCTTAAAGTATTTGTTGTCAAAGAACAAGAATCATCAACTCTATAACAGCGGCAAAGCCATGAAAACAGGGTGAAGAATGGACAGAACCCTTCATCCGTGTATATTCACTTATTTAGTGATTAGTAACTTTCATCACTCGATGACGTTGACATTTTGAATCCGTTACATTTGAATGTGCTGGAAACGACAGCAAGTCCTTAGTACCTCTGAAACAGTTGTTGTTTTGTGCTTTACACTTAATGTTATTTTTCTTGCTTTTTTACCTGAGATGTTGCTGCAGTACAGTGTTTGTGGTTTTGCACTGGTTCAGACCGGAGCAGAGAGGATTTATGGACAGAACCAAGCTGATCAGGCAAAAATCCACCGGAGCATTCATCCTCTCACTTTGGACAAGAGCAGAGAAAATGGTCCGAACCAAGGGGCTACTCCACCTCTGCGGCTGTGACCTGTACTACTCCACCTCTGCTGCGGAGACCTGAAGTACTGTTGCATTCTAATCCTAGAAATCCTAGTTAGCTACTTTTAGAATGATTTGTTTATTGTTTTTTGTTTGTATGGATGGATGTGTTTCTGCTGCTATTGGATATCTGAATATCTGAATATCAATCCATCTATTTACTAACATTTAGTGAGAAGTAACCGGCAGCAGCTAAAAACATGCTCGTTAGTCACTATAAACGTCTTGTTTCGTGGCATAACGTCTGAGGAGTGAAGTGCAACGTGACCATAATACCAGATAATCCCGTATCAGTGACTGCGGAGCTTGGGGGTCTGGCTCTGGGCCCGCGCTCTGCTCCAAAGACCCCAGCGCTTTTGTCCGGGAGATAAGAGCTGTGATAGACCAGCACAAAGGCAGCAGTGGATGGGGCCCTACACCGCTCTGCTTGGGCTAACAGCTGTGGAGATTACTAATGTCTTCTTTCATATGGCATCCTGTCTCTGTCGCACTGGCACTTCCTCATCCTATGCTCCTATCTACCATCTGTCTTTGTTAGCTTTAGCGCCGGATTCGAGCCACAGATTCCTACCCCGCCTCTCACGCTCCTCAAATAAAATCCAAAATATATCATAACGCAGGTGTTGTTTATGGTAGCGCGGTGCCAGGGTGGAAACAAAGAAATCATTACGGATAGCTAACAGCCCCGACATGTTCAGGCTTGGGAGAATGGCGATTGCAGCAGATTGGGCATTTAAAAAGAGCTGGTAGGGCGCTGATTCCTGAATCATGTGTTGGAGATGTCAGAGCTATTGGGTAAATGGTTCAAACTAGTACATACGTGAAAAACTGTTTGTGTAATTATAATGTTGTACTTTATAGCAAATGTTTTTTGCACATCGCATTGGGAGTTAAGGGCTAAGAGAAAGTGCTCTAAACCGTTATTACAATGGCCATGGAGCACTGTAGGTCGGAATGCAGGCGTGCTGGAGTTTCCGCAAAGAATAGTTTTCTTCAAACCGGTCGTGGCTAATACCAAACAGAAACAGGTGTCTTCCTGCCCTTTTGGAAAGTTTTACATGTTCCAACTTGATAGAAAATGCACAAAAGTTGAAGTCAGTGGACGCCAGACATCAAGAGACGTCTCTGCATTATTTGGGGTGGCTTAATGACGTATGTATGTATGTATCGTCCGGCTGTGGCAGCCGTTTGGAAGTTCACACACAATTCACACCACCATAAGTGAAATGGGCATCTCAAGCAGAAACTTCCTCCATAATGACTTTTTGAGTGCAGGTACTTTCTTCCCTTTCACTCAGGTTGTTTCTTAAGATAGGCAATGTATTGGGCTTTAGTTAGAAACACTGCTTTGACTGTAATTATCATTATTATTATTATTATTATTATTATGAGGGTAACCAACTGTGAATTCCACTGTGGCCTGCAAAATTGTTTTTATATGTATATCTTTTGACAAACAGCACTGAAGTGATATTCATTCATCTTAATACACCTGTCAGACATCAGCTATTCCTATCACCTGATGGTTTTCAAAGAGACCACTCTTGATGATGCCCATGACTTGCTTCTTCTTGACTGTTTCTTGGAGGTGTATGATATAACGCTTTGTAATTAGCAGATCTACCCCTGGCAGATCAGACTGGGCCTAAGGAATGTACAGGTTCAACTCTCACCCTGCCCCAAACGTCCATGAAAGTGCACATTTAAAGATAATCTCACACACTTTAATGTGATGAATAAATTCCCATAAGGCCACAACTTTATCAATAACACTTAATCAAATTGTTTTGAAAGTAAAATTGAAAAACTTGCTCACTGAAGCTATGTCTTAAATTTGACTGCTCTTATAGGTCACCCGGTCCACAAATCTAAATGACAATTCAGAAAGCACGGCCTCCACTGCAAGGGCAGCATAAGTTAACAGAAAATTTGATCATCAATTTCCCCGCTACACAAGTCCTTCCTGCTCAAATGGTTTCCTTCAATTTCCATACGTTACCGAGGCGGTGGTCACCTTGGTTTAGCGTAATGCACAGCGTGGCACCCGCGGGTGGCTTATCACTGCTGACACAGCTCCTTGGCATGTCCACCAGCGTGTTAGCCTTAGCGAGGCTCCTGATGTAATCTCCACGAAAGAGCAGAAAGCAATGTCAACACGCCAATCGATATGAGAGAGGATGGGATGTCAACACAGAGTCCACAGTGTGAGCCAAGGGCCGGAGTAAAAATAGTCTGAATAAGGCCCGATAGGAAACAGCAAGAACAGATACATAGCTATAAGTTTATACATAGTAACAGTATTTTACATAGTAAACGCCAGCTGGAGAAGTAACGTAAGTAGGCTTCATATTGTTTTAGTAATCTAGAGATTAAAAAGAGAGATTTTAGAGTAAAGGTTTATCTTGGGTACCTAATTTATTCATAGAGCGTAATCTTAATTATACATACAGCAACTGTTGTAATAATGTAATCAAAATTCAAATCCAGCATCTTTCAGAATTTTTCATTTACAGTGACCTATAATGCTGAATAAAGAATAATGTTTAAAAGGTAAAAGCCAAAGTTATTTTTATATATTAGGCCCTTTAAGTGAAATGCATTTTTGAGAGTTTTGTGAAACTGCACACTCTATCTTGGCTGGAGGTCCTGAGTGGATGCCTGCCTGTCTAGTTTGTGTGCGTTCTGGCCCTGTTGTGACGCAGTGCCATGTTCACCAGCTGGACAATAGAACTCAGACGCAATGAACACAAAGCCGCTCGTCAGAACATTGGCGGCGCAAGACCTTTCACCCCATCAGCCGCCACAGAGGGTAATTATAATAAACACAGGGCGAGCGCATTACCAACAGAGAGAAAGGAAATCAGGGCCGTTTGGGACTGGAGGACATACCACTTTGAGGAAAGAAGAGTTCACTATGCATATACATCATTTTTGCTATTCTAATTACTTATTGTTTCTTTTGAATGTTCTGGTTGCAAAAATCCATAATTTCTTGTTAAGATTAGGGCTGGGTTTCTTTCATGCAATGTTAATACTCATGACACAATGTGATTTGATACCATTTCAAATCAATTCCATAAGGCCCCTTACCTAATGCTCCACCCCATTTGAACAAAACTACAACACTATTGTTGCATTTATCTTCTATGTATTGAAGCAATATGTGTATGTCTGACCATCTCTAATTCAAAAATAACAACATAAAAATGCAATACATAAACAATCTAAATAAAATGTAAAAAAAATATTCATAATAATTGTTTTAATTGTATCTAAAAATTCTTTTTGTGATAAAATACTTTCGTTCTGTGAGTGACTCAATGCTTTTGGAAGTGCTATGAAACTTTACACAAGATGGATTTTTATCAAGAATTATTGTTAGACAGCCAGGTCACTGCATGGGTCCTGGTGTCAATACTGTAGCTCATGTAGAAATTCTGCTACTTTGTGTCTGAGTGGAACTGGTAAGTCTCTTTCGGTCTGAGCTAACTTTGTAATGTTGATACTAATGTTTATCCTATCCATTAATCAACTCACAATTCATACTGTACTTGTTTGTCATAACACAATGTATACTCTACTTGTTTGTCCGTTTCACACTTACATGGCATCTACATGCTATCACAAAAAACATTGTGTCCTTTGGCTTACATTAAGTTGTCACAATTGGGATTCTGAGGGTTTATTCATATAGTTTGCTGAATTGTTCAATTATAGCAATGTGTGTACTTAGTAGTTGTAAGTACACACCAAAGAATTCAGCCTCTCTTGGAAAGGTCTTATTTACAACAATTCATCAGAGATATAACGTGGACTCTTAATGCACCTTTGCACCCCCCTGAAGCAAAAACCCTTCCTTTTTTCTCCCTGTGTTGGCTTGCCACGCATTATCGATTTCCCAGCATGCACTGTTGTGAGGAAATAGTCTCGCATGACAAACCTTTTTCACAACATCCGTTTTTTTAATCTATGTGCGCAATTGTAACTTGTGCATTGTCTCCACGACACATGGGCAAGCACTCCACAATGAAACTACTGCCCAACAACTGGATAATTTGCTTTGTTCTGCACCGGGCCGGTCGATGAAACGAAAATAAATGTTTTAAAATGACTCGAATAAGGCACTGTCGTTTGTTTTTTAGAGCGGGCAGGAAATCTATTCTTTTTAATTTGGTGAAGAAGGATGGAGTTGATTTTGTGTTTACTCGGAGAAGGGATGTGCCATAGTCTTAATTAGGTTTGCTTTACGGAGATAGTCGGACGCAGCTCCTTCTCACTGCTTTTTAATTAAAGATGCGCAGGGTATGGAGAGGAAAGGAGAGCGATGGGAAGAAGAGAAGACACTTAAATGAAAGTGTGCCAATCCTGCTGACTCAAAGGCTGCGTCTGTTTGGGCCAGTAGCCGCTATAATCAGGGTAATTGTGGTCCGAACTCGGATCTGGAGTCAGAAGGTTATCTGTTGATTTCAAAACATGCCCCTGTTTACTGCAAATAAAACATGACTCTGCCTAAGATAATGAAGAAGTGTTCCGGTCCTTGTTTTTCTCCTTGCCTCCACCTCCTCAGATCTCCCTTCAACTGACATCTCACCCTGCACCTGTGGGCTAATCAGCTGGCTCCAGACCAGTCTCGCTCTCGGCTTGGATCCTGCGGCTGCACACTCCTGTGATTTAAACGCTGTAGGCTTTTTGTTGTACATTTAACTTTATGTAAATAAACCTTGTTACTTTTTAGACCTCGTTTCCCGTCTCTGTTCTACGCCCGGTTCTTTTTGTGTTGAGCCACACCCTCTAGACCCCAACACCGAGTGGCTCGTAATAAGAAGCATCTGGAAACAATGTTGATTTAAGATTAGATTTTCTACTATGGTTTTTGTCCCAGCCGCGGAACATTGGGCACACCCTATACTCTCCATCGGATACTCGAGGGCTCATGGGAGTTCGCCCAACCAGTCCACATGTGCTTTGTGGATTTGGAGAAGGCGTTCAACCGTGTTCCCCGGGGTGTCCTTTGGGGGGGTTCCCCGGGAGTACGGGGTCCGGGGTCATCTGCTGAGGGCCGTCCAGTTCCTATGTCTCTCAGCTGGCCTTTGAACGCCTTGGGGTCTCTGCTTAGACTGCTGCCCCCGCGACCCGGCAACGGATGAAGCAGGAAAAAATGGATGGATGGAGGGATTTTCTACTGTTTTTCCCTAATTGAGAAAAGTCAAAGTAATATAGTTCAGTACTATATTATAGTTAGGAGTGAAGAGTCCAAAACTTTCTCTTCACCATGGAGATTTTAATGTTTACTCCTGGAGGTAAACTGATCACAGGCGTTTGTCTGTTTATCTGTGAGCAACACAGGCTCCTCACATTAGTTAAGGGATGATTTAGATGAGAAGTGTTGTGTGAAATGGCCCACTGAACGACTGATTCACTAATGGAAGTGATCGGAATCATCAGATCACCTCCATCTCACTTTTTGTGTGCATATTAGCAGCTCAACCAGGACACATGACTGCAGCCAAAGCCATCTTAAGCCCTTCCCGCCCCTGATAAAAGTGCTTTATCCAATCAATGAAATACTACAATTCTTGGACATTCATGTTGTCAAAATAATTTGCTTTACAAATATTCTATATATTCAAAGTATGTATTATTTTTATCAGAATTATTATTTATTTACGTATATTCATTTATTTACGAATCTGCTGTTAGCGAGTGAACACACAGTGAAATCCCTTGAAGGCGTTGTGATTTTGGGTTAAGAATATTATCGTCAAGTCCTGCAAGACATGGTTTCCTTTTGACTGCTTTTCCACTGATATACAGCCAAATGTTCTTTCATTATTTCATCATCTTAATTTGTCCCCTAATCTGTGATGTATAGTGGAATCATCAGTGTCGCACAAGCATTTTGGCTCGAATGAAAAAGGTATTCTCTACGAGCAATGTCTTGCAAGTCTTTCTAGTGACGACGTTTACGATGTTGTATTAAGGAGCAGGCGTAAATCAATAAGGCGGGTTTGAATATAAGTGCATGGACTGATTTATTTTGTATGACTGATGATTGTTTGAGATCAATATTTAAATAAAAGAATATGTCTTTTTCAAGTACTGTGCTACTCTAGGTTGTCAATCAATCAACGTGTATTTCAAAACCTGCAAAAAACACAAAACAACAAAGAAAACCATTTAGACAAAGCTTGTTTATAATTTAAAATGCAGTGGTCAAAAGCACCATAAACTCTTGCTATACCATTCTGTTGTGTTCAGTGAAAACCACACTCTGTAGAATGTTATCTCCTGCTCCAAACATCGGCCTGAAGCTGCTCCGCTTCCCCGTGCTACGCCCCTGATCTCCGGGCCAGATACCGCGCTGATAGGCCCAGATCTTAACAGTAATTACATCATGTTTCACTTCATAATCCCCCAGGAAAATAATTGGAAAGCGCTCTGGATATGTGCATCAGTCACCCGAGTAACAAACCGCATTTCTGACAACCCCGCCACCGCACCACTCAAAACGGCAATTAGTGGGACGCTAATAACAGCAACCCTATTACTTTACGGAGAAAAAAGTCAAAGAACATGGGCGGTAAATAGTGACAGGCTGTAATTTAGCTCATATTGTTGTTTCCACGCTTCAGACTTGATATTGCTGCATGGGAAAATTAAACGTCTCTTAGATTTTTGCCAATACTTTTCGAGATAGATGCTGAGGCTTTCACTCAGAAAGGAGGGACACTGGCGCGTTAGCAAAACTGTGGGGGTGATATTACTGTAGCTAATACAAGCAGAAAGTGATCATTTGTTTATGACGTGTTAACCGTTTTGGGATCATTTTTTGTAAAAAATACATACATTTTTGATAAAATTGTCTGACATTAAACCGGTCTGTGGCCTTAAAAGGTTGGAGATTGACGCTTTAAGTGATTCAAAAACATAGACCTTTGGTCAGACCGATCAGCATTCATATTTCCCACAATGAAAATACTACTAGACGGATCCTGTATAAATGAATCGATATAGGCGGATCTATTGAGGTATTCAGATTGCTCTAGGAGCTTTCAAACAGTGTGTTTTATCCTCACTGCAGAACTGAAGGCCGATTGCCCAGTTCACTTCCAGTTGGACCACTTTAAAGCACCGCAACTCCTCCAGGGATTCTGCCGCAGAGGAGTTTAGAATTACAGTCTGCGGTGGAGTCCTCTGCCTCGTAATAGTCTGGCTGTATTTAGTTTAATTTTCCCAAAACCGGTTTGTATACACATGTATCCAGCAAACACATATTTCACAGGTCTATAAAAGTGTTTGCCGTGATTTTTCAGTCTCGCTTTTCCCAAAACGCAGTACTCGTAATTTGTAGGACACAATATTTAGATTAATTTAGACTCTTGAGAGTTAAGCTTGTTTCGCTGGCCGCTTCACGGACCACAGCAGGTGTAACACATGCATTTTTGATTCTACTCTCAAGCCACAGCCAACGCTACCAGTGGCTTGGGGCATCCGAGTGTCATAGTATCGGCGTACAAAGATTCCCTCTGGTAAAATATGAGTGTCACACATAGTTTACCTACATCCTTTCACACGGCCATCACACGAAACAAGCCAACTATTCTCTAAGTGGACTGTCTTTTTCACAAACCACCCAAGACACTCACCAGTTAGATTTAAAACCCTGGGATGATGCTTTCGATACCCAAGCCAGTAATTGCAACTTTCCTCCGTAGTTCCCTCCTTGCGGTACAAGCTTGTGGTATGCATTATTGGGTTCAGACACACGGATCTACCTTTCTTCACCACTGTAGACTTTCCTGGCCGAGAACCTAGAGGCTGGCATCTCCTGAATGAGCAGGCTCTTCTTCCTCCGGCGTCTCCTGTTCGTGTCTGAGCGCCTCCTTTCCAAGAATGTTGGATCGTTTTCCCAGGATTCATTAAGCAGTTTAGTCTATGTGTTTTATGATTCTAGAATCCTTCTGTGGATCTTGTTTGATGCATTGAGGTTGGGCACATTTCAAACAGCAGCCAGGACTTCTCTATCCATTCAGAGGAGAAATTGTTCATCATCAACAGAACAATTTGATCGTGGACAAGTGTCCTCCTTTTGATGACAAGTTCATCCATTAGGATCACTTTAGGCCACAGTTGTATTGTAGACACAAATCTCATGTTTTGTTTGTGTGTTAGCGGCTCCATCAGGACACATGGCTGCAGCCAAAGCCATCTTGAGCCCATAATAAAAGTGCTTTATCCAATCAGCAAAATGTTTCAATTCTTGGACATTCATGTGGAGGATTGTGTGGAAAGACTGACTGAATATATAGATTATTTTTTCCAAGATTTGTATTAACTGTATCAGAAAGGTGTGTCAAATGTACATGACATAACTATCGTTTGATTTTACTTTACTCTTACAATTGTTAAATATACATACACATAAGTAACACTAAAAATACAAAACTAAGGTGACAAACCATATACTTATTTGATTATTATTTCCAGTGTTGAAACCAAAAGTGTACAGCGTCACAGTGAGAGTGATGTACTGGCCAGGAGCAGACGCCGCCGTAAACCGTGAGGTCTTTTGGGGCGATCCATCACTTCTCTGCTCCTCTGGGCCCAGCTCTCTAGAGGATCAACGCACATGTGGCAATTTGGGAAAGTAGCGTTTTGGGATGTCTCACAACCGGAGAAAGGGGTCGAGAGAAGGGGAGCTGAGAAAAATGCTAAGGTTGGCCAAACTACAAGTGTACATGAAGACAATATGCAAAATAATTCAACACATTTCTTTAAAAAATACCACAAATTGTTTATATCTTGATCCATGTTAATATCAATAATTTTCAGTACAAACCTTTCCACCAGGCTTTCCCTAACAAAACGCTCTTTGCTGAATCTGTGAGATGTGGAGATATCTTCTGCCTTTTAAATAAATAAATAGGCTTCTGCTATTCAAATTACTGTAGAACATTTGACTTGCTGATTTTTCATGGCACAATTTTCCTTATTTCATTATTTCAAGTTACACAACAGTAATTGCCAATGTATAGTGCTCACGATGATGCTAAAGAGCTAGAATTAAGCAAGGCCTTTTCTTTTACGTAAGGCTGGAACGAAGGAGTGGGAGAGAGGTAAGTGGCCACACACTGACGAGACTCAAATGTCACAGCCTTTTACACTGCTGCTTCTGAAGAGTCCTGAAATTTGCAGAGCCAAGAATAGTCCCATTACCGAGCAGAGAAAGTTCAAAGATGGATGAAAATCTAACCAGAGCCAGTACAGATAATGATATGTATTACAACACTAAATGTTCAATATTCGGGGGTGGTATATCTGCACAGTGAAGTATGATGTTTTTTTTTTGCCAACATGTTTCCCAGAGCTTGTTAAATTAAGAAGTATGTATTGTTTAACATATACAGTAGGTAATAAATGCAAAGCTTTAATCTTTAGATTTAGTAAATATCAATCTGTCGGGAAAAACTATGGGAAAGAAAACAGCAATGCTGTAATGAAGCACGGACTGTATGTGTTTAGATGGACAATGCAAACCTGCTAGCTCAGCTAACTCAATGAAGCCCAATAGGGAAGCGCTCATGGACAAATGTTTGCTCCATCTTGCACTGGCAACTTAGCAACCCCCTTAGCAACATATCAGCCCCTTTTGCGGCATGAACCTAAGCCTGTTTGAACAAATCCCCCTATGAGGAAATTGGCTCCAGTTAGCTTATGTTCAAATGAGCATCTTCCGCATTCGACAAACATCATGAGTCAGTACTTGGTCAGTCTCTTCCTAATATACAAATATTATGCTAAACTTCTGAGAACTTTTGTTTGAGCATTTCAAGCACCAGTATAAAGCTACAGTATAGCTATATGTTCACAGTTGGTGGGATTAAGGTTACTTTTTTTAACTATTTTAAACATTGTTAGTTTTTAAATATCAAAATTTCATGATTAAAGAAAGGAAATGTGACTGCTCTTACCAAGATGGTGGAGACGACAAGAGAGCGGTTGGCCAGAGAGTCTGACACATTGGTGCCCTTCCCTTTCTGGTTTTCAGTCATGTTGAGTCCACTGGAGGGGTCCCATGTGCCGATCTGAAACATGGAAAGATAACATCAGTATGATTAAATAAAACCACATTCAAAGTCACATGTGTTCAGTCAATTTAGTTCACAAACTTCTCCTGCAGGCGCCCAGAGTCAGGAATAAACATGGAGAATGAGCAGGTTAGATATATGCGGAAACAGACAATTTATGTCTGAAACAGTCTTGAAAATGTGAGCTCTCTTCTTTTACAGATGAATATATTGTTATGTGTTCTCTTTGAGCCGCCTTGTATAGATCATTAGTTCACATTCAACGGCTCCATTTCAATATTCTGGGTGTTCACCGATATAAAAGGATTATTAAGAGACGTTTTCGACACATCTCAGAAAATCAACTGTAGATCAATTATCAATCTAAAGTTAAGCATAAATACAAAGTTGAGATATTGAAAAAGTTTTGTTTCTTAAAATTTTCGCAGTTTTAATCAATTTAAATGGGCTTATAATCATTTCAATATAACATGAGTTGTGTCGTGTCAGTGTTGTCTCAGTGTTGAACGTTCTTCTTAATTCTCCAATACCTGACCTCTCATCAGGCAAAAACGTTAACTATAGCCGGAACTGCTTGTATGGCAGGTTGTGAAAGATGCCTTGGAACTTCATATTTTTATGATCCTCAGGAAAAAGGTCTAAAATAAAAACCTGCATGTCTCCCTCTATCTGCTTGCTCTCTATAAAGTTATTTATAATCATACAAGTGCAGTCTTCCTAACCAGGCCCAGAGGAGCGGCTGACAGCTGGGTGAACTTTGTCGCTGTCAAAGGCCCATTTTACCCACAATCCCACGGGGCGCGCCGTTACCGACAGACAAGACCTCTGACCACCGGAGAGGTGATTCCGAGGCGAGATCACATCTGCTTTAATCATTATTGAAGATGGTGATTATGAATAGTATGTGTAACAATGGCTGATCAACTTAAATAATCCCGAAACCATGAATAATTATGAACTATTACGATTTCATATTTAAAACTCAGCAAATATGTGTCTACTTTTATTAAAGGTTACATATGTCAACAAACGGCTTCAACAGAAGTTAACTGTATGTGGGAGTTAGCATGAAGCTAAATGACAGGCGTTGAAATTGAAATGGAAATGTCCGCAGAAATACAAGGTTAAGAGTTGTAGCAAAGTAAAACCTGCAAAGGCTTCAATTTGTATATTTGTCCCAAACTGACTTATAACAACTTTGTTTATTTTTTTTGTTGTGATAATTGTGTTTTATGTTTCATGTAGGCTCCAGCGTAGCCCAGGTCACTTCAGCCAAGCCTGCTACACATTTTGTTAAATAAACACTTTTACTTGAAAATTGCACCACAAAAGATGTTCGCTGAATCATGTGACATTAAAGTTTATATTTTTTTATCCAGGTATATGTTTTAAATAATAACATTATTTGCATGTCACATGGCTGGGTTCTGTTTTGTTAAATTAAAAGCAAAACGAGTTAACTGGAGTTGGCTGCTTAAGACATTGCAACCACCATTGTGGCGGAGCTACAAGCAGCAGAGGTTAACAGTTGCCTATAAAGACTCGATGAGGATGCTGCTGATGATCTCCAGACACAGTAGTGCGAGTAAAATGTTTGCTGAGTGCAGGGTCCGCTCCTTTCCTGCTTCCCTACGTCACTGCTACTATCCGTTTATGTGTAGGGTGGTGAGGGTACCTTATGCCACTGGAGTCACTGGCGTGCTTGTGTGACTTGCTGTAAATATG
This sequence comes from Knipowitschia caucasica, assembly GCA_964034765.1. Lineage (NCBI taxonomy): Eukaryota > Metazoa > Chordata > Actinopteri > Gobiiformes > Gobiidae > Knipowitschia > Knipowitschia caucasica. Next base: position 17,354,237 of record OZ035829.1, read on the forward strand.
TGAATATGTGATTGCTATGTGTGTTTTTGGGCAAGGCAAGTTTATTTGTATAGCACAATTCATACACAAGGCAACTCAAAGTGCTGAACAAAATAAGAAAGCATTAAAATAATAAATAATCACAGTACATTAAAAAGGAAGATACAAATATATTGTTTAACACTATTCTTTTTAAAATGTTCTTTCGTTATTATTAGCTATGGATCCTGTGCTTGCATGTGAGTCCTTAATAAAGTCTAAATAAATAATGAATCATTGAAAACACAATATTCCTCAAATGTATTTTGCTCCACATTGGGGCGATGTGGAGATACTGTCTCACATCAGGAGCAGTTTGGACTTGCAGATAAGCCTTTTTGGCTGAGGCTGGAATGAGGAGGCTATGAAGAGTTTTCTGAGCTGCCTACAAACCGAGGCTCGGGTCAGATGGTGCGAACAGTGTGTTTGAGCTGATTATTTGCAGCAATTGGGGCTCCTGCTGATAATCCCATGAATCCTAAAGCGAGAAGACCCGCCAGAGACGAGCCGTGTGAATGAGATGCAAAATATAAAACACCAAAGGGATTCAGTGCAGAGAAAAACTTTCTGTTTCAATGTCCTTTTGTTCCTTTGGAAGCTCTCAGTTTTTGGTAGGGTTAATTTATTTAAAAATAAAAAGAATAATACACTTGTCATAGTATGTTAGTATTTGTAGCGTCACAAAAAAACGGGTCTTATCATCTGATCTTCCCTGGTTCAGTTATCGGACCGATGTCCTGTGAGGTGTAGCTGACCATGCCCCGCAATGATTAACATAACAAACATAGGCGAAACAGAAAGTCTGTTTTCAGAGGATTTTTTTTTTTTAAACCACACACGACTGTCAGAGATGCAACAAATATGCAAAATTAGATCCCATTATGGACGGAGACATTACAACAATCATCAACTTGCATAAATACAAACACTGAATCAAGGAGCATTAGAAATCAAGAAAGATGATCTCCTGTGTCTGTAAACACAAGAGCTTTGTCCGCTGCTGCTTCTGCTGCCTCTCAAACCACAAAGAGCCGGTAGGACCAGATGTAGCATTTAAAAACAGGCACGCTCTTGGAGACATGTCATCCCTACTCGGCGACGCCAGAAAAGCAAAGCTAAATTAATCTTGAATCAAAACTTCTTTAACATATGGTGCCGTTTGGGTTGCTGTGTTGGTTGCCGCAGGCAACGTCTTTGTGGTTTGCAGCTCCATCAAACAGCAGCGACAGAGGAGCCTCGGGCGTGCCTCTCTTTTCACAAAACAAAGAGCATGTCGGCTTTGAGTTTAGCTACAAGCGCTAAAGAGCAGCGCGACCAGCCGCAGAGGACCAGCTCGGATTATAAGGAAGACATTTTGAGGAGATGTGCTGTCATAAATGAAGATATTAGAAGTAACAGAAATCAGCATTTCACATCATCTTTAATGCTCTGATGAAAACAAGAAACATAATTAGCAACGCTGAGTGCATCTACTACAGTAATACTACGAGCTTGTCTTTGCTTCCTTTATTAGGAATTACTACGACCGCTTCTATTGGTTTTCCCAAGGGCAGCTGCGGCTAAAACAGCAGCTCACCACCTTTGTGTGTGGTGTGAATACATAGTGCATAGACATTGTGTTTTTGACTGTATGTTTTTCAACAGCACTTTATGAATAGAGAGTACTAAGTTCATAAAAATGCGTATTACTACTTACAAGTTGTATCATTGAGCTCATTGATTCAATTACAGTATGAATTCAGGCCGTAAAAAGTGCTGAGTAGAAACTTAGCGTGACGCTAGTTCTCCTCCAATTACAAAACGAGGAGCAGCGCTGTTACGAACAGGCCGCGTCCTCTCACGTCTACAGCGCAGGTAAACACAGAAGCATGGAGGCAGAAAGTGGCTTTACCTGCTTTACCACAGCAGACACAAAAACAGCCCAAACGACGCAACAGTGAGGAGGAGAAGAGGGGATTAAAGCAAAAAAATTATCAAAGAAGAAATCAAGCCCGGGTGAACATAGTTAGCTTACATCGTATCCTCTGGAAAGACCCGTGGGTGCGGGAGAGCCTTGGATCTGTACTCAGACTACATTTGGAAGCAAAACTAGCAGTAATCTTTCCGTTATATATTTTTTTAGCAGTGCGTTGCTTTTGTACAATTTCATCAGTGATCTTTGTATAGCTTACAAGAAGTTGCGCTAATGCTGATGTTTGCATATGTATCAGATAACAAATAAAACTAGATGGCGCCGTGGGAGGAGAGCGTAGGGGAAATGAAAAGCCTGTGAGCGAGTTGGGGGGCGGTTGAGGAAAGCCATCCATCCATCCATTTTCTTCCGCTTTATCCATTGCCAGGTCGTGGGGGCAGCAGTCTAAGCAGAGACGCCCAGACTTCCCTATCCACAGACACTTCCTCCAGCTCGTCCGGGGGGACCCCAAGGCGTTCCCAGGCCAGCTGGGAGACATAATCCCTCCCCTGCGCATCACTGTGCACGCTGCACCGATCCGCCTGTCAATATCACGCTCCATTCTTCCCTCACTCGTGAACAAGACCCCGAGATACTTGAACTCTTCCACTTGAGGAAGGACCTCTCCACCCACCTGTAGAGGGCAAGGCACCTTTTTCCGGTCGAGCACCATGGCCTCGGCCGCTTCACACTCGGCTGCAAACCGCCCCAGTGCATGCTGCAGGTCCTGGTTCATTGGAGCCAACAGGACAACATCGTCTGCAAACAGCAGAGATGAAATCCTGTGGTCTCCGAACCGGACCCCCTCCGACCCCTGGCTGCGCCTAGAAATTCTGTCCATAAACACAGTGAACAGAACCGGTGACAAAGGGCAGCCCTGTCGGAGGCCAACATTCACCGGGAATAGGTCTGACTTACTGCCGGCAATGCGAACACAGCTCTGGCTCCGGTCATACAGGGATCGGATGGCCCTCAGCAGAAGACCCCCGACTGGCACCGCCCCCGATCACCACGCGATGTTGCAGAGACGTGTCAGCTAAGACAGTCCCACAACATCCAGAGACTTTAGATAGTCAGGACGGATCTCATCCACACCCGGAGCCTTGCCACCATGGAGGCTACCAACCACCTTGGGACCTCAGCCAGGGCGATGGATGTATCCGCCCCAACATCCTCAGCCTCTGCCTCTGTAACGGACGACGTGACGGGGAGATTCAGGAGAACCTCGAAGTATTCCTTCCACCGCCCGACAATATCCCCAGTCGAGGTCAGCAGCTCTCCACCCGCACTCTAAATGGTGTTGGCAAAGAACTGCTTCCCCCTCCTGAGGCGCCGGATGGTTTGCCAGAATCTCTTCGAGGCCGACCGATAGTCATGCTCCATGGACTCTCCGAACTCCTCCCAGTCCCGGGTTTTTGCCTCTACAACAGCCCAGGCCGCGGCACGCTTGGCCTGCCGGTACTGGACAGCTGCCTCAGGAGTCCCCCGAACCATCATGGCTCGATAGGACTCCTTCTTCAGCCTGACAGCATCCCTTACTGCCGGTGTCCACCACCGGGTTCGGAGGTTGCCGCCGGGGACCAGCACCAGAGACCTTGCGACCAGAGCTATGAGCCGCCGCATCGGTGATTGAGGCAGAGAACAAGGTCCACTCGGACTCCATGTCCCCCTCCTCCGCCGGGACCTGGGAGAAGCTCTCCCGAAGGTGTGAGTTGAAAGTCCGTCTGACTCTCGGCGAGATGTTCCCAGCAGACCCTCACTATACGCTTGGGTCTGCCAGGTCTGACCAGCTTCTTCCCCTGCCAGCGGATCCAACTCACGACCAGGTGATGATCGGTTGACAGCTCCGCCCTTCTCTTTACCCGAGTGTCCAAGACACGCGGTCGAAAGGCCAGATGATACGACAACAAAGTCGATCATCGACCTCCGGCCTAGGGTGTCCTGGTGCCACGTGCACTGGTGGACACCCTTGTGCTCGAACATGGTGTTCGTGATGGACAAACTGTGACTGGCACAGAAGTCCAACAACTGAACACCGCTCGGGTTCAGATCAGGGGGGCCATTCTTCCCAATCACCCCTCTCCAAGTGTCACTGGCAATTCCCACATGGGCGTTGAAGTCCCCCAGTAGAATAACGGAGTCCCCGGGTGGTGCACCGTCCAGTACCCCTCCCAAGGACTCCAAGAAGGCCGGGTACTCTGCACTGCTGTTAGGCCCGTAGGCCGTCACAACAATGAGAGACTTGTCCCCCACCCGGAGGCGGAGGGACGCGACCCTCTCATTCACCGGGGAGAACTCGTGGCGGCTGAGATGGGGGGCAATGAGAATGGCCACCCCAGCTTGCCACCTCTCCCCGTGGGAAACACCAGAAAAGTGGAGCGTCCAACACCTCTCAAGGAGTTGGGTTCCAGAGCCAAGCTGTGTGTGGAGGTGAGGCCGACTATCTCTAGTCGGTATCGCTCAACCTCCCCCACGAGCTCGGGCTCCTTCCCCCCCAGTGAGGTGACGTTCCACGTCCCAAGAGCCAGATGTTGTGTGTGCGGACTGGGTCGCCAAGGTCTCCGCCTTCGACTACCGCCCAGCCCTCTTAGCACCGCGCCACCACGGACCCCTCTGCAGGTGGTGGGCCCACAGGAGGGACTGCCCACGTCGTCCCTTCGGGCTGAGCCCGGCCGGGCTCCCCGTAGGCTAAGGCCCGGCCACCAGGCGCTCGCTTGCGAGCCCCGACCCCAGGCCTGGCTCCAGGGTGGGGCCCCGGCTGCGCCATGCCGGGCGACGTCATGGTTTTCATTGTTGGCTTCGGACTGCGCTTCGTCTGACTCGTCACCTGAGACCTGTCTGCCATGGGAGACCCTACCAGGGGCATGAAGCCCAGGACAACATAGCTCCCAGGATCACCCGAGTACTCAAACTCCCCCACCACGTTAAGGTGGCAGTCCAGGGGGGAGCGGTTGAGGAAAGCGATGCAGTTATTTATTTTTCTTGGATTTGGAAGCATTTTTTTTTTAACCCTAGTTTTTTTAATTATAATAGGCCTTTACCAATGGGTTGAGATGCAGCTTGATGGTAAAAGAACCTAAAACCAAGATAAGATATGGCGATGCTCCAAACAGGTCGATTTCAGTTCCAAGCTTTCAAGCTGATCTACCAAATGGTTCAGGAAAGAAGGGTTAAGGTAAGGCTTACTTATTTGAATTAAAATATTTTATACGTGCTGGGACACAAGGAATACAAGGAACCTGTAGGGGTGGGTTTATAATTGTCATTTTTTAGTAAAGTTCAAACGTAGGCTTGAGCTGGGCATTTTCTAGTCCTATTCTAGTTTTTTAGTTTAGCCCCAAGTAGGCAAGTGGGTCTGGATGGGAGACCAGATATCCAACCACTTGCCTGCTTGCACATAATCATTTTTTTCGGAAAATATATTTGTCAAAACTTTTCATTCAAATACATTCAACACCTGGAGAATGTCAAAGTGTCATAATTGTATGTTGTGATGATTTCAAACACATAACCTGGACTTCAAGCACGTGTTCATTAGCCTCTTTTAAAGTCCCGGCACACTCTGCTCTGTCAGTATGCAGATCAGGTCAGTCTCCACCATCATATTTACATAATTTAAATGTGACATTTGGGCTGTCCCGCGGCCCACTGAACTACAGCATTTCCAGAGAGAGGCCTGATGTCTGGTCCATCACCTCTGTACATCCACTCGCAGAGCTCTATGGACCCACCTTCCCATGCCGGGTTAGAACTACCAACTGGAAATACATAACAGATAAGATAAGATAAGATGAGATATACTTTATTGATCTCACAGAGGAGAAATTTACCACACACCAAGACCCCCAAAAATATCTTACAATCAATTTAATTCATTCATTCATTCATTTTCAACCCCTTTATTAGTCAATTTCTGGGTCGGGGAGGTGGCACGGAGAGCTGCCACTCAATGCTCAAAGCACCAGTCCCTCGCTGATCCTCTGCGGGCGTTGAGTCCACAGGAAGATGGCTGCTCTGTCAGCGGTGACACAGCCTTGGTCTTTCATTGGGGGCTTCAGGCAACGTGGGGTTAAGTGTCTTGCCCATGGACACAGCGACAGTAGACATTTGTGGGAGCAGTTGGAATAGGTCCAATGGTGGGCTCGGACCTCCAGGCCTAAAGGCCAATGCTATACCAACTGAGTCATGTCGCCCCTACTATCAATGTCCTTCCTATTAAATCAATTATTGTATAGCACTAAATCACAACAGCAATTGTCTCTGAGAAGTTTTCAATTTTTCCAACAGCAAAGAGAATCAAAATGTACACAGGAAATTAACAAACAGGAGCCATTGGTCCATAAGTAGCAGGATGTCTGTCAATAAATGTCCTTAAATGTCCCAGGATGTGCTATCGTCAGACCCTCCTGCATCAGCAAGGAAAAACCCAGTGGGAAAAAGTGAGAAACCTCAGGGAGACTCACATTAAGAGAGGGATCCACTCAAACGGATGGCGTGAGTCCTGGATCTATAGTTCATTCAAGGAATAACAGTAATACACTGTTTTAGATCATTGAAATGCATATTTTTTGTTACATGAAGTACTAATAAATGTTGAATAGTGCTTTTACAGATTACGGCTTTATTTCACAGCAACATCATATGTGTTCTGATTATGTTGCAACGCGTCAGTGAAGCAATCTGACAGAACAACTTTGACATGAACAACATCCTGTTCCTGCTTCCCACAGCCGTCCTGTGCAGAGTCGTTATAATGACTGACTTGTAGTTGCAGTCTATGTCGGAAGAGTAGAGCGGCTCTCTACATCGACATAATATAGCCAGCCCCGGGGGTGAAATGTGTCACAGAGTCCTCGGCTAAAACGCCTACAGCCAAACCATGTCACGCAAGATTTTGACACGAATCCAAGGTTTGTGGAGTTCCGTGGTAAGAAGTGGTCAGGGATGTTCTGCGATTTGACACAGCTTTGAAGCTACATGTGCTTCCGTTCTATATCGTGTATAGTAGGAATGTGTTAAAGTGAGAGTGGTTCATGGGCTCAGGGCATTTTGAGGCTTTTCCAATTAATAAACCAAAGAAACTGTCACTTCTAAACTATCATTATCTATTCTATGTATCCAAGGCTCTACATCCATGTAAACATTTAGAACAAGGTGCATTCTTCCCTGTCCAAGTGGCAGGCTCACTTTTGATCACAGGTTCATTGTTACAAACATGTGGCAAGTTATATACTTTAAACACTGACTAAACAAAATGTGTTTCTTGTTGTCCATGTTTTGGCCAAAGGATAAGTACTGTATCTCTGAGTCATTTTGACACAAAGATGGCACAAGGGAATACATTTTAGAGATGACCTGATTACCTGATTCTTTTATTTGGTACAACATTTTTTTTATATTATTTCTAGCTAAAGCTTGGTGGTGTACAGAAGTGTAATAAGTACACGGACCTTCTCCAGCCCATCCTCCTTCAGACTGATGACGTCCAGGTCGAAGTCGGTGCGGAGGCCGTTGGTGCGATTAAAAGTGATCCTCCCTGTAAGACCGTCCCAGTGAGCCTATGAACAAACACAGTTACATTTATTAAAGAACAAATGTGCATTACTTATATTTGCATTGGCCCTAAAACAACAAACTTGAGGATGTGAAGAACTCAATTCGTAAAACTTTTTGTTTAATAATTATTACATGTTGTTTCTCCCAACAGAAAGAGTCTTGTCCATATAACTTTTGTGAACATATCAGGTTGCAATATTCAGTTTAAAACTTGATTTTATTGTTTTTTTTTTTTTCTCAATGCTGACTGAGTGAGGGTGGTCCTCTCTATTTTACTGTTGGAATATGAACCAAAAATCTTTTTGCCACAAAAGTTTTGAGAGCGAGAAAGCCGTTCTATGGATGTAATTCATATGGTTCATGTTTTTTCATTCAAAGTGCATTTCAATAAGAGAAAACCAGAAGCCCTAATCAAATTAGATCAAATTGAGGATATACAAACAATGTATTGACCTAAGTTTGTCAACAATTATATCAAGACAAAAGCACAGTACAGTCTCCAAAGCTGGGACACAGTGCGTGGGTTTGTGAACACACAGGACTTGACCTAAGGGTAACACTTTCCATTTAACTTGACCATTTTCTATGCAATATTTTGGGTGTTTTGCACACACACAGCCTTTTGTGAGACCGCAACCAGCTCACGGAACATGCACCACTTGCATTTGAAACATGTTCCACATAATCCTAATCTCTGTATTCATCTGCAGATCTGAATGAGAAGAGCCACAAAGAAAGACTAAATATAGGACCATAATCCCCGCTATTCTTCTGACGTTCTGGAAATCCTGTATGGAAGTTTCTATAAGTAACATAATGAGCATGCCCTACATTTGTTAAATAATCAAATGCAAATACTTATGAACACTTTTCACGGTAAAACTTTTCTTGTGACTGGGGAACATGCCAACAGATCATAATCATTCATGATCTTCCATAACAAGCATTGTCCCTCAACACATCTATGTGTAGTGTCTATGCTATTAATGTAGTATAGTGGGCTTCCTGAAAACAGAATAGCTTCATTTTTCTTTTACTGGGTTAATAAAGTACTTTATTGTTATTAATTGTGCTGCCTGTGACATGTATCTTGTAATACTACAGATGCAAACCACCTGCTGGGGTTTTGATATAAATGACAGCTTTCATTTAAATAATGGTGCTAATTTTTATTTGATAATGTTTGTATTGGTATATATGTATAAACCTGAAAAATCCAAATGAGAGATAACAGCATGATTGAGATTCAGTACGTGATCAATGGACACACCTGAACAAACTTTCCAAACAAAGCAATAACATCCCCATGGACAAGGATTAAGGAGAGCAGATGTCTTTTTATCGCCACGATCTCCCCCGCTGTGTAAAAATGTGATTAAAGGCAGGATTCCTTCCATTACTACTTCTAAATCTCAAAATGGCTGGGACTGCCTCTTCTCATTCTACAACGACCGTTTCCAGTTGAATAAGTATAGGGAGAGGAAAAAAAAAAAAACGTTTTCAATGGGCCTAGTTAGACAGTTTTCACCAGCAAACTTTGTTCATAAATTAATGCACTAAACACATGTTGTAAATGTTGTGGGTATTAATGTTTGTTGGTTGTGTTGTTCTGATGTTTGTACGGCACTTTTAATAGACTATAGTTTATGAATTGTGATTTCAACCCATGCTTGAAAAGTTAAGAGTAATGTGAAAGTCTGCAAAAACAATTAATCTATATCTAATACATTTAAATTAATCAATTATTTTGCCCAGAATGCAAATGTGGTAATTGACCTAATTTTTAAGTTTGTCTGGTCTTTTACAAAAAAACATTGAATAAAACATTTTGTGAAGACATTTTGTAATCTCTGCTCTGCTTGGTCCTAACATTACATCACACATGTTTTTACTTTGCCGTTAACTATTAATCAATTACTAAAATAGTAGACTATTATTGAAAAAACGACTTGAAATTACGTAACAATTTATTTCCAATGGGAGTTTTCCATAATTTGGCCTGAAGAAGAAATGTCCTAGAATGCGGCTCAAAACTGTGACTCCTACTTGTGAATTGGGAGATGATTGAAAGACTCCCATTTCACAAACACTGAGATGTGTCGCAACAATGACGCCATAACGATTAGAGAATAAACACTAAATCAAAACAGTTCAGTTACATTTGTCACCACATTTCAGCTCAAACGGACTTCACCAAATGAAAACAGAAGGAGGAGTTCTTATTGAAGAGAGGGCAGAAATGATCCAGCGAGAAACACACATTATATTCATTGACCAGAGAATACACCCTTGCCTGGGTGAGCATATTGCGGAGTTATGAGAACGTTATTACTGGTGTCAGGGGACATTAAGATGTGGATCAGGGTAAGACATGACTGTATAGTGCGCTCAACCATTATACATAATGAGCCATGATGGGCCTTTATGAGCCCATGTTCCTGATTAGCTGTAGTCCACTTCTGCAATCAGGACAGGCTTTTTCCACCCAATTTTCAAGGCAACACTGATGTTTGTTTAGGTCATACGCAGCACATTAAATTAAGGAGCAGAAGTGATTTTCAAAGTTCATATTACATCATATTTGGACATAATTGAGGCTTAACGGAATATAGCAACTTGTCAGACCGTACAGAATAATACATAAAACACCTAATTGTCTGGGTGATAAAAGTATGAATGAGCCTAGACTGGCGGGTCTGGTCCATACCTCTTTGATGAGGGACATGAAGCGGTTGCCGAACCTCCAGGGCTTATGGCGGTTACACTGGAGCGAGCTGACGGTGACTTGTGGAGACTGCTGCACTGCCACGGCAACCACGTGCACTGCGTCGTACATGAGCGCCGCCTCCGTCTGCACAGGCACAGAGAGGAAAACATCTTAAACATCCATTCAACTTTTTTGATGCGTAAATCATTGGTACGATAGATTAACATGCTCATCTCCTAGTGAGTTCCAATGGGTTTCTAATTCCACATGATGAAACAACTCAATCAATCAAGTGGTACAGTATCTATACATCGCTTTTCGTACAAACACATCAAAAAGTGCTTTACAGTTGGTATGAAAGAATCCCATATTTCTCCTACTCACACACACACATGCACACACACATACACACACCCATCCAGACATATAGTCCCCCTAGGCCTGGGTCTTCTCTGGGCTCTCCTCCCAATGGGACACGCCCGGGACAGATGTCGGAGCCACCTCAGCTGATTCCCCTCGACGTGGAGAAGCAGCGTCTCTACTCCGAGCTCCCCCCGTGTGACTGAGCAAACGCACACACAGAATAACTAAAACCATGAAGCAGACAGAGGCTAGAAATGCATGCTTGTGAAAACTAAGGTACTGTTTTATTTAATTTTTTAGGATCTAACAAGTTCAAAGTATGAATCAACGTATGATTTTAAAAAATATATTGTTTATAAAGTTTGGTACCCCAGCTTTGAGTACCCAAACATGTCTCATTTCTCATTACAACCCAATTACTTGGCCTTGCATTGTCTATTTTGTATGACTGCTGTTCACTACATTCACCTTAAAGACCTTATGACGGGTTTTTAAAAAAAAAATAGTGGATATCAAAATTGCATGACAATGTCAATTTGAAAGAGATTCCGGCAAAAAAAATCCTATATTTTATAAAAAGAACGTGTTTTTCATGAATTTAAGTTGTCTATGCTCTAACCTGTGTGTGACGTAATAGCGGGTTACGCCCATGCATTGAAAACCATGGATCTATGCCACAGGACTGCCTTTTCTCTCTTCTCTCCACTGATGCCCAACACAATACTGCCCTCTACAGGTGACAATTGCTCACTAGACATAAATTGCCGTTTTGAGTGTGAAAAAGTGTCCGAGGCGGGATTTGAACCCAAGTATCTGGATTGGCAGTCTATCGACACAACCACTGGACTATCTCAGTAACAATGAAATGTTACATTCTAGTAGTTATCTCACACTCGCTGTACACGGCCTTGTCATCTTGAATATCCGCAAAAAAAAGAACGAATACCAAATTGTAAACAACTTACAGCGTTGAAACGTACCCGTTCTGACGTCACCAAGGGCTGTGAAGTTTTTTCGTTTCTAAGGGCGTTGCTATGGGGTTATTTCGATTTGGGGGGATCAGACAAAAAAAACAACTGATTTTGAAACCTTTAGTAGTTCTCTTCTAATATAAAATGGTATTAAAACTGTATTTCTAAATAAATCAAACCCGTCATAAGGTCTTTAAGAAGATGAGCAGAGGATTAAGATGGAGGACAAAACGTGCAACAAATCATCACTCCACACGGCTTTGAAAAACACTGCGATCGACGTCATTATGGAGGAATCAAGTCTGTTCTTATATGATCCTCATGGATATTTGATGGTTTCTACAGAGAGCTTCGGTTTAAGATAATCTCACAACACAGTGCTATCGATCTGCGGCTGAAATATGAGCAAACTGTACCATAAAGGAATACTAATTCAGTCTTTTCTACACAGCAATAACAATTACGTCTTTGTGGAGTCTGGTTTGACATTAAGGGGAGCAAACCATACAAAGTCAAGTTTAGAGAACTGTGAAGATGATTCATGGATGTTTGAGGTTTTTTATTGTTACTAAATTCAGATCAACAATGCACTGACAATCCCCGATTTCACTGCTCCTTGTAAATGGCCAATTTCATGTTCTTTGCAGTTTGTTAGAATTATTATTTAAAAAAAAATAATAATACTGAGTGACTCCCCAGCACAACAAAAGCCTCTTTGGACAGAATCAAAAAAAGAATGTTCAACACGGATCATGAGAAAACATTCAGTTTATGGACTGTTCCATATCTTCTATTTATTAATTCGCTGGTGGGGCTATGCAACATATCCCATTTTTATCACATAAAAACACTCAATACTCATATTTGTATTATAAAAAATTTCATTTAAATTAATCTAAATCACAACAATACACATTATATATTACGTACAACAATATTTATTTAGTTTTGTGGAGTGAATTAACAAATTAAGAAAAAATATATTCAAAAATGTGTATTAATAATGCCAAACTTGATGATAAACTGTGACTCTGCCTTAGTGGCGTCATTGCTTCAAGAACACTACTCTACATCCTGTAAATTAGAAATGTTTTCAAAGTATTATTTTTATCAGTGTAAAACCATAAAAGGCAAAATGTTAGAATAACACACAAAAACACTACATAAACTCTTACTAATAGCTACGGAAAAGACCCTGATTCATTTTCATTCTGAAAGCCATGGATCAAATTCAGTATTTCTATTAGCTCTGTTGCTACTGGACACCTGAATTTCTCCTATGGGGGATCAACAAAATATCTATCTATTTCTCTATCTATCTATCTAGGAAATGTCAATCATAATATAGTTGCTGCACATTTACATTGGCTCCACTCTGTCCACTCGATGTAGTGGCTGCAGGCACATATTTACAATGGGTGAATCAAATACAATTTACCCTGAGCCTTTCTTTCTCTCAGTCTTTCAAACAAATGCATTTTCAATAACCTTTGTAGTGCTTTAAACATAGCTGCAGTTTGCACTCAGCACCAAAGATATGATGCTTTGAGCGAAAAGACTGGAGACCTGCGTAGACCCACTTTGGGCTAAAAGGATTCTGCGTTTGATGCTGGAGCCACAGTGATATCGAAAAAGGCTATTATGGAATATGAGGGAAATGGGATGGACTTTGTACTGAGAGTAATAGTTAAAAGCAACCATTCGAGAGGTACTTAAAAATAGATCTCAATAAATCAGGACGCCATTTTCTTTGTTCTCACTAAATGACAGCGGGAAATTATGGAGTTGTACGGTTTATGCATACAACATTCGCAGCACTTTATATTCATGCATTGGAAATCTAGCACAGTCTTCATGAAAATGTGAGACAGGCTTCTATTGTAACGATGTTCAAATCCAGGTTAGAAACAGTTTTGTGTAGCTGTGCACACAACTAAAGGATTGCATTTTTCACTGTTGTTTTCTGTCTTGTTTTGTTAAGAACTTTGAGTTGGCTTTTGTAGGAACTGGACTATGCGAGAAAACTTGCCTTGACTTGCAAATAAACTAGAACTTGCCGTTTTAGAGCACATACCCAACATTTAGAGCACATACCCAACATTTAGAGCACATACCCAATCATCTCAACATTCTTCTTGGCTCTTTCTACCTCACATCCCATCTACAAATCACATTTCAGCTCAATTTGCCCAGTAGTTGCATGCATTATTAGTATGTTAGACTACTCTGCTTTTGTTCCTAGTTTGGCTTTAGTTGGAATTAGTTCCTACGGCTTTGTTATTTGTACAAAGTAGTTCTTCTAATTTCTTCACATTAGTCACAAAGTGGCAATTAAAGACACAATTATCACCACTACATTTGAGCACAGGTAATGTTCTGAAGGTTTAAAACCACAATTAAACTGATTACACATTTTTCACTCACAATGCACCCTTACCCAGTGAAAAAGAATGCATCATTTTTATCCATTTGACTTATTATTTACTTATTAGCGTCTCGTAGAGTGCAAGTATTGGTATTGTTGTGCAAAAGGGGAATGTGTACAATGTTTCTTGATCTTTGTTGTTGTATGTATATAGTCCTTTGTGACCCCAGCGCAGATGGAAATCAGCCTTCGGCAATCTCGCATATTTACTTTCATTGTTCTACCATGTTTGTTCATCAATATGCAAGATACCCCTTCAAATAAATATATAAATACTATATACTATAAATAACATACAGAAATACATCTCCATGCAAACATGGGGATTGATACACTGATTGACATCTTATTCGTTCAGACTTCAGAGTTACAGTATCTTAGGAATTTCAGGGTTCCACCTTTTTGTCACTTCCCCATTGAATTCCTGACAAAAACTGGTATAAAGGGTGACATCTTAAATCTAGACCGGTGCCTGCGAGTTTCCAAGATTATCAATGTACTTCCGGGTTCCATTGCAAAATTGGGTGCAAAAAACCCCAGCATGCTTTAGAAAATGTGTGTAATTAAATACACTGTGTCCTAATGAACTGCAGTATAATGTCATAGCTGTAAGTCCCCCATTGACTCTGCAGCAGTATATAATCCTGAACGAGCCCTCTCCAAACGCACTGCGGCCGCCAGAGGAGCAAAGCTTTCAGGGAAGTGTCAATCACATGCGAGGAGCAGGAAGAGGCCCTGGATTCTCTCTTCCTCAAACAAGGGAGGGAAAAAAATCTAATTAGTGTTTGTCTCGCTTGATTGAAAAGCAATCAAAACAGCTCTGCGCACTTGTATGGAAATGGTGCCCTGTGGTTCTTTCAAACACATTTTCAGTGGGAGTTTTAACAGTGTGTGGGACCAATGCAAAGAGCCAGACACCTTCCTTGTGAACTTAAATGTAGATATAATTCAATAAATGTATATTTAAGTTCTACATTGCAGAAGTTGTCATTAGTTTAGTGATAATTTCTTAATGGACCTGGCGTTGAAAGTTTACATTGTTTACATAGTTTACATCTAAAAATAACAATACTTTCCACATCCATCCATCCATCCACCTTCTTCCCCTTAATCCATTTCTGGGTTTCAGGCAAAGTGAGGTTAAGTATCTTGCCCAAGGACACAACGACAACAGAGGTCAGTGGGAGTCGGTGGAGAAGGTGCCGTGGTGGACTTGAAACCCACGACCTTCAGGCTCAAAGGCCAATGCTCTACCAACGGAGCCACTATCGCTCAATGAAGTGTAAATTGCATGAAAATGTCAAAAATGGGTGAATAGTATTATGTTTTTTAAATGTTTTAAATTCTTATCCTCTATTGTCAAGGCTGATTCTTACAGCCATGTGAAAAGCCTAGAGACCCCCCTCTTCAGACCTAGTTCAAACCTGGTTCAGACTCGGTGCCGTCCTGGCTCAGTCCTGGTTCAGAGTACTGGAGGGCCCTTTTACAGAGCATTTACTATACTACACCACAAACCAAAAATAATTGAAAACCCCATACGTCAACATTTCTCACATCACCAAGCAGCGATGACAGAGTAGAGGCGTATTCCAATCATTCACGATCGAAAACAAGCCCTCATGTGGACGCAACTTCCACATTACCCATTCAAACTGAGATATTAATGTGCAAGGGAAAAAGGTGAGAGTGAATTTATGCCTTGCGTGGGTGCTACCTGAAGGCTCTGCAGCTTTTAGTTAGATTGATACACGCACACACAGCTATTGGACGCAAGTAAATCCGTTTGAGCGACGGCTTTATGGAGATGTGACAGGTGCAGCGGTGATGATGCTAAAACATGTCAGCAGAGCACCTTTTGGACACTTGCATTCATGTATTCAGTAGAAATAAGCTATGAGGATGCCCTGACAGACGGCCATTATGTTTCCATCACAGCAACACTGCCTGCAGATGAGCTTGTTGGTCGGACTGTCAGTCACATAGCCTGCACTGCATCGAGATAGCTATACAGCAAGGGAAATATGAATGTGGAACAATATAGAAACACGCAGCTCATTGTATTGGATTTTTGAATGATCAGCGACTATATGGCAGATAGATAAAGCAGAAATAAATCATTATACAAACGCTTTTTAAATGCTTTGGTTAAATGTTTATACTATCAGCGTAAGAAAAGATAAAATCCAATGCCCTTTGGTCCAAGCGTTGGGTCAGAGTCTAACAATATGGTAAGGTGGAAGTTAATGGACCATTTCTGCGGAACATTTTCACGGACGTCAAGCAAAGGAAAAAAACACTCAAAAACGCTGAGTTTCTCTAAAATGGAAACCGGATCTAAACCAGGACTGAAAATGGAGGAAAAGGTTATTGCAGGTGTCTGAGAATTGTACAGCTCACATACCATGATATGATGAACAGAATTCAATCTGAAGAGACCAAGACAGAAACATAATGCATAAAAAAGATTTTGTTTGGCGCATTGACCCCGGCAGTGACACTTGCAGAAGGGATATCATCTGCTACTGTAGATGATCTCAGACCCCCCGGGGTCAAGCACTGGTGGTGGCCAGAGCATGGTGTGAATGGGGCGTAGGCGGAGCTGGAGCAGATGCCATGTCAGGAGCCAGGTCCGGAGCCAGAGCAGGAGCCAGGTCAGGAGCCGGGGCAGGAGCCAGATCAGGAGCCAGATCAGGAGCCCGAGCAGGAAACAGAGCAGGAACCAGGAGCTTGAGGAGGCGGTGGGTGTTAAGAGCCTCAGGAAGCGCTGTTTATCAGGAAGTGGCTGCTTTTAAGTAAGTAAGTAAGTAATATTTATCTATATATGCCTGGCTGTGCCATTCTATGAGGAGATCGAAAACCCAGTCCGTACCAGGCTGTGCCATTCTATGAGGAGATCGAAAACCTAGTCCATACCAGGCTGTGGAAGAGTAAGGTCTTCTAACAGTACGTTGTAAAGTGTACCAGGGGACAGTCCCCACAAAAGCATCTCAAATTCAGAAAATAAATCAGGAAACTCATTTTTAAACCTAGGAAGGGAACACAACAATACAGATATCGAAGACTACTATGTGGCATCTGTTTAAATATATGTTACCTATTTGAGTATATTATGACTAAGAATATTACATTAACACATTTAAAAACACTGATTTGTTGATCTGGTCTTTGTGTAACACCAAACATTTCAAGTTTTGGTGTTATGAAGTTATGGCAGGGGTTGAGGAGAAAAAAAAAATATTGTCCTTTCTCTGTAGATATACAGGATGAAGGAGCTCAAATTGAGACATTTGACAAAGTCACTGACAGTTAATTATGCCCAGTTTCTGGTTCTCAACCTTTTCTGAATAGTCTATATCCCCTTTTTTTTTAATTATTTGGATTGTGTCTTTGAGTTGGTGAAACAAGCACTTCCTGAGCTCTGAAGCTACATGATTACTCCAACTATTCCCAGCCTCTTCACTGTGATTACTTCTGATAAATCAACAAAGAAGTACTCCATTACATTGTTTTCTCTCTCTATGAATAATACTCCCAAACGATTGAAACAAGAAGAATCATCTCCAAATGAAAGAAAGCTGAAATCCTTTTGGCACAGTGTTAACATGGAGACATTTCCAAGGCGCACAAGTTTCATAGCATATTTTTTCTTTTACAGATGGCGAATGAGGGAGAACATCTCATTATAATCATTCCATGACTCCTGGATGAAATCGGACTGAATATGCTGTCCTCGTCCACTCTCTCGCTGCCCCCCGCCTTCTCAAAGTCACTCAAATTCTTTCAATGTTCCTGATTGATATGGTCGGTTTTGCGAATTGTCCGAACGCCCAGGCCATGCTTGGCAGCTGTAAACGTCCCTCCACACTCCAGACTTCAGACTGGTCCAACCCAAAGCCTCTTCAGTCTTAACAGCTCAATAATATCTCCATGGAAACAGAGGAGGAGAAATCACTATTCTGCAAAAACTATAATGAGGTTATGGCTTGTGAAGGACCACTGTTGGACTGTATGATTCATCTGCGCAATAAAACATGCACCTTTTTGCAGTTTTTTGAGCTAATATAATTTATGCTATCAATTGGATGCAACAAATGCCAGCTGATGGACGGGAATTAATACTAATTGTCTACACGTATTGATCCATGTTTTCGAGGGCTGTTCTTGACATCCAGGTGTGTGGGGTTTGCATGTTTTTTTTCAATCACCCAAAAGGCTTCTAAATCTGGGGGACTTGATTATCTGTATTTTAGATAACCTTCATATCTCACCAATCTCCTCCATCAGCACTGTCTTTCCCGCCGCCTCAGATCCTACCTACTCCAACCTGCTCACTCCCATCAGAACAAAGTACCAGACCATGGGGTACCAAGTATACAAGTATAATGTATTATTATTATTATTAGAGGCTCTCAGAGTAAAAGGCACTGCTTTAAAGTGCACATTGTCATGAATCAGCTGGTTTCACCTGTTCTCAAGTTCAATACTTTAAGAACAGAAGTGAAGGAGCAGGTGCAGGTGTTCCAGCATTCATGTTATAATACTCAGTTTGAAGGATCACATTATTTGTGTGTAGAGTAAAATTGTATTCAGGATCTTATTCCAACTTGGTAGATCCTTGGCATTGACTTCGCCCATTAAGTCAAGTGAATTAAACTTCTTCATACCGCAGTTCATTTTAGAAAAGCCACACCTTCTGATTTTAATTTCAGGGCATTTGACAGATCTTTAGCGGTCGGCAGAATCCACTTTTCGGCACACATTCAATTTCACGTTGAATTAAACTTGGCACAAAACTGTGAGAAAAGTGCATTTTCACAGAGTGTCCGATCAAACAGTGGCTTCTTTCTCTCTGCCGCTGCGAGACAATTCGGGCGTTCTGCTCTCCCAAAATTCCATCCGATGGGCGGGGGAGCGACTGAATTTTGCGTTGCATTATGGGTAACACTTGCCTTCGCAACTTCCGGTTCTCTCTGCCCGGCGCATTTTCTCTAAATGGTTGAGTGTTTTCGTCATTTTACATTATGCAAATACATTCCCGTCTCTAACTAGTGGCATATCGCGCAAATCATCCGTCCAATTCACATTCTTCCCTCTTAGCTGAACTTCATTCTCATTGTTACCATCTGTCACTCGCACACACAGCCGTTTTCGTTCACTCTGCTCGCTGTCATCTTCTTCTAAATCTTCATAAACACCATCCGCTCGTTGAACTAGCAACAACAATTCCTACTTTCGTTTTCCCACACTGCAAATACCCTTTCGCTTCAACCTTTCACGCAATTCAGGCACTGTCAATCGTTTGTTGTTTTCGTGAGCCATATTCGCCATTGTATGAAATCAACCGGAAGTGAACTGGGCAACAAACGGTGTCATTTTTTGATCACAGCGCCGCTCAGGGAATGAAATTTTGGGAGAGCAGAACGCCCGAATTGATTTCACGCGTTCAAATGATCCCACAGCACAACGCAAAGGCAACGGACTCGGAAATGTACCAGAACTGTACCAGAACAACCGCTGAGTGGAAGCACTAATGGAGTCCAGAGGGGAGGGAAAAGTTGTGCCAGAAGTTAAAGGTGCACTATTTAGTTTTTTTGTAAATATAACAATTCATTTTCCATAAAGATGGTATTGTTTGGCCTGGAAAGTTTGCCAAAATGTCATAAAACTCTCCATTGAAAGCCACAAAAGAATTGACAGAGGTATTGTGCTGTCATCCTCTTTAGAGGAAAGTGAGGAAACTAAGCCGGAGGTCTGGGGTTGTGTACAGAAGAAGACCTTTATTGATGTTACAAAGGGATATGCGGGGAAGTGCTGAGGTCATTCCAGCCAGAGAATTAAACGTTTTTTTCATGCACAGCTGTGAAACAGCCCCCTGCCGAGCAGCGTATCTGTTCTGTTCCACTCCGGAGACTGTTTCTCAACGTTTGCGTTTTCACCTCCCTGAAACACTGTCTTCAAATAAACAAAAGGCCAAACCGGTGCACAACCGTTTTTTTCTGTTCCAGCGTCTCCGTGTTAACACCACCTGAGAGTGGCAAGCTTACACTGCGAAAAAATATAAACATGAGTTAATAATTGCTTGAATCGAGTGGTTTGAGTACATTTGGACTGTTTTAAAACAATATTTGCCAAAAGGATAAGCCATTTTGCTTTATTTTCTCATTCCAAGGGTCACATTTCTTGCAAATTGCTTATTCCATTGGCAAATTTTGTTTTAAAGAAGTCAAAATGTATTTAAATGAAAATACACTTTGCCAAATTTGAGCAACTTTGGACTTATTTTTCAACACTTTTAGCAGTGATACCCAAAATAAAGAAATAAATAATGACAGACAGCAGAAGTCCTGTCTGATCAGGAAAACTCTGAAAATGCATTTATTTGAACTTCATATTAAACTACCACCCACTTGCTCATTATTTTACGCTGACGTTTTTTTTTTCCAGAGCAAACTGAACTCTTGCGTGAGTGAAAGGCGGTCGATAAAAAGTGTTTTCTGAATTCATAGGGAGATAAACCATTTTTATGGCTCTGTAATTTTCCACTAATAATAACAGCTATTATACCCACCTCTGAATGAAAAGAAGCCATGCAGAAGGGGTGGCACGGTGGCTGAGTGGATAGCACTCTCGCCTCTCAGCAAGAAGGTCCTGGGTTCGAATCCCGGCCGGACCAGGGCCTTTCTGGGTGGAGTTTGCATGTTCTCCCCGTGTCTGTGTAGGTTTCCTCCGGGTACTCTGGTTTCCCCTACCACTAAAAATATGTACAATAGATCTGGCATGCGCCTCCTGTTCGGCAACCCCGCTCCCATCTCTGTGTGGAGTGAGAGGACAAGTGCCCAAAAAATAACAATTGTAAACCGCTTTGTGACTCTGGTCTGTGAAAGGCGGTATATAAATAAAGCTTGCTTACTTACTTACTTACTTACATGCGTGCTACACACAAGATTGCTCTTTATTCTTCTCATGCCTCAGGATATAAAAGAAAACCAATACAACTGAGTCTAGTCAAGGAAAGTAGTAATTTAAGCATTGTGTCAGGCTTTAAGTTGTCATTTTCAAATTAATTGAAATTTTGAAGATTCATACATTAGGGAAGAGGCCTTTAGCGAGGAACAATAGGAGATTGATTTAGGTTAAGGTAAAAATGGGCAAGTATTTTTCTCTGAAATGTAAGCAAAACAGACAAATATTGGAGCTTTTAGGAGAGAGCAGCACTAAAACAATAACAAGCCGAAAATCATAGATCCTACGCCACTGCAAGCCGGTTTGCTCTAATTATGTTTTTCAAACATAAGCGCAATGACATCACCCATTAAAGAAGTAAAGTAACTTTGACTTCAAATTCTACTCAATGTAAAATGTTCAAAAAGTTTCATTCCAAACCAAATAAGGTATATTACAAAAATAATGTTGTAACAGATTGCACAATGTCTCAACTGTGGATCTTTTGATGGAACTATGTTAAAACTCAGCTTATATTGTATAACCTCGTCTATGCTAAAAAAAACTCCTCTGCTGTGACTCGATCCCAATCTGCATATTTTGTCATTTTCTCCATATTTTAGGAAATTGATACATGATCTTCTAAAAGAATGCATAAATATGTTCAATATGAATGGAACAGTAACAACATTTGACCAAAAATGTTACTCTATTAACTTCAGCATTTTTTAAAGGAATTGAATTGAACCAAAATTGTATATCAATTTATATTGCATATAAAAAAACATATGAAACTGTGACTTGGTCGTTGCATCCCTAATACATACAGTACATACTCACACTCTTTGCTGAAAGCATGAATAGAGTATGTCATGCTGTAAATGTTGAACATTTTAATAACAGTGAAAGTGTTACAGCTAACAACACGTATTGGCTCAAACTTGCAGGTAACACCAGCGTTGCCCATACTGTCTATTCACACCTCTGTTATCTTGAGTTGTTGGACTTTATCATTTTCTGCACCTTCTCTGTGAAGTTTCACACAACGATCACAAACCAAAGATGTGTCCACAGGTCGATGCTGGAAAAAGGCACATTGTTGCTTTTGACGCCTCTCCACTTAAAAACGGTTTTGTGAAAACATGAGAGGAAGAAAACAGTAGGTCTATTGCTATTCTGTTAAAATGAAGAGGGCCTGACAAAACAGAATACATGTATTGATACTTCTAATATGGAATGAACATTTCATATTAGAGAGGCAGTGCAAACACAAAGACAGTGGTCTAACTACAGCCACAGTGTACATTACAAAACAACAACAGTATTTATAGGGGCAGAAAATGAATGAATACATCTTTAAAAATCCCTCTAAATGTGTTCTTTTTTTTTACATATTTGTATGGATTATTCTGTTGATTTGTGCCCATAAAGTAAGTATATTTTAGAGTTTAGGGAAGATTTCTGGTATTTAAAATATGTAAAATCTGGCCGATTTAAATTTTAAACAACACATAATCCTCATATCCTACCCGAAGGCTAACCTGACCAATGCAGATTAACTGCTATTTAGGCAAGGCAAGGCAAGTTTATTTGTATAGCACAATTCATACACAAGGCAATTCAAAGTGCTGAACAAGATAGCATTAAAATCATCAAAAT
This sequence comes from Knipowitschia caucasica, assembly GCA_964034765.1. Classification (NCBI taxonomy): domain Eukaryota; kingdom Metazoa; phylum Chordata; class Actinopteri; order Gobiiformes; family Gobiidae; genus Knipowitschia; species Knipowitschia caucasica. The sequence continues at coordinate 17,376,829 of OZ035829.1, forward strand.
CAGAATCAGAATCATTTTTATTGCCACGTAAGTAACAGGAGGTCACAGACTAGGAAATTGCTTTGGCTCAGTGCAACAGTCAAAAAGAGATAATAAAAATAAGAATAAAAAACACTTCTAAAGAATGAATTTAAATTTAAAATAGAGTTACAGTTACTATTTACAATATACAAGTGCACATGGTGCACACAATGTAAGGTGACAGCAGTACAGTGAAGTAAAGTGACGTATGATGGGCAGTAAAGTGACTTTATAAAGGGCGGGGGGACAGGTTAAGAAGTGTTCAAGAGTCCAACAGCAGAGGGGAAGAAACTGTTCTTGTGGCGGGAGGTTCTAGTCCTGATGGACCGCAGCCTCCTGCCTGAGGGGAGTGGTTGGAATAGTCCATGTGCAGGGTGAGAGGGGTCGGCTGTGATACGACCAGCCCGGCCTCGAGCTCGGGCGACGTACAGGTCCTGCAGCGATGGAAGGCTGCGGCCGATCACTTCCTCTGCAGAGCGCACAATGCGCTGTAGTCTCTGTTTGTCCCTGACTGTGGCTCCAGCGAACCACACGGTGACGGAGGAGGTGAGGATGGACTCGATGATGGCCGTGTAGAACTGCACCAACATTTGTGCAGGCAGCTTGGCTTTCCTGAGCTGCCGCAGGAAGTACATCCTCTGCTGGGCCTTCTTGATGAGGGAGCTGATGGTCGGCTCCCACTTGAGGTCCTGGGTGATGGTGGTGCCCAGGAAACGGAAGGACTCCACAGAGGTGATGGGGGAGTCCATCACGGAGGGTGGGGGGGGGGGGACAGTGCTCTTCCTGAAGTCCACAATCATCTCCACTGTCTTCTGGGCGTTCAGCTCCAGGTTGTTACCACTGCACCAGGACACCAGCCGGTCCACCTCCATCCTGTAGGCAGACTCATCGTTGTTGGAGATGAGTCCAATGAGGGTGGTGTCGTCCGCGAACTTGATCAGCTTCACGGAGTCGTGGCTGGAGGTGCAGTGGTTGGTGTACAGGGAGAAGAGCAGGGGAGAAAGAACACAGCCCTGTGGGGCTCCTGTATTTATAATCCGAGAGTCCGAGACATTCTTCCCCAGACGCACTCGCTGCTTCCTGTCCGTCAGGAAGTCAGTGATCCACCTGCAGGTGGAATCGGGCACGTTGAGCTGGGAGAGCTTGTCCTGGAGCAGGGATGGCAGGATTGTGTTGAAGGCAGAGCTGAAGTCCACGAACAGGACCCTGGAGTAGGTCCCCGGGGAGTCCAGGTGCTGTAGGATGTGGTGGAGGGCCAGGTTAATGGCGTCGTCTACAGATCTGTTGGCTCTGTAGGCGAACTGCAGGGGGTCCAGGAGGGGGGAGGTGAGGGACTTGAGATGGGAGAGAACCAGGCGTTCAAATGACTTCATGACGACAGAGACGTGCTACAGGTCTGTAGTCATTGAGTCCTGTGATCCTGGGCGTCTTCGGGACGGGGACAATGATGGAGGATTTGAAGCAGGCCGGGACATGGCAGGACTGCAGAGAGGTGTTGAAAATGTCCGTGAACACAGGAGTAAGCTCACTGGCGCAGTGTCTCAGAGTGGCCGGAGACACGTGGTCCGGGCCAGGAGCTTTGCGGGGGTGCAGCCTCAGGAAGAGTTGTTTAATGTCTTTAGCGGCTATTGTTAGGCTGGGGGCAGGGCTGATGGGTGGGTCGTTAGAGTAGTGGGGGGTGGGGGAGGGAGAGGTGTCAGGGGCAGCATCAAAGCGACTGAAAAATAAGTTCAGATCGTCAGCTAGCTTGTGGTCGTCAGCACAGGGGGGGGCTTTGGGTTTGTAGTTGGTGATCTCCCGTAGGCCCCTCCAGACAGAAGCAGTATCGTTGTTACCAAACTGCTCCTGTAGTCGTTCTCTGTGCCGGGACTTGGCTGCTTTCAGTTCTTTCCTGAACTGATATTTAGCTGCTTTGTAGCCGCTGCGGTCTCCCTCCCTGAAAGCAGACTCCTTTGCTTTCCTGAGCTGCCGGAGTTTAGCAGTGAACCAGGGTTTGTCGTTGTTATAGATGACCCTGGTCCTTGTTGGAATGATGCTATCCTCCTAAATAATCACAGTACATTAAAAAGAAAGATAAAAATATAAAATCCCTCAGTTGTATGCACAGCTAAACAGAACCGTTTTTAACCTGGTTTTAAACATTGTCATAGAGGAGGCCTGTCTCACATCTTCGGGAAGATTGTTCTAGATTTTAGCAGCATGAATCTGAAAAGCAGCCTCCCCATGTTTAGCTCTGACACTGGGCACTAACAGGAGTCCAGTCCCTGTGCTCCTCAGAGTCCGGCTTGGTTCATATGGGACTAACATGTCACTAATATAATTTGGTGCGAAGTCATGGAGAGATTTGTACACAAGCAGAGATGTTTACAAATTGTGTAGTCCCATATGAACCAGCCCGGACTCTGAGGAGCACAGGGACTGGACTCCTGTTAGTGCCCAGTGTCAGAACTAAACATGGGGAGGCTGCTTTTCAGATTCATGCTGCTAAAATCTGGAACAGTCTTCCTGAAGATGTGAGACAGGCCTCCTCTCCGACAATGTTTAAAACCAGGTTAAAGACAGTTCTGTTTAACTGTGCATACAACTGAGGGATTTTATATTTTTCTTTTTAATGTTCTGTGATTATTCATGATTTTAATGCTTTCTTATTTTGTTCAGCACTTTGAATTGCCTTGTGTATGAATTGTGCTATATAAATAAACTTGCCTTGCCTTGCCTTGCCTATGTATTTATCTTTTGTGAATTTAACAAGCAATAACATAACAATGCTAAGGTTATATACGGGTAAAGAACAGTATTTACACACGCATATAACACAATACATTATATTAATTCTGCATCCTGAAGAAGGCCAAGCTAGGCCGAAACACGTTGGTGCAGATTTTAAATTACAGCCATGAGAAAATAAAGGCTTTTTAACTCTCTAAACTATTGACCACGAGTGCCTTGGATTTGATTGACTTTCCGCTCTTTTAAAGAGCAAATCATAAAGAGCCTCTTTATGATTTGCCACGCAGCACCCCTTACCCATTGTTATTTGAGAAACATTATTTTAATATTTTGACTTCAAGATTTGCGTGAATTATGATTTAGAACTTAGGAAAAATAGGAAAACATATGCATCATTTAAACAACTGCCTGTCATTAAACTTTATAAATACAACTTTTTTCATGCACTTTTGTATTTCACATTGACTTTTTTTGCAGTGTCCTTATGATAACTGGCTGTGAACACATTTGTGCTGGTCCTGGCCGTGTTGGCGCCTTCACACAGATTGGGTTGGACAGTGAAGTGGAGCCGATAGGAGCAGAGCTGGGTGAAAAGGGGGAGTCTGGCTGGTGGTGTCAGTGCATCGTAATCACAGAGGTTTGCTACAACCGCAGTCCGTCCCCCGAGGCCCTGTGCGTCACATTGCATTAGCTAACACCCGAGCCAAACCATACCGGGCTCTGATAAAAGATAACCCAGCCAAATGGCATCACGCTCCAGCCCGCCGCGGACTCAATCTGCCTCCGCCTGCTCTGCTACATACGCTAATCAGAGCTAACTATGCTAATGATGCTAACTAGGCTAACAGGGAGAAGCAGCCGCCAGTAGCTGCACTATCTGAAGGGGAAGCCCTATGCAGGGTCATTATTGAACTATTAACACTAGGTCTTTGATGAAACTACTAGAACTCCCAGCCGTCATTTTGACTGCTCCCATTCAAATCAATTAAATCATGAAAGATTTTGCATTCCGATTAGTTGGATTATATTTTTACATTGTTTCACCTTTATTAAGTACAAAAACTGGTGAATATAACTATTTAGCAACAAGAACCTACCATCTGGTGTTTTACAGCTGTTCATTAATAAACACTGTCCCATCCAAATAAACAAATACAATATAAAATAAAATAAAAACAGTTTGGTGAAAGGCTACCAAATCCTAACTCCTGGTGTGTTGCTATGGTAACGAGAAGGATCCCAGGTGACCAAAAATGGCTTAATTTGAATAATAGGAAGTGGAATTGCTGATATAAAACAAGTCATGATAACGAATTACTGCGTAGATGATTTGTTTAGTTTTTTTTTTTTTAATTCAGATTTGATTTTGTTTTGGATCACATGGCACATGACATGAAAGGCATTTTTTTTCTCTCAAAACCCGTCAACGCGGGATTAGAAGAGCTCTAAAGTCTTCCAGACTTCTTGTCCGATATGCTGCTATATTAAGGGCTATATAATGTGTATAAGCCCCACTCACACATGCATGAATACAATAAAATATAATCACTAATTTGCTATTTTGCCTATACAAACACGGCCACATAAACCCTGTCCCACGTATGCAATGGAGCTTTTTCACACTGCTTTTCACACAGCTCCTGTTGCTTTCCCCATGAAGGTGCTGTTCCAGAACAAACATACAAATACCTCGTCCAAGAATGTATACAGACATTGAGAAATATATACTATACTATATGTTCTTATAGATGTTAGGCATATTTGTTCTGTGGAAAATCCTTTTTTAACAATGAATGCTTCACACAATAGGAGTTTCAAACACAAAGGATTAGGTTACATTTTCCACCTCCGGCCGATGCCCCGCAGAGTTTAAGAGACAAATTGAGGCCACTTCACTCCCACACCTGCGCTAAGAGCAGGGAGTGTAAACCTGGGAAAGTGCGTTCAAAATAGCCACATTATCCATTAATGTGTCAGCTCTCTGCTTTAAAATAACGATCCCAATCAAACACAGACAAAGCACAAATTCTTTCATTTGAAACTGAGCGATGTGAGTTGTGATAATTCAACACAGCTACCACCACAGCCCAAAGCAGCTAAAATTTATATTAGCCAGAGTTTACATATTTTAAATACCATAAATCTGCCCTAAACTCTCCCCATCTGCCTGCTATGTAACTATGACATGTAATATATCTTCTTTCCTCTGGAAAACCACCACAACGGAGCCAAAATGCAATTAGTAATATGTCATCAAACTAAATGTCTGCAAATCAGATCTGTAAGTCCTCAGTGCTCCTATTGGCTGCAGAAAAGCCAAACTTGTCAATCTCTTAATATTGTCATAGTTTTACCCCAGTGGTCCAATGTCATGAAACGCTATGTAAAAAACGGTTTGAAATACAGGACATTCGAACCAATGAATTATCAGTAAATGTATATACTGTACATATATATATATATGATGAGCTCTTTTCTTCTTGCTGGTTGTTTCATAGTAGATGGCCCTAAGCAAAACACACTTGAAGACTGTTTTGAACTTCAGAAGACTGGGTAGATCAGGGGTCTCCAACCTGTAGCTCGGGAGCCACCAGTAGCTCGCCACCCCCTCCTAGGTAGCTCGCCAAAGGATTTAGAAATGAACAAATCAAATAATATGCGTCATATTTCAGTGTGTATTTTTCATTATAATTATTTATTATTGTAAATGTACTGACTTTGAGCACTATAGCAACAATTATGTGATGATTAATAATGAGTGTGCCCATCATCAGGCTTGTTCACACCAGTATATCACCAGACTTTTTCCCAGGGTTTGCTTAAAGGAGTAGCTCTCTGCCTTTATTGTCCAGGGAAAGTAGATCTCTGGGTGAAAAAGGTTGGAGACACCTGGGGTAGATTATACATAATGATTCTATTTTGTGGATTACAAATGTAAGTAGATTTAATGTTACATGTTAAATTCCCGGAGATGTTAAATATTCTCGAGAAAGAAGAGCGTGGATAATTTGATGAACAACAATCATGTCTAGGACCTCTAAATGCCCCCGAGTCTAATGAGGTCTAATGAGTCATCTTGGTTTCTCAAAACTATTTAACGATAAATAACATTTCTAATCCAAATTATTAGATGATTTAGAGACAGAAAGAGTGTGAGAGAGAGAGAAAAACTATGTAACAATCTCCAGCTATATCAGGAATTATTATTATTATATTATTATATTATTATTATCAGGAATTACTAGAATTATTATAAAACTGATTCTTTTGAGATCTGGATGATGTTCAATAGCGTGGCATCAAACGCAGCACAGGAAGAAAAGAGCTCATGTCGTGATTTTCCAACAACGTGTGTATAATATAATTGTATAAGATGGTATACCATGAATTAAACTTCATCCATTCACATTACGGTCAAGTTGACTCCTCTGAGATATTTACACACCACATTTAAATGGACATGAGTTAGAACACAAAGCTTGGAGAGTTTTTTTTTTTTCTTCATGAACGCAGCTGCGGCAAAGGCCATGTGTCTTTCATATCCGAGCAGATCAATATCTCTGTTGGGTTGCTGCTGTGTGGGACTTTTAAGTGAGGAAATTAATAGTTACCTAATGTAACTTAAGTTCTACGAATAGGTGCGTAGTCCCTTAGGACTTCGCTAGTGGGATATCACGTGACCCCCAGGTCACAGACGCCAGAGAGATCAAAATAATTTGCTCCAATCACCAGCCACCTTCCTCTATAAATGCCCCTGCACAAGGCCGCACCCCCTCTTGAACTCTGCCAAGCCGGGCTGGCCTGATGGGCTCGTAGCTAAGGGACTACGCACCTATTCGTAGAACTTAAGTTACATTAGGTAACTATTAATTCTACGTCATGGTGCTACGTCCCTTAGGACTTCGCTAGTGGGACACAACGCGGAGGCCGTAGGAACATGTACTCCCAGCAGGCCAGCGAAGGGTGATTGGAGCTCCGCCCGAGCAAGACCCTCACACCGTGAGAGGACTCAGGGCAGAAGAAACAAAGCGTGTTACCGGGCCACTCCTACCAAGGACGCCCCCACGTAACACCAATCGTAGGTCAACCGTAGTCACAGGACGCCTCTCCCAAGAGCTCCTGATGTAGACTACCAGACCGATCAAACACACATATATGTACCGCACCTGTAGGATGCCTCTCCCAAGAGCTCCTGCACCAGGGCGGAAAAATAGACCGAAGGCCCACTCCTCAGGGGAGGGACCCAACGGTCCAACTCAATCCGCTGCACTCAGCACGGAATGGGCCACCGACCGGTCCGACACATCCGAAGATAAGACCGGACGAAAGAGGAGGACGACGCCCAAGAAGCCGCACGGCAAACGTCCTCGACCGACGCCCCCCTGAGAAGGGCCGTAGAGGCCGCCATCCCACGCGTGGAATGCGACCTGAAACCCACCGGGGGGGCCAGGCCCTGCGCCTGATACGCCCGTCGCACCGCCGTGGCGACCCAATGCGCCAGCCGCTGAGCCGACAGCGGGGCGCCCCTGTTCTTGGGGCCCAGACACACAAACAGCTGATCACCCGACCTGAATGACGACGTCATGGCCAGGTAATGCCTCAGCATTCTGATAGGACACAGAAGGTGCTGCCGCTCCTCCTCGGGGGAGGCATGCGGCGGCGGGTGGAAAGCCCTAATCCTGATCACTCTCGACCTAAAGGCCGACGTGATGACCTTGGGGAGAAAAGCCGGATTGGGCCACAACTCCACCATGCCGTCGTCCTCTCCAAAGGACAGGCACGACGCATGGACTGAGAGCGCACACAAATCGCCCGCCCTTTTTGCAGACGCCAACGCCAGCAAGAGGGCCGTCTTAAAAGCGATACAATCGGGACTCGCCTCCGCCGCCGGTTCAAAAGGCGAACCCGACAGCCCCCTAAGGACCACCCTGAGGTCCCAAACCGGAGGCGTTCTCTGGAGCGGGGGCCTCCTCCTGCGCGCCCCCCCGCAGAAAACGTTTAATCAACGGGTGAGAGCGGGCTGTGAACCCCCCGAACCCGTCGTGACCTGAAGTAATGGCTGCCGCAAACACCGCCAAGGTAGCGACAGCCCTCCCCTTGTCGAAAAGCTCCTGTAGGAATCCCAGGACCCCCTCCAGCGGGCAAAACCTGGGATCCCAGGAACGGGAATCGCACCAGGCACTGAATAGCCTCCACCTCGTGGCGTAGGCCCTCACGGTGGACGGCGCCCTCGCTCCCTGAATTGTCTCCACCACCGCAGGGGGAAGACCCAGATCTACGAGGCTCCGCCTCTCAACCTCCAAACCCAGAGCCTGCGGCCGATTATCGGACGTGAAAACAGGGCTCCTGCCCCCTGGACTAGAGCCCCCGGCTCGTCCGGGAGGGCCCAGGGCTCCATCACCGCCATGCCCCTCAGGAAGGGGAACCACCGGGCATGCGGGCTAATTCAAATCATTTGACATGTTACATACCCCCAAATGAGACTCAGACAGCGAGTACTGGTGAAATGCCGGACGGCCTTTATTGAAAGAGTTTTTACCACCCCGACCTCCTCTACCGTAGGGAGGCCGTCGATGGGTGTGTTGGTCCCGCGAACCTCCCGTGTGCCTGTCTGGGCCCGGGGGTCTCGCCGCTGGGGAACGATGGACCACGGAGCGTGGATATGGTCCGGGGCGCTTGCCAGGCGAGCGCTCCCTGCCTCTGTCTCGGCTCCGCGCTGGTGGGCGGGCCTCGCGTCTCGTAGCTAGGTGTTTTGCCAGGCTAGCCGAGTCCTTAGCCGCGCTGTCCAGCCTCGTCATCAGCGTCTGCATCTCCGGACCGAAGAGCGACGTCTGGGAGATGGGCAGGTCCAGCAGCTGCCTCTTCTCCGCCTCTCTGAGGTTCACCGCCCCCAGCCAGAGGTGTCTGGCCCCGACCTGGGCTGCTGCCATAGAGCGGCCGCCATCGACAGCTAGCGCTTGGCACATGCGCAAGATCGCTGCTGAAGTGGTCCTCGCCTGGGCTAAGGTGTCTCCACTGAGTGCCTGGTCAGAGGAGAGAGACCTATCCAGGGCCCCGGTGATGAAAGCCATGTTGTTCGCCACCGCGACGACCTGAGCCGCATTGGCGTAACATCTGTCATGCATAGCCAGAGACATCCTATCCCGCTCGGAGGGAAGGAGAGGTCTGGTGCTGGGCCACACGGATGAGGAGGGGTGCAGGGCCGCCCGAACCGAGTCCTCGATGTCCGGGACCCCGCCTGTCCAGGACCAGTCCTGCACGTTGCAGTACATGCCATACCCCAAAGCGGGCCTCTTGGCCGCTAGGGGTTTTGGCCACTCACGTGTCGCGTAATGGACGATCGGGTCCATACGCGGGCACAACGTGGGCTGGGCTCTCCTCCTCCCTCGAGGGGCTGCGTACCCAGAGGTGAAGTCCTCCACCCTCTGGTTCGGTTGCGGTGGCAGGGGGGCATCCATGATGGCCGCCGCCGTGGCGTAGAGCCCAGGCATGTGGTCCAGCGGGAAGCGGTCCGGCTCCGGGTTGGACACCACCTCGTCCAGCGTGAGGAGAGAGCCGACCTCCGACACCTCTCCGTCCTCGCAGTCACCCCACTCCGCGGGCACAGGTGGAATGTCGAGGGGGGCCCAGTCAATCTCAGACTCCTCGTCCTTAGAGGAGTCCGGACGGGGCGCTGAAGCGGCGAAGAACGCGCGCCTGCGTTCACTCTCCTCCCTGGGGAGAGCGACACACGAGGCGCAGGTGGCGCTCAACGCCGCATGGCCCGCACCCAGGCACATGAAGCAGCTGGAGTGCTGGTCCTTGCGTTGGAGCTTGCCCCGACAGGTCGAGCAACGACGACGTCCGACGCCGGATGGCGAAGGGGAACTCGGACGTGCATCAGAAGACATCTTTCTTTCTCAGGTAACGAATGTAGATCTCAAACGGCGCCAGAGTGAAAGAGGGGGTGCGGCCTTGTGCAGGGGCATTTATAGAGGAAGGTGGCTGGTGATTGGAGCAAATTATTTTGATCTCTCTGGCGTCTGTGACCTGGGGGTCACGTGATATCCCACTAGCGAAGTCCTAAGGGACGTAGCACCATGACGTAGAACTGGTTGGCTCTGCAGCTGCTCAGACCACACCATAATATCACCAGCCTATAGTGAAAGCATAGTAATAAAATGGTTGATAGATAATCAGTGGAGGAAATTGCCATAGTCAGTATAATAGAAAGTGGAATTACTGAAAGTGGAGCCATCGATTACATTTTGTTTTGCTTTTAGGAGAAGAAGCTATTTGGTGCTTTCTCCATGCCTGGGAAATTTAAGTCTTAAAGCAACCTTAAAGAACCAAGGAGACAATCAGGTTAGTCTTTTCCTGCTCACGCTGCATAGCAATAAAGCACTTTGTTAAGATAACTTGATCGGTCAGTTGTTGATACTTTTATTCAAAAGCACAAAATGAAAAGGGTAATTTGCAAAGTTAACAATATTGTTGTCCTGGAATATGTCAAAGCTGTTTTAGAATGATGTATGTTGAAGAAATGAATACCCTCTTTTCTGAATCCATCATCATTTTAGCTCATTAAGATTTCAAGTGGCATAAATATTTCATAATGAACCATAGATGATCATATATAGCAGACAGAAGCATGTCATGGTCCTCAAAGTTCAGTCTACTTACAGAGATTAGACAAAATTCCTGTTTATCACAGGTTTTTATCCCAAAGAAAGTAAAGAGGCCACAGTGGTATAGCGCATTGGTCGTCGGGCTACAACTTCATCCGCTCCCACTGAAGTCTGATGTTGAACACCATTCTGCCCGAAAGCCCCCGCTAAAAGACCAGATGAGGGGCTGGACTTATGAGAATTGGATGGCAGCTCTGATTCCTTTCCCTCGACCCAGAAATGGAGATGAGATCGAATGAATGAAAGTAACATGAGAGAATAGGAACCTTGTATAATTTTCCCCCTTTAATTTTAACAAATGTTGTCAGATAAAAGCATTAGTGTGAGAAGAGGCAGGTAGGCACAATGGATAAAAAAGCAAGTGCCATTTCATGCAGTGGAATAGTGCCGCAGTAATAGGCCTCAATGGGAGAGCAAATTGAGTGTGTAAGAGCCAATCATTACTATGGCCGGCTTTCCTTTGTTACGACAACATGTGTCTCTCCACAAGCCATCAGCCGATACTGCGCTCAAACGGCACCGGGAAATGAGCCCCGAGATGACTGCGGGATCGTAGCAGAGAACAAACACACGGGGAGGGGGTGAAGGCTGTTATTGTGCCTCTAAGCAACACACAGCTCAAGAGAGTGTCCGATAAAGTCATTCCATTAGTTTTTACATTAGGTTATAGGTTATTTGGTCTTGACTACAGAGGCCCGCTAATGTCCATGTCAACATTGTATTTGAAGAATTGTATGTGAACTAGCTTTAGTCAGCATTTCCACTGTGAATAAATGGTCTTTAGTGTTCAATTTGAATGTTTCTTCAGTCTTGCTCAACAAATTATACATATACAAACAATTATTTCATAAACAGCGTATGCATTATTGGAGGTACATGCTTAGCAGAAGTTTACACCTTTGTCCCAGAGACCAGTGTTAAATGGTTTTCTTTGTTTATTTCCATGGACTCCATTAGCCGGTATTATTCCTGTGTGATAAAAATCTAAAATACTTGTGATGATTATCTAAAAGAAGACACAAAACATTGCCTGCCCTATCCTACTGTGTTTCACCTGTGTGTATTTATACCATGTGCCCTTCTCATCATGTTGTCTCCCTCATGGATTCCTTGCATTAAATTATAATCTTATTACCAGTCCTGATTTTTTTCCATCCTCTTTTCTTTTTTGACACAAAGAAAAACCCAAACCCAAAACCCATCATTTCCATAACAGCTTGAGGAAATGAGAAAGGAGATTCCAGAATACATAAATCATCCCAGACATAAAAACACTGCGTCCAGAACCATTATGAGTCAGGATTGTAGAGATTCATGCCTGTTCTCAGTATGAAGGAAATATGTATTTTCAAGACATTTTCAAATCAAAGAGAGCACAACTAGGATCATGCATCGAAATGTGAAATATCAGCTCATTAATAAATACTAGGCCAACCATCACTACAGCTATAGAAAACAAGAGAAATGGTGGAGAAATACCTTGGAAGTGCATTGCCATGTTACTAACAGCCTCCTTGAAATCATATCATCCCTCCAGTTTTTGCCTCCCAAACCTTAGATATATTCTTTCACAGTGTTATGGAGAGGATGATTAGAGCATGAAGATTGCGGCTCGTTTTTGTTCGCACACAGGCAGAAAGGCGGAGGAGGAGGGATCGGCCAGATCGTATCAGCACCTTGTCCAAACAAATTAGCCATAAACAAGATGGCCGCCGTGGGATGCTATTCTGTCACAGGTTTTCTGCATCGGCACGCTGTCAGAGCGGATACTAACCAGGGCCGAGCAGAAAAAATAGATATTGGATGGCAATGGGTAGAAAGAAGCAATTTGAAGCGCATTCCTTCAGGCAGTAGTAGCTGATATCTACTCTAATAAATGCATTTGTGGAAGGATTATCACCCAAAAACTACCACAATATGGTCTAAAACCGAAACAAAGCTGCAGAGCTGAAAGTTATGAGTTACGGTGTTTCCCAACCGGGGGTATAGCGGACTCCTATTACATGGGGTACCAGAAATGATTTTAATAATTTTCTAAAATTGAGACATTGCAAGTATCAATGTGACAGAATTTTCCCTTTAATTCTCACAAGAAATCAATAATATCACTTATCTTATTCTAAACATAAAACCTAGAACACAGATAATCATAGTATTAGTAATAAAATATTCTGATTATGATTATTATGATTATGTATTATTGTGGGGCGACAGCTCGTCGTGGGTTCGAGCCCACCTCGGGACCTACTCCAACTGCTCCCACTAATGTCTGCTGTTGTTGTGTCCTTGGGCAAGACACTTAAGCCCACATTACTTTAAGCATTGGGTGGCAGCTCTACTTGTCTCCCCCTTGACCCAGAAATGAACAAATAAAAAGGGGTAGAAAATAAATGAATGTATTATTGTAATAATCAAGTCTGCAATACCTACTTTCGGTCCAGTTTTGGTTCAGCCATATCATGTAGTTATGTTTTACCGAGAAAAATAACAAACTAAAACTCATGTTAACTAAAATAATTTAATTTGGTTAGAATCTACTTAATGTAAACACATATACAAAGGTCAACACAGGTTTGGAACCACTGGTCTTTGACAATGATCTTTTTACGTTGACATACATTTTAACCCAACATACAGTATTTTTTTGATCCTATTCAAAGGATCAACAAAAACTTAATACAGTATATATTATACTGTACATAATGACAAGGAATTTGCATGAGGATAACAGCTAATAGTGTGTACAAACTTACAAAAAAGTATAGTATAAAAAGTTATATATAAAATAGAAGTCCCCATGAATGTCTGAAAACAACTTTAAGAAGTGCACCTTCATGAAGGAGAAAGTGAGACTCACCCCTGCTCCAACTCAACACAACGCACTAAACAACGTACAAAAGTCTGCCTTGCTAGAGTCTCGACGAACCCAGAGGAAATCTCAAATGCAGGATTAACTTTTCCAATTTGTGCTTTGAAACTCGCCCCATTGTCTCCGTTTAATCAGCGGCTTCTCCCACGGACGAAACACACAGCTCACAGTTACAGGGAAATGGGTTCACAATAAAAGACACACTACTAATATCACATCAGGGAGAAAGATATACGGAGAACAACGCCTGAATAACTGTGCATTCAAATCTATTAGACTCTGCTAATGAACTTACAGCTGTAGAGATGCCTGTTGGAGGAAGGGGAAGCTGCACAGATGCATCATGGGACGTTTGGGGCAGTGAATGAACACAGGCAGGCGCTTAAATGCCTTATTGGACCACAGAGAGGCATTCAAGTCCACACTCCTGTTTAAGAGTCTCCCTATTGGATTTTTTAATTGTCTAAAAATATCATTGTAAAGTTTCCACGCTTCATTCACAGAGGCTCCACATCTGCACTTGGTTTAGCTCAATCCAGATGTTTAATGCGAAGTCATTGTAATCATATTACATCATCATCATCATCATAAGAGCAGCTTTCTGCCTTTTAAAACAGCATTTCCTATGAATTCGTTTTGGCAAAGTCATAGTTGAAAATAGGTTATTCATAAACACACGGCTGTGCTTGCAGGCGTTAATTTTCTAATTTACTGTAAAGAAGAAAAAATAAATATACCAGCTCCTCTCTCTGGTGGTGGTGTAGGGAGTTTTTTGTTTACCCTTTTTGACCCTTTTTGTCAAATATGTTCTACTTTGGATATATTTCAGTTTCTACAACATGACATGACAAATTGAGAAATAACTTCACGCTGAATACCTCTACATCTTTTCAAGTTTTTGTGGGTCAAAACAGCAAATTATTCCCAATTTAAAAGCCTGAAAAATGCTCAATGTCTGCAACATGCTGTTTGCATCAGCATATTCCCCGCTACACTGAGCGACTACTGCCCTATGTTCCAAACATGTATGAGTTCTTTCATTTTTGGACGTATGTGATGAGTGGGCGGGTGTGGACATGTGCGGCGCAAGTCCTTGAAGCGGTGATTTACGGACAGAGGGAGTGTCAGTGAAAAGGGTCGCAGAGGAATCTCTTTCTCTCAATGTCAGCTCCACGCTCCATCACATCCGCAGATTCTCTGTCCGAGCGCTCGTAATTACACCAGCTTTAATTAGAGCCGCAAGACTGATGGTCCGGCTCTGTCAGCGGATGCAAAACGGTGGACACACTGTACAAGACTGACAGGCAGGGGTGGGAAGTAGCTATTGGCATGAACTACTTTGGATAAATATCTAATCATTGTTATTATTGATTTGTGTCGCTTGTAGACAAATGTTTGATACATTTCATTTACAGTTTAAAACCAGAACACAATACAATAATGAAAAACGCAAAAAGCACATAAACAATTATGCCACTGTGAAAGTATATCTTTAATATATCAAAACAAATGAACTTGCCTTTTCCAATATCGCAGAATCACTAACAATTAGTCCGTAAAAAGATACATATCACAGAGTTACTTAAAGCCATCCCATTTTGGGTCTCAATTATTCTCTTAAACATTGATAACTTTAATTTCTCAGCATACCTGAAGGTCGTGTTGTGGGTGGAGGAGAAGAGAAGCACCTGCCTACGCATACACTGTAAAAAAAATCTGTAGAATTTACGGTAAAACACTGTCAAATTGCAACAGTCGAAGGCTGTAAAATGGAAAATAGTATATTGCCATGGAAAATACAGTAAATAACTGTAAATTTAGAAAAATTGTATAACTTTGATTTTTACAGTGCTACTTAGTAGAAAACACAGTTTTTTTCTGTGAAAAAAATAAAACCAGCTGAATTAATTAGTAAATACCGTTAAATCAATAAATGGTAATTACCTTTAAATTAAAAGATATACAGATGTGTACTTTAAAATTTACAGTGAAAAATATGAAACAGAATGTTATTATGATGTATTATTATCATATATATTATGTAGGCTAAGCTCTTCTTCGTGAAGATACAGAAGGATTCCTTTCATTTTTAAATAAATAATGCATTATTTGTTTATACAGGCTAAATTATAAAATTAACATGTGGTCTAGCAAAGCTTACAGTATGGTCTATTCATAAGAAAGAAAGAAAAACACCATCCAATAGCATCCAAACTCAAGATTTTCAAAGCATCATGAAATGTATGATTCCTGTTTCAAAATTGTACATTACTTGACATTATTTTATAGAAACACGACTGACTGTGTGCTCTGCTTGTACAACCTGTAAAAAAAACTAAACATATCTACATCCTGTTTAGTTTATATATTTAAAAAATATATATATATTCTTTGTCTACATCCAACTTTAATCTGTCTCCCTTCAGTAAGCGCGCGCACCCGTACTGCCTTGACATAGAAGTTACTGTTTTTCAATGCTTTGAATTTCAAACCGGCCAATCAGTGTGCTGTATGTGACCCGTGCTACTTTCACCAGAGGACTAACGTCTGCTCTTGTCACCGCGTAAAACCAAACTTCTTCAGACCGGCACTTGCTTGTTTTATTCGTCGTCATTGTTCACCGAGGTGCTTTATCGTCGAGCTGGATTTCATGGATTGACCACCTCAGCCAGAAGGGGAATATTCTAAGTGATTGGTAAGTAAATGGAAATTCTAGGTCTGTCAAGAGGGTTGCACTGTAAACCACTGGCACGCTAGCTAATACTGTTGTAGCTTTACGGCTAACTTCATTAGAGTTTTACTGCTGGTACAAATCTGGACAGTGTTTTTTTTTTTTTTTTTTTTATTTAACACCATGTGATACAGATTCCATAAAAAACATAAATTACTATGTGCAACATAGTAGTGCAGAATATATTGGTGGAGGAGGGAAGGGGGAGTGGGGAAACAAAGAAATACAAAATACTAAATAAAAAAAATAAAATAACAAGCAAGTACTGTCGTGGAAATATGTAGGTGCTAATGTGTAAGTGTGGGTGTTAATGTATTTGAATGTTTGTGTATATGTATAAATGTGTGACCATATGTGTCTGAAGAAGAAATAGAAAAAATAGAAAAACAGAGCAATAACAGTGAATAAAACGGAAAAAAAAACAAATGAGTGCTGCCACTTGCTGTCTCCACAGATCCCAGTAACGTATTTTGGCTGTTTATGTGACAATATATTTATTTGCTTATTTTGTATTATTATTATTATTTGTATTTTTTCATTTATTTATTTTTTGTGCGCGTCTACACATCGACAGCAGGGCCACTTCCTTGTTTAATCTTGTGTGTATTGTATGTGTGTGTTGAGTGTGGCTTATGTTATGCATTAAAAATCCAGGGTTCTGTGGGAGGTCTGCGCTCCAGGGGAGTCATCTCTAGAGCGCATGCCTCCCCTCCTGAATGGCCTGATCTAGTAGGTGTGAGTCTGTTGTTGGTTTTTATCATTTTTTCATTTTTTCAGTTTTGGTTTGGTAAAAAGGGCTTTGGTTACTGTGGTGACAGGGTTAGCAGCATAATACTAATGGTGTTAGGATTCTGTGTGTGTGTGTGTGTTGTGTGTTGTGTGTTGTGTGTTGTGTGTGGTGTGTGGTGTGTGGTGTGTGGTGTGTGGTGTGTGGTGTGTGTGTGTGCGTGTGTGCGTGTGCGTGCGTGCCAGTGGATAGTGGGGGGGGCTTCCAAACACTAGTGATTAGTATATGGTGATATTGAGGTATTTGATGAAGGGTGAGTTTCCGTGAAGGACAGTACGTTATCATCCTGAGATGACGGGTGATGTGTGGTGATGTGATGGGTGAGGGAGTTGATCCAGTGGTTGATACTTATTGAGTTTTTGGTTTTCCAGTTTAATAAGATTATCCTCTTGGCGATAGCTAGAGATGTCAGAAGGCATTTTGTGTATCTGGTAGGTATGGGGCTGGTAGAGGTGGCGCTCAATAGACACAGAGATGGGGAGAGCGGGACTCTGCAGCTCAGGATGTCAGAGAGTTTTAGAGTGACTGTGTGCCAAAAGGATTGAACTGGTGTGCATTCCCACAGTGCATGTATGTATGTGTCTGTGGAGCCCATTGTGCATTGAGTGCATGTGCTTGTGTCTGTTAGTCCCATTTTATGCTTTTTGTATTCAGTTATATGTGTTCTGTGAATAATCCTGTATTGTATCATTTGTAAATTGGTGTTTGGTGTCATGGAGAAGGTGTTGGTGCATATTTCTGTCCAGAATTCGGGTGTGATGGGTGAGTTAATGTCCAGGTTCCATTTTTCTTTTGGGGTGTGTATTGTTTGGTCTGTATTCAAGAAGTTGTGTAGTTTGGATATTAACTTTTTCATAGTTTTAATGTTTTTTATATTTTCAATGAGTTGGGGTGCAGTTAAGGGGTTGTGTTGTATGTTAATCTTGCTTTTGATTATGGATTTGATTTGGAAATATTGAAATGTGCAGTTTTGGTTGAGATTGAATTTGTCTGTTAGTTGTTTATATGTCATAAAAATCTGGACAGTGTAATACATGCTTATGTGGTTACGTGAAGCGTGTATTATGTGCAACCTTTAAACTTGTCTGACTGTTTTTGGATATAGCTAAGCTAAGTCCCTGGTCAGCTAATCACGCAGTTCGTGTGGGTTAAGAGCATATGGTTCGGTCGTGAAAGATCCGGCTCTTTTGTCTTTAAGGGTAAACGATATATATTTGATTCATCTCTGGGGAAGGGACATCACTTTAGTTGTGCATGCTTATTTAGCAAAAACAAAGTCACTGTTGTAGTGGGGCGGAGAGAGGAGTGGTAGAGGGACAGTTTGTGAACGCACAACCGTGGGAGTTAGCACTGCCTGCGGGGAAGCAGAGGAAAAGGCAAGAGAGTGCCCGAACGCTCCCAGCGCCAGCACACTCTCGGGTCATAGAAGAGAAAAGGTGCGCGGCGTCTTTGAGGGAAGAGGCGGCTAAAGGAGCATAAAAAGTGAGCGGTCTTATGTCCCATCACTACCCTGGTCGTACCACACCATAGTACAAATTTAATTTCATACTAAGGTCTGGATTTGCTCCATTGACTCCGTTAACAGGTGGGAGGGGTTAACTCCTTTTGCAGATTGAAACGATTGGATCTGAGTTTACCGTGACATATGTAATGCGCCCGAGTGTGTTGTTAGCATTTAGCCTAGCTTTAGCCATCTCCTTTGATGCTAACAGAGCCCGTGGGGAGTAGCGCCACAATCTTGACCAGCGATGACATTTGCTACGTCACCGGCACCGACCTACAACGCGCTCTCTGAGTAGCCGGTCGAAATACGACCGATTGTAATCATAAACACAAGGACCAGACCCAGACGCTACATGCAGTGAAATGATGATTGAGCGGAGTGTACGGATGGATATGGCCAGGCTATCCCATCACTAGTGGAGAATATTTTACGGAAGATGTATTCTTGTACCATATGTGGAGCAAATGTTAACTCTGTTAAAGCATATGTCTTGCATTGCAGATTGCATCGCAATGAACCCCGAATTATATTTAAATGTGTTCATTGTGTTGATAAGCAGGGGTTTTCAGGCTACACAGCTTTAACGTCGCACTTTTTTCGCCACCACAAACATGTTGGTGAACTGATTGACATGTGGCCTTTACACCATTACTTAAACATTGGATCCCAAGTTGTCTCTTGTCACACTAAATCAAAAAGCCATTATTGAACACTTTCTCTCTTATGTGTCTTTCAGATATGGCTGAATCACAGAGGGTAACCTATGCTGTTCTAGCTGTGTTTCCTGATTTGCCTGATCAAGTCGTCAAGTCAGATGAAGATACTTTGAACGCACTTGGTGCAGCAAAGACAGAAGATTTACAGTATATTACAGAAGGAGACTTGCTGCCAGTATTAAAACCCATACAAACGTGGGGGAGAAACCCACTTCGGGACATTCCCTCATGTCTGCCTTTTAATGCACTGTAGAACACATGTCACACAACAAAGTAGTGAAACTGTAAAAATAATACACTTTAAATAGGGAAGGGGGGACGGTGGAGGGAAGATAGCAGTACACCATGAAATTATTAATTATTGTTACTGTTATAATAGAGATGGTAATAAGTGATTATTATTATTATTATTATTAAGATCAAATAGTTTTTGATCATGAGGATTTATGTGGATTATTATTATTGGTGGCGATGGTGATAATGTGTGGATGACAATAATATTGTATCTGTATTTCAATTACCTTCACACACACACGCACACACACACACACACACACACACACGTACACAAACAATCACAGAATACCTCCCTCAGTTACTAATTTCCTTGATTTGTTATTGTCTTATTTGTTGTATATTTTTTGTTTGTTTTGTATTTTGTCAACATCAGTTAGGGTTATCTTTCTGACTTTTATGTTGTTATTGTTATTGTATTGTTTGTGTAAATGTTGCATAATAAAAAAAATACATAAAAAAAAAAAAAAAAAAAAAAACCCATACAAGATTGGTTGCTGCCTGGGCCCCAAACCGTGAGTGTAAAGCATTGACACTACAACACTGCACACTTTTCTGTTAAGTACTTTAAAGAATTCAGTGTAAAATCGTTGTGACGTTGAAATACATCTTTTTCTGTTCAGAAAGTTGTGGTATTGTTGAAATGTGTAGGCTACACACCGCCTTCCGTCAAAAACAGTAGGTCAGTTGGTTTACATTTATGGTTCTAGGTAACGTCAAAGATGGCCGGTAAGGGAGAGGCGCGTTCAGACCAAAAGCTTCAAAAAGCTTTTGACGCGCTTCAACTGACGCCGGGATAGTTTTGTCATTTTGGTGCTTGAAGCTTTTGACGCGAGTGACGCGCCTGACGCCGGTGGGCGGAGCTTCTCTGTTGTCTGTAGTCAGGACAGCGGTGGATTTTTCAATGAGCAGCGAGCCTTTATTTGTTATATAAAGCAAAATAACGTTGTTGTAGGGCTTCAACAAAACATGTTCTGGGTTCACCACAGACTTGAGAGGCTGCAGTGTTTGCAGAGTTCCGTCATTTACTCCAGGAGCTGCGTACGGAGGAGTTTCGCTTTCAGCGGTACTTCCGCATGTCACTCGCCCAGTCTGAGTTCTCAAACCCCGGAGCTCGCCTCTCCCTGCCTCTCCCCGCCTCGCTCTCGCCTCTCCCCGCCTCGCTCTCGCCTCTCCCTCGCCTCTCCCCGGCTCTCGCTCGCCTCTCCCCTGCCTCTCCCCGCCTCGCTCTCGCCTCTCCCCGGCTCTCGCTCGCCCGGAGCTGCCTTGCTCTGAGCCAGACTCATCGTCAGCCTGTTCTTATTTTAAATAAACTACGTTTACTACACAGCATGTGTACAATGATTTTTGTTACTCAGAACGTTACTACTCATACAAATAATATTACTAATAACAATAATGACAATAAAACAACAGCAGCAGATACATGACTTCTCTTCATGACAGAGAGAGACCCTCTGCTGCTGCTGCTCCTCGTCTCCTGATTGGTTGAAGCCCGCGTCAAAGCTTCAAAAGCTCAGCTTTGCTCAACTTCGGCGTCAGAGGGATTGTTGTGATACGCGAGCGTTTCGCGCGTCAAAAGCTTCAAAGTGAGCGCGTAGTACGCGCGACTCTTGAAGCTTTTGACGCGCGTCAAGTGACGCCGGGGCTCTCGGCTTCACCTGACGCGCTTCACCATTCACTTTCAATGGAAACCTGACGCTTTTGACGCCGAAGTTAAGTCCGGTGTGAACGCCCCTTATGTTTCAAACTTCTGAATTCACGTTCTGCAAGCAAAATGGTTTTGCAAACAGTGAATACGCATTTTTTCTCCAACGTTCAAACATGCCTTACAGCAATGCGTTCAAAGCATTTTCAGGCATAATATTAAAAATAGCACATCATCTAATGCCTCTGTTGTTGACAGGGAAGATCCATGACCCTGACGTGTGCCCATGGTAATACAAAACATGTTAAAAAAAAAAAGATTTTACACTGGAATTCTCCTTTACTTTTGACTTGTACATGTATCAACATGCGATTCTGTTATAAAGTTAATGAATATGTTGTAATAATTAAAAAAAAAAAAAAAATTGTTGTGCTTTCGCAGACTAATTCTCTCCAACTCCGTCCTCAGCATGTCATTGACGAGGTCATTCAGATGGTGGTGCTCTTGCTGGCTCATTTTGCTGAGAAGGAAGAGCATCTCCTACAGTTCATCGATAAGACCAGCCTTGCTGAGGATGTTCAGATGGAGAATGTGCCACCAACACCCTGCCTCATTGTGTGTGGTAAGTTCACTAAAGCAAACCTGCAAGCTTTCATCGCTATACTAACATTCATTTGTAGCTCACAGCTCAATTTGAGACACTGACTAATAATGTACCTGATAAGTTCTGTCAGTTGTATGACTCATCGAATTTCCTTTTTGTCTATTTTGGATTCCTTGTTAGGACCATCCTGCTTCGCTGCTGAGAAGTTTATGTTGAGCATCGACCAAGAGATTGTCAATGACCACATCATTTCCTTTACATCTGCTATTTGCCTGATGTTTGCCAGTTACTACTGCTTCAACATACACTACCCAGTGGAACTACGATCTACACTGGAGTTCCTCCAAAGGTAAAATGTCTTACTCTTTAAAATATCACAAAATGCAAGGTATTTGTTATCCTACCTGAGGTAAATTCTCTCTCTCTCTCATAAAGGTATTTTTTTCCTATTAATCCCGAGAGAGGCACCAAAGTCGGAAGTGGAAGAAAAAGGTGTATGCAGTCAATCCCAGAGTCTTCACTTTGATCGCTGACCTTGCTGACCATGAGTGGACCTTCCAGTGATGAGGGATGATAAATTTGTATGCTGGATATTGTAAGTAAACTTTAGTTCAGCTAGATTTGGCACTTTTGCTCCCTTTTTAGGATTTGATTTTGACAATCATACACTGGTAGTTTGTAAATGTTCATCTTGACTAAATGTGTTGTTGTTAAAGTTGAGGTAGACCTGGTTGTTTCTGCTGTGTTCTAGATGTGAACATGGGGAAGAGGTTCTGCTCAGTAAGAAGTTCTGTAGTCATCTTTACTACACCTGTTGTTCACCATTCTGTT
Organism: Knipowitschia caucasica; assembly: GCA_964034765.1. Classification (NCBI taxonomy): domain Eukaryota; kingdom Metazoa; phylum Chordata; class Actinopteri; order Gobiiformes; family Gobiidae; genus Knipowitschia; species Knipowitschia caucasica. The sequence continues at coordinate 17,399,231 of OZ035829.1, forward strand.
CAGTCATACAGAAAATGTTTTATTTTGCAACTTTTGCACTTCAGTTCCTTTTTTAGGGATGATTTTTATTTTGATGCTCTTTAAATTAATACACTATGCTCACTGATGCCACCTTGTGATTAGCCATGTTCCACAAAAGGTTTCCTGGCCAAAAACATTTGGTTTTGAAGTTTGGACACTGAAAGTAAACATATGAGCATTTACCCGATGTACTTCTCATTCTTTGATATGTTGTTTATTTTGAGTTGATATTTACAACACTGCAAATTGTCAATAAAGAGTTGCCCATCAAATTTGATATTTTTTCATGTAAAATAAAGTTTTTTGGAATGTTAACACTTTTCATGGTAGCAATTAACAACTTTTTTTTTAACAGTAGTACCTCAACTAATTCAGTAATTTACCGTAGCAAACAAAGTGGTTACATTTAAATATGATGGTGTTAAACCAGAAGAAAATACAAATTTCCATGTATATTTTCAGGTTAAAGATTGTTTTTTTAAAATTCCGTGACTCTTTTTTTAGCGGTTAAATGCTGTAATAAACACATAATTTAACTGTGAAATCAACTGTATCACTGTTAAATGAAGATAATGTTGTACCGTAATTTAACGGTAGTGTTTTGGCAACCACAGCTGCCGGTATTTTTCCGTAAAAATAACATTTTTTTTTTTACAGTGTACCTTAGCGTCAGCCTGGCACTGCACATGTTTACATTAGCTTTTTGAAAGGTTTTACGCTCCTATAAAGTCATATGGGTGCAAAAAAGCATTCAAATAAGGCAAAGTTACACAGGCAAAACAGATGAAGCTTAAGCGTAAATTAAGACTGGATGACAGGAGAACTAAGCTCACAGCGCTCAGTCCTCCTGCTGTTGCCCACAGCAACAGCAATCAGTCAATCACACGCAGCTGCGCAGCAACATACGCAAATCCTCACCTGCAGCAATCAGGCACTGCCCGCATCAGCTTTATAACTCGCAGAAGCTCCTTCAAGCAGCAGCTTAACTCACGCCGCAAGTCTTGCTCGTCGCCCGCACATGGATGCTCTGCGCCGCTGTAGTCTACTCAAGACTCGGGCGTTTCTCTGCTTCCCCGGGAATAAAATACCCGCTTCCTGGGTTGACCACAGGCTGTTCTTGGTCCTGGCTTCTGCTTCACCGCTCCAGCTAGTGGTCGCATGTGGTCAGTGCGTCTCTGCTGCTCACTACTGCCCGTCTCTCAGCCCGATATATGTGGACAGGCATTCGAACCGGTGCTGGATTGCGTCTGGATCAAGCCCCGGTGATCCAAGATGGCGCCCTATTCAAATGAATGGCTTGTGCTCAGTAGCGCATGAGACTTCAAGGGGGCCGAAAGATTAGCGGAACTGACCTATATTTGGGCATCGTCTGGTCCTCCCGGTTCTGCGCAGTGGAAGAACTCCCATGATGCATGGTGCCAAATGCACACGTGTGGCTCTCATGCACGTGCACAGAGGGGCTCGGTCGCGCTTTGACCGATCAGCGCAGCTCCGATAGAGCGGGGTCAGAGCGGGAAGGAAAACAGCAGAGTTTGTGGCTGTAAAGTGTGGATTTAAAGAAAACTGAAGGATTTAAGAAGAAAAAAAGTTCAGGATGACAAGGGACACTAAAATCCCCACAAAATTCGATCTTTATGAAAGCTGTGAGTTCCCTGTCAGCTGAGGATGAGCTGTTTTAGTTTACAACACTTTGTCAAATAACACTCAAACCAACTTAAGTCTTTCTTCACCGAAGTACGCAGTCTGATATTCCTTGCATTATTGAGTCTCTGCCTCTGCTACTCTCTCCATCTTATATCTTACAGGACATCCACCGGGATTTCAGGTTAATTCAGGACCATGACTTCACTTTGTATGTAACTGTATGTAACTTGTCCAGGACTCCCTCAAAAAATAGGTTCTTAATCTCAATGGGACTCTTCTTGGTTTAGAAAATGTTAAAGAAAAAAAAACAAAGAAAAACAATGGAACTACAGATGAGAAGCAGTAGCTGTTTGTGAGAAAAAAAAAGTGCAACACACAATAGATTTTTCTAAACAGAATTCATACGATCTTCAGGAAGAGATTATTTGATGCTTTGGGCTGAGAGTTAATTAACTGAGTGAGGGGGGGGGGTCCTCTTACGTTTCTGTCTAAAGTTTTGACAGAGGGCAGAAAATACTTTCATAAAAAAAGTTTTGAAAGCTAATACCTAATGATACGTTTTTACGTGAAGAAGTGACATGTTTTGTGGTTTGAATGTTAGGAACCCTAGCTTTAGTACACACTGTCCCATTCTGATCTATAATTTCCGGGATTACAGTTCCGTTATTTTCTTTCATACTATATTTAATTTTTGAGTTTGTATTCTGATTATTATTTTAAATATACATATTTAATGGTAAACTTTAACAACAGTTTCAATTGTTTTTGTAGAAATTTAGCAATCCAAATACACCACTTAATTTGCATGTCTCCAGTTTTCCTAATGAGGGCTACAATCGTTACGTTTAAAACTAGCTCAATTTGTTATCGCTGAAAGTGCCAAATGGAATAAATTATGCAAAAATAAAGCCGTGTGCGATGTTAAGTCTATATAACGAACTTGGTGTATTTACATAAGAAGCAGCACTGACAGAAGGCGGCGTTAGACCAAACATCTGCAGTGGTTTACTCCTCCGCTCCCAGATGGAACCAAGAGAAAAGTTTAACAAGCACTAACTTTTACTGCTACTTCTGCAAAACACAAAGTACACGGCTGCACAAAACACATGATCTAGAAACACACACAATAGACTCCATTTACACCATAGAGCAATGTACTTTCTCATAGTGTCCAAACCAGCGTCGCCAATAGGACTGCAAACCCAAAGTCGTTGAAATCTTAAAAGGATGTTCTACTTCCGGGTGGATCATCGATACTATTGGTCCTCCTAATTGTCAATCATTCTGGTGATACGTGCTCGTAAAAAAAGACCAGAGAGTTTTTTTCAAAAAGTGGAGAAGGCGGTTTGTTCCTCAAATTTGGTAAAATCCTCCTCTGTACCTTTTTAAGAAATCTCCACAAATAAAGTTATGCCATATCCCGTTGTAAAGCTCAGAACTTCTTGTAACATTCATGTCATTCAGCCAACTTCAGCTCAGTCCAATGAGATTCTATATTTTTCATATTGGGCCTAGTTTTAAAGCTCACAACAGCCTAAATACAATCAAAAAGGTTGACAATTTGGGCTGTCATCCCTCGGACAAGTCTCGTCACCAAAAGTGGCCCTCTAACTAAAACATTTGGACACCCGGATTTAGACTTCCTCCTCTTGGTGATATTTCTTGTGCCAGGTTTTTTCCTTTTTCTTTTCTCGTTGCGACCCCCGTCCTTATTGAAATCCTGACAGATTTTCTGTCCCCAAATTTGTTCGTTTTCTTCACCTGAGACTCCTGTATCAAAGTATCACTCTAAAAAGCTTCAACAAAACCACAATATCTGACCTTGTTTATATAACGCTGGCTAATGGAGATGTTTGTTCACAATAGTTCAAAGCACGTAGAAATCCAACCACCCAGAAAATAAATTTGCATTATAATTGGTGCTGTTGAGACTTTATCCTTTGGAATTTTGTGTTTTAGAGTGTATGGAAGGAAAACGTTTGGATAAACAAGTTTAAAGGTTACATGATTACAGAGTACCGGTACACACTTTTACCATTTACACATTTTGAATTTTTTTTTGTATTTTTTTCAAAACCAACGCTAATTTGGAGGCAATACTTTTGTATTAAAAGGCAGCAACTGATTGGTATAGAAGAAGTTAGCCCAAAAGGATGGAGGGTTTGTGTCAGACGATACAGATATTAGCATGTATGAAACTCTGGGTATTTATAAGAGAACAAAAAATCAATTTAAATCTAACTTATTTGCAAACATCTAACATCTAACCCACAATCCATGCGAATGCTTTAATCACTGACCTAAAAAGACATACTTATTCTGATATGTAGACTATATACAGTATTTCTTCAACCGTTCCCAAAGTTGCAACAGACTCATGCCAATACTTCTATTATTGCTTCTCACCTCTGTTCTGTCTCGTGTTGATTCTCCTTGGGACTCCATTGTGCTCCATTATGGCTTGGCGCTCTGAACAGCGTGGGAGGTCCATGGCTGTTATTTGCACTCTCACCGGAGCTCTGTCCGAGATTGCCCTGGCGGAGTGAATGTGGCCTGGGACACGAGGCGGCACGATGGGGGGTATGTGATTGGTGGAAGTGGAAAGCACCAGGATCCGGACTGAGGCGAATGCAGAAGTCAATGAAGTGTTAAATAGAAAAAGGTGCATGTTTGGAGAAGTACGTTTGAATGCTGTTGTGTGCCAGGATGCTTGTCTACTTCCTGTGGAGCAGCTGCATTGTGATTTGGGACAAAATATACCCAAATGGTACAAAGAAAATATCAGTATAACGTCTCATCTGCTCCACCATCTTCATTCACTAATTGTAGATATTCCTGCGGTCTCGATCTTGCAAACAAAACTATATAAGGACTCCACCCTTCCAGGGCAGTGTATAGATAATCACTGTTACTATGGCAATCTGTTATTTCCTGGCAGCAGTGCAAAACATCCATAGAGATAATTGCAATAACAGCATTCAAAAAGAAACGATAGAGCCTTTGGAAAAATCCAACAAGAGACTGGGTACATTATACTGTACACACGTTTCACTAAATCCCAAGCCAAAATAAGTTTTTTATTCATGGTTCAAAATCACTCAACTCAGTGACAATTCAAGAATCGGCAAAAGTATTTTATTTTCATTTCTTCTCTTCAGCGAACTCGCCGTCCTTGAGCGAAACTCACATACTCATTGCAAATTCCACGGATTTATTAGGAGGTGAAAAGTTTTACGGCATTGATTTCGATGCTGCTAATACGAGTTTGAGAGACAGATACACTAACTAAACAGCGGCACTTATTATTGTGTGTGCCCATCCAGAATTATCATTTTAATTAAGTCCCCTAAACGCATCATCAACACAGCTCTACTGTGTGGACAAGGACACACAGACACACAAAGTTGGACAAAGAGTTGTTGGTAGAAACACACTGTTTTTCTATCCCTTTTATCTCACTTTATCCAGAGCTGGGTAATGTACCGTAATGGTCTTATCCAACCCAGGTCTTATTCAGGAGATGTTTTGTTGAACTTTGGAATCATTGCAAACCGAAAGTTGTCTGCCATTGCGAATTTGATGGATAAAATATAGTAGAAGCAAAAACCAACGGCATGGCTGAGTGTTATCATGAGACATTGAGATGTAAAACTATCAACAAGAAGTTTTTCACCATCTGCCCGTCAGATAACTAGACTGATCCTGTAGACGGCTCAGAGTTTTGACAGTGAGCTAGTTCTTTTCGCCTTCTTACTCCCTGTCTGGACTCACCTTCTCTTTCTCCCTTTTCTTTCTGACTGACTCTGGCGCTTTGACGTGTCCCTCGACAGACTCCGGTGAAGTTAATAAAGACGTTGCCCTTTGTGGAGACACTGTGACTCCGTGGGGCCGGTGTTATTAAGTACCTCCAGGCCTCTGCTCCGGTTCTGGGCTCTGGCTCCACTAAAGCCCTGACCGTAGCATTTACAGAGCAAAACTCGCACCTTCAGCCCCATGATCAACTCTGAGTCCAATTTAATGACTAGTGCAGTTAATTAGACGCATCATGTTAAAGAGCCTTTAACAAGCTGGGCAGAAGTTTCCCTATTTTCTCATCCATGCTATAGTATTTTGTAAGCGTTAGAAACACATAATGTTGACATTTTTATACAACGACCTTTAGTTCAGTCATGTCAAAACTAAGGCCTGTGGGCCAATTGCGGCCATCTGTGTCTTTTTATATGGCCCTCTGCCTTGTATTTATTTATTTATTTATTACTGGGACAGTGCATATTAATGAACATTTCTGTAAATATGCCAGAATTAGCCAAACGGCTATTTTTCATCCGTAGTCCCATGTCTCCTGAAAAGATAAAAACATGTTTGCTACACAGTTAAAATAGTGTGAGACATTTACAATATTTACAAGGACAAGACATTAAAACCTTCAGTCACACGTCGTTCAACAAACAACAATACACGATCACATGGAGACAGACACAGAACACTTACAGGCGCACACAGAGCATGCGGCCTTGTAACCCAAAGTCTTCTTTGAGATCATAACAAAAAGTTCATAGCATCATCCAGGCAACTTCAGCTGTACCAATATTGGCATGTTATTGGAATGCAGAAAGGATTGGTGATGATCAGGACACTTTAGCATTCTACAACATGTATGGACATTTTCTTCTGTGTGTGCTTTATATTTTTCATGTGTTTTAACTGTTGATTCTCTAACCTGTGTTGATGATTTCAATGGTTTTGTTAAGTCCTCTGAGATGACTTCTGTTGTGACCTAGGGCTATACAAGAATAAATTGTATTGTATTGTATTGTGTATTGTATTGTATTGTATGTTATACTTCATTGTAAAGTTTAGCACCTCTAGAATCCAGGTGTTTACTTTCTTATTGTGTCACAAAATTCCATACATAGCGCTAATATAGCTGTGGTACACAGTAGTAAAGTTATTTATATATTTTGTAATTATGTCTTTATTTATTTGTTAAAATATGAATCAATATGAACATATCATACCCTTTAAAAGCCCAGAACAGCCCAAACCAGTCAACACTTATGAACTCTCTGGAAAAGTCTGAACTAAAATGGCACTTTAATTCAATTGCTCGGGCCCCCCTGTTTTAGTTGAACTTGGTGTGACTGTAGTTATCATTGGAGCCAAGAAGAAACACACCCCATATAAGTCACATCGCAAGTCTTTGGGTTTAAGAATTGGTCTGCAAATGGTCTAAGCCTGGTTAGTTTGAGCATTGAGCTTTACAAATGAAGAAAGATGAAATACTGGTTATTATCAGATTTGAATACTCTCATCCATTCTCAAACCGTGGAATATTTAGGAAATCTAGCAACAACAAAAAAATAAGATTGTTATAATACCAAACTTGACTCTCCATTCTCTGTGACCGTAAAACAAAGTTATTGTGATTAAAGCAGGGAAACTAAATGCACAGCTTGATAAAAGACTAGAGCCGAGAGAGACAAAGACAGACCTGTCAATCAAAGACAGCCAACATCAACAGAGAAAAACGCATGAATAATTCAACAGTAAAGCCTTAAAATATAGTGAATGATGCCACATTGAAGCACATCCCCAAAGGATAAATAAATCTGTTTATTTAAGTCAATAAGCACACTCCATTTTTGCATAACACTTGCATTATTAGTGTATGTGGCAACAACCTAGACAGAAATCACCACACGACACACACAACCTTCAGATGATTTCAATGTTTAGGTACCGGCCCCAAGCAGCTGCATTAGGCCCAGAGGCCAGAAGAGGGCCCCCAAGAATGCCCTTTTTTAACACACTTTTGTTGTTGTGTACCTTTTAATGATCAAAAATTCAGATTCACTTTGACTCCTATTAAAAAGTAAACAAGTCTAGTAGCTCAGTATCTGTTCTTGTCATATTTTTGGGAGGAAAAAAATAAAATAAAATGTTTAAGCACTCTCTATGATCCTGGGTTTTTATTTTGATATTTTATTGTAAACACAGATATGAGCCGTATCAGGATAGACCAATTTTTCGTGGGTGAAACTACAGCTTTCCTTATCAGCACATCTGCCCCTGTTCTAGCACCAAGCTAACGCGACAGACCAAACACCCATATAAGGGAAATGGCTCCAGCTATGTTCAAATCAACTACATCTGGGAAACACTATGGTTACCTCAGCACTGGGTCAGTCCACTCCTTGTGTATAAAGGGTATGGTGTGGTGGTCAGGAGCTTTAGGTGTGTAAATGACATCGGAAAAGGCTGTTAACGGTCGATTTTGCATGTTACAGTATGTTTTGTTTGATTACAGCTCAACAATCATGGAAGGACTCCACCTCTGTGGAGTCCTTCCGTTTCCTGGGCACCACCATCACCCAGGACCTCAAGTGGGAGCCGACCATCAGCTCCCTCATCAAGAAGGCCCAGCAGAGGATGTACTTCCTGCGGCAGCTCAGGAAAGCCAAGCTGCCTGCACAGATGTTGGTGCAGTTCTACACGGCCATCATCGAGTCCATCCTCACCTCCTCCGTCACCGTGTGGTTCGCTGGAGCCACAGTCAGGGACAAACAGAGACTACAGCGCATTGTGCGCTCTGCAGAGGAAGTGATCGGCCGCAGCCTTCCATCGCTGCAGGACCTGTACGTCGCCCGAGCTCGAGGCTGGGCTGGTCGTATCACAGCCGACCCCTCTCACCCTGCACATGGACTATTCCAACCACTCCCCTCAGGCAGGAGGCTGCGGTCCATCAGGACTAGAACCTCCCGCCACAAGAACAGTTTCTTCCCCTCTGCTGTTGGACTCTTGAACACTTCTTAACCTGTCCCCCCGCCCTTTATAAAGTCACTTTACTGCCCATCATACGTCACTTTACTTCACTGTACTGCTGTCACCTTACATTGTGTGCACCATGTGCACTTGTATATTGTAAATAGTAACTGTAACTCTATTTTAAATTTAAATTTATTCTTTAGAAGTGTTTTTTATTCTTATTTTTATTATCTCTTTTTGACTGTTGCACTGAGCCAAAGCAATTTCCTAGTCTGTGACCTCCTGTTACTTACGTGGCAATAAAAATGATTCTGATTCTGATTCTGATTAACATCAGGACTACACTGTGTAACCTCGTTTAATGTTATCTCATTGTTTAAGTTAAAGTAGTTCTAGAATTTAATATGCTGCTATCCAGAATATATAACTACAATATGTGTTTATAATATTTCGGGTGTTCATTTTGACATGTTCAGATGAATTATGTTAAAAAACGGCTTTGAAGTGCACCTTATAACAAACGCTAGGTGGGGCCAAAATGGCGGCGATGACGTAGAAGAATGACCTCTCACAGCAGCAGACAGCAGTCTTAGCTGGGAAATGTAGGAGGTTTCACTGTCATCTGAACAAGGTATAAACATATTTTCATCCGTTTTGTACATAATAGTGTGCAACTCTTTTAACCTTTTAGCCTTATTTGTGAGATTCAAGCTAATTAGTGTTGGGCAAGTTAGCTAACTCTACTTGATATCATAAAACATGCTAACAAGGCTAATATTCGTTTTTACATTATGCCAGTCTCACTTTGCCTTAGATTTATTTACCACAATGTACATTGTGGTAAATGTACACAATGTATCCATAAAATGTACACAATGTATCCATAAATGCTAATCAAAATAAAATTGAATTAAATAAATACTATAATAATTTTAGTTTTATGAACAAAAAGCTGCAGAAGTTGAAAACATAGACTACATGTGATGCAATCATAACAATGTTAATTAAACTACGGAGCCCTGCAAGGGCCAGGGGTAAAAAATAAAATAAACTGTGCGCACAGATTGTTAAACTGTGCGCACAGATTGTTAAACTGTGCGCACAGATTGTTAAACTGTGCGCACAGATTGTTAAACTGTGCGCACAGATTGTTAAACTGTGCGCACAGTTTGTTAATCTGTGCGCACAGTTTGTTAAACTGTGCGCACAGATTGTTAAACTGTGCGCACAGATTGTTGAACCGTGCCCACAAATGCGTCAGATGAGATGTCACTTCCGGCTCCGCGTCATACCCGGTCTACTGCTGTTACAGTCTATGCAACTACCACGGAAAATGGCAGATTTCACTCGTTGTTTAACCGAGATCCCAAAAGTCTCGGTTAATGACGTCCGACGACTGGTCAGGAGTGTGTCGATAACTCCACAGAGCCTCATGGAGAAGGGGTTTAAGTTGTATGTTTGTTCGTACATCATAAACTTTGAAGGTAAGTTCACAGGCTCTAACTCTTGCTAACATGCTAACTAATGTGACTGCCTTTTAATACCCGCAATGACCCATTCGTAGCGAGCTAATGTTATGTACATGTGTTACGATTAAAGTTGTTTTTCTAATTACCAGTGTCAGGTAAAAATTCTCTGACAGGCGAGGTGACAGAGCCCGGTGCTACCGCTCTATGAAGAAGTCCTCTGCTCCCCACCAGCTGAGAGCAGGACTTAGTCACGGCCATCGTTCTGGCATCTCTGTTGTTCAGTCCCGTTGGACTTTGTCTTTGTCTTTGTCCCGTTGGACTGTTGTTCTGTTGTCCTGTTGGACTTAATGTAGTTCTATGTTCTGTAGAACATGTTCAAATATGCTTTTTAATATAGGGGAAGCCACGCTGAAACGTTGGTAGGCAGCTAAGTAGGACGAGAATTTGTCTGGCAGCTCTGCTTTTGATTACTCATGAAAGGTTATTAAACAAACAGAAATAATTTCTAAACCTTCCAATTGTACATATACTTTCACCCTACTTGGCTGCCTTTTACATTGCATTAAAAAAAGCATGACACCGTAAGACAATTCCTCTAAAACCCTCTGTTATTGTTGCAGATTACACTCCGTGAATCAACCCCAGTTGTGCTTGTTGGGAGTTCCTGCTCTTGTGTGGCTGGCCAGGCACTGTGCAACCACATAATTGCTCTGCTGTACCAGACTGCACATAATTGTGAGAGTGGGATGTCTGTGGTGCCACCTGTTCTTTCCTGCACTGAAACCGAGCAAAAGTGGCATAAACCGCGAACCATGGTTGGTAATAATTTATGTGGTATAGCTCATGTAAATGTCTTCATTGTGAGATCAATAAAGTGTCCTATCTTAAACCAACTTTACAGGGTGTGAAGCCGGGGCGAGTGGACACAGTGGTGGTTATGAAGGCCACACCAGGAGCTTCTGCAACAAGTGGAAAAAGGTATTTTTTTATTTATTTTTTGTTAGTTGAGGCATTACTTGAGGCACACATACAGGACAATAGCAAGAGCACACACGATATACGATATACAATATAAGTAGCTAGCTGTAAATGCTTCAATCAATCTGTGTAAAGGTATACACATATAGGGCAGGATAAAAAGTAGATAATGATAATCTGAAATTGCAGAATTCTGGATTCTGAAAACCGTTGCAGGCAACCTTAATTGGAAAACTTGTTTTCACATTGTGTTATTATATCCGATGCACAATTGCATTAACTGTAATTATCATATTTCCTTAGATCAACGCTCTACAAGGCTTACAGGGGTGAACTGCCAGTACCGTCAACACTTGATCCTTCAGCACACTATGCTGCTTTTGACCCAGATGTGCTGCCATTGATCTGCCAGATGAACATCTCTGCTGACAAGCCACTGGTAGATTCAGCTTTTGGAAAAGTGCAAGCTGGCAGCGTGCTGTCCTGCCACCACCCTCCGCCTTCAGCCCAGGGTGTTTGCATACATAAGGATGCACCACCCTTTCCCAAACTGCCACTTGATGACTACCATCTACCACCAACCGAGTGTCATTTTGTGGCCACCTCTCAGCAGCAGCTTCACCTGCACTCCCTGCACGTGACCTTGGCCCAGTGTCACCAAATTGAAGCTTCAACCAGAGGTCAAAGTGCAGCAGCTGAGTGGCATAGTCTCAGACGAGAAAGGGTGACCTCCTCTCATTTCAGGGAAGTCTGCCATGTTAGAGGATCTACGTCTGCAGAGAACCTGGCTGAGAGGATCCTTAGGGGCACAAGACCTACTGCCATCATGAGAAGAGGGCTCGACATGGAAGCGGGAGCTTTAAAGGAGTACGCAGCCATGAAGAACGTGAACCTATCACAATGTGGACTGGTCATTCATCCTGATGCGCCCTGGCTCGGAGCGTCACCTGATGGGCTGGTGTATGATCCCCTGGAGAGACGCACGTGGGGCTTGGTCGAATTGAAATGCCCGAATGTGCAGAGCTACATTGACTGCAAATACCTCTCAGTGCAGCATGGCCAACATAAGCTTAAGGAGAGCCATGCGTACTACTGGCAGATACAGGGACAGCTGCTCATCACTGGCATGACCTGGTGTGATTTTGTCATCAGTGCAAATGACAACATGTTTGTGCAGCGCATTTACAGGGATGACACAGTGATATTAAGCATAAAGGAGCGATGTGATTTGTTTTTTTTTAATACATACATCTCCAAATATTTATCCTCAAATTGAGAACCCTCCCTTAAGGTAACCTTTGTTCGTCCCACAGTGGGAACATTTCATTGTTGGAGCACACATACAGGACAGTAGCACACAAAATAAATAGTAATGTTTCTTAACTAGCTGTAAATGCTACAAGTCTTAAAAAAAAAGTAGTGCAAAGTTATTGTGTTTACTGGATGTGCATGATTGATTTAGTGCATCTTATTTTGTTTCTGTTCATGATTTAGTGTTTGACTTGTGTGTATGTCATTTTTGAAATACAATATTACATTTTACAAATCAATTTCTGTTCTGATTGGTACCAAATCTGCATAGACTGGTTTATTGGGCACAACTCCCACAAATTGCACTTTGCTACAATTAGAATGAAGACAGTATTTACTAATTATCTATTTTTTTTTTTTGTGATCAAATTTTTATTGGGTTGTGCGGGTTATAAGTTTTACATAACAATTTCATATGCAGCACAGATTTTTTTATATTTTTCCCCCCCTCACCCTTTGTGATAATGGGTCTTTTAGTATGAGCAGTAATGCACAATACATGTTCATGTGAATTTTAAGGAAATAAAGATACAGTAAAACAATACCACACTTAGATACTACACACTCACTCACACCCCCATGTCCCACCCCTACTGTCCAGGCATGGTAACAAAAAATAAAAAGCAAAAAGCAAACAACACAAGTCTTGGTAGACAAGAGTGATAGAACAAACATATTTGCTAATTTCCTCCGTCAGTGACATCTACAGAAATAGCTTTGGATACATATAGTTATGTAACATTTACACTGTATTTGGAATACATATCGTTATGTACTGTACATTCATAGTTATTACGTACAATCAAAGCATTTGCAATCAAGTTTCACACTAATTATCTAAGGACATTATGGTGTATTTCTGCACAGCCCAATAGCATAAGTAAAAGGACAACATAGTTTAGTTAGAAGTCTTAATGCATTTATTTGCTAAGTCAAGGGTTTAGAGAAGTGGATACAACATGTATCTAAGTATTATGGAAAGGGACAAGGCTACAAAAACAACTTAGCTTTCTCCAAACATATACATAGCCCTAAATCACAACACAGATCAGAAAATCAAACACACTACATGAAATGATAGAAAAACATTGGTATTGGTCCATAGAGGCCGATGATGATTATGGAAAGGGACTGGCCCAGGCTTTCACTAAAGGTCCGTTCTCGTAGTTTACAAGCAGACAGGCAACAACATAAAGCTGATTAATATTTCCAGTTGAAGACGAGGGGAGCACTGTCCTGAACAATTTGTGTTCCTTCACCCTTCTGATGACATGCTCCACGTGACCTCTAAGCCTGGCAATGGACTGAGTCTTCCTTACTGCGGCTCCAGACAGCTGTTTCTGTTTCTTCAGGAAGGCGGGTATGTGGACTTTGCAGGGGACCAGGTCTTTCACAAGGAAATCCTTGTCCACCATAATAGCCATTGAGGGCTTCAGCAGAGCTACAAGGCCTGACTGCTTGAGAATTTCCCGGTCAATGACACAGCCTTCATAAAGTGGAGAGATGAATGTGATTGCGCCATGAGGAGCCATTCCAATCAGTCCCTTATAAGTGCAGTGTGATTTGTAGCTGGAGTACAGCTCACTTTGCAGCAAGAGGGAGTCAGGTGTTTGACAGCGCAGCTCTGTGCAGTCCAAGATGACTTGTGTGTCACTGTACTCTGAGAAAACCTCTGGCATATAATGTTGTACGGCCTCCTCATCCAGCCAAATACCAATAGCTCCCAACACTTGATATAAAAAATTGGCCCAAGTGGTGATGATGCGGCTCACAGTGGACTGGGTGAATAAAAAATCTATTAGCCAGATCCTTCTGCACCAGATCCAAAGCTAGATAATTCATAAAAAGAAAAAACTCATCAATGGGTTGAAGTGAGGTTGGAAAAGCATGGCGAACATCTTGTCCAGACGTTTCTGCCAGTCTGCTGGTCACGCGCACGGCAAGGCTGGTTCTATCTGGCTCCAGAAAGACATCAGGTGGGCATAACTTGAAAACCTGAGCAAGGGGCACAAGATCCTCAGTTAGTAACATCTCATTTATATGGAAAAAGGCCATAAACCAGTAGAACTGCAGCTATCAAATATTTTAGTAATTGAGAATTCAATCAAATAAATCATATTTTTGCTTAAATAAAACTTAATAAATATACAATATCAAATGACAACATATTTCTTGCACTATATACAGTATTTTACCATACATTCACCATACAGTATTCTATACTTGCTGTTTTACAATGCTAATAATTATTACATTTTGGATTTTTCAAAGCTTTCTAGCTTACCTCGTGTACAACCTGATGTCTTCATCAGAGCCAGCAAAGCGTTGCAGACCGAACCTGCAACTGATGGTCATTTCTTCGACCCTTCTCTGGAGCGCCTCTACTTGAGCCTGGGACTCCGCTGCTTTGCTCAGGGCTAAATCCAGAGCAGCTGGTTCAGAAGTGGTGGAGCAGTAGTCGTGGTCAGAGCAGGCCACCCCCAACTCTGGATCCTCTTCAGGGTCTAAACGGGGAGGATTTGGCCGCTCCGTTCGCTCCCAAACACCGGGTCGTGGAGCAGGGAGGCTATACCCGGTCCAGTCAAAAAGCAGCGGGACAGCACCTTTCCTCAACATACGACGTCCTTTTGGGGTGGTGGGCTGGATCATATCTTCAGCCTCAAAGTGGCGAGAATAGACCCGTGTGTTTGACGTAACCTTAAACTGGTCCCTTCTTATTTTCACGATCCACTTTTTTCGCAGTAAAGCATCTCCAGGGAATGTGAAAAAACTTAAAGCAGAGTTAAATCTGGCCGAATTTGAGCATCGTGGAACACAGCAGTGATAACCAGACGTACTGTCCTGTCTCCGTTGAAAAGTAAACGTTGAAACTTTCGACGTCATCTCACACTAAAAACACGATACAACAAAAATAGTCTCTGTAATCAGTAGTAGTCATGGATCTATTATATTAACGTAGCAGTAGACCGGGTATGACGCGGCGCCGGAAGTGACATCTCATCTGACGCATTTGTGGGCACGGTTCAACAATCTGTGCGCACAGTTTAATAATCTGTGCGCACAGTTTAGTAATCTGTGCGCACAGTTTAGTAATCTGTGCGCACAGTTTAGTAATCTGTGCGCACAGTTTAATAATCTGTGCGCACAGTTTAGTAATCTGTGCGCACAGTTTAGTAATCTGTGCGCACAGTTTAGTAATCTGTGCGCACAGTTTAGTAATCTGTGCGCACAGTTTAGTAATCTGTGCGCACAGTTTAACAATCTGTGCGCACAGTTTAATAATCTGTGCGCACAGTTTAACAATCTGTGCGCACAGTTTAATAATCTGTGCGCACAGTTTAGTAATCTGTGCGCACAGTTTAGTAATCTGTGCGCACAGTTTAGTAATCTGTGCGCACAGTTTAACAATCTGTGCGCACAGTTTAACAATCTGTGCGCACAGTTTAGTAATCTGTGCGCACAGTTTAGTAATCTGTGCGCACAGTTTAACAATCTGTGCGCACAGTTTATTTATTTTTTTACCCCTGGCCCTTGCAGGGCTCCGTATTAAACCGTTAATAGGTGTTAGCATTTATGAATATTACAATGTACATTGTGGTAAATAAATCTAAGGCAACCAAAGTGAGACTGGCATAATGTAAAAACGAATATTAGCCTTGTTAGCATGTTTTATGATATCAAGTAGAGTTAGCTAACTTGCCCAACACTAATTAGCTTGAATCTCACAAATAAGGCTAAAAGGTTAAAAGAGTTGCACACTATTATGTACAAAACGGATGAAAATATGTTTATACCTTGTTCAGATGACAGTGAAACCTCCTACAGATTCAGCCCAGACTGCTGCTGCTGCTGTGAGAGGTCCTTCTCCTACGTCATCGCCGCCATTTTGCCCCCCCTAGCGTTTCTATGCGGACGTGAAAAAGTGCTACTTCAAAGCCGTTTTTTTAACATAATTCATCTGAAAATGTCAAAATGAACACCCGAAATATTATAAACACATATTGTAGTTATATGTTCTGGATAGCAGCATATTAAATTCTAGTACTACTTTAAGTACTAAGAATCCAACATTTTTAAAGCATGTGACAAAAAGTGACAAAAATAATAACAGACGACTGACCAGCCCTGACTCAAACTGTCTGAAATGAGGTCTTTAAGTGGATCTATTTGCTAATTGAAGTCATGCCAATCTGGACAAACCACAGTGCTGAACCGGCAGAACGCAGCGCGGCGTGATCCGGTCCGTGCACAAACTGATCTGATGAGTTTGATCCCGGAGAGAAGATAATGAGAGAAGAGAAAAGATGAGAGTTTGCAGAGAAAAGAGAGAAGACTATTGGGTGAGCTAAAGGGTGAAAAAAACAATGTGTATTTTGTATCTTGTGTTGTATCCTGTTACAGCCAGTTTTTGTTATGATCAAGTGCAGATAGCTTTGATGTTATATGGACTTACACTGTTACAGTTATCGGGCATTTCTTTGTTCAGAAAGAGATTGATGGCCAGCTGCACTCTGGGATCCTAACAAATTGTGAATATTAGTAATTGAATATGTGAGAACGTGAGGAAAAGCTTGTACTCATTGTAAACTAAAAACATGCACATTAGATTAATTCCTCCAGCTTCGGTAGTCCTGACCAAGCCGAGCATCAACATCTGGAGATGGGTTCCCGGGCGCTGTTACTACGGCGACCACTGTTCCTGATGTACGCCTTAGTGGCATCAGTATGGGTCAAATGCAGAGGATGAATTGCCCTACGGGGATCAATAAGGTGCACCTTTACCTTTAAATTTACCTTAAACATATACACAAAATCTGTTGGAGGACTTTAAGCCTTTAACGCTGACTATTTCACTCATCCTTCAAATGTACATTTTGGTCACTACTGTCAAAGTTAGTCATTTACATTAAATTCAGATGTTATTTAGCCCTACTTACAAACTATTAAAACACATTAAATGTTGTTCAGACACATTCAGACTCAGAGTCGCCACTGTTATATATTATCATATATTAGCGTTTGTGCCAAAAATTTAGAGCGCTGCTAAAGTGTAACGTGAGATTAGAAAAGAAAGTAAAGATGAGTAGGTTTGTGGCATGTGGAGATCGCCAAAGTAATGAAGTAATGGAATCAGAATAATATAGATTTCTAAAACATACATGAATGATTCTAAGTGCACCTTTAGCTGGTGAATGTAACGTAAAAATGTCTTTAATTTATCCCAGTAAAATGTAAAAGTTCAATCATGTCATGCAGGTATTACTGTGCTTAAGTACTGTATCTATATCAATCACTTTATATATCTGGTACTCTCTTTGAGCCCCCCCCCCCCCCTTCTCTCCCTGAATAAGTATAGATACATAAATAAAAATGTCATTCAGTCACAACTGCATGGTCGGGCTGGTGGCCCTCGGAGCGTTTGATGCGAGATCTGTGGTGCAGAGCTCTGAGGAACCCGACAGCAGCTCTTTCTGTGCCTGTAAAACTCCTCTGCTCTGTTTTTCCTTCTCCTTATGAAAAGAAAAGCTCCAGGCTCTTGAAAGTCTGAACCAGCCACAGTGTGTGAAGAGAGAACGCTCCACATAGAAAAGGGTGCAATGTGTGATGTAAGCTAATATTTGCTTTCAAGATCGACAGTGAAGAGACTGTTCCTTGAAATCAGCTCAGTAGCAAGTTGAAATTGTCCAAATTGTAGCAAATACGCATTGCTTTTATCAGGCGACGATTGCGTTTTAAGATTAAGGAAAGGGACGCCAATTTCTATAGATTTAAACTATGTAGAGTAGAAGAAGCAAATACACTTCTTGCTAAGGAACCAAATCAATATTGTCAAGATGTTATTAGATACCATCCAGACACACTGATGCTTTTTTCTTCTGAAATATGATCCTGCTTAAAATTCAAAAAGTCACCCCAGTTCATCTGATAGTGAGCGCTTTTCGTTAAGTCTAACTCGGCTTAGTTTGGCGGATTACTTTTCCATGCACAGCGAGGTGGACGAGGTTAATTGTGTTTTGCTACATTTGCTAAATTAATACAGAGGACTTAATAGAAAATATCCACGCATAAAGTCCCAGAGCTCACTGCAGTGTTTTAATCTAAGGACTTTGAGGAGGGGACAGGATTATCGGACCAAAACTGCTCCAATTAGACAAGTGTCCTGGGAGCAGCTTCTAAAGGGGCGGCGTAGGCCCTGGAGAGGTGCATTGTGGGCAATTAAAGAGCAGCGGTGCTCCAACGTGTCGAGCTAACTGGAGCTGTACTAAAATATGAGCCTAAAGACTCTTTGTAAAAGTACTTTTAAAAAAAAGCCTTTTGGCTAAATGCACACAATGAAAATGCATTTTATTCTTTCGTCTGAAGATTCTGTATTATCTTAAAAAATGCACCAACAAAATAGTTAGAAATTATTTCCAAGACAAATGTTTTATCTGACGAGTGAGTGAGTCTGGCATATAGCAAGTGCATATACAGTGGCTTGACAAAGTATTCAAACAAATGAATATAAAAACTTCAATGATGCATGACTATTTTACAAAGAGAGGACTAGAAAATTATTCAACCTCTGTGATACAAGGCCAGACTTTGGTGTAAAACACAATAGTTAGGTCAACATTTGAGATTTCATCAGTCATCAGGAAATTTCTGAAGGAAAATGGTTTCACTCAGAGAAACGGTGAATACATTTGCAAGCCCCACTTGCAAAAAATTAAATTGTGTGTTGTTTCTATTCATGCATTTTTCTTCAAGTTGCAGACAATATGAGATTACAAAAAGAGAATACAAACTATGTTTGTGGGTGGGAGAAGACAAAATGTGGGAATTCTTACCCATCTAAATGCTCTTTTTAGTGTAGTAGTTATGTTGATATATCCTACTGCTGCAGTCTGCATCTTGGATCAGATAAATGGTGGAGCTATCACCAGAGTGAAGAGAAACGTCTTGTTTGTTTTCAGTCCCAAGTGGAGATCTGGCTCCTGTCTTCTTAAGAAGTGCGGGTCATAGATAGAAAAAGAAATAAGAGCGCAAACAACCACCCAGACACAGTTATTCTTCTCAATCGCAAGTCACTAAAACAATGACTCGAGAGTGCGGCTTTTACCAGAAGTGGCTTTAATCGACCAATCATTTTTGTGGTCATAAGTAGGCCTGCTGCATTTATCATGTATTTTCAAATGTTTGCCTGAATCATGCTGGTAAAATGATGACTGATGAGAAGCACTTGAGAACAGACGCAGGGGACACCACAGTCTGGGAACTGAACCTCAGACTTCTCCCTCTTTGCCTTGGTGCATCCTTACCCTTTATGCTTCCCCTGAGTTATATTTGTCCCGTTGAGAGATGCAGATTTACGCGTGCCGTGCTTCCAAGAGGTGAAATGGATTCACTGGTCAAACGAGCATCAGTCAGAACCTAATGCATATCGACACACTGAAGGCTCTGTACACTTCTGATTAATGGTTTAGTTTAGTGTGTGTGCTTTACACGCCGCTCTGAGCTTTACTGGCTCAGGCCAAACCCGGGCACTCTGTGGGTAAAAGCCATGAAGATGTTATGGAGAGGCTTGTGCTAAAAAACTGCCTGACACACATTCCACATAAAAAAGCCACTGGGTTTTGATCGAGCTTGTGAATGAAAATAATTGACTGGCACAATCCGATACATTTTATGGGGCTAACCAATGACTTGTACATTTCGATTATACACTTTAAATAGGCCTATGCATCTAGGGGACACATTTTCTCCTATTCTTTGCATTATCAAGAGGCGGCAGCGCAGGCTCAATCTATTCTGCCCTTCACTGCATCAAAGACACTTAAACACAGTTCCCTTTGTCTGTGTCTGCACATATGTCCGCACTGACAGATCCGGCAAACCCATTCCGCTCCAATCCTTCACTTCAATTAATGCGCGTTCACTGCTTCCCCTGGCCTTACCACATTCACGCCGACGACCTTACAAGTGCACCTAAACGTCCCTCTATGTTAATTGCTTTTGTTTGTTGCTTCGTATATTACTTCGGGAGGCAAATTAAAACGAAACGAGAAAAAAAATATCTTCTATGAGGCATAATTTTTTAATTTATCACTGGGTCAAATTTTTTACCTCGGCCGAATAAACAAGCTGACCTCTCAGACATCAAGGTCGCGTTTTTTGTTTGTTGCCAGATGCAAAACATGTTTAGTATTCTGAGCCATCTTTGCATGCTGAACCCTATTACCATAAATTTGCAGTACCTGTGGGCACATTCAAATGCACCGCTGCGGGCTGAAAACCATTTCCTTCTTTGACAGATATCGTTGATAATCTTGATCCAAAAGGATTTCAATGTATGGTTACAGAGACTTCAAAAATGTCTTGTTGATGCAGACAGCTGTAGAGGAGCGTGACGACAAAAATGTTCAAAAATGAAGGCTCGACACGCACACGTATTAAGTAATATGTTGCAATTGTTGTCGGAGATTGGACCATGGAAAAGAGGCGAGGGGGCGATAACTTTGTGTCACTCAAAAAATAAGTTGAATTGAATTGAACAAATTATCAACTTTAGCTTGACTTCCTATCTATTTCATCATAAGTTTAATCTTGTGAGCAACTTTTTATCTAATAGGTATGATATTTTTTTTATATTTGGGCCTTATCCAGGACATGCCATCATTGTGGTAAAATAAACGAAAATGTGATACCTTATTAGGATGCTTTTTGGTCATAGGACAAAAAACATTCTATGCATGATTTTCACGTATGTATTTAGTTTTCTTCAATAACTTGGTGGCTAAAATCCCTTTTCCCAGAAAAAACCCTGGTCAGCACATGGGCTTTCTGAAAACATGTGCAATAGCCCAATAATTCTTTCCCTTGAAAAAAAGAGACTGAAATGTCTTTCTTGCTAAATAAAGCTCAATCAATTAAAATTAATGTAGTGCCATGCCATGTTTTGTTTCATGGATAGGCTCAAAGAGAAAAAAAAAAAGTGGTAGTTGGTAGACATTCAATTAAATTTATCTCTGTATAGCCGTCTTAGAGAACTTTACAAAGTTGTCGATTTGCCAACTCCTCATCAGAGAATCAAAGAGTTCAAACACGGGAAATAATAAACATACTGTAGGAGCCATTGATCCATGCGGTAGCAGGATGACCAATTTCCATAAATGCTATTAAATGTCCATCAATGCACATTTATTCAGACATGTATCATGAAACATCTTAATCCTTTGCTTCCAAACCCAGACGTGGCTCCACTATATTGCCAATCACGGACATCTCCCGCTGTCACATTTCCACACCACACAGAATGAAAGTCTGTCAAATTGTTGCTGGTTTCCGCTGCTCCATGTTGTAGATGTCGAGCTTTTATTTAGGAGATAGTTTGTCAACACATCAGGCTCCTTCCCTTCTTCTTCAGCTTGTTAGGTTGCATTGTGCGGCTGCCATTGTAGCGACTTACACATTGCGAGTCATGTAGCTGTCAGGAGCTAACGCGGCTAGCTGGCTTATCGTGTGTGAAGTGGAGATTACACGTGCTGGAGCCGAGCGCGACTAAACGGTTTGTCACTCAGCGCTGGTTTGGAACAGGAGCAGAGACAGGGATGCACCTGGATCCATGCTGGGTACAATCGCCACCACTGTCCGCTAACTGACAGGAGCAAACCGCAAGGAGGAAGCTTTTCTTGGAAGCAGTTTTATAAAAATGATTTCCAAAGATGTTTTGAATGTGTGTATTTCATTTAAGTTAAGTTTAAGTTAGGGGAACTTTGTCCTCATTTGCATTTACCCATCCTTCAATGATACTACGGCCTCTCAGGAGCAGTGGTCCCCTCCCTGTCGGACACCTTGGCTCAAGCATCACCCAGGACCTCTGGTGGGAGCCGACCATCAGCTCCCTCATCAAGAAGGCCCAGCAGAGGATGTACTTCCTGCAGCAGTTCAGGAAAGCCAAGCTGCCTGCACAGATGTTGGTGCAGTTCTACACGGCCATCATCGAGTCAATCCTCACCTCTTCCATCGCCCTGTGGTTCGCTGGAGCCACAGTCAGGGACAAGCAGAGACTACAGCACATGTCTCTGCTGAGAGGGTGATCGGCTGCAGCCTTTCATCACTGCAAGGCCTGTACGTAACCCAATAATTCTGATTCTGATTGAAGTTTGAAAATTAGTCTGGTTTTGGTAATAAATGACCCAAACCTGTATTGCGCTGTAATGCAAACCAATGTCATAATTATTCTCAATGTTGAGTGTATACAAACTGATTTTAGAGGTCAATGAGTTGTTGAATAGTCACAGGAAATTAGCAAAATGTGTTTTGTAATCGTTTTAAAGTATATTCAAACTAAGGGTTCAGGTTTTGGTAATACTGTTCGACCAGACCTACTTTTGCTTCTACACATGAGAAAACAATTAAATCAAAAAATGTGTGCTTGGGCGTGGTCAATGACTTTGTACTGCTTGTTTAAGTTTAACCTTTTTATTGCCAGGAAAGTCCCATTGTGATTAAGAACCCCTTTTTCAAGGGAGTCCTGAACAAGACGTGTGAGCTAAACCAAAGGCATGGTGTTAAGCAGACCATCCAACAAGTATACGCATTACAAATCTAACCGTGTTGACAATGCAAAATGTCCTTAGACACCATCACAGTGGCTGAACTTGACTTTTTTTTGCTACCAAGACATCAAATGTACTTGCCGGCCACTGGGACATTTGTGTTGCACTCTAGACTAGAGTCCATTTCAAGTCTCCAGTGGGAAAAAAAAAACCTATTGATCGAGGCCACAAATCCAACAAAAGAGGCTTAAGCTGAGTAACACCCACTCGCTATCAATCCTCGCTACATGATTCAGCAAAAACGGTTGGCACATAAAGAAATAGAAAAAGTGCAGTGTTGCGTCCACCGTTTTCAATCAAGAGCGTACATGTCTGCTTTCCAATTGGACCGCAACCAAAACCTAGCTACATGGGCCTTGCGTTTAACACCTCAATAGCTGTGGGAATACAACAACATAAGGGATTGGGATATTTTTCAGTGAAGCAAAGCGAAACCACCCACCCTCCAACCCCCATCTCACCAGCCAGCCTGCTTGCCTTCTTGTAGATGTCTCGTGTGGGTTGACATTTTTGGCAGCGAGCCCCGATAAGAAAACGCAGCAAGAAGCAAAGCGTTTATTAAAGATTTTTGATCCGAGTGACAAGGAAGCGTCTTATCGTAGTCCCGGGTTCACTGCAGGGAGTATAGTTTTTTTTATCCCGGACTAAGAAGGAGCTTGGATGGTAATGTGAGATCTAGCGCCAGCCCCAGTCACCCCATTTTTAACAAGTTCATCGTGTCCAGGACAATGCTTTTATCAACGCGGCAACTTTCTGACTGTGAGAAGTGGCGAGCTGGCAAAGTGGAGGAACTGTGGAAGAGCTAATATTATGCAGAGAGTGCTTTGCAAATTTATCTGACGACAGCTATTAGCAAATCGAGTAGGAGGAGACACTCCAGGCGAAGGTCGTGCACAGTATGACTGCTGTAGTTCTGGCTTAGGCATTGTAGTGATTCTTATATTATTATATATTTTTATGAGTATGCCCCCAGTGAACAACATAATTCTGCATTTCAAATGTAGACACTTGTGATTCATACGTCCAAGTGCTTTTACAGGTGTAACTCCCTGAATTAGTAATAATAATGAGTAGTTTGTATAGGGTCATCTGGATTTAGGAATACACAAGATTGATGCAAGATTTCTTTATATGCTGGTGTACATTTTATGGAATACAGAAAGTATCCTTTTTTTAGTTTTTCGTTTGGACCTTTATTGTCTAAATTGTTTCACAAATGCAAAGTACAGGGTTAAGTGAAAATCTATTTTTACACTAACATCAGTCAGCCCATTATATTAAAACTGGATCAGCCAAATTACAGATATGTAGTCATCATTGTTAACAATCAGGTTGAAATATTATCTGAAACAAAATAACAGTTCAGTTGTTGGAAGACTTCATAGAGTTTTATTCAATTCAATTCAATTAATTCTTGAAAACCCTGAATCACAATAATAGTCATCTCGGAGGACTTTACCCAACCG
The DNA here is from genome assembly GCA_964034765.1 of Knipowitschia caucasica. Classification (NCBI taxonomy): domain Eukaryota; kingdom Metazoa; phylum Chordata; class Actinopteri; order Gobiiformes; family Gobiidae; genus Knipowitschia; species Knipowitschia caucasica. The sequence continues at coordinate 17,423,486 of OZ035829.1, forward strand.
TTGAATTTGCCAACACAGATCAGAGAACCAAACCGTTCAAACACAAGAAATAGAATAGAAAACACATTGGTATTGGTCCATAAAGGGCAGATGACCATTGTCCATAAGTGTTGATAAATGTAAATAAGTAAGTAAGTAATGTTTATTTATATATCGCATTTTACAGACCAAGGTCCCCCAAAGCGCTTTACAATGTTCAGAGTTCAGATATTGTTCCAATCATTCCACACACGGTGTTGACGGAAGCGAGTCGCCGAACACACTGGACCATCAGCCCCAATCAACACCATCCATTCACTCTCTCATTTACATTCATACCTATGTTTTTAGTGGTAGGGGAAACCGGAGCACCCGGAGGAAACCTACGCAGACACAAGGAGAACATGCAAACTCCACTCAGAAAGGCTCTGTTCCGACCAGGATTTGAACCCAGGAATGTCCATGATTTTTGTTAAATGTTGAGTGTCCTGGATCATCATGTTTGAAAATCATATGGTTTATATGTTTTATCCATAAGATATTTTATTATTAAGTACATGTTGTGTTTAAAAAAAGCAGCTGTACTTTTATACGCTATGATTGTACAAATAATATGTTTATTTGCTTCGGACAGCATGAAGCAACATGGAGAATAAAATATGTCCGGCTTGTAGTGTGTTAACCAATATAGTCCTTTTAAGTCGACAGCATGCCGTCGAGTGCAGCCTATCTCACAACTGTGTGCTGAATCAGGACCTTTATGTGACCACATCAGTTTCAATCCTAACATATCTCATTCATACCTGGAATTGATTGACAAGGAGCACTCACACTTATGAAGCTGCCTAGTAGACCACTGAAGCACGGGCGTTAACAACCTTTGCAATTAAAGACATTAGTTTTATTGTGCCCCAGGCTTATTCAGAAAAAAAAACATGAGCAAAAAACAGTTCAAGTCGTGACATAAATCTCCCATGCAAGCATTATGTTGACTGACAGGAGCACTAACACAGCTCACATTTAACGGTAGTACTTCCAGTGTTGAAAAATAATATACAATACACAATAGTATTATCTGTTATGCTTATTAGCCTTAATCTTGTGCATATCTTGAAAAATGTATTACATATTTATTATGTATGTTTGCTGTTCATAAAGTTTCCGGCAAAATAATAGTTTAGAATAGAAATTACGAAATGTGGTATTGAGTCAACATAGCATAGTACATTCATGATTTTAGAAGGACTTGGCAAAACCCCGTCTTCACACTCTGACTCAGCTGACTCACTTCCATCTCATCTCTATTCAGATTTTGCTAACACATTTTGCACTACAAAGATCCGGATAATTCAAAAGAGAACGAACCCCCCCTCTACTCAAACCACTCCAAAACCTCTTTATGTAAACTCAACCCACTCCCAGCACCTTGTCTAAAATCTTTCTCATCACTCACATCACCCATGCCTCCCCCTGACACTGTTCTCTCTCCTCTAAAATCCACTGCTTTTATTGAAGTACTAATTCTTGTCCCATCTAAAACCTTCCATTCATCTCAAAGATCCTTGACAAAACGGTTTCTCTTCACCTCCACTCTACTAAGTCTTCCAATAACCTTTATGAACATTTCCCGCCTGTCTTGATGACACTGGTACTACATAGTGCTTTCTTAATAATGCTAAAGTCCTTATCCTTTCTACAGACTCCAATTTGACACTTAAACAGAATATCAGCATGAAGCTTTTCACCTTAAATCTTTCACCATCCATCACGTGTGTTCCCCAGGGTTCTGTGCTTGGCCCGCAGCAGTTTAAAAAAAACAAAAATAAATGTCTCTCTTCTACCTCAGATCGTTCTCAAACACTACAAACAATGTGCGGCCCCTCTTGCAAGCCACGCTCCTTCTTAATCAACTGCCTTCATGAAATAAAATCTTTGCCCGTCTCAAACGTATATATGCAAATAAATGCAAATGCAATGGAACTCCTCCTTATTGGCACCATATAAACTAGGAACCAGATCAATAATGTATCTATTACCATCGACGGCACTTCCATCTCCCTGTCCGCTCAAGTAAGAGTCAGAGTGTCATCATCAATTGTACCTTTTCCTTCACCTTCACCACGGCTTAGTACTTTCCGAAACATGGCGCAATACATTTAAACGTGTTCAAAACGCTACCACTTGCATCCTTATATGCATCACGGCCATCAATCGTTTCACTTTTTTTTTCCCCCAAGACCAAGTTAGTTATGTGCCCAGGTTGTAATCAGCAAATGCGGTAAAAACGCTCAAAGCTACATCCATCCCTCATTCATGCAAAATATTGACTGACAGGGTGCACTCACAGTCATGAATCCATCCAGTAGTCCAGATTCAGGTTTGGGCGGGGCCTGAAGTCTCTCCATAGACCACTTCTCTATGATGGAGGTGACCAGGCTGTTCTCTGTGTTCAGGATTCTAAAGCCGGTCATGTTCACTCCGCTGAAACGATAAGGCTCCACATCCAGAGCAAACAGGTCCTGCAAAAGCGACACAAGCATGTATTGAAATAGGGCCCTGCTGTACATTTTAGCCCAACATCAATAATCAGAGTTGAAGTTCCAGGAATAGTGCATGAATCAATTAATGAACTTTTAGGAAAATGTATGACAATTCTAGTCTATTCCTGACTTCCTGTCGCTCAGAGAATAGACTTTAAAACAGCTCTGCTTGTGTACACGTCTCTCCATGGCCTCGCACCAAAATATATTAGTGACATGTTAGTCCCAAATGAACCAGCCCGGACTCTGAGGAGCACAGGGACTGGACTCCTGTTAGTGCCCAGAGTCAGAACTAAACATGGGGAGGCTGCTTTTCAGATTCATGCTGCTAAAATCTGGAACAATCTTCCTGAAGATGTGAGACAGGCCTCCTCTCTGACAATGTTTAAAACCAGGTTAAAAACAGTTCTGTTTAGCTGTGCATACAACTGAGGGATTTTATATTTTTATCTTTCTTTTTAATGTTCTGTGATTATTTATGATTTTAATGCTATCTTGTTCAGCACTTTGAATTGCCTTGTGTATGAATTGTGCTATACAAATAAACTTGCCTTGCCTTGCCTATATGATCAAAAGCTAATAAATACAAATATACATAGCAGTACAGTACATCCTCTTTAAACTAAACCACTTAGAGATTGCTATTGTCCAACTTGTTGACTTCATGTGGCAATATTCATCCTAATCATAGAAACAAGTTTATGTTCTAATCTGCTTAAGCCACATCTCCTTTGCACGTCATTGTGGCCAGCATTTACATAACGTGTTGTAAATGTTGACAAATGGAAGTGGATTCATGAACAAAGAAAGGAGCAGGGATAGATGGCAAGTGAACCAGATTTCTTGACTTTATTCCAACATACAGTATGTAAAAGATAATAACGAGTAAACAATGTTATAGCAACACTTTGATAATAGACCTGGATTACTTCCTATATTTCATCTTTCTGAAGTCATGTGATTGGCTGTCGGTGGTGATGAAGAGGCAGCTGAGTGTCCAGACAGATTTTGACCTCATCCAGACATTGGCATGTTTCCATTTGGCTCCAAGCTTCGTAAACTTAAGAGAACCCTCGTCTCTCTTTCTCTCGGTCTATGCTCCGTCCTTCTCTATGACATTTGCAGCAGAGGCCTGGTTTGACGTCACCAATAAAAAAAAAAACAGCATTTTAAGAGTGTCCTCTGTGTGTCCTTTGAACGGGGCGATAGTAAACGTCTTGAAGTTTTTCCAGCGGTCACAGTCTGCAAGAGTCCAAATGTCCTGAGCTGAACCTCCATGCACTCCCCAAAAATTAATGAAGATTTTCTCAAGCCGACATTGCCTAGACTGTAAACAGCCTAGTTCACAGACTTTTTTGACATTTATACCATGTTAATCATAATTTTTCAACTTCATTTAGATTTATCAATGGTATCAAAAATCAGCTGTTTTGAATCTTTACCTCAGAACTAGTATAAAACCTTGTAGTACCATTGAAAACATGTTATTTATATAAAAAATCTAATCCAATATCCAAAAAAATATATCATCACTGTATTTTTTTTTAAACATTTGGTATGAAAAATTGATTCGAGTTTGTAATGATAGTATTGTAAGTCCACACTAGTCCCCTTTACCCTCTGAGTTTTCTATTTTTCAACAGTTCTCGTAATGTGATGTAACACTGGCATGCATCCTGGGGGAATGTATGTATCTATGTTTTGAATCAATATTTTATCATTTCTCATGTTGAAATATGTAATCAGGATCAATCAATCAATCAATCAATCAATCAATGTTTATTTCTATAGCGCAGTTCATACAGAATGCAACCCAAAGTGCTTCACATCGGCAACATTTAAAAGCAATTTATAAACAATTTAAAAACAGACTGTAAAAACAAATACAAAAGACAGTTTAAGAAAATGAATAAATATATACATCAAAAATAAATTTATGATATGATTTCTTGATGATCAGTCGTAGGCACGGCTGAAAAGAACCGTTTTCAGCCTGGACTTGAACATAGCTAAAGAGGGAGCCTGTCTCACACCTTCGGGAAGACTGTTCCAGATTCTAGGTGCATAGGTCTGGAACGCTGCCTCCCCATGTCTAGTCCCGACTCTGGGCACCAACAGGAGGCCAGTCCCCGCGCTCCTCAGAGTTCGAGCGGGCTCGTACGGTACCAGCATGTTGCATATGTATTTTGGTGCGAGACCACAGAGAGACTTATATACAAGGAGAGCTGATTTAAAATCTATTCTTTGAGCCACAGGAAGCCAGTGCAGAGACCTGAGGACTGGACTAATGTGGTCGTACTTCCTGGTTCCTGTCAGGACTTGAGCTGCAGCATTTTGAATATACTGTAGCTGCTTTACAGCTCCTTTGGACAGACCAGAGAGAAGGCCGTTGCAGTAGTCTAACCTACTAGAAACAAAAGCATGAATGACAATCTCTAAGTCTGCCTTAGACATTATGCCCCTAATTCTAGAAATGTTCTTTAGATGGTAGAAAGCCGCTGAAGTTACAGATTTAATGTGACTATTGAAATTGAGGTCCGAGTCCATGATTACTCCTAGATTTCTAACCTGATTTTTGTAATTTGGAGACAGAGAAAAGGATTGGAGAAGGCTGCACACACTTTCTCTGAGTTTCTGTGGGCCAAACACAATAACTTCAGTTTTGTTTGAATTTAACTGAAGAAAGTTATTTTGCATCCATGAGTCAATCTGTTTGATGCAGTGACAGAGTGACTCAATTGGCCCAAGTTCACCCGCAGCCAGTGAGACATAAATCTGCGTATCATCTGCATAATTGTGATAGGATACATTTTGGCCTCGAATCAATTGACCTAGTGGCAACATATAAATATTAAAAAGAAGGGGGCCCAGAATTGAACCTTGGGGCACTCCACTTGTTAAGGCCACCTGGTCTGAGACACAGTCCCCAATCTCAACAAAGTACTGTCTGTCCTCTAAGTAGGACTTGCACCAACTTAAGGCAGTGCCAGTGATGCCAACCCATCCCTCAAGTCTCTGCAGGAGGATCTCGTGATCAACAGTGTCAAAGGCTGCACTGAGATCCAACAGGACCAACACTGTGGCTTTGCCTAAGTCACTGTTGACGCGGATGTCGTTGGAAACTTTTATCAGGGCAGTCTCTGTGCTGTGGTGGGGCCTGAAACCTGATTGAAACAGGTCAAAAACATTATTCAGCAGCAGGAAATTGTTTAGCTGCAGGTAAACGGCCTTTTCCAACACCTTCCCTAAGAAAGGCAAATTTGAAATGGGTCTGTAATTGCTGAGCACTGCAGGATCAAGACTGCTCTTCTTTAAGAGAGGCCTGATCACTGCAGTTTTCAGAGGACCAGGGAAGGTTCCTGACTGAAGAGATGCGTTCACTATTGCAGTGAGTGAAGGCAACAAACTGTTAAGAACAAGTTTTAAAAATCTAGTGGGCAACACGTCAAGGCAGCAAGTGCACGATTTCAATTTTAAAACAATTTCTTTGACCAATTTTTCAGTGACAGGTGAAAAAAAGGACAGCTCAGAAACTGCAGTTGTTTGTGTAGAAATTTGTGATGTGGGATTTATCGCTCTTTTAATGGATTGAACCTTTTCATTGAAAAATACAGCAAACTCATTGCACTTAAATGTGGAAATAAACTCAAGAGGCAACTGTGATGGGGGGTGTGTTAATCTGTTCACGGTTGCAAAAAGGGCATGGGAGTTATTTCTAGAGTTTTCAATGGTCTGGGTGAAATACCGTTCTCTTGTAGTACTTAAAATACTGTTGTACTCATGCTGCTTTAATTTAAACATTTCATAATGGACATGGAGTTTAAACTTGCGCCATTTCCGCTCTGCCCTGCGGCACTCTCTCTTCTTTTCTCTGACAAGGTCATCATACCTCCAGGGTGCTTTTTGTACACTTTTAGTTTTCTTGGTTTTTATGGGGGCGATGGCATTCATTACATTTGAAATGGCATGAGTTACAGTGTTTAATAAGTCATCTACAGTAGAGCATGGGGCAATTTCGAACTTGATTCTTTCCATAAAAAGAGCGTCTGTTCCATCCACTATGTGTCTTCGCCTCAGAACTGTAGGTTGAGTGGGTGGTTTAGGAATGACTGACAGGTTAAAAAAGACACAGTAATGATCGGACAAAGCAATATCGACCACTTTAACATTTGTGATGTTAACTCCCTTCGTTATTAGAAGGTCGAGTGTGGCCTCTATTGTGCGTTGAGGCTCGCACGTGCTGGGCCAGACCAAAGGTTTCAAGAACAGAGCTGAGCTCTTTTGTATCTTTGTTTTCAGCCATATCCACATGAACATTAAAATCACCAGTAATTATCAGTGAATCAAAATCAATACATACAACTGATAAAAATTCTGTAAAATCCTCAATAAAATGTTGACCGTGTTGGGGAGGCTTGTAGATAATGACGACGAGTATGGATGGGGATTTATTCATCTCAACTTTGAACGACACATATTCAAAGGAGGCAAAGTTCCCAAATGTCAGTCTATGGGTAACCATGCTGTCCCTAAATAGAGCACACACGCCTCCACCTTTTTTATTCTCTCGTGCTTCATATTCAAATGTGTAGGTGGGAGGGGCTGTTTCTAGTAGAACAGCATTACCAGTGTTTTTATCAAGCCATGTTTCAGTTAAAAACATAAAATCGAGGTTATGAGAAGAGATAAAATCGTTAATTAAAAATGATTTGTTGCCAAGGGATCTGATTCAGTATGGTTTCAGCAGAACTGGAAGCATTTGTACAGGGAATATGAATTAAGTTCCTTTGATCTGACTTTTGAGTTTTTTTGCGATCTTGCTTGGGTCTTATGATTACGTGAGGGTGGTTCAGAGTGGAAGAGTGTAAAGGAGAGACGGGAATAACACGAAACAGGGGATAGGGGCCAGTGTTCACGCTGCTGTACTCACACGGTGCTGACAGTGGAGCGGTGGAAGGCAGCGGTGGAGGCGGTGACGCAGCCAGTCACACGCATGATCTCACAGTCCACTGTACCACGTGACACAGATAGTCCACCAACAAACGTGTGCCAAACTTGTTTGGGTGCAGACCATCAGGGCGATAAGCAATGTGGCGTCTCCAAAAAAGGCCAAAATTGTCAACAAAGACCGCGCCGAAAGAGCTACACACAGACTGCAGCCATTGGTTCAGCGCCAGAACGCGGCTGTAGAAGCAGTCGCCCCTGTTCACTGTCGGGATTGGACCAGAGATGAAGACCGATAGACCAGATAGGCGTAGAAGTTGGAAAAGATCCGTAAAGTGCTTCTTTGTCACTTCAGAATGCTGCATCTTCACGTCGTTTATTCCAACGTGCACAATAACCCTGGAAATTGTGTCGGGCATGGACTTCAGCAGCGAGGGGAGCCGTATCAACAAGTCTGGCACAGTGGCACCCGGGATACAATGCGTTACTGCATTGAAATAACGAACATGCCTTATTATGGAATCTCCAATTATTAAAGTTGTCTGCGGAAAGAGTGGACGCGGAGAGGGCGTATCCACTGGACCTGGCCCACAGCGCAGCTGATCGCGCAGGGAGGAAGGGGCGCGTTGGCTCTCTGCTCTGGGCTGCTCTCCGTGAGCGCCCCGTGAAGTGGAGACGGCAGGATGACTCGGACCAGTGCACGGCTTTTAAGCAAACGGGGAAGGGTGTCCCGGTTGAGGCGACGTTTCGTGATTTGGCTGCTGTGTGACCAGGGGGACAGGAGCAAGAGAGGCTGAAGTGCGTGGACTCGGCGCTCCACTCTCAGGCCACTGTGGGGTCCATGGATAGGGCTCAACTGGACCACTGTGTCGCCTGAGCACAGCATCCTTTAGGAGCCTCTTTCTGGCGGATGATTTCTTGCGTGGACGTTGTGCGGCGAGTGAAAGTTTTACGGGGAGTACTTGTTCACTCTTGGGCGCCGAGCACTTTGCATTCCCCGGGGGCTGGGGGTCAGCTGTGGACTCTTGTTCTCGGGGCACCTGCGCACCAGGAGGTTCCGCTGGCGGTGCCGGGACGTCAGCAGCCAGAGCCGCATACCGGTTTGAAATACCAAGGACCTGGACCACAGCACTAGATGCTTCTTCACACCCCGTGGGCTCATTATCCGTACCCGGGCGTTTTGGTGTTGAACAGGATCCAGGACCAGCAGGACCATCCCAGACAAGAGTGTCATAGTATGCTGCACTCAATGACAGGATTCGTTTGTGTTGACCACCAGCGACCTCCAGGAGTTTGGAAACAAGTGCCTCTTTTTTGTTCAGCTGGGTAGTGAGACGCAGGACTTCACTTCTAAGAAAAGAAATTGATGCTCGATCACTTTCCCGAAGTTCTAAGGTGAGTCGGCTGAGCTCTTGCACCAGATTATTTGTTTCTTTATGTTTTTCCATTTCTTTGGACGGGCTTGTTGTCTCGTGGTAGCCCTGTGATAGCCACTTCAAGGCTAATTTAATGTTACAACGTATATTTAGCGACGTTGATGAAGCCCCTCTGTAACCTTCTTCTGTAGAATGTGCTGTGCCTTATAGCCAGTAATAAAATATTCAATAAAAATAGCTTAAAACGTACTTAAAATACAACTATTGTAGAGCTGACTTCACGTCCACGTCCATAACAATGACTGAGGATGTAGTCAGGATGTAGTCAGGATACACACTGTCATAGGCTACACAGCAGACCAAACCACATTTAAGAAATAGTCCTTGAGCAGACTCGTAATGCACTTGTTTCCATTTGATAAGATAAAACAGAGCCACCTAAAAACAAAACAATTTATTTCCCTCTAAGATTATATGAACCCGAAAGTAAAGGTCAGTTACTTTTTCAGATAAAATACTTAATTGAAATGATACTACAGGGTCATATGGTCAAAAGTATTAAATATAACAACGAAACAATGTCATATAATTGAAGTTACAGATATCACCTTAAAACAAAAGGCTTTGGGGACTAGATATTGACTCTTCTAAATACTTGATTAGGACTGGCGTGAGCCTCACTCCTCATCTCCATCAAGCACCAAAGGAAAATGTCCTTATCTACCACACAGTCACGTTAAAATAGATTAGACGATTGATTTCAAACCTCAACAAGGTTGTTTGAAATCAGCTGTGATGGAGGATTTCATTTCAGAGGGGTTGCCTTAAAAACAGGAACGGGAGAGGAGACAGACTTTGATCCAGACAACACACAAACTCTACAGAGAGAAAAAAGATTCTAGGAGGAGAGATTGTGACCTGAGAAAAGGTGAGGAAATGTTCACGTCTTTGTTGAAATTGGATTTAACAGAGTCAGAAATGGAACATGTGGATTTGAAGTATAACACACATTCTCCTTTCAAAGCAGCATGATTTAGTGATTGTTTAGTTAATAATGCAAGTACCTTATTCCTTATTATCATTTATTAGCATCATTATCATTATTACCTTATTCATTCAGACACAATACAATTGTGGTAAGCTACTACTGCAGGGAAGTTTAGCAGCAAAACTAGCTTCTTACTTTTTTCAAGTATAGAAGTAAGAGCAAGAAGTGCCGGGAAAAAAGTAAGCCTCCTCAACAAATATTGTATAAAGTAATATTATTATGTAAATGAATATCTTACGCCATAATATTTGGATGTCATTACTTCCAAATATCGGTGACGGTTTTTAACAAAATGTGTGCACTGGGTCGCACACATTATCACAGCCAGAAGAAAGGCAAAGATTTACACAGCTTCAGATGAATTGGATAAATGAATTTCTGAAGCTAAACGGGTATCATAAAAATATATTCGATTCACTGTCGCCGCAGACACCACCATTGCAATTTCACAGGCTAAACTTAGAGTTCATCCGCATGATGTTGAATATCTTTTCTTTGGCATATTTGTAGAACATTTTACGACAAATAGTTGACAGGGACATTTCAAATATATTATAATTTATGGTTGGATTATGCATTTGATCTAAATATCTTAAATCAACTATCAAAATATATACAATAAATCAGTTTGTGCCAAAATAATGCTGATATTAGTGTGCATCAAGCTTTTAGAATCAAGAATACCTGACAACCTGACTTGGGTAGCTGACTTGTTTACAATAAAGATTCATCTAAACTTAAGAGTCCTGTATAAGTTACACTATATTAACATGTTGTATCAGACCACAATATACTGTGTTGATCTCACAAAAAACTAAAAGAAGCTTTGTGCTGAGATCTGATCTGGGTTGAGTGAGGATGCTTCTCTCTTTTTCTCTTTTCTGTCTAAGAATGGTGATCTAAGGACGTGACAGAGCACGACAAAACACATATGAAAACAACTGATAGAACCAAACTATTTATAGAGTGATATGAATTTTTCCACGGTTACATTTTGTTATGACTATAAAAGTCATAGAAATCATAATGTATTCCCCTTGTATTAACCTATATTTAAAGCTATAATACATTTATATGAGCTAATAAATACTGTGAACCAAGCAGACGTGACCGATGGCTGTAAGAATATAGGTCATTTCATTTCACCACCCCAAAAATCCAGCTGATAAAACATATGATTCAGAGCGTAGGCATTTTCAGACCATCTCAAAAGAAAAACAAAATTAGACGTGAAAAGAAGAGAAATGGAATAAGCCAGAGAAGTAAGAGTGGCATGTCAGCAAATGAGCACAGACAGAGCGAGGCAAGATGGAGAGGGCTCCCAACTAAATCCCAGCGAAAATGGCACTGCAAGATCGAACACGAAAAATATAAATTCCCCATTATTTTCCAAGCTGTGCGAAAAAAAAAAAAAAAAACATTAAAGGGGGAAAAAATGTAATACGGGAGCTGATAAATCTTGGAGAAAATGGCAGAGAAAATGAAGATGGAAGTAAGATGTCGGCGTATTTTGGGTGGTGTGTGATACATTGTGAGCTGGAGGAGTACTTGCCAGTGTGGTGAAGATGTAGTGGTAGTATTCAGTCATCATGCCCATAGCCAGCGCCTGGGAACACACAAAGACAAGGGTTAGCAAGGCTCCCGTCAAACTTTATTCAGTGATTCTGTGACATACACGCATACACACACAGATTGCTTCACATAGTGGTAATTTGAAGAGGCATTTTTCATCTGAGCACACAAATAGCCATAAGCAACAACAAATACAAACAAAAGCAGAATGAATGGACTCAATAAATGATTCAGCTGTCAAGAAGTATAAATGCATATGACTGGTAAGGCTACTTATTGTGTGTATAGTACCTACATATGGGTATTATTGAGATGGACTTGAGAAATGTTGTCTAATGTAAATAATCTGTATTACTGGTTGAACATAATGACATTGAATTGCAAAATCTTTAATTTTGCATTTAAAAATATACACATGAGTACATACACACACATATACTGTATAAACACACACACACACACACATAAACAGCACACACACAAATATCCAGGGCAAAACAACCACAATTGTCCGCATAAGACAGAAAACTCAAACAAGATCTGAACTTCAATGGTTCTCTGGAGCTAACCCACACCACATCCGATATTCCGTCTGTTGTTTAATTCCTACAGTGGCACAAATAAAAAGGTCTCTCAGCGGATCATATGTACATACTCTTTTCCTGCAGATTTCAGCTTCACGTGACTTATTTTGCTGTGTAAATATTGTTTGTCTTTATTACAGTCAGCGTGGAAGTGTCTCAAACATTGATCATGTCTTTGCACCTTCCTGCGTCGACAGTGCCAACAATCGAACATGAGCCAAGAAAGAGCTTTTCACACCTTTAGATTAACACCATAAATATGGGTCTGAATTCTGCAGGCTTGTACCAAAACAGCTTTTGTTGTACAATACCACACACACAAATAACACATTTTGAATGTGACACTGAACCAGGACCTTAAAGAACGTTTTGACGATACTACTAAAGAACGATTAGCAGAATTCTATGATATTATAGTCTTCAAGTAAGTGAGAAAATGCAAAGATATAACAAATTGCACGACAATTAATTATATATTTGTGATATCCTTATGTGGCTAATGCAACAGTTGGAGCCACCACATTGCAAAGTGCTTTGGGTGACCTTGGTCTGTAAAAATGTGCTATATAAATAAAATGTACTTACTTACATACTGGTCTGGAAATGTTATAATTGTATGTACTGTCTTTTGAGTCAGTATGTATTTGGTAATTACAATTTTATGCTTCTAATTTTTGAGCAAAAAGATCTGACTTATTCTACAGGTATTTGTCAGATGTATTTTGTTTTGAGCGCTCTTCTTATTCCATCCAGTCTGTGATGTGCACTGCAACACTGAGATTTCCCCACTTATTTTGTTTAGGATGCCGATGTTTTAACAACGTTTTTCACAATCAAAAATCAAAAAGCAGCTGCATCATTATCATTAAAAGATTAAGAATGCCAGGTCCCACTATTTCAGGCCAATTGAATCTGATCTTCTCCGTTTTCTCCAAGTCCTAAGTCTAAGTAAGAGGCAAAAATCCACTGCAAGAATGTAAACTTTTTGAAAAATGCTAACAAAGCATTCAGCATCTGAGCAGATAAAATGGTCCAAACCAAGCGGCTTCTCTGCGGCTGCGACGTAAAGTGCTGTTGCTATTACTGTTGTTACTATTGTTAACTACTTTTAGAAATATGTATTTGTTTTGTTTGTATGGATGCATGTGTTTCTGCTGCTACTGGACACCTGCATTTCTCTTACGGGGATCAATAAAGTATCTATTTATACTTATCATGGAGGTGTCATATGAACCAGCTGAGCTCTGAGGAGCACAGGGACTGGCCTTGTGCTGAGACTCACACAGCAGCACAGGACTAAAGCAGGACTAAAGCAGGACTGAACCAGGACGAATGCAGGACTGAACCAGGACTAAAGCAGGACTGAACCAGGACGAATGCAGGACTGAACCAGGAATAAAGCAGGACTGAACCAGGACTAAAGCAGGACTGGACCAGGACGAATGCAGGACTGAACCAGGACTAAAGCAGGACTGAACCAGGACTAAAGCAGGACTGAACCAGGACGAATGCAGGACTGAACCAGGACTAAAGCTGGACAGAACCAGGACTAAAGCAGGACTGAACCAGGACTAAAGCAGGACTGAACCAGGACTAAAGCAGGACTGAACCAGGACTAAAGCAGGACTGAACCAGGACTACAGCAGGACAAAATCATGACTACATCAGGTTTAAGGTAGGACTGAACCAAGACTAGGTCTGATGCAGGTCTAAGTCAGGAAGAAATAGGAATGAGTAGAAAAAATAACAATATTTTCTAACTATAGAAGACTATATTACTTGAACTTCAGATAACTATTCTATTTATATTAATTTAGTATTTATTCTGATTAATTTTTATTTTATGATTTTTAGTATCTAAACATCTTAGGTCTTCGGAGGTCACTTTTATCATTATGAGAATTAGTTGTACTAGCTGTAAAAATAATGTCATTAATGCAACCTTTTCCACCATGAGTTTGTTTAGCTGACAGATTCAAATGAACTTTCCTTGCAGTCCAAGTAATAGTTTGAAAAGTAGGTTAATATTGCAGCTTCCTTGGTTCTGCAGTGTGCAGTCGCAGGTGACCTTTGAGTGGCCCAAAATAAACACTGACAAGTATTTTCAGACTGTAATTATTTATCTAATGTCCCAGGTCTGGTGCGGTGCAGCACAGATCACACTTTACTGGAGCAATGGTGAAACCTATTAGCACACAAGCAGACTTCTCTCAGACTTGTGCTGGGTCATTGTGAAAGGTCATGGTCCAGTTTACAACCGCTTTACCTGGACTCTTCCCATTCCTGTATATTTTTCAAGGGGGGGGTTTATTTTACATGTTTTATCCAGTGTAATTCATGCATGGTGGACTAATCTTTTTCCCATTCATTCAAGACTGATGTGTGGATGGATAAATGATGGATAATTGCCCCAACGAACAATTATCCATCAATTATCTAATACTGAACTTGATCAGGTATTTATTTGTATAATGTCCATCACTTTCATTTTTTGGGGTCAACAGGCAAAACCAGGTCAAACGCTAAATTGATAGCATGAGTGTCTGATGTCATGTCTGCTAATTACTAAATGTCAATAGGCTGGAGTCACCATTGATCTCAGGAGATGACTAAGTTGCCATTGTTACAGTGATTACAATCAACATTAAAACAACTTAGACTACAAACATAATCCCTCTGTCCTTCATTTGTTTTGCCGTCCCTTGCCCCGTCTGTCCCGGGCCGCTGTGATTGGCCCCATTATGAGGGCTTCTCCGGGACGTTATAAATGACTCCAGTCTGTGACCTTCCTGTGGTGCACTCTTTCACTCGACACTGATTAAAACCTGCTCCAATCACTCATGTGCTCTTTAATATTTGATCAGCAGTTAGAGGAAGGCCCCCGATGCAGATGGGTTAATAGTGTTTCTTATTACGGACACATTTTAATAACACATGACTTTGGGATGACTGTAAAATGGCTGAGCTCAGGTTCAGAAGGGGAGGGGTGGTGGTGGATCTGCCTCAACTGTGGTGGCTTGAGGCATATGTGAAATGTGGATGTGCCAATGGAATACATAAAATAACAATACTATTCTCAGGCAAGACAGTTACATACACAGCTCTGCAATTGAGTTTTAACCCTTCTCTCCTGTTAAATTAAAAAAGGATATGAACAGGTGTAAAATGAGACGTGAAAAAGTGATCTAACGTGTCAGTACTGCGACCACAGGGATTGAACTGTATAATTATGTGTCAAAATGCCGTGGTTTCAACAAGAATGTGCTTCTAGCCTAATTCATGGGTCGTTTGTTGCACTGGGTTGAATGGATTTCATTCAGAAGTTTCATTTTGATCGCAAAAATAAAGCCAGATTTAGGCTACATTAAGTTTTTTCTGTCCTTCTATAACTACACTCTTATATATCCCCTGCATTTCTCAATATCTCTCCAGAGTTAAGGAGGCATAACTTACAAGTGGTGCAGGCGTTTTATTACACATTTTTGTTAAGCATGAATTTCGTATATTTCATATACGGCCATGAACATAAAAACCGCCCCATTCATTATTGTATATAGTTCGCAGCCTTTTATTGCTAGACACATTAGTATCTTTAGATTTACAAATGTTTTCATAATGTTTGTGTTTCTAGTAGTATTAGCGGTGTCGTACTATCAACTGTAGCCTTCTATTACGACACGCGATTCAAATAGACATCAGGGAAGTTGAGTATTGTAAGCATGTTGCGTTTGCCAGCGTCTTTCAGGAGCAAAAAACATGGACATACATCTACACACAACGTCCGAAGAAGACAAGTGCTGAAGCTGAGGGCAATTCCAGCTGGTTTCCTCAAAAGGACATTAGGCTTTAAAGAGTATATGAGTAACTTCTGAAAATATGTAATACAGACCGGTCGCCTTCGCTGTTCGATGTCTGTAATATATACGCAGAAATACTTTTTACAAACTACAAGTTGAGTATTTGTTCTTGTTCCATTTCTCTGTCTCATTATGTACTTTATATACTCTCTCTTCCCCTAGCTACTGTATACTGGCTCTGATTATTCCAGAATCCTAATGACTGTTTACAATATTGCTCTACGGCCAACATTAAAAAATCATTCATGATTTTAAGTACAATGTCCTAGTCCAATTTAAATCAATTGTTCAAAGTTCATGGAATCCCGGAATGATATTTTACCAAACCCAATCAGTGTATTTTGTATTGCCCAAAGTGGTCGTTGTGGAGAACCTTACAGAAATGATCAATTCACAAACAGCAGATTAGAGAATCAAACAATTATAATAACATGTGAGACTAAAGGTGATTGTTTGTGTAGCAGGTTAACTGATGTATGGCGACATCATCAATCCTCAACAGGAAAGGAAAACTCAAAACCCACAGGGAGTAGGTTGAGGTCATTTGATTATTTAAACTTTATATTGAATAAAACCAAATTGTTTCTGTACAGCCAGAAATCTCACCAGATCATCACAAAAAAATCTGAACATTTTCTCCAATTTTAATCCCAGAAATAATACCAATGGAAGATCCCAGAACATCCCTTGTTATTAGACTGTCCTCCAAAATAACAAAAAAGAGAGAGACCTTGGTATAACTATTAAGAAAGACTTTTGTAGACTTGGACTTTATCAGATTAGACCCGACTGGATTATCTGTGGATCTAAACTGTCTTAAAAATACCCCCTCTCTCTCTTTCCTTCTCCTCATCCACACCGGTCTCCTTCTTGGGACTGGACCGGCTCTCCTCTGACCCTGCGCGCTCGTAAATCACTGCTAATTTGCTAATACCGCACGATGCTAACGATATGTAGCGCGTTTGTACATTCTGCGCGTCGAGGGGCAGAAACTCCGGCTAATAGGATAGATTGTGTTGACAGCTCCTCCGGGCGATGGAAAGCAGGTTCGCGAGCGGCTCATCCTCTAAATCTTTTCTCTAAATAAGCGTGGCATTTGTGCGGAGCCATGACCACATCAAGCTAAATTAACTCCTTTGGGATTAGCTGCGAAGGACTGACTGACGCAAACGAGACTTGGTGGGCCCGGAAATAAATATTACTTTTATGTAATGAATGGATAGGACTTCTGAAGTGACATATAGAGGATTAATGATCGAAATATAACAAATCTGCTGTGTACTCAGCAAGGAGTTGAGGTAGTTTATATGCTTACACCAAAGGATGTCTTACAGCATGCATCAAACTAAATGTGTGTTAAGATCCTATGAAGATGCCTATTATTTTGGCTCCTTTGTGTTTAAGGACAGTGGTGATGATCCAGGACTGATGCATTCAACAACATTTATGGACTTTATCAATATTCCTGGACATTGGTAAGCCGCCTCTTATGGACCAATGGCTGTGTTTGGCGGATTTAACTGTCTATTAATGCCCTCTGAGATAACTACTGTTGGGATTTAGGGCTATACAAAAATAAATTGAATTGAGTTGAAGTGTCTTCCCCACGGGGAAAATCCCAAACAGATCCAAACAACATTTCTTGCTGTTTTCCCTGTCCGACATGGCATTTGAACCTGGGTCAAACGACATGGGTCTGCAGGGTATAAAGGCCTGCTACTATAGAGCATGTCCATGTCATCATGGCAAGGCAAGGCAAGGCAAGTTTATTTATATAGCACAATTCATACACAAGGCAATTCAAAGTGCTGAACAGAACAAGAAAGCATTAAAATCATAAATAATCACAGTACATTAAAAAAAAGATAAAAATATAAAATCCCTCAGTTGTATGCACAGCTAAACAGAACTGTTTTCAACCTTGTCTTAAACATTGTCAGAGAGGAGGCCTGTCTCACATCTTCAGGAAGACTGTTCCAGATTTTAGCAGCATGAATCTGAAAAGCAGCCTCCCCATGTTTAGTTCTGACTCTGGGCACTAACAGGAGTCCAGTCCCTGTGCTCCTCAGAGTCCGGGCTGGTTCATATGGTACTAACATGTCACTAATATAGTTTGGTGCGAGGCCATGGAGAGATTTGTACACAAGCAGAGCTGTTTTAAAGTCTATTCTCTGAGCCACAGGAAGCCAGTGCAGAGACCTGAGGACTGGACTAATGTGGTCGTACTTCCTGGTTCTAGTCAGGACTCGAGCTGCTGCATTTTGAATGTACTGCAGCTGTTTTACAGCCTGTTTGGACAGACCTGTGAGCAGGCCATTGCAGTAGTCTAACCTACTGGAGACAAATGCATGGATAAGAATCTCCAAGTCTGCTTTAGACACTATGTTTTTGATCCTGGCAATGTTTTTTAGATGGTAAAAAGCTGCTGATGTTACTGATTTGATGTGGCTATTAAAATTTAAGTCTGAGTCCAGTATTACCCCTAGATTTCTGACCTTGTTTGAAGGTTTTAGGGAGAGAGACTGTAGGTGACAGATGACGCTCTCTCTTTGTTTCTGGGGACCAAAGACAATCATTTCAGTTTTGTCTGCGTTTAGCTGAAGGAAGTTGTTTTGCATCCACTCACTGATCTGTTGGATACAGTGAAGGAGTGAGTCCACTGGTCCATGTTCTCCTGCAGTCAGTGAGACATAGATCTGAGTGTCGTCTGCATAGTTGTGATAGGACACTTTGTTTCTGCGTATTAACTGACCTAACGGCAGCATGTAGAGATTGAACAGAAGAGGTCCCAGGATCGACCCCTGTGGTACTCCACAGGTCAGGGCCATATGATCTGAGACACAGTCTCCAATCTCCACAAAGTACTTCCTGTCTTCAAGGTAAGACCTAAACCAACTTAGGGCGGTGCCAGCGACTCCAACCCAGTCCTCTAGTCTCTGTAAGAGGATCTCATGGTCGACGGTGTCAAAGGCAGCACTTAGATCTAACAAGATTAAGATTGAGACTTTGCCTGCGTCAGTGTTCAGCCGGATATCGTTTGTAACCTTGACAAGAGCAGTCTCAGTGCTGTGGTGGGGTCTAAAGCCGGACTGAAACATATCAAATGAGTTGTTAATTATAAGAAATCTAGTAAGCTGTAGGTAGACAACTTTTTCAAGGACTTTCCCCATAAATGGCAGATTTGAGATGGGACGATAGTTGTTAAGTACCGTAGCATCCAGGCTGCTCTTTTTTAGCAGGGGCCTGATGACTGCAGTTTTCAGGGCCTTTGGGAATATTCCAGAATGAAGGGACATGTTTACTATCTGTGTGAGTGACGGTAACAGACTGCTCAGAACAGACTTCAGAAATCTAGTGGGTAGTACATCCAGGCTGCATGTGGAGGAGCTCAAACTGGAGATTATTTCTTGGACATTTTTATCATCTACAGGTGCAAAGTAAGTTAGCTCAGAGAGCCTTTCTGGCTGTTGGATTGTTATCTGTGGATTGGAGACAATGGCGTTTTTGATGCCTTGAACCTTGTCATTGAAAAAGTGTGCAAACTCATTGCATTTACGTTTGGAAGTTAGCTCTAATGGCATCTGAACAGGGGGGTTTGTTAATCTATTAACTGTTGAAAACAGAACACGCAGATTGTTACTGCAGCCTTCAATCATTTCAGAAAAATACCTTTCTCTCGTACTACGTAGCACCCGGTTAAACTCGCACAACTTATCTTTGAAGATCTTGTAATCAACCTGGAGGTTGGACTTGCGCCACTTCCGCTCGGCCCTCCGGCACTTTCTCTTTTGTGCCCTGACCGAGTCTGCTTTAGCCCACGGCGCCTTCTGCTTATTTTTCACTATTTTAACCTTCACAGGGGCAACGGTATCCAGAACATTCAAAACACTAGAGGTGACAGAGTTAAACAGTTCATCTACAGTAGAATACGATGCATTTTCAAAGTTCATCATTCCCATAAATAGTTCACTTGTATTTTCATTTATGTGTCTTCTTCGAACAGTTGCAGAGTCCACTGGTGGTTTGTTAGTGAAACACATGTCAAAAAATACACAGAAATGATCTGAAAGAGCAACATCGACCACGCTTATATTTGAAATATTCACCCCCTTTGTAACTAACAGGTCTAGAGTGTGCCCTCTGCTGTGGGTGGGGCCACTCACATGCTGAGTGAGACCAAAGGTATCAAGTAAAGAACTCAGCTCTTTTGCATTTCTGTCATCAACATTATCCACATGAATATTAAAATCACCTGTAATAACTAAACTATCAAAATCTGTGCATACAACTGAAAGCAACTCGGTAAAATTATCAATAAAACTGTGACATGACTGCGGTGGCTTGTATAGGACTATGAAGAGTATTGGAGGAGATTGTTTTTGTTGTATTTTAAAAGACACATATTCAAAAGACGGAAACTTCCCAAGAGACATTCTATGGGAGACAAAGTGGTCTCTAAAAATGGCAGCTAAGCCTCCTCCTTTTTTGTTTTCCCGTATTTCAGATTCAAATTTGAAATTTGGTGGTGATGCTTCTATTAAAACTGCATTTTCTGTATTTTGGTCAAGCCATGTTTCAGCCATGAACATAAGATCAAGATTATAAGAACAAATAAAATTATTGATTAAAAAAGACTTGTTAGAAAGAGATCTGACATTTAGCATAGCAAGTTTCAAAGTTTCAGTATCAGCGGTTGTGGTCGGCTGATTCTTACACGGAACAAGAATTAGATTTTCCAGATTAGACTGATTAACTCCAGATGTCTTTCTGTAATGTATTCTTTGTGTTATCACTAAGGGAATGGCACAGGTGGCTTCATGACAGGGCCCCAGCCGGGTCTCTCCTCTAACTAGACTGCCAGTGGCTGCGAAGCAGAGACCCTGTGCATCCTAGGGAGAGGAGGGAGGAGGATGGAGAGGTGGGTGGTTCTTGGGTGTTGGACGAGGGGGGGTTGGAGGTGGATGGGTGTTAGGGGAGGGGCAGGAGTTGGGAGATAGACGAGGGGGGAGTGGAGGTGGAGGGGTTCTTGGTGATGGGAAACGAGGGGGGGTGGGGGTGGGGCTGGAATGGTTTTGGGGTTAGGGGAGGGACCTGTGGATTTTGCGGGTGAATTCGAGTTAGAATTTGAGGGACGGGTGGATTTTGTGGGAGAATTTGAGTTGGACGCCCTAGGTGGCTTTGGAGGTACGTATGGGGAGAAGTTATGAATGTTAGATAGGACCCTTGATCTGGCTACAGTGGGTGTGAGAGGAATATTCTTCATCGCCGATCTTATCATGCCTGCAGAGTGTTCCGGTAAATCCAATAGTGATGGAAAACACAGGGAAAGGTCGTCCTCATGTTCCTTAGATGGAGTGGATGTAGCGGGGGGGACCCAAACCGGGTCCATGGAAGGTGATGAGGGAGTCTTTGGTGGAGACGGAGGTGGTTGAGAGGCCCCCAGTGCAGGCCTGACTGTAGCCTGTAGCAATGGGGGGGGCTTCACGGGAGCTGTAGGTGGGGAAGGTGCTGCTGAAGATGATGCAGCAGCCACAGCTGGTGCTGGTGGTGCTGATGCTGAAGGCGCTGATGACGCTGTGGCAGCCACTGCTGCTGCTGGTGCTGGATCCTTTGCTGATGATGATGCTGGTGGACGTGTTGAGTTCTTTTGAGGCGGTGGAGGTGCCGAGACCTCTGGGTTCCATGAGGGTCTCGCCCTTTGTATCCTCCTCTCTTTCAACGGCTGAACGCGCTGCGCAGGCTGAGGTCTTAAGGCAGATGCAAAGTTATCCATCAACACTTTTACTCCGTATTTGTTCAGATGTGGGCCTTTCCCTTCAAAGAGCTCGAGCCTATTCCAGAACAGATTGAAGTTTTCAATGAATCCAAGTCCTCATGTGGGTATAGGGAAGCTCATGTGGGTATAGGGAAGCTGTAAATAATTGACATTATTCCTGCTGATTAGAGATGCACCGATACGATACTGGAATTGGGTATCAAGGTAGATACCATAGGCTTGTTCTCGTACTTGTACTCAAATCATAAAACCCAATACCAAAAACAATTCTCACATTTTTTATTTACATTATGTCACGATAGACAGCCGTGCGGCTCATATTGCAATGGTGATCTCCCAAAAACGGCAGCTAGAAAGCAAGCTAGCGGCATGCAGGCTAGCAGACAGCTGTATAGCAGTTTTTTTTTATATAAACAAGAGTGACGAGTAAAGTGGACTGTATGTTGTGTAAGGCAAAACTGTCATTAGGTGGGTTCAAAACAAACATAAGCAACATGACTTGCTAAAAAACTCGCCACCACACAGACTGTAACATCTTTGCTAGCAGCGAAGCTAATTATTGGGGTTAGGGTTAGAGTCATATGACAGTGGCTCTTATTTTTTAACAACAATTGCCAAAATGTTTAATTCTTAAAGCATTTTTTTACTGTTGAAATGAGAAATAAAATATCTTACATTTTTGTTGTATTATTTTTATGAATTTCCAGGGTTTAGACGATTTGCAGTACTCATTTTGGTATCGGCAAGTACTAAAATTAAGGTACTCGTATCGGTTTTGAAAAGATAAGATAAGATAAACCTTTATTAGTCTCACAGTGGAGAAATTTCAGTGTCATCGTTGCACATTACTGCAGAGAAAGGAAATAATTGCACACATCAAAGTCTATTATTTAAGATAATAGACAAATTTAAGATAAAATAAAATAAAATAAAATAAGAAAATCTGGGCTATAATTGCACTTGGATCAGAAGTATTTACAGATGTCTATATTATACATTAGCAGCGGAGAATATGAGAATATGAGCAGAATAAACATCAGAAATAATATCAACAGGTAAAGTGACTTGAATGGGAGAATTATCAGATGGATATGAATAATACAGTAAGATATCAACAGGTAAAGTGTCTTGAATGGGAGAATTATCAGATGGATATGAATAATACAGTAAGATATCAACAGGTAAAGTGTCTTGAATGGGAGAATTATCAGATGGATATGAATAATACAGTAAGATATCAACAGGTAAAGTGACGGTGAAAGACAGAATGATCAGATATGAAATAATACAGTAAAAAAGTGGTATCGGTGCATCCCTACTGCTGATATAAACATTTTAGAGCTACTGGGTCCAAGGATTTGGTATTGAGGATTTATAAACCTGTCCAAGTCTTAAAATCTGGGAAAAGTAACACCGAAACTTTCCATTTTACATCATCAAACCTTGACATATGGTTCGGAAGTTTTTTTCACACACGCATATACCCTCACACACGATACACAAAACCAACTCCCGTCCAAACCTGTCTGAGAATCCCTGCGGCCATCTCGTGCCCACAGTCGAAGATGATGTGGAACTCCTTGCCTCTCTTCATCTCCTTGAGCAGAGGTTTGGCGTCTTTGGTGTCAGCGGGGAGTTGGCGGATCTTGAGCCGGATGTTGTAGCGTGACGGGGCCTTGATCAGCTCCTGCAGTCGTATCAGCCCTGTGGAGGAGGACAACGTGCACGTGTCAGAGGAGTAGACTTCCCAAATGTCACAGGACTTATTTGTATCAACATCACAGGAGAATACTGCATCCATGTGACATCACAACATAAAAGGCTTCCAGTCTGTGTGCAGGCTGGCCTTGTTGTGTCCCAATCTCTTCATTACTCACCAAGGCTCAGCAATTGAATAATGAATCAAGAACAAAAGAAAGACCCAGTGCCTCTTGCCAGGACACAAAAGCTTTTGAGAATACGTTTTCAGAGGATATTGGGGACGATTTGACGACGGTAAAGTTTTGTCAAATGATGTGAAGCACTCGCACAGAACTCAAAAACATTCATAAAAATCTCTATAACTTGATTAGGCTATTTTCAAAACTGTCTGGCACAATAATCACTATCATAATTTGATCAATTTCTCGAACATACTGTACAATCACCATGGAGACAGCAATCAGATGAAACCAGTGATGCTCTCTAAACTATACAAACCCATTCCAAAACACACTCAATGTTGTATTTCCTCATTTTCCATCTGCTCTGACTTTGGGGAGATCGTAATGGAAGTGGGAAAAGAATGGCTTTCATTACAGCGCGGACTGACAACACAGATAAATCCACAGCTTTCTTATTCCCCTCTAATTATCACACGCCACGAGACCAGGCCGCCGCAGTCGTTTGCTCAATTACTGCTAAATGATATCAACCAATAAGTGTAGATTTCATTTAGGCGCACAGACTCGTCCTCACGAGGGAGAGAGGCACATGGCGATGGGTTTATAAGAATGTAACACGTCAGTTAAGTGTGTGATGGTAAGGACTGCAAGGACAATGTATTAAACACTCAAGTGTGTGTTATTGTCTTACATTATGGAATAAGTTACTTGTTTTTCACACTTTTTTACACATTATTTAATCTCAATGCATTTGTAAGAATGATGGCCACACAACCCATGTTATATTTCTGTTAGTATCCAATCAGAAAGACTAAGTCGCATCACATGAGTTCCTCATTTGGGGTTCTAGTTTTGTTATCAGGTATGCGGTAAGGTATACTTTTAGTCCCATAGAGATATTTGACCCATCCTTCAATGCTCTCCTGTCAGGAACAGTGGTCTGTAGAGTGTGTGCAGGGCCCAGGGATTCATCCACAGATGCTGAGGCTCAGCTTGTTCAGGACGTTCTTCGCTGGAGGATTTATGGTCCATGATTTTGGTTTGGTCCAGCTGGTTCACTGCCTGAACCCCAGCAGCTGTGTCTGCTCAACATGCAAGCCACTTAGCCTGACCAGCCAGAGCCACACAGTCTCAATACCAAACTGAGTTGACCGCAGCTTTCAGGTCCAGTCTTTTAAAGACCAAAGTTGGGCCATGTTCTTTTGGTTGGATATGATGTGTTTCAAGCCATTCCACTTAATGGCTTTGTGTTTAGGGCATTTCTCCACACCAGCCTCATGTCTTTTGTTGACTCAAACAGCTTTTCTTCTAAGATTTGTCTTCTTCCCACTCACACCCTTCTCTAGAGACCACCAAGTGAGAGGGGGCGTGTTTTGTCTGAGCGACGTGACCACGCCTACTCAGAAAGTATCAGCTGATAAATGACACGTCACCAAGGCTCACAGCTCTGCAGCCTAACTCTGTGGTTCTTTTGAAAGACATCTAACATGTCTTTCAAAAGAACCACAAAGACACTGTTTAACTGTTATGTTTATTTACTCTGAGAAGAAAATACAAGATGGCTTCTGTGTAATCAACTGTGTAATCAATAAGCACAAAACAACCACTTTTATTTCCACTCAAAGCAAACTGTCATTATCCCAGTTCTATCCACGCACTGTCATCATGTCATTTTCTGTGTAATTCTCTTATTACTCACAAAAGCTCTAAAGTGCCTGAGCTTGTGCCTCATTTCAAAACGCAAGTCGATATCAGGCTTTGTGTCGCACTCTAACTCCTTCTTATACTCCACCTTCTGCATTGATCCATTGCTTCACACTTCTTTCCTGCCAGCCACAGGAAGTCCGACGGGAAATCCTCCCACAAAGCTTACACACGTCTTCATTTGGACGGATAAGCGACGGCAGTTTGATTCAATAAAAGTGTCTCTGCTCCCAGACCGATCAGTCATGTTAATGGTGCAGTAGGCAATCGGATTAGGGGAATGCCGCTAATAGCCGCTTATTACAAATACAGATGATGGGACATAAGCGTCGTTGGGCTGAAATTGAGCTTGAAGTACAATAATTTAAAGATATCCGCTACATTTAGTCTGATCTATAATGTTTGACAGCCATGATTCTTAAATGGCTAAAAGTACACTTCAAAACTATGGCTTATTGTTTGAAAAGGAACTCCCACAGTGGTTTTTGATTTAATGGAATCAAAGTTAGGGGCGATAGTGGCTTAGTTGGTGGAGCATTGGCCTTAGAGCAACAAGACCTACTTCACGACTCCCACTGATGACTGCTGTCGTTGTGTCCTTGGGCAAGACACTTAACCCCACTTTGCTTGAAGCCCCCGCTGAATAATCAAGGCTCCTGTGGACTCCCCACCTGCAGGAGGGTCAGTGAGGGGCTGGTGCTCTGTGTGCTGGGTGCAGCTCTGACTGCCACCCCCCAGACCCAGAAATGGATTAAGGGGAAGAAAATAGATGGAATCAAAGTTAAATCCATACTTCACAGAATTCTCCATGGTGAAAGATAAGTGTTATGCCATCTTACATCACTAATATCCTATTTATTGACATTTGGTGTGTGGATGGGATGTCACAGTAGGAAGACCACATTGAAATGTTGGAACGATCTGTGGCCTTGGTAGGTCTGTTTGATTATCTGATCTGTATGTTTAATTCTGTGATCTAATATTGGTGAATTGACAACTTTGTAATGTCTTTTGAGAAGTCTGCTATCCTGATTTAGGGCGATACAAAAATAAATGAAATTTAATTAGTAGGGTTTGCGTTCTCTGTGTCCACCTTCAATTTTTGCAAGTAACACAAGCAGTACACACATATATGTACCATATAATAGGTCATGAGGATAATGGTCAGGTGGATTATGAGAGTTCTAGGTGCAGATACTGCAGGAGGAGTCACAGCTGTGTGGACAAACATGGTTTAAGCAATGTTCCAAATGATAATGATGGATTATAGTGAGGGCGAACGGCACTGTTACAGATGGTCCAAGCTTTCCTTTGAACCGTGGCCGTTGGTTTGGACCAGATATGGCAAGAGTGGACTCAGCAGACTTGACTTCTTTCTGCAAATGGATTCAGTGGATTCAATGGATCAGCTATCTACATATTGTCCATCTGAGAGTGGGTCTGTTCTCTACTGTGGTTTTCCCTGAGGTTTCTCTTTTTTCCCACTGGGTTTTTTTGAGTTTTTTTTTTTTCCTGAAGAAGGATGGTTCAAGGGCATTTTTCCATTTTGTACAATCAGTTCCCTACAAAAGCGTTAAATGGGGTCTAGTTTGAAAACAGTAGGGCAGCAAGTCGGGGTATGTCTGGATTTAATACCTCTGTATTTTGGACGCTAAAAACTTTTATTTTTATTTGTTCTCATTCCATCTCTGTCTCTCTTCAGCTGCTTCTACTGTGACTGCTGTTTGTTTCAGTGATCGACCTTTTCTGCTGCCTTTCATTAAGTCCAGCCCTCCACCCTTACTGACAATAGTGTCCCCCTGGAGTTGACCTGTCCCCTAATGATGATGTTGTAGCTGTGCAGTGAACCGACCGGTCCCGGTGCAGCCCACTGAACCAGACACAGACGAGGAGACAGAAGAGATGTGAGGGAATGTCCACTGTGGTGAGAGGGGAGCTCTTAAAAGACATGGGGATGTATCAACCCTGATGCTAAACTGTGGATGTATTCTTTTGTGGTTTAGCTCTCTAATTAATTCTGATCCAATGTTAAGGGCTGCTCATTACTTTTGCACACATGCAAACCCCAGACGCTTGGTCACTTTTTCTAAAAAGTGACCTCTATGCTATATATTGGTAAACATCACCACAGACAGTGCTGACAGCAACAGATCACAGGTTTTGTTACACATGTGTGACACATTGTCTGGCAAATACACATAGGTGCATGACAGACCATGCAGTGGTTGTGGTCAAAGTTGTTTTTTTTTTGTATCCTGCAAAGAGGATCCAAAAACTGCTGTATTGACTTCATGTTCAAGTGGCTTTTTGAACCAGAATCTATTTTAGACAAGTCTGCACTGGACACAAGGCAAAAATAATTGTTGAGCACTAATGGCAGGATTGCTGTACAGCAAAAAAATGAAAGGGGATATTTTTGTACATAATGCAACATTTCTCATTTTGTGCTTGAGATAAGAAATATAAAAAAAAAAACAAGATTTTAAATAAGTAAACATTAAATTAAATATTCCCTTTTAAATTCCAATAGCCTGCACACATGCATTTATCTTTGTGGCGGATGCTCAACTAATGAAACCAGCTTTTGAACGAGCGTTGACAAAGTGTGGAGAGAGACGTCCAAAGCAGATGCCAGAGCCGAGGCCTAATGAACAAGACTGTCTCTCAAACACACCACACAGATGTTCCATGGGACTCGAGCTTTACTGAATCTTCAAACATGGCAGCTATTTAAAACATTGAGAATATGCTCAAGTTTTTTACTTAATCTGATTGTGTTTAATAAATAGGAATAGGAACGCTAGACGTATCTATACTATCCATCTTTACTCGACTAACTGAGTGGACATACAATCTAATTTTATTCACACTAATTTGCGAAAATAAAGGACAATGGGAGCACATGTCAATTAAAAGCCAAGGGAAACATGTGGACCAAATGATGATGGAATGTATTTCTAAAAGTCTGTATGATAAAGTAATGTGCTATATTTCTTGTTTTGTTTATTTATATATTATTTGTTTGGTGTCATTCTATGTGTAATGTATGCGTCTAGATTGTTTACCTTACTCTGATTTTCCCCGCAGTGGTGGCCATCAAACAGCCATTCTTTTTTATTAATCAAATATATGTTCCTTATTTATTAACAAATCCAGTGTTATGAATTTTCGTCTCACTGAAATATTCATGGCAGCATTAGAAAGAGGTTGCAGTAAATGCTTTAAAAGCTCAGATCGCTTCAGTTTGATCATTATCCTAACTGCCACTGCTCTTGGCTGCTGGTGAGAGACAACAGACTGGTTTAATGGGTGCTTCGATGTAATATGACAAGTCTAAAGGCTGCCCGGGACATGGTATATTATTTTATGGTGGCATTTGTGACTCAAGATTCTGCAGCTGTTGTGATCCAGTTTATGGGCCCTCCACAAAATCTGGTGCTTTTTTATGACATTTAGCAGTGATGAGAAACTGGTATAAAAGTCTAAAGAGGATATGGTGTGCTTTTGGCTGCTATAAGTTATTTAAAAGTTGTTTTTTTTCCCCCACAGTAGTGCATAAACAAAGTAACATAATTTGGGGCTATATGACAAAAGTATGACATGTGTAGATTATATGTCTTTCTTTTTTTTTTTAACCATCTGTTTTTGGGTTGTTTGGGCTGAGAGCTGATTGGTTGAGTGGTGTGGATTTTATTTCTGTATTTGGTTTTATTTTGACATTTGTTCTCTGTGGTTTCATTTCAGTTTTGCTTCCTGTATTGATTGTCTGCCCCGCCCTGATGTGTACCCTGTTCTCTCCTCGTTGCTGGTTTATTGTGTTGTCTTTGTTCGTGCCTTTGTTCCTGGTCTCGTTTTTGGATTTTTGGATGTTTTGTTTCCTTGGACTTTTGTTTTTTCATTATTAAATCATTTATATATTTTAATTCCTGCATTTTGAGTCCTCCATCATCTCACCACATGACAGGGTGGACCTCTCTTTTTTTTTGTATTTCTGTCTGAAAAAGCTCGTCTAAAAAAAGGCCAAAAAAACACATGCATTTGAAAATATCTGAACAGGAACATGATCTACCAGTTAGATTTTGTTACACTATTTTACGGATTATAAGCCACAGGCCTCATTTTTTAGAAAGAAAGTGAATTTTGTACTTGTGAAAGCCGATCTTATACTGTGAGTTATAAGAGTAAAACGTGAGGTGAGCGGTGTTCTTAATCACGGCCATGAATTCACTATTTTGGGGATTACTTTAGTTTCTCCTGTGGTGTCTCTGTGTGTTTGTGTTTTTCCTCCTTTTACAGTAGACCACACTAATGAGTCCTGGGCTCCTATTGGCCAGTCGTCTCCACCTGGAGCTCATTGACTGCGATACCTGGGTGCTGATTGGGCAGCAGCTGAGACAGTCCTCCAATCAGCGCGCGCTCACCTGGAGGACCCGCCCTTCCACGGCTCGGGGCAGCAGGAGTCAGTGGACTTCAGTTCGACATTTAGTTTTGTCTGTGTTGTCACTTGTGCGGGTACTTTAGTTCAGTGACTTATGTAGTTTGTGTTAAGACACTTCAGTTTAGGTTACACTTTTGTTTTTGTCATTGCTTACTTGTTTAATAGGTTATTTATTTACTCTGTGTTTCGTAGATATTTTATCCTATTTTGTTACCTGTTTCACCTATTTTGTCATTGCAAAAAAATATGATTTTAGTTACCATTTAACATCCTGATTATTTTTATACTTCCTTACACCTAAGCTGGGCCGGGGCGTAACAATCTCCCAGTGTGAAGCAGAAAGATAAAAAGCAGCCTCTTCTGTTTTTTTACTTTTTACTTTCATTTCTGAACAGAGAACCAAAAACCTATTCATCATGTGAAATATTTACACACAGAGATATTATAATTGAGGACGTTTAAACTCTGTGAACTACTCATCAATTCTGTTGGTCTACTGTTACTTGGAAAAATGTTTTTTGGCGCCACAGAAAAAAAAAAATAAAAAAAAAAAGCCGCACCTTACTATAAGCCACATTTTTACCGGAAAAAAATGCAGCGGCTTATAGTCCGGAATTTACGGTAGTTCCCTTTTTTATTTTATGCTCCAGTTTTAAATAAACAAGTCCACTGATAACTGTGTGTCAAATAGCTTCCTCAAAACTTAATCACAACAAGTGCCGCTCATAACAGCAGAATCCGCTTGTGTTTATCTAAGAATACAAATAAAAACACCTATAAAAGTTGGTAAAGAGCAG
This sequence comes from Knipowitschia caucasica, assembly GCA_964034765.1. Classification (NCBI taxonomy): domain Eukaryota; kingdom Metazoa; phylum Chordata; class Actinopteri; order Gobiiformes; family Gobiidae; genus Knipowitschia; species Knipowitschia caucasica. The sequence continues at coordinate 17,453,984 of OZ035829.1, forward strand.
TGGGCGTGAACAGTGAGATAAGGGATTGTTTGTGTCAGGAGAATAAAGATTACTCAAAAGCGCATGAATCATTTTAAATACCAACTTCAATCAGCGAACGAGAAGGGAAAACAACGTTAACCCCGATTATTACGTATCATTTTGACATTTTTAAAAGCATAATATTAATCTAAGTGTCTATATGAAAGCTTCACCGATTTGCACCATCTCACACAAACATAACCCTACAGGCAGATCACAGCAGGAAGTGGGTTTATTGCCGCTTTGTGTTAAAATATATTCCATAGGGGCAGTGCTTGGGGAGACAGACAGAATATTCTAGATTACAATGGCCTTCATCTGCATGTGATTTTCCTTAAAATAATACGCAGACTGCGCTGCTGTTCCGATATTAATCACATTGAACTCATTTTGTGGCAAGGGGAACAGAGCACAACTATATTTACATAGACGAGGCCATTTTAATTGCACAAAAATATAGCGTTGCCTTTGTCAGCGAGCTCGTTTTACTGCCTGATTTATATGTAGAGACTGCTGTGTGGTTGTGTACATTTAATACTTATTTAAGACATAATAGGAACAGCTGGGAGTATGAAACAGACACAAAAGTCAAAGGGGGACTATACTTTTAGAAACCATCATAGACCCAAACTTGTGCTTTAGTTAAACAAAACAGCTTTGATATTGAACAAAAAAAATTTCTCTAAACTCTCAGCTCCTCAACCCCCATGTTATAAAACGACTAAAATACATTTCTAAAAGATAATTTTAACAGATTTTGCTCATTGATCAGGAAAACTGGACAGGAAAACTGAAAAATGCGGACTTTTCTGATAATAGTGTGTACGGCCTGTATGTTTATCTGGACTAACCAATAAGTAAGTAAGTATTCTTTATATTTTGTATTTACATTTCATAGACCAGGGTCACACAAAGCAATGTTTAAAATGTTTGGCGTACCAGTAAATTATTTAGCGATCTCTAGAATTCAAGTTGTAGCAACGATTAATTCATTAACAACTATTCAACATGATTGCAACATAACATTAAAAAACAGAAACATAATTCAACAATATTAAGACGCTTAAAGGTATATAGGATGATTTTCTAATAATTTTCTTCGTCAAGACTGTCAGTCCTCCCAATTGTCAATCATTCTGGTGATACGTGCTCATCAAATAAGACCGGAGAGTTTTGTTCAAAAAATTTAGAGGGCGGTTCTTTCCTAAAATTTGGGAAAATCCTCTTATATACAGCACCTTTAATAGTTTCACAGCCACAGCGACCTCCATTATGGGAACCCCTGACATACAGATAGCGTTGGCAGCTTTTGCAGATTGGTCAATGGTAAAATGTATTAGACCCCTATTAAAGTGTGTAACAATCAGATATACGTGCATATATAGTCCACATACATTTAATAACACTCACTGACCCATATTAATTCCAAACTGTATTCATGTAGCCAGAGGAGTGGAGTGTATGTTCTGCACAGCTATTAAAATGATGTTGTGATTGCCATTACTGTTTAAACAGATGCAAGTAAATCAGAGCAGACGAGATATGGTTGGATTGGCGGGCTCCCTTTTGCCAAGCGGCCTCAACACCTCGTTTTTAACGCACCACACAGCAAGAATATACAACGGAAATTTTCCTACATTTCCATTGGTCAGGGAGGTTGGGAGTGGGGCGGGTTGAGTGGGGGCTATTACCTTCTCTCGACTGGCTCATTCTACCCACTGTTTTTAATGCACTGCACTATGTAGGGTCTACATACATAACCATGTTAACATTAAATAAACAGCTTTGGGTAAAAATGGCAACAAGTGACAAGACCTAAGAACATCATTGGTGCGAAATCAGCATTTAAAATTACTATTCATGGAGACGAGTGTAAATTGTATATCTGAGAGAAATATGCCTGTATATCATTTGAACTCCTGTAAAGTGAAAAGTTTGTAACAAGGGGTAGGAAGCATAAGTTTCACTTCTACCTACTCCTTTTCGAATTATGCATATATATGTTTCTTCTTTTTGTTTTGTGTTGTATTGCGCATGTAATTCGAAATAAACACTACTACTACTACTACTACTACTAAAATGCCATGACTGCGGTATCGTTTTTAATCTTTTCCGGTGCCGTGTTCAGAGCGTTTAAGCAGACATAAATACTGGGCCGATGCGTTCAGGGTCCCGTTAACCTTGACCCGGTGCAGTCTGAAGCTCAGTGAGTCATGGGCCCATCAGGCAGCAACAGCAGCACATGGGAAAAAGCGTTAAAAGACCCTCCGTAACCCACGTTTCCTCATAATATGGAGCCATTACATACAACTACTGGAATTCAATCTGACGTTTATTTAAACATCAGGAATCATCGCACAAGTTTATTTATAAGTGTTAGAAGTCCGATAGATGAAGTGCAAATAACATGAACGCTATAGCTTGAGCAGTGTTAAAAATAATTGAACAGTAAAATAATAATAATATGGTCTCTACAATACGTTCAATTCAATTCTATGTATTCTTGTATAGCCCTAAATCAAACAAAACAGTAGTAATCTCGGAGGACTTGAATGTTGACCGAAGAAAAAGAAAAACGTGTTAAAACTGTAAAAACGTTGATTTTTAAAAACCAGGATTTAAAGTGCTGTGTCAAAGTTTATTTAAAATCTACACAAACGCATATTTTGCAATTGAAATGAAAACAAAAATCTTTATATTTTCTCTAGGCAAATATTCAAATCAGGAAGTGGAAATTGTCTTCACATACATGTACCAATGTTCACATTTGAAAGCACAATTCTCCCAGTCTGCAGTACATTTTCTCACCTAGTCTGATGTTTGTTCTCTGGGGACGCTCCCAGGCGGCCCTAATTAACGCTTAGACCCGATCAAATATTCATGTGCAGCTAAATGCAGCCGTCCTCTGTCTGCTCCTGCTCGACTGCTCAGAGAATGATAAGACTCAAACACAAACACTGAAGGCTTCATTTTTGAATACATACTTTTGTTGTGTACGTGTTGGATTGAAACTTCACTATGAAATTAATCTGAATCAATGTATTCAAATAACTAATGACAATCCATGCATACCTGTGTGTATTTAGACCCTGCTCTCCTGTCTTCTTGTTGTCAGACCATTGTTGTTTCCCCCCACATGTCTTGTTCCCGGTTTTCAGTTTTACTGTGGCATATATTAAATTATATTATTTTTGCAGTTCTGCTTTTGGGTCCTTCCTTGTTGATCTGTGACAGTGCCAGCTACAATGATATGAAGGGCTGTAGCGATACACAATATTCAGCTCACAATCTGATATATATTGCCATATTCAATGAACTTTGATAAACGTATATGATTTTCTGAAAGATCTTGTGAATATTCCATTTTACTTGCATTGAACTAATCTAATAATAAAACTAAAAGCCTCATTTACATCAGCAATCTCCAACCTTTTTAGCGCCTCGGATTGGTTCTATTGTACGTCAGACAATAATAGCATGGACCGGCACCCAAACAGAGGAAAATGCTGTCATTATTTGTTAATACGAACACATGTGTGCGCATCAGTGTTGACTTCACTATTTAAGAAAGAAAGATGAAGTAGAAGAAGGTTGAAGTTTTGAAGCTGTTATGAAAAGTGTTGTTGTCAAAAAGCTTTTATCTGTGAAACTGAGCATTTTAGCAGTGCAAGGGTCCAAGGCTTGTCTGGACAAAGTCACTGAACAAAGAGAGAATGTGTGTAGGTGTGTGTACTGTAGGTGTGTGTAAATGTGCGTGTGTGTGTGGGTGTATGTGTGTATGTAATAAAAATAATAATAAGAGTGATACTTCAGTTTTATATAGCGCTTTTTTGGACACTCAAAGACGCTTTACGTGTCATTATTCATTCACCCCATACACGGTGGTGATAAACTACTACTGTAGCCACAGCTGCCCTGGGGCACACTGACAGAAGCAAGGCAACTAGTATGTGCCATCGGCCCCTCCGACCACCACTAACCATTCATACACACACCAGACTCAGTTTGACACTTGGCAGACAGTGGGAGTTGATGGTGAAAGTCTTGAGGTGGGCTCGAACCCACAACCTTCTAGCTCAAAGTCCAATGCTCTACCAACTGAGGTACTGTCGCCCTAAATGTAACAAAATTATCATGGACTGGACTAAAACATTGTGTTAATATCTTATTTTTGTCCATAATCCCCTTTATTTATTTATCTCTATCACTCTGTTGAGAAGGGTTAGGCTTCTCAATAGAGTGATAGAGATAAATAAAATGAAGTACTTAATAAGATAAGATAAGATATTCCTTTATTTGTCTCACAGTGGAGAAGTTTCACTGTCATCGTTGTGCACATTACAGCAGAGAAAGAAGGAAATAAGAACACTCAGATGGCACACATCAAATAGAGTCTGTTATTTAAGATCATAGACATGGAATTAAAACGAGATAATAAGATGGTAAAATAGAAAATAATAAAATAAACTCTGGAGCTATAATTGCATTTGGTTCAGAAGTATTTACAGATGTGTATATTGTTCTTAAGCAGAATGAGCATCATTAATAATATCAACAGATACAGTGACTGGTGAATGACAGAAATATCAGATGGATGGATATGTAATCATGCAGTAATAATAATAACAGGTAAAGTGATATATGACAACGTTACTAGTGAATTATTATCAGTGACACAGACACAGACTTGATATAATTAAATGTGTTGTCCTGTGGCTTGATTTAAAAATAATATTTAACTTGAGCTAAATTTCATGGATTGCCATGTCTTTCAGAAACAAAACCTGCTTGCCTGACTGCGTGTTTATGCGACTCAGCCACAAATCTACGTTTTTATGTTATTTCCATAAACCGCTTACATTCAGACAGGACTGCTTTGATTGGACTCATTTCCAGCCACAGTCTCATTACAAACGCAGAGGAGGTTCAGCGTCGTAATCAATCATATTAGTCTCACAAACAAACAAACAAAAGGGCATTTAGCCGCACGGCGCTCAAATCGAAACTGAGTAAGAGTAAGAGAACAATTGAAAAGCCATCGACTGCATCCTGGCACCGGCGTGATAAATGAAGTCACTGCAAAACTCATGAGGCTAATTACAAACATAGACAGTATGCAGGCTAATGTCGCACACTTTGGGTTATAGGTGAGGCTTCAACCCACTCTAATTTCAAATGTCAATACATGTTATATCATTTTAAATAAGGTGTTTATTTTAATGGGATTAAGAATGAAAGATTGCATTGTGTACTGTGTCAAAACGATACAATTGTAAATGAAAGTCCAACGTAACGAGAATGAAGTATATTTTGGAGTTTATCGTCCGTCATCGCTCACTCCCCGTCGCTCTGAGTGGACTGAAGACACACCTCCTGATTGACAACACCGAAACTCCTCCTCTGAAATGGGCCACAAGAGCGGATGTGCATCAACTGTCAAATATCAACTGTATTTAATCGCAAGCGTACAGGATTAACAGATGGTCAAAAGATTAAATACTGTGCTGACATCTTTTTAGAATAGTCAATTTTCGTAAACTGCTGTAATGAATAAAAGACAAGGCAGTGACTCCCGATATCACATTATTTGTAGAAGTAGGGAAATAAATTGGATGGAAACACATTTTTGACTGGCCATTGGTTTTGAAAATGGGTCTCACTCCCCTCCTAAACAGATTTTTGTCTTCTTCTGCTTTTTATTGTTTTGACAAAAATCATAACTCAAACAGACTTTATTTTTAGGGATCTACTGCACATCTGGGGACGTCACAATGGTAGACAGGGAGATAGACCAATTGTTGCCATATTTTTGATTATTTATTTATTCATTCGGGACTGCATAACTGTAAACCCTGACAAGTAAAGTTTACTTGAAAAAATCTTGGAAATAAATTGCATATTAACTTCACTTGAATTCCTCGAGTACATCCTTTACTTGATATTACCACCTAAACTCATGTGATTGCAATAAAGTTTCAACTTATGCTCTGACTGGGAATCGTACTTATAACCTTGTGGTTGAGAGGCGACAGAGCTACCCACTCAGCCAACGGGCCACCCTGGTAACTAAACACCTGTTTTATTAAAGAGTCTACATGTCAAACAGAGACAGACTTGAACAGAGACAGTTCAATTCAAAGAAAACCCTGAGTGATATAGCCAAGCTTTAAATAAACTAAAAATAAATGATAATAAATACTTACTCTAAAAAATCTATTTAAAATAACTTTGATATCTGAAGTAGGATTGAAGTTAGGGTTTACAGTGGGTGCTTTGTGAATTGATTGCCATCCCCCTGACCCAGAAATAGACAATAAAGGGATGAAATTGAATGAATATATTTAGGGCATCGAAATAATGAGTACAAAGTAATCACAAGCAACTTAGGTACATTTACAAAAAATAACAAAAAGAGTAGTAATAATACCAAAAAGAGTAATAATACTAACGTAACACTTTCAGAACACATCAATACAAACAACCACACACAGCACATTTTTAATCGATACAAACAAATCTGTGAATGGTGGTTTTACGGAGAAAGAGCATTTGTTTCTGCACATATGTAACAAACTTACAATGTATTTTTACCTGTATCTGACTGTATCACCAAAACCATGCTCATCTTCAGTCAAACAATAGACCTGGGACACCACTTCCCCTCACGCTACAGATAGTGGAAGATTCCGACTGTCTTAAGTAAAGTTGATGCTTCCTTTCTCCTGCAGCTCGCGGCTGAAGGGACAGTCCCTGCGGTCGTGTTATTCAGTGATGATGGACACAACCAGAGCTCCCCCCAAGAAACATGACCCCATTCAGTGTAAAATGTTTCAACAAGTCCCCAAGTTTCCAAGATTCTCACTGGTAAAAAAAGACAAAAGGAAGGACACATTACATCTTCTTCGTTGCAAGTGCTATCTGGTCTAAGTACTTATGGATATTGTCCTTATACCAGTAATGTAATAAGCCTCTTTACTATAATGACACATTGATAAGGCTAATTGGCAGACACATTAAACTAAACTCTGACTTTGAATCATAATTTGTTCGTGCTGCCAAGTATAAGTGATTACAGTATTGTCTATTCGCAGTTGTGATGTGCTAACCGTAGCTTTTTTGTAGTATAAATCATTTAAAGCGTCATATTTTTCTTTCAACAATATCCACATGTGAGTTGCGGTAATTTCCACCAAGTGATTTTTGTGACTTTTATTATTGCATATAGATGTTAGATACGTATCACATAAATATTATATACCTTTAAAGTGTGCTTTAAAGGCACGCTGATGTCTAGTTGTGTCAAGAATTAACTGATGTCTTTTGGATTTACAATCTCCAATGCAAGTATTTTAAAACTTGTTCTCAAGTTGATAATAGCATGCAATTGTAATGAACACAATTTCACATCCGGAGAGCCCAGTGAGTAACTATTTCATGCGATGGGCTGGGAGTTATATGATAGTGGTCCTTTCTTTTGAGTGGTTGGTTTGAAAAAGTGTTTTGAGAGCGGGGAACGAGTTAGATGGATTGTATCACATGGTTCCATTTTATTATGATTTGAGAGCAAGGTATTCTAGCTTTAGAAGTATGGAGTCAAGTTTTAATATACATTAGAATATATTCCCATAGTTTTGCTCACAGACATATAAACAAACTCAGGTGATCACTTTCTCTCCCGGGCAAGGTAATTAATATCTGATTTTTTGACAGCACCATGAAACTTCTTGATAAAACCATGACTTTATCATTCTTCTGCATGGATTTTTCAGTTTGAAAAGGACCTCGGTCTCACCTCATATCTATAAATAATGATTTCACCTCTGCAGCCTTGTCCCCTATGGCTCCTGCGTGTGACACTCAGACGCACATGCTGTTTCCAGTAAACAACAGCTCTCACATGCACACGCACACACACGCCCCGTCGCTCCAGCTCTGCACCCAGCCTTCGAGTGTCAATCATGGGGTAGGGCCGCGCAGTGGCTCCCCTCGTCCTCTCAGAGCTCCAGCCTTCGCTCTGCTCTGTGTGAAGTGTTGGATGTTTGTGCAAGAGACAGATGCAGCAGCAGCAGGTCTGTCTGTACAGCTAAAATAACATTCCATCATAATAATAGAAAATGCTACAGTGGAGGTATTTTCAACACTCAAATTTCAGTTGGTGAATCAAATACAAGGATGACTGAGAGTGATTGAATGTTTGACAACCCTCCATCCATCCATTTTCTTCCAATTTATCCTTCGCCGGCCGCAGTCTGAGACACCCAGACTTCCTTATCAACACATGCTTCATCCAGCTCATCCTGGGGAATCTCTAGGCCTTCCCGGGCCACTGAGAGACACAGTCAGTCCAATGTATCCTGGATCTTCCCAGGGGTCTCCTCCTGGTGGAACATGACCGGAAGGAGGAGGCATCTGAAACAGATACTTGAGACACCTCAACTGGATCCTCTCGATGTGGAGAAGCAGTGGCTCTACTCCGAGCTCCTCCCGTGTGACTCAGCTTCTTACCTTATTTCTAAGGGAGCGCTCACTCTGCGGAGGAAGCTCATTTCAAAAGCATGTCCTTTCGGTCATTACCCAAAGCTCATGACCATAGGTGAGGAAGGGGACATAGATCGACCGCATCACTGCGCACGCTGCACCGATCCGCCTGTCAATCTCACGTTCCATCCGTCCCTCACTCGTGAACAAGCCCCCGAGATACTTTAACACTTGAGGTAGGGCCTCTCCAACCTCTGGTGGAGGTCCGGCACTTTTCTGTGGTCATGCACCATGGCCTCAGATTTTATTGATTGTCATCAATTAAAGTATTAAAACAAAAATACATCTAAATGACATGTGTTATTAGTACAATGCTAGGGAAGTATTGAATGTGGCCCCTCCAAGATGGGAAAATGCTGTGATTGTCCCCTTCATAAATGGTCAGGTTCAGTCTTGGTCTAGTCCGAACGTACCAAATGGCCTTGATCTATTCGGCACGCCTTCCAAAAGACCCCATTTTGAACTTGGATACATTTATAGTTGGCTCGTCAAACCTGTAATAGAGTGACTCGAGGATTCTTGAAAATGAATCATCCAGGTTTTAAACTGGTTTTAAACTGCAAGTACAAACAAAAATATAATGTTAGTGATTTGGTTTATGTGCGAGATTATGTAAATATCATTAAAGGGATATTATGTAACATCACTTATTTTTCTTTTGATTATTTAAAACAAAATGGTCCAAAGGAACAATAATATCTTAACATTGCCCACATGTATTCACACTGCACACATAACTCCAAAGAAGTACAGCCATTCCCAGTTTCTCTCATCATCCCCAACCTCGATGGTACCATGCACCTAACCGCCATTTTCTGCCCATTTAGCTGCCAGTCTTACAGTGCACCAGATTACATACCTTCCCCTCACAAACGCGTTTTGAACTGCAGCTGCTATTACCGCCGATATGAGTCACCGTGCACATACATACACGGAGAGCAGAGAACAACCTGGCCCTTATAGTCCTCCCCGATGGCCTAATCAAAGCTGCGCTGGCAGGTATGTTCTTGTAACGCATGCGACCGCCATTTCGCCCGCTCCGTTATGAAGCCAGAGCACTGGAGAGGCGGCCATTAGGGGTATTGATCAACTTGTTTGCTCCCCGCGTGGTGCAGAAGGAGTGCGGGGGAGTTTGTAACCCTCTACATGTATGACATCGGCCTAAAAGCAGGCACGGCTGAAAAACAGCGGGGGCACCGGAAAAGGACCGAGGGGAGCTTACGAGGAAAGGAAGGTGTGAGAAATGAGCTCATTGGGATATAAAGGAGACATGGAAGGAATAGGACCTGTTGTGTGCAAAGATTGTCGTTACATAATCAAAGGAGAAATATGCTCTGGTGAGGTATTTACTGTTAAACTGTACTGCACATTTACAATAACATTTATTGATCTTAATCTTTGTTTACTGACAAGCCAAAGTTGCATCCTATTGTAGCCAGCAGTGGGTTTTTTATATCTTTGATTGAATGTTAAAGAAAATACTTTTTTGAGTAATTACAGAGAAATACATGAAGCCTTGAATGCAATAAATGCTGTGTTACCTTATTAAATCCCCAAAAATCTTTGTTTATGGTCTTGAAATTCCTAAACCACACTAATACAAAAAACAATGTAACTGTTATTTTAATCTCCAACTTTAGTGAGTTCCAATATGGATGCAGATTCATTAGAAAATAACATAACACAACAAGTTTTCCAACAATTACAAAATCATGAAGTAGGGAATTTGTATTTATTTATGTTATCGATTGAGTAAAGGTGTAACTCAGCGTCCCAACCTTGATGCATATCTTTTCCCTTATTATCTGCAAAGTGCTAGATCCATAGTCCTGTTCCTGAAGCCCTAAATATATTTGTCCTCTGGTGTGATCAGATTGAGTTTCGGTGCCGCCCGCACGTCTACATTACGTCCTACATCTGTGAGGGTCACCGTGTAAACAGCCAGTGGAGCCGTCTCATTTCCCATCGCCGACAGAAAATCAAGCCCCCATTAACCCCGAAGTGAACCGGCCCGTCCGCTTTAAGACTGAATTAACAGAGGTGAAAGATCAGAGGCATCAATCCCGAACCCAGGCTGGACTCAAGCACACGGAGCATCGATTACCGCAAAGCCGCTGCATGCTTTAGCTGGATATATCATGGTTTCACTCTTTGTTGTTGAGAGAAAAAACTTCACACCGAGATGATCAAAAGGTCTTAATACATTTTATAATTAATTTGAGCTTTAGTTGGTGAAATAGATAGACTTCACCCTAAGCAGTAAGTCTCTTTTAGTATGGTAAAGGTATACATTATTGTCTGTATAGGGAAATGTGTATGTTCTCTGCATTTGACCCATCCTTCACAACCAGAAGGGCCATGCACCTGTCAGGAGCAGTGGTTTCTCCAGATGACGATGCTTGGTCCGGATTACCAAAGCTGGAGGGTAATACCTATGCTGCATGTTTTGTGTGCATCATAGGTGTGTGTTTTGTGGCACAGGGACATGCAAACTCCACACAGAAAGCCCAGAATCAAACCTGTGACCTTTTTACTCCGAGTGTTACCCGCTCAGCCACACTACTCAAAGACACAAATTAAAGGGGACATCACGTTATAATTTAATCTTGCCTAATGTTTTTAAGGTTATTAAATTATGCATGCTGGAGAAAATTATTCTTCATAGTTGTAACCCAGTAGAGAAAATGGGTCATTTTCTCTTTCTTTTTCTGTATTTATGTGTATGTACTTTTATTTTGAAAAGAGGAAGTGTGATCCCCTTGCTAAAACTTTATTTTCCTGTTTCGCGGTCATGTTGAGAGATAATGACCTTGTGATTGGTTCAGAGGTATTAGTCCCGCCCCCCCTAGTGGCGGACTGAATCTTTCAAGAATTTTCTGTCTTTTTGCACTCTGGGAATGAACGAGACAGGCTGTAGACGGTCCATGCTAAACTCTATGGGTCGTCTGGTGAGTTTGATAAAACAAAATGGTGTAAATAGTTAAATTGTCTTTTTGTTGATTTGGGAATGTTTGTTGTATTAAGTGGAAGGAGCACGAGCTGGAGAGACAGTGTTGTTGTGCCCTTGCTGTGTTCCTCACGATACCTCATCTTGGTAAGTCAATGCCTTGTGAGGGCTAGAAAAACGTGCTAGCGCAATGCTAATACTGGCGCGATGCTAACGCTAATCGCGAGTGCTGTTTTTTATGTTTGTTAGCAATGTAAAATCTATTTTTGGTTTAAATATGATTTCTACCTTATTCTATGTAGTTCATAACTATACTGAGAATCACTTTTTGTTAGTTTCATACTATTTTTGGTCATATGTAAGTATTATTTTGAGGTTGATTGTACATTTCTATGGTTTATTGTATGAAAGTGTATAGTATTTCTTCTTTAATGCTAAACCCAGTAGCACAGATAAGGTTTTACTGATACAATTGTTGATTGGAGTGGAATATCTGAATTCATTAGTATTATTCATTTTATGAGTTACAACAAGTTAAAATTCATTTAAAAATGTATATGCTAATTGTTAAAAATGTTTAATCATAATGTTATGGTTAAATAATTGTTTAAAAAAGGATAGTGATATTTTCATTTGTTTTACAAGGATTAAAAACTATTTCATGTAATACAAAAGGATATTTGAGTTAAAAACATGCATGTAAAATATTATTGTATACTTTGTAACATGATAATAGAGTAAAAAGATGTAGCTATGCAGAGATAGGATAACAGCTGTAAACAATAATACCATTATTGTTGTGCAGGCTAGTTTTCCATGGTAAAGAAAACCTAGATGGATTCTTTGGATTCTCTCTGGATGGAGATGGCGAGCCTGTGCCCAGAACTGGATTCGAGTTGAACCACCATCGTTCCTAAGTGCTGAGTGGTAACACCTTAAATAACCACTTCTGAAGGAAAAGAACTGAACTTAAAGAATATTGACTTGACTACAACTTATAAAAGACTAACTGAGCTCAATGGGACTGGGGATATATTTTTGTTTTGCATTTGCCGGCAATGCTCATTTGTTAAACACTGTATCAAACTGATTTATTTTCAATTGTTTACTAAATAACATTTTTCTTTACATTGTGGTTGCCTCCTGCCATTTCATTAAGCATTCACCGTAGTTTTTATTGTAATCCTTTTGAACCTAGCAACTGGTCTATACTTTTAGTTCCACCTTACCTAAACTAACGTGGGTTAGTTTAGGTGGGTTAGAGGGTTACATAGTCATGTCCACTGTTGTTATTTGCATTGTATGTCAATTGTATATTATTTTCTCCAGTGTTGCACAACATTTCTAGCTTGAAGCAGTATCATCAACAAAACAGGGCATAAATCAGACATAACGGTACCGAGGGGGGGAAAGGGTTCTATTCGCTGAGCTTAAGCAGATGTTTATGTAATTATATTAAATTTAATGTTTTTTGCTTTAATCCAACCACTTATCAATATTATTTTTTTCATTTCACAGCTAGTTACCTTCTTTATAGGGTAAAATTAGTTGAATGCATGTTGTTAGTCCAACTTAAAAATTATTGTAAACATAGCAGTTTTGAGCTGATTGGCAGAGTGAGTGAGTTTCTGAAAAAGCTGATTTAATTACAAGACAGAGGACAAAAACATACATGTGAAACCCATTTATTTTACAGCCAGGGCCCTGTTCAATAAATTGTATCAAAAATATTGCATTTGTTGGGGTTTTAAAGTTCCATCCATCCATCCATCCATTTTCTACCCTTTAATCCATTTCTGGGTCAGGGGGGTGACAGTCAGAGATGCCACCCAAGTCTCATAGCACCAGCCCCTCACTGACCCTCTGCAGGTGGTGAGTCCACAGGAGGACGGCTGCTCTCTGACTGTGAGCATAGCCTTGATCTTTCAGTGGGGGCTTTTTGGGCAAAGTGGGGTTAAGTGTCTTGCCCAAGGACACAACGACAGCAGTCATCAGTGGGAGTCGGTGGAGAAGCGGGTTTTAAAGTTTTTTTTTTGAAAGAGAAGAAATTTAGTTCTTCGGAGCAATGTACAAAATGGAAAGCGATACTGGATGTATATTACCATGGTGATGCTCACTGGAGTATCTTATAAAACTTGACATTCATCATAAAAAAAACTGCACCCCTCAGAACCAAATATGACCTATATCTTTCACTGCACCAATGTGTCCTTATGCTCCCTCCACACACAGATCAGCAGCCTGTCCCATTGGAGTAAAGGGGGGGGGGGGGGGGTCCTGGCTCACTCTCCACCCCAGACATATGGCTGCCGTCCGGGGCTCGATAGTGCGTTCACCGCCCCTCTGACCTGATCCGACATTAACAGCATCCCCGAGTAACAAGGACCTTATGTCTCCTCTCACCTCGCACATAACCACACTTCCACATGAATAATACATCCACTGCAAACGGTAACAATACTCAAGACAAAACCCAACATTTCCAGCAGTCCGAGATGGACATGAAACTTTAATTCATATTACTTTCTGCTCCACAAAAGACAAGAAACTAAAGGATCAAGCGAGCCGTTGTGCATATGTTAGACTTGTTCGCGGTGAAGGATTTGGCAGTTTTTGTCCTCACCTTTGTCTTGTTAAGGCAACGGCTTTGGCTCTGGCTTCATGGGTCTCGGAGTGATACAAATTTAATGGTATTTTGGCAATGGAGCTCTTCTGGATTCTGTACAGTGGGTGCACTCGACAGGAGAATAAGAAGAGACTCGATATCTGCTGTGTGTATAGGCGCTTTGTGCTTTCAGCTTGGGTCCAGACATGCACTATAACAAAAGCATACCAACAGATGAAGTGGCAACCCAGACGTGATTTTTACGAGCTTTGGCTTGTTATGCTACGCCTGTTCATCTGTATTCCCTTGAATAGAGAACAGCATTGCTCTGACAGTCCCCCATTTTGCATCTCTACCGGTACTCACTGGTCTTTATGTACTTTCTTTGTGAATTGTGTTTGGTCACCCATTCAGTACGGAAAATTGAAATGGAGAAACCCACTGTTCCATTTATTCAGTTGTTTTATCTGAGGATTAGGTGTCACAGATCACAAAGCAGTCAAAGGCACAACATGTTCGATTTAATTAATAACAATTATCAGAGTTTCAAATATTTTTCTTTTTTATTCACCACGATGGGCCCTTAAGGATTCAAAATTACATAAAAAGCATCACTCCGAGGTCAACATATAAAGAGCAAACATTAATTTAGAACGAAAACACTAAATGTGGACTAATACCACATTTGGCCGGATTGACAAAATAGATTTCTACAACCAACCAAGAAAATATTCAATTTGAAGGTTTTATTTCACTACAGAGACAAAGGCAATCTAAAAAATATTCAGACCCCCGGTGTGATCCCAGAGCGTTCTTCTTGTTGACAGCATGGAGTCAGTCTTTTCATTATAACTGAATCTGTGTTATTTGGAAGGACCAAATAAATATTTGGTTTGTTTTGTGTAAAACAGTATGAGAGCATAAACCTCGGTAAACTCAATCCACTCTTCAGACACTTCCATTACCAAAAGGAAATCTGTATCTTCAATTTGGACTGATACTGAAATGACTTACATAAACAAAGTCTCAAGTGTCTGTATGTATGTATGTGGCTAACACAGTTTTCTCATTTGTTTCTGATGATGCAGCCTCAGAGCCTCTTTAATGGCCCATAATTTATCCAAAGTGAGCTTGACATTAGACAATCCGCTGACATTTAAAGCCAAAGTCTCAACAGGAAAAAGATGATGGTGCGTTTTACATTGTGACATTCAGAGAAGTCAACCACTGAACCGGCAGTTAGACTTGACATTAGGTGTATGCTCTAATCAGCTAAACTAAAGCAAGAAAAGGGTGGGCAAACTGAGTGTCACCCAGAAAATTTGGTTTTTCCTTGAAGAATCTGATTAGAACTAAATCAAATAGACTCCATGGGCAGGAATCTGGAACCAAACTCTCATATAAGGAACCAAAGAGCCAATCAGGAGCGAAGCCTGTCTATTCTCGATCACACTCTTCGTTGTACAAAGCTTAATTTTGGGAAAGCCCCTGGTTGGTCAGTTCTTAGTGACCACTGGATTCACAATAACAAATAAAAACACCACAGTTTTAAGATCAAAATTGTGAGTCTGACAAGAATGGTTTCAGAATAAGAGGCACTTACTTTTCCGTGAAAAAATGGAAGTCAAAGTGAGGAAAGAGCAATACCTATGAACCCATCCTTAAAAGGCTTCATCAAACGTATGAAATTCAAGGAACGTTTTGGTAGTGACAACCTTTTGCACATGAGTTAAAGTCAGGTGACTAAAAGCAGTAATGAAACAAAGCCTCTTACCAGTGCTGTCATCGTACACCACTGTCACCGTCTTCCATTTGAAGAAGTGCACCAGGTCCAGGATGGCCCGGCTCAGCGAGGAGAAGTCCGGGTATAGGCTGACGTAGAACACATCGCGATTGTCCGACACCTGGTGCTTCCACTTGGTCTGAATGTGAGGGACGCCCAGGGCGTTGCAAATGGACTGCACTGCGTTGGCTGAGGAGCTGTGGGAGGGGCCAAAGATGGCGGCCACGCCCAGGGACAGCTGGTCACACGCTGGACACAGGTAGAAGATGAAGAGAAAGTTACACAAGCAGTGTAAGTGATTGGATAAACCACTTATAAACCACTTGTCCGTTATCTTGAATGACGAGCTAATTCAACCACGCACATCGAAGCACACGACTCCTCGCTGCATATAGTGTGGATTGTCAGGGGCAGTTGACTACTTAAACCAGTGGTTCCCAAAGTGGGGTCCCAACCCCACTGCGGGGGTCGTGAGATGATTTCCATTCAAATAAAAAGGTGGAGCGAATATATAGCCCTTCAATATTTTTTGTTGCAATTGATTTTATTCAATTGAACTACTTGTTAAATTGTGTTTGGAGAAGAGTCTAATAAAGATAATATATTTTGATTACATTTTTAATTTTGTCCCTGACATTACGAGATTACGAAACAGGTCAATATTTTATTTCTCATTTCAACAATAAGAGATTAAACATTTTGCAATTGATTTAACACTCAACAATAAGAGCCACTGTAATATTTCTGCATTTGTTCGTATTTAAACTTCTTAAACAATTTACAGACTTTTTTGCTTCGGCTGCTATGAGATGCGCATGTGCAGGTTTGCATTAGATCATAAACAGCAGAGGCAGCAAATTTTGAGAAAGGCAGTGCAAACCGACGTTACAACGACAATCCTGATTGGCTAATTGTTTTTTGCTTTCTTGAAGGATATCACTTTGCCCTCGACCCCAGACCCTTTTGTGGAGCCCAGCAAAACGGCTCTGCTGGAAGATGTCAGAACGGCAAACATCTGGCTAGAGTCAGGTTAAATATTTCCATCCCCAATTTGAATCTTGCCAAAACACATTAAGCGAAACAAAAAGCTTAAACACTTCTTTGAGTTGATCCTATTCAACACTAATAGTAATTGCATATAGTGGCTATTAGTGCTGATGTAGTGTCACAAAGGTTACTTGTAGCTTGTTTGCTGCGGTCACATATATAATACAGTAACACATCTTCATACGGCGGCCTGGCAGCAACGGCTAATCACGCTATTTGATATGGGCGAGTCGGCTAAATCATGCAGACAGGATATAATGGCCGGTAATTGATAAGAGACTCCAAATGTCAGGCCAAGCTCAGAGAAAACTGATAGATGATGGCGCTTTATTGGCTGTCCCAGAGGGCGGGAGGGAGAGAGCGGAGTCATTACCTGGAACCAATCAATTCTCAGTGTTTACGTTTGAGCGCGGGGCTGTTTCTCTCACGCTGATTACACAATTGTCACAATCGGAGTGGCGGAATTATACAAGAACCGTTTGTTCATCAGGAGATGGAAACACACAAAATACAAAGATTGACAAATTATGCTTTTTTCTGGGACATTACACTCTAAAAAAGGAATGGTTATAAAACTAAAACTAAGAAAAGGTTTTACCAATCTAGTTAGTAGATATGTGTCTGACAGATCTATGGTTAAAACATCTATAAATGGTAGAGTCGTCAACTGACAGCTTCAAAAAAATCCGACCAATGCTGGCTAAACCAATTCAACTGTTTAGTTGAACTAGAAACCATGATTCTAGAGTGTAATACATTTTCTACAGTACAAATCAATATTGTACGGTATTGTAATACAGCAGTGAGATTTCAATTACCTATTTTCAATGTTGACAACAGCCAAAAATGTGAACATGTACATGTCCTTTAAAAATTAGCAGGTACAGGTAGTGGGAAGTAAATATATTTCTGAACACAAAAAACATCAAATACAAAACAATGCGTATGAATGTCCACTTTGTCAAACCTCCATGTTTCCCTTCTTGTTTACCTCCTCAGAATTATATGTAGAGTGACTCATACAGTTCTCAGTAATCTATTCAACAGGCATACTGTAGAAGCCTCCTTCCTCAAGGGATAAACTTTGAGTATCTCTCGCCCAGCCACTCTGCAGAGGAGACTTACTCTGACTACTTGTCCTTATCTAAACCTCATAATCAGAGGTGAGGCTGGGAACGTAGATTGACAAGTAAATCAAGAGCTTTGGCTATTGCCACAGTTTCCTCTTCACCACAACAGTCTAAAAGTCAATTTCACGTTTCATCTTTCTCTTTCGTAACGATAGAGTGAGCTCAGAGTATAGCTGTTGCTCCTTCACATGGAGAGGAGGTAACTTGTGCAACTGTTCTAGATGCTGAGATCTCAGACACAGCGAAGGAAACCGGACAATTAGAGATTCTTTAAAGTGTATTTAGATAGTAATTATGTTTGATGAGGATTGGTTGATGTCTTACCTTTCCGAGAGGCCTCAAAGCTGTCGTAAATGTTTATCCTCTGGATGTCGTATGTGAGCGTGGTGTTGGGGAGCAGCGTCCTGTTCCTGTTGATTGTGTTAAGAGCAAATTTAAAGGCCAGCTCCTCTGCTCCAGCCGGGCCGCTCTCTACGGACTCGAAGATTCCACCTGTCACAAAAAAGAGGGAGATACAGTCAGTGAGGAGTGAGGTTGTGTGTTTTGTTTTAGGTTTTCCACAAGCTTGTATTGTTCTGGTGGAGACATATTGTAAATCCACTATAATGCTCTGGTTTGAAACTGGTTGAATGTGAATTACTGATCCTTCAAACAACATAATATAATACTGAAGAGTTTCAATAACAAAATGATGAACAACTTCACTCACAAAAGAGACAAACGTATCCAACTGAGCCACCAACATCCACAAACACATTTGCTGCGAGCAACAATAGCAACTGTTTGAGAACGTAACACTTGAATTCAGTCTCATTTGCATTTCCTGTTGTTGTCTCTTATCAGACGAGTTACAACATGAGGTGCAACGGTGAAGACACTTATTTACACCCAACACTGCAAAGTTATCACTGAAACTCACACATGGTCCACTTAATTATGATAAATGATAAACTCACATCAAGTCATAAGTCAAGATGGCAGCCATTCTGTAAGTGACAAGAGGATTTATCCAACAGGAAACAAAGTTCACGCCTAGAATAACATTGTTTGCCATCTGCCTCATGACTTTCAGAGTGATCAAGTAGCTCTTTAGTGTCCGTCTTTCAACATTAACAGGTCCTCAATAGCATTTCCAAACTAGAATCTGTTTATTTTTTTGATAGTGGTGAGGCTCAGCTTAGAAAGGAAAACGTTTTGTTTGTTGGTATAGGGAAAACCGCAGCGCCTGGAGAATATCCACCCGTACACAGGGAGAACTAACTCCATAGAAAAGGGCTCAGGCCAGAAAGGGGATCAGAACTGCAACTTTCTTACCACGCAGGTGCCGAATTATTTTGACCTTTTTCAGTACTATTTGTATTAAAGATGAAGTCAATGATTTATCCAGACGTAATTTTTGAAATACTGTGGGGAAACGTGCCTAAAAAGTTAATTATCATGTTAAATTATCATGTTTTTTCAAATAAGAATGGACATGAACTAATGCCTGTAACCTGAAAAATGAATCATAAATATTTTGGAGCGGAGGGATAGAGAGAAACTGAAAGAATTTAGTTGGCTTTGGATGTAGATAATTTCACACACATAATTACAGTATACAGACATAAACTACATATAGAAATATTTTTAAAAATCACGTTATGGAGACCAAAAAGTACATAAGCAAAGTAAATGCACTTCCAAACCGAAAAGCCGTCAAACTGACTACTCTGGGGGTTCTAAGGTTAAAATTCTCCAGTCAAAGCACCACTCTCCATGCCACATCACTTCTGGTGTGCTCCATCAACTCACAACTCAGCGGCAGCCATCTTGAAGGATCTCTGCTTCACGGGGGGTCGAGCCGAGCGCAGACGGGCGTAATTACATCAAACCAGCCCCATTCCAGCTGCCACTTTCATCCAAATGAAGAAGCACAAAGACAGTGACAACAAACCCGCACACGCTCCAGCCTCTTGTGGGAACTGTGTTGAAGACGGACCACTCGCTTTGATTGACGCCTGTGTTCTATGAGCACCCTTTACTCCGGAGTGTGCGGAGCATCTCTCACAGGCCCTCGTTGGGTTGAGGGACACTTAACAACCATGAGGAAATAAGCTTACTGTGTTTTTAGTACCTGAGATTGGCAAGAAAATTATCAAATGTAAATCATTTTTTTCATTCATCTTTATTTTACTAGGAAATTCCCACTGACATTTCAGAATCTCTTTTTTTATGGGGAGTCCTGGCCCCAAACCGGGGTAGGAAGTGACGTGGGGGAGGGTGTTCCAATGTTAATGTTCTTTAGTGGTAGAGCACACCAACCCAGGCACAGGAAGAACATGCAAACTCCAATCAGAAAGGCCCTGTTACAACCAGCATTCTAACCCAGACCTTCTTACTGAGAGAGTGCTAACCACTCAACCACCCTGCCCCTCCATATGTGCTCTATTCTTTGAAAAGCTCTAATAATGTGTATTCAACGTTGAGTACATTGGGACTAAAATCCTGTTCAGAATAGATCAATGGCAACATGACTTCTGTCACTGAGATCCATTAACTGTTACAGACATATATTTTTCTTTGATAAAGAGGTGTATTTTAGTCAAGGCACAGACGCCAAACAACTATGACTCTTAATGTGAAGTATCAATACTAGCCAGGGAGAGAAGAATAATGCAAAAAAATACGAGGTTAATTTACCAGGCTTGACTATAATAAACTATAATAATATACTAATATATTTATTTTTTAAAAGAGAATATTCTGTTTTGATGGCTTGAAGGCGGTAGAAAGTGTAAT
The DNA here is from genome assembly GCA_964034765.1 of Knipowitschia caucasica. NCBI lineage: Eukaryota > Metazoa > Chordata > Actinopteri > Gobiiformes > Gobiidae > Knipowitschia > Knipowitschia caucasica. The sequence continues at coordinate 17,474,833 of OZ035829.1, forward strand.
AAAAGCAGTCACATGCAAGAAATTACTTTTACAATGGACCTAAAGTCACATAAATGAATGGAGCTATAGATAGACTTAATTTCTCACTATATTCTCTGAAAGGCAGACTGTCCATAGAGATAGAGTCAGGAGCCGACGGTTCACAGTTGGATAAAGCCTATTCTCTTTTGCTCAAGGACATGTGACATCCACTGCACATACTCGCTGCTAACGACCGAAACCCGCTCATAATGACCACAGCTCAGTCCATTAAAATGGCTCTGCTCCCAGCGCCGCAGGAAAAGATAAGTATGCTGTCTTTCCCTCTGTATGTCCACGTTTAAAATCCACTGTGTCAGTGTCACACATTTGGGGCGGGAGTGCAACAGACAATAGACATTAGCATAAACTTAGAGTTTGGGGGCACGGCTGTACAAAGGTGTATTCTGTATGTACTGTACGTTTGTATGGATTTCAATAAGACTACAATTCTGTTGTTAAAAAAAACATTATTTTGTTAGAAATTATTGCAATAAAGTGCTGTGAAGTGCAAGTGCTAACCACTGCACCACGTACCACCCATAAACTAAAACTTAATGTGATAGTCTTGAACTCTAAATGAATTACACATTTTAAGAATTGTATTGACCTCCTGGCCTTAAATATTGATATAAAATAGATAATTTTATGAACTCTAATTAGGGTTGGGCATCGTTTGCAATTTTCCGATTCCGGTTCCGATTCTCACTATCGATTCCTGTTCTAAACGATTCTCGATTCCGATTCTTTGAGGTGCAGGAGAGAAAAAAAAAAAGATAATTTTTTATCAAATTTTATTTCATAAGTACTTTTCCAGCCATAAGGCAACAGAAAGTGCTTTACATAAAAACAAATTAAATTAAAAAACAAGGAACACGAACACACACACACACACACACACACACGCACACACGCACGCACGCACACACACGCACACACAAGCGGTGTTTATGTGGCACCGCCCACCATCATCTCAGAGCGGCTGAAATGTAAACACGTCTCTGTAAACCGCTGAAAAACGGCTAAAGTGAGAATACTGGAGGATTATCGTTGGACGGACTGACAGATTTGACCAAAGCACAAGGACTCGTGCATCATGTTTTCGGAGTTTTTTATGGATTATTACATGGAGGAGGAGCAGGACTTGTTGCGGTCCTCGGCAGGTGGACAGCGTGTTTCCCTTCTTCATCATTACAAAGGGCCTGACCAGTAACTTTAAGGTAAGGAACATCAGTTTTGGATGTGTTTGTAAAGCGAGTGATGAAACTGATGTAGCGTGAGTTTGGGGAAACTGCACCGGGCTTAGCGGGCTAGCACGAGTGTTCAACCGGTCAATACGCCCGTTAAACCTCGCTGTCTGGACTCTAACTTAACCAAATAATATCTGAATTAGTCATTTGACGGATAAATGTTTGCTTCCTTTACCCCTTGACTCAGTTTTATCTGCGTTTGTGGAAAATGTGAAGATACAAGCGTTGAGAGGTTTCTTTGTGATGGCAGGAGTGTGTGGCTGAAGCGAAATGTGGCAAATACTGAGCAAACACGAGTGCGCCGTCTCATAAGAGCTTAATTCACTGAGTTTTTCACAAAGCACAAAGGTGGACAGCTGCTAAGCATTTTTGAAACGTGTCCCCCCCCCCACCTTCCAAACGCTTCCGACGCCGCTGTGCGGGCCGCATCCGGCATTTAGGAATCGAAAAAAGAATCAAAATACAAACGTCTTCTTAACGGTTCCGGAACCGCACTTTAGGAACCGGTTCCAAATAGGAACCGGTTCTCGGTGCCCAACCCTAACTCTAATATTAAAATAATTTTTAATATTAAATATAATTAATATTAAAAATAAATAAAGGTAAATAACCTTTATTTATAATAAAAATAAGGTAAATCCCGCCTTCCCTTCTCTTAGCTATAGCTCAGAATCCACGATGCCGTCCACGTTAACCAATCGAGTCATGCCAAGGGCTGTCATCATTGCGCTGATGCTCGAAGCTGCACGCATGCTCAGTTGTTTGTTTTTGCGGAGCCTCCGAATCAAGCCTCCATTAGGCTCTGGAACTGATACTGAACCTACAGTATATCCATAACCAGATCCTCTGCAGATATGTCCTATAATGTTCAATTCATGTTAATAGCTTTTTTTGTGCATTAAAACATTATTTTTGTCATGAAAACGTTGACAAATAATTCTGGAAACCTTTGTGCATGTGTATTAATAATGTATAAGTAAGTAAGTAAGCCATCTTTATTTATATACCTCCTTTCACAGACCAGAGTCACAAAGCGGTTTACAATTGTTATTTTTACGGCATTTGTCTCTCACTCCACACAGAGATGGAATGTTTTCTCCGATTAACACTTAATAGTGCTGATTGATTGTTACGGAAACGTAGGCGTAGACCAATCAGAAAGGAAGGGGGAGGGAGCTTGGGTCATTTTTGATTCAGACTGGGAGGACAAAACTATCCTGGAGACCAGACCATGAGTCTTGAAAAAATTTATTTTTCAAATCTCCCCTAACCCTAAAAACTCACAAGCAAAATATTGAACTTGTCAAGTTGGATGTGTGACAAGAAGTTATGCAGAATGACTAGGATTATACAAAGTCAAGTCACATGGTTAAAGGCTGTCACTGACACCAAACAAGTGTAAATAATAAAAACTGCTATTCAAACATGATTGCATCCGACCAACTTTCACTTGAGTTTCACAGACCACGTAGTAAAGTTTTACCTACAAACTAAGCAACTAAGTAATTGAAACACTAACTAATATATTCATGTCACAACTATTGGTTACTAAATTCAGACTGACATTTCTCCCAAGAGCAACATTTCCCCACTGTGGACCAATAAAGGTTCTCTCTTATCTCTTCAATAATGGCAGGTTTATGTAACTTCTGATTCAATGGTGTTGTACACGTGACAGAGCTGCAAAGGGTCAAAGGCAGGTGACTCGCCTCCGCACCACTGCTGCACTGCAGATCACATCTGGACTTCAGTGACGACGACTGTCCAAACACATGGACCAGAGAGTAAATAAAACCAAACCGGGCCAGGCCGAAGGGAGCCAACCCAAACAAAACACTTCAATCTCCCACCGATAGCTCCCCCAGGACGCCGTTGATTGATTCGCCGGCCAATCGGAGCGCATTGATCTGAGGAACCACCTGCCCCCCCGGCTCTTCTGGCCTCCTCCTCCATCTGCTGCCTGTCACCAGTGGTCACCTAGGGGGTTGTAGTACGTTTAAACACACTTTCAGAGCGCTGTGAAGAAAAGCGCTTTACGATACTCCATACTGGAACCATTAGAGTTATTGAGCCCCCCAGATACGCTGCGTAGATCTTTTATACGCTGCACTATATCGGTGGAGAGGGGAGGCTTTGATGCTTCAGTGGATGGATGTATAAGTTTGAGGAGTAAACATAATGGATTATTTTGTCTTAATGGAAAGTGACCGTGTTTTATGGGATCTCATGTGTGTATTTAAAGATTTCCTTTTTTGTTTTATAGAGACGTGCAAGGTTCAAAAAATGCACAATGCCTGCTCTATGTCCACAAGCCTAAAACTACAATGCATGAAACTTGTATTGTATATATCATCGGTCTAGGCCAGGTACCTAACTTTAGTCTTATACAACTAACTTGGGAGTCTTATACAAATAATCAATTTACGTTTTGCATAAGACAGTGGTGGTGGAGAGCTGATTAGCTGAAAGAAGATGACCCCTCTTCCTAACATTTATGTCTTGATACAGTTTGATAAATGTTGAAAGACGCCAACAACACATGCAGGTGAAAAATACTGATAGAATTGTTTTGAGGATTAGGGACTAGTTAGATCGATCGATTGTGTGTTTAACCTATTCCAAATAACCAGAACGTATTGTCATAAGCAGGAAATAGTGAGAAGATTCTCATATACAGGCTGGCTTTTTGTGATGTTTCACTTTGAAAAGTGGAATATACTGTACATACATTTGAGTTGACATGCTTTAGAGATAAAGATGATGTTATTTGGTCACAAATGGTGAACTGACTCATTGAATGTGTATAGAAGCTCTGTGCAAACAAACCATGAAACACTATAAAGTTTCTATGTTTCGGTAAAACAGCTCAATGTCAGATGACTTCATGTCCTGAAATACTAAACTTAAGAGGCCCACACAGCTGGACACTCATCACGGATCTTGTTCCACTGCCTCTGAACACTTAGTGAAAGTGTGAACTTAATCCATACTTGTTTGTTTAAAGGAACTGCATCTAAAAAGCTCTGAGCCTGACTGAGCTTTCAAGTGGAGCCATCAGTCACACACGGGAAATCCATGGAGCTCCATCAATCCCACAGCGGGAGCAGGGAAGTGACCACTGTGCTTTCTCCATCTCCCGCACTGCGTTTGGATGCAAATAAATCAGAAAAATGGCCAAGTCCAATCATAATGTATTGTTCAAATGGATGTGCGTGAACCAATACATGTGGTACATTTGGTTTGATTTTAAACCACTTAAAACTGAATTTTGCCATTATCATCACTAGATTCATTTCAACCTTTTGCTTAGGACAGTAATTGACTCCTCATACACTTTTATAAATTAAGTATAAATAGTGACACATGAAACCTTCTGCCCAAGGATCTCTTGGTTCTGGATAGTTTTGGTATTGTGGCCAATGGTCTGTCCCTCCTCCTGTCTGACCAGCTTCCCCACTCTCCCCTGGTCCTTCTTCTTTGGGACTTTTTTTGGCTCGGATACAGCAGGTCTCATCATGGGTTCTCGGTCACCAAAATAATGGTTGCTCCAAGATGGAAGCCCCCTCCATGGCTTTCTCTCCTATAGTATTACTTTTAGAAATATTGTGGCACAAAGGGAAAAAATACACAAAAATATACCATCTAAAATAAACTTTTACATAGTGCTGTTAAGTTGTTGCACCTTTATAATCTGATTGCCGGCATTACACACGGCACATATTGTCATTTTACGCTCAGCTCTCGGGGGGGAAACCACACAGAAGATTGCTTTTCTCTTCTGCTCATAAACCCATCTCCTTGTGGCAGCTCACTGATGCGCATTCCTGATAAATAATGTGAAGAAAATAACATTAGTCTTGTGCCTGGGGACAGCTTGATTGACAGGAGCCTCGAGCTGCGTAATACAAAGTCCCCATAGGCTCTAGGTAATCAGTTAAGTCCCTGTCTGGACATGTGTACGGCACAGAAGCAGCCAATGTCTTCATCAGGCATCAAAGGCAATGCTCTTTGATAAATGTTTGAAACCCCAGAAGATGTGAATTATTGATATTACAGTAGTTGTTGTGTGGAAGTTTGAGTAAATCATTAGAAAAACAAACTGGGCGTAAAACAGGGATGAGGGAAGGGCAAAGGACTGGACTTCCTTTTCAGAAGAAGTCACATGGAGTCAATAAACAACAGTTGATATACTCGCTCGGTACGTCTACGTTCAAATGACATTGTGTAAAAAGAGCATTTAACCTTTTTATAAAATTGGTTCTCTTCTCATTTTTTTGTGATTTCTGGTTGTTTCAGTACAGTAAATATAACAGTATTCTACAGTCATTTTTCCTTTGTTATTATTATGTATCCTATTCTTTGAGATTCAGATCATTCAGCAGGAGAATTTTCACTGTAATGACATTGCTGCCCTCGCAACACAGCAACAGATAAAACGGAAGAAAATAGTTGGATGGATGGATGCAATGACGTTCATGGGATAAATGGGATGGAATCAGGGATGAATGGACCAAAAAGATGAATGTGAGCAGAGACTTTTTTTTTTTTTCAGATGTTTGAGCTCAATATTTCTCATTCATGAATTTCAGTTTACCCTACCACAAAGCTCATGTCTGTATAACTTATCTTCACCAATGCCTCTGTGCTTACATAACTTCAATCAAGCTGTTCATGTTTAGAACAAAGTTGAGGCACATTTAGCTCATGTGGCTTCTTTACCGGGGCGACAGTAGCTCAGTTGGTAGAGCATTGGCCTTTGAGCCTGAAGGTCGTGGGTTCGAGCCCACCTCAAGACCTACTTCACAACTCCCACTGATGACTGCTGTCGTTGTGTCCTTGGGCAAGACACTTAACCCCACTTTGCCTGAAGCCCCCACTGAAAGATCTCAGCTCCTGTGGACTCACCACCTGCAGGAGGATCAGTGAGGGGCTGGTGCTCTGTGGACTGGGTGCAGCTCTGGCCACCCCCCCGACCCAGAAATGGATTAAGGGGAAGAAAATGGATGGATGGATGGATGGATGGCTTCTTTACCACAAATAATGAACTGCACGTGGCATATTTCAATATTTAATGCTGCTAAGAATGATAAAATATGAGGTAAAAATTGCTTGAATTGAGTGTTTTTTAATTTAATTTGAAAACAAGATTTGCCAGAGAGACTAACCATTCTGGCTTATTTCAAGAACTGTAGCTTAAATGTTCTCATTTCAAGGGAGACATTTCTTGTATCTTTTTAAAACAAGATCATTTTGCATGTCCTTTTGTCAAATCTTGTTTTAAGGCAGTCCAAATGTGCTCAAATTAAGCTACATTTTGCCAAGTGTTAGCCTGTTTAGACATTTTTTCATCACTTTTTATGTCTTCAGTGAAGGTTTTCAGACCAATGAAAATCTACCATCACAACCAAACCAACCTAATTGGGCTGAATACCCAAAAAAAATGGACTATAATCCATCTGATTAACACACAACGGCCTTTTACTGTACACCAATCGATTGTCCCTTGATGACGCTATTACCTCTTCTAAAAATCCTAAAAGCACACAAATACAATTTCAAATCCATCTTCATTGGAGTGAAATGACAGAATTACGCTGCGCACACGGGTGAATCTGCCTCGCATACCATTAAAGGCTGCACGTCGCTGGTATACATGCGCCGCTAAAGCCACGGTGCCGAAACATGGATCGATACTGGAGACGTCAGGGAAAATTGTAAACAAATGGTCTTGTGGATGCGGAGGGACAGCCAAGGACACGGCAGAGGCCAGGCTCCTCGCTCCAATTGGTGGAAAGCCCTCTCAGACCAGCGCCGCACTAACGTCTTCAAGTTTGACGCGCGATAGAGACTGTTCAAGGTCCCTGAATGCACCTGGACCATTTGTCTTGGTCTGAGGAATTTTTGATTTCACGTCAGAGCCATACAGTAGTAAATACATCTTTTTCCGTCTCTAATTATATTATATTTAGAGCAATCGATCCAAAACCGATTCTGTGTTTTCATGTATTCTTGAGCAATTACAAGTTAACCATATGTGAGCGATCAAGTGTGCCAGTTTTGCAAAAATAAACCCAATAATATACACACTTAAACTAATGCCAAACCCACATTTTTTTGATCATGATGAGTTGAGAAGTATATATCTTCTGTAGCAAAAATGAATACTAAATTAAACACCAAACTGCGATATCAAACTTTCAATCTACAACAAAATACACCATGAATTAAAACTACAACTACAGTTCTATCACTGGTTTTCACATGCATGTATGCCTCTTTTGCATTCTTTATGAGTTCATAACCCAGAATGCAAAAGAGAAAAGATGTTTTATGATGAGACGAAGACAGTGTGTTGTGGTCTGATTTGTTCACAACGTTTTACTTTTACAAGACTCTTTCTGTTGAGACAAACAACATCATAAAGTTAGGTTCCCCAGTTTTAACCAAAGTAAACTAATACATTTGAATTTCATGGTAATTAAATCATTCCTCAAAAGTATTTGCCTGTTAGTCATTCTAATCCCTGTCTCTCAAATGTCTGATCCATCCACGCTATGACTAAACCTTGCACTCCCCCTCAACATTTGAAACCAGCCAAACTCGGCGTCATCCATCTCTATTTCCCCTCACTCAAAAATGGGACAGAAAAGAACGGTGAACTGCGTGTTGGATCATCATTTCTGGTCTAGTGAGAATTCTTTATGACACAAACTGGGCCTCTCCAGTGCAGCGTGTATGTGGTGGTGTGTGTGTGTTTGTGTGTTTGTGTGTGTGTGTGTGTGTGTGTGTGTGTGTGTGTGTATGTGTGTGTATGTGTGTGTGTATGAGCTGAGTGTGTGTGCGAGGCGGACAGCTTGACTGCGATGAGTGTCAGGATTTCAGAAGCATGACGATATTCAGAACTGAGTCCAAAGAGGTTGTTGAAAATGTCCTTCTTTCTTTCAGAGACCTATTTATAAGTATTATAGGTATTAAACAAAATGTAAATAAAAACACACTTCCATGGAACCTACATTTCAGCGAGAATTCAATTGTGTTTTCACTGTTCTGTATGGTTTGGAAATGGCTTTAAACTCTGAAAAGGGTTTTTACTGAGCTCTATGCAAAATTCACTAAAAGCAATAATGCACCACGATCTGTAACCTCCAGAACAAGATAGAACAGCAAGGGAGTTTACTTTTTTCATCTAAATACATTCATGTATGGTATCATGAACCCATGAAGAGCAATCACAACAGAAACTGAAATACCCCTTTATTTTTTCAAACAAAAAAAAAGAAAAAAAACTCTTCATTGTCAGTCCAAACATATAGCAGGTCCTACAGGCAACATTTAAGATAAAGGCTCTTCACTTCATTGGAAATTCAAAGAAACTATTTCTGATGTAGATTTTGCAATATGGCATAACACATACATTATGTAAATGTGTCGTGGTGCCTGTATAATGCTTGTGTACATCTGTCCCGACTCCCGAGACAATACAGGACTATTCTTAACTTATCTTATCCAGCATCAAATCAAAATTCTTGGGTGTAAAATAGATAAAATGTTTAACAGACACTAAACTGTGTTGAAAGCATATGATCTGGACTCATCAAATATGATTTGATAATGACTTCTGTATTGACAATACATTGACAATTGTAAAGACTTGAGTATTGGGTGGGGCCAGTGTGTTGCCAACATATGCCCTGCTTTGCTTCTTTGTTATGGTGATTATTTTGACAAATAATGTGAAAAAATAACTTAATATTGATATCATTTATTTGTTGAGATTTGATTTTCCCAATGAAGAAGTGTATGTTTTCTGGTCAGCAGGAGGGCAGACTCAGAGTGAGGACATATGGAGAGGTGGAGCCCTGGGATATCCGGTCTGTGTGAACGGAAACACAATTTTAGCTCTGAACAATGGGAAATAAAGGGCCAGCACATACAGAACATGACATTAAATCCAAAATCAATACCAGAGAAGGAGACGCGGCTATAAATAACACTGTCCTTCCGATGTCTGCAGCAACAAGCTCTGAAGTGTCTGGACAGAAAACGCCACAGGATCACAGAGTGTTCAGAGAGGCAAGGACAGAGCACTATGCACAAGGAGACGAGACCAACATGGACATTATGAACATATTTTTAAGGCCAAAATGTCCACTTTGGGCAACAAGGTATTAGCTGCTATCATATAAATGATTAAATAGATAAAAAATATTATGCATTGATTATTTTCAGAAAAAAATAAATGAGGTTTCTAACCTTAAAACTTTAAGTAAGAAATAGAAAGTGAATTTGTGGTCACTGCAAAAAATAATACTTCAAAGATGCATTAATGAAGAAATATTGTGCATCGTGTATAATATAACAAACAAATATTTCTCACAGTAAGTGAGAATTCTCAACACTTTATTTGCACAAATCGACTTCATATTATCAGTTCTATGATCTGTGATCAAAACCTTACATTCTATTTGAAGAGAATAAAATGCAGCCTAAGGCAAATAATCTATGGCACCAGTAATAATCTACAACACCCACATGCAGCTGATTTTTTCCAAGACAGGGGCAAGTCCTGTAGCGACTAGTTAGAGAGATAAATACTTTGTTGGTGAAGAATAGTGGGCGTGGACCAGCAGCACTGAAAACCAATCGCCAAATGAACATAAGAGAAAAACACAAACCTTCATGAACTTCTCTCCATCTTCATCTGACACTATTATAGACCGGGCAGGCGAGAGCCTGTAGACAAGCACATCTCAAAGAGTTTGGGAAATTGAATATTTACACTGTGGTGGGAAAATAGCAGAGCTAGCATTAGCAACGAGCAGGACTTCCGCGACTGTTAGCTTAGTTTGTTTGTTAATCCGAGCGCTAACATCTGTGGCTCTTGTAGTACAGATATTTCTGTACTTTTAACCTTGTTTTATTCATGTTCTTGTCTTGTGCACACTGGGGACTTTTGCAAATGTGTTCCAATGTGGCTTTACTGCAAATGGCAAAGAAATGAATCTGAATCTGTATGTACCTAGTGAATTGTTGTGGCCAAAACATTGACAAGATTTATGACAACAAGATTGTTTTCTGACAGAAGCTCAAATCCAAGGACTTCTTTACCGCAACAAGAACCGCACTAAAAATCCATGCACTCTTTGTTTTTACATTATCAGCAGGTTGTGTGGCACTATTTCCTTTCAGTCAATATGTCCTTTCCCGTCTCAAGTTATCCTATAGAGCCCTGTATGAATCAAGCCCTTTTGAAAATAAAGAGGAGAATGCATTGAGGCAGTTTTGTCCTTGAGAAAATATTTAAACCAGTCAATGTATTAAAACTGGTCCATGTATAAATACAGTCTGTATGACTCATTCGCTCTCCTACAATCTAAAATAAAAATATGCTTAATAGAGAAGTGGGGAGGATAATAATCCCTTTTTCCAAAGTAGTGTAATCATCCAGATGAGCTGTGTATATTGGTAGTTATAGTAGTAGTAGTAGCTTAAACTGCATAAACTGCGGGCGGCACGGTGGCTGAGTGCATAGCACTCTCGCCTTTCAGCAAGAAGGTCCTGGGTTCGAATCCCGGTCGGACCAGGGCCTTTCTGAGTGGAGTTTGCATGTTCTCCCCGTGTCTGCGTAGGTTTCCTCCGGGCACTCCGGTTTCCCCTACCACTAAAAATATGTCCAATAGTTCTGGCATGCGCCTCCTGTACTGGCGACCCCGCTCCCATCTCTGTGTGGAGTGAGAGACAAATGCCCAAAATTAACAATTGTAAACCGCTTTGAGACTCAGATCTGCAGTGAAAAGGCGGTATATAAATAAAAACTTACTTACTTACTTACTTACTAAATCTCTTTGTAGTAATTTGTAATTTGCAGTCCCAAAGCATGTAAAACAAAATCAAGTCTTGTTTATAAATGTTTGGAGTGTACGAGGTGGTAGCCAGTTATAATATGAAAATATAACAACGGAGAAATGTACATGTCACATTCGGCATAACTCGGATCACTCTGGGGTTGCAAAAAGACGGCACGCAATTATACAAACAACACAAAAGTCGTCGTTGTTACAGGACTTGCATTAGCAGAAATTGTGTCATAGTGTGGATTTTGTTATTTTGGACTTTAGTTTTATTTTGATATCTGTTCTCTGTGCTTTGGTTTTAGTTTGACTTTGACGTCCTGTTTCCCCTGTCTTGATTGTCTGCCCTGCCCTAATGTGTTTCACCTGTGTCTCTGTCTATAATTACCCTGTGCTCCTCTCCTCTTGTTGCAGGTCCATTGTATTGTCAACTTCTGTTCTGTCCTGTCCCTGATTTTGTGGTCCTGGTTCTGTATTTTGAGTTTTGTTTTCACCTGGACATTTATTTTATTAAATCATTGTTTTTTTGCATTCATGCATTTTGGGTCCTCTATCATTTCATTACGCGACAAATAGTAGATATCCAAGAATCAACATTCAAACCAATCCCAATTCCACTATAAGGTAGTGGAAGTTTAAAAAGAGATATAACATTATTTTTTCAAATACATATTGAACGCTGCTGAAGGAAGCTGTTATTTTTTTGATGAATATACAGTTTTATAAAGGTTATCGGTAGTAGAAGCTAGTAGCCCCAGTAGCATTAGTAGTAGTAGCAATAGTAGTAGTATTTAGTAGCCACATAAGCAGACCTATTAGTATTTTTAGTAGTAGTAGTAGCTAGTAGACCCAGTAGCAGACATATTATTAGTAGTAGTAGTATTAGTAGTGGTAGAAGCTAGTTGCCACAGTAGCATTGGTCGAAGTAGTAATAGCAGTAGTTGTAGCTAGTAGCCACAGTAGCAGACCTATTATTATTATTAGTAGTAGTAGCTAGTAGCTACAGTAGCAGACATATTATCATTAGTAGTAGTAGCTAGTAGCTACAGTAGCAGAGATATTATTATTATTAGTAGTAGTAGTAGCTAGTGGCCACAGTAGCATTGGTCGAAGTAGTAATAGCAGTAGTTGTAGCTAGTTGCCACAGTAGCAGTGGTAGTAGTAGTAGCAGTAGTTGTAGCTAGTAGCCACAAAAGCATTAGAGCAACCTTAAACACACAAAGAATCTTTCTCCAGAACATAGGATTCAGAAATCCATGTTGCGTGGTACAGTGGTTGTTGACTCTTGGTTATTAGACTAGTAAAACATTCTTTCCTGAAATAAAACACATCCCAATTCATCCCCAAACTGCAGTTGCGGGATCAGCAGACAGCCTCAGTCATCTCACGCTTCTGTCGACCCACAAAGGACTAGCACACTTTTAAATTCTTTGCAAAGATTTTATAATCTTTGCAAAATCTCAGCTCTTCCTAAATTTTTCATGGCGCCTTGTAAACGTGAAATACTGTCACCGCTCCCACGCGCTTTGTTCGGCGCGTTTTTTCTACCTCTCTCATTCATCTCTCTTTCTCTGAATACTTCTCCCGCTCGTTTCCCCCGGCGACGTCATTACTATTCAATGGTCTGTTTGCGATGAACGGTTTGTACCTTTTTGTGCTTTGTGCGTTTGTAAAATCCCTAGAGAGAATAATTCAACGCACACTTTTGCCGTCATTCACATTCCCACTGTCTTCAGCTGCTTTCTTGTCTCTGTCTGAACTGAGACAAGCTTTGATGTCTACGCATGAAGATGTTGTTACCTTTTTGATTTTTAGACATGCAAAAGGGATGATACGTGTGTGTGTGTGTGTGTGTGTGCGTGCGTGTGTGTAAGTGTGTGTGTGAAGCTAGAGCAGTCGAGCAAAACAAAGGAGATGCTGCTAGCTGCTAATTTATGTGTATACAAAAGTGGAGAAAGGAAAGCTATAAGAAGTATGGATTGCCAATTGTCTTGAAACGACAAAGTGAACAATATTTGTACTATAGTGTTTGCTCAGATGCTTTTTTTCTGGTAAAATAAAAAAAATGCGAGTAACATGCATCAACAACTGGCTCTGAGATCAGTTCAATCCCAAATGTTAATCTTGAACCCAAGAACAAAGGCAAAGCTGCAGCCTGAGTAACCCTAGGAAGTATGTATTGTCGCAAAAAGTGAGCTTTCAATAAAGACAGTGAAACTTTTTATTAATTCTTTTTTGTTTTTTTAAGAGATCACTGCTGCTGATACAAGAGGTCTTAACAGTAATATCCTTTTTCTGACAAAAAGAAGTGTTTGAGAAGCAGTGGAGTCAGCGGTTTACAAAATGTCACTGCTTCTTGGGACTTCTGCAGTGGATTCAGTGGCACAAGCCCCAAATGCCAGCTCCTCTCCTCAGTCTGCAAAGCCATCCTGTACATCTGCAAATGCCAATGAGCCAAACCACTATGGGACATGGGATAAATGCCTCTCAAACTCTACCTGTTAACATTTAAGCTCTGTGGGAGACTTGATGAACGCCAATGTAATGTAATGTAATGAATATCGTGCTGGAAGTAGGAATTCTCCTCTGGCAAACTGAGACACACACAGTTTTCAATATTGTACTTATAAAAGACAAAACTTGTGGTGGAGCAGAGTCCTTTATCACTTTTAATACTTTTCTAACTTACCCCCAATTTCCATCAAGCGTCTTTAGCGCATCTTTGTGGGGGGTAAAAGTAGATGTGCTGGCTACGTCTAAGAATATATTTTCATCGTAATGAGCCAACCAGCAGTGAAATATGCACGTATAACGAGTGTAATTATGTTACGCGCCACTATGAAGAAGATGGAGTTCTATTTTTTATGCATATCCTGCTCATCACTGCAGGGAGACTGGAAAGTCTCTGATGTAAAATGCTTTCAAATTTGATTTACGTTACGCTTATATAGCACTATGTGAATCTCATGGTGTTAATTGAGATTTCAAATCCACGGTGGTAATAGATAATCAGACTATGTAGCAAGTGTTATGTCTTAAACCTGTAAACTTACCAGTACCAAGAGTAAAAATCATATTTTTTATGTCCTAGACAGTGACGTCTGGTCAACAGACCGTTGCCCTGTCTTGACCTATATTAAAAAAAAAAAATTGTATTCTATCTATTTTAGGAATTACAATAAATGAATATTTCAGTTCAAATAGAGTAGGCTGGAGCAAGAAAGCTTCTGAGAACTTATTTTCAGTGATCCAAATCCATATCACTGATAATAATCATGAATCAAACTATATGTTGATTGTTTAATTCAAGTTCAATGTTGTTGTTTTTTTTTTACAATCTAAACACATAACCTTGTATAAATGATATATTCCAGGGCTAAGAGGTAAAATTAAGATTCACCTCTAGCAAATTAAGATAAGATCTTAGATTAAGATTAAGATACAATATATTTTATGTAGCATATAGTGACCAAAATTCCTGTGGACTGCTGGTGATACTGAAGACGTTAATTGTGTTTTTAGAATGTGTTTATAATTATATCACTTTGTACGAAGAAATACATATACAATAATATGGCCTCCACTGGCTACTGTACATAGTCAGTGATCAACGTTTGGACCCTTGCATTGAATCTGAGAGTGCAATACTAAATTTTTCGTATACTGACTAACATTCAGGAATCCCACATCGATGAGCAAACATCGTGCCCCTTATTATGAATCAAGTGTGAAAAGACTGTTTGTATTATGATTCATGTGCAGTCTATTTGGCCTGCCAGTCTGATTCCTCTCACTTTGCACAATCAATACACAGAGCAATGACTCCATATCTCATCATGGACTCCGTCGATCCCTTAAACGCTGTGCGATTACATTACAATGAAGGGGTCAGAAGTCAGCAACGTTCGCACAGAGAAAAGGCGCCCCTCAACGAATCCAACCCACAACCTCTTGTCAGCTTCATTTTAGCCCCTTTTACACTTGTGAGAATATTGCGCGTTCGCTCTAGTGTGGAAATCAATAAAAAGTTCAAACCCAATGCTGTAGTCATTAAAACAGAGAAAGCAGAGACAGGGGTATAAGCTGCAGGAATTGTTAGCATTGTTAAGCAAATATATCCATGCTGTTTTCCCAGTGCTTTTCACAAACTGTTTATTTAAAAGCATTGCACCAGATTTTAGCTCTCTTAAAATGCAAAAATCAGGTAATTTGAAACAATTATTGCACCATTCCGGTTGTACCTCAGAACACTTCATGTTGTGGTGAAGGGAAATTCTCTCTCTCAATTTGCTGGTCAATCTGTCCCCATGCTCACTTGGAAATGCTTTTGGTCTTGAGAAAAATTTACTTTTTTCTTATTTAATGTTGCTGCTGCGGCTTATATCCAGGCGCGCTTAAGAGTCCAGAACATACAGTATTTTCCTACAATGGCAATGGAAATTGTATGAAAACCTGTCCACATGTGCTTTGTGGATCTGGAGAAAGTGTTTGACCATGTTTTCCGGGGTGTCCTTAGTGGGGTTCTCCAGGAGTACGGGGTCTAGAGTCGCATTTGCATCACCGGCAGTGCATTTTGGCCTCCGCCAAGGCTGCCCTTTGCCACTATTTCTATGGACTGAATTTCCAGACGTAGACAGGGGCCTAAGGGAGTCCGGTTTAGGGACCTCAGGCTTTTCTTCTGCTATTTGCAGACGATGTTGTCTTGTTGGCTTCAACAAACCAGAACCATTTGCATGCATTGGGACAGTTTGCAGCCGAGTGTGAAACGGCTGGGATGAGAATCAGCACCTGTGATTCCCTCAGTGAGGGAAAGATGGAGCGTGAGATTGACAGACAGATCGGTGTAGCGTGTGCAGTGACGCGATCGCTGTATCAGACCGTTGTGATGAAGTGGGAGCTGAGTCGAAAGTCAAAACTCTTGATTTACCTGTAGGGATAGGGCATTTCTGCTTAGACTACGGCCCCCGCAACCCAGCAACAGATGAAGTAGAAGAAAATGGATGGATTTATAATCAAAATTAGGAACCAACTGGGACTAAACCTGGACTTGTCCCAGGTCTACAAGGGAACCGCATTAGCAAAAGGTCACAGAGGAGTCCACATCCAAGTGAGATGAGCAGATGACAGGCGTCACAACTGCTGCCTCATGAACTTTTCCCCATTAACATTAAAGCACAGCGCAGTTAAATGAAGCAAAGCAACACTCAGCACATTTACGAGAACATCAACCGAGCGATGCCATTGGTTTAACACCAACCAGAAGGCGGCACGTCACGGCCAATGACATCCACTCTCAGATGTCGTCAACCTTGATCCAATTATATGTAAATAGCTCGTCGTAAACTGAGAACCAAGAGAAAAAAAACTAATATTTGAGACAAGTTAATACCAAAGGGGACGGTTATGGATGTAGTAAAAGGGGAAGTGCGAAGCGGGTTCATAGCAGGATCAAAATGAATGTTGAAAACATGTATTCCTGTGAAAATGTTCCACTCTAAGGTAAGCCATACATTCCCTCATGAAAATTATGCCAAACAGACTTTTTAAGCTTTGAACCATGAATCTTCTTTTCCCAAACACTACATTTTGAATTACCCATATCTGAGAGGAAACGGTTTTAGGCTAAGAATAATCTACAGACTCATTAGAACCTCACAGCCACAAACTCTGCATTATAGAAATACAAGAAATAAAGTTGTGTTTGAAACAACATGAAGAGGCGACAATACAAAGTTTGGTCGAAGTAACCATGGAACCGACAATGGACTAAAAATTGACAGCTCAAGTTTAATATTGCAGGACCGTGGCAATGCTGTAGTAATAAAAGTCGAAGAGTGAGAAAGTATGAGTGTCCTTTCACAGGCTGTCTGACTGTGGGCTGCATGTGAGAGTGTGAGGAGGGCAGATGGTGCAGGGAACGACTGATCACTCCAAGCGTTTACAACCCTCTGTAAAGTTTATTTTAGGCCACGAGTGTTTCCCACACCACAAGAGCACAGCCAGAAGGGCGGAGGGATGCTTGGATGGAGGAGTAATACAGGGATGAAAGTCATTTTACATTCTGACAAGGCAAAAACAACTGCAACAAATCCCTCTGCTGTAATAAAACCTTCTGATTTAAAGGTGCACTTATATAAGTCTGGTGGAAGGTCTTAAAGCTGAGGTATGGTTTGCTCCAACAGAAACTTCTTGCATAAGTGAACAAAACTCAACTCAAATGTGAATCCCTATCTGCTGAGAGCTGATTGGCTGATTGAGAGCGGCCTTTTCCACTTCAGTGTCTAAAAACATGAATGTGAACATTAGTGATAGAACAAAACTGCTTTGAGAGAGAAAATATGTGGATTTTTTACATTGTTTTTTGGTTTGCAAGTTTGGTACACCCACTTTAAGTCTTAGTTCACCTACAGTATAACATGTATAAATTAAGACTACTGACTATATAAGCCATCTAATTTGAACATTACTAAAGTATTCTGACTGGAAAACAGCTGTGGTTGTGTTTATGAAAAGGAAAGATGCTTGTGCTTTTCTCTCAAGATTAGAATTAGAATTTGTATCTGTCTGTTCATCGCTATTCACCCGCTGTCCCATTGTCTGTTTCATGGCATGATTGGACCCGTGAACCTCCACCTGTGATCTGGTCCTTGTTCTGCTGCTTTGTTTGATTATCTGATCTGTTGTGATTTAGGGATATAAAATAAATAATTGCAATTTCATTTTATTGCAGTTCCGCCATTGTTACACTGTATTTCTGCACCTTGTAGTAAGTGGACAATAAGCAATGTCCTTAAGAATACATATCTTCCCTACACCGGCTGCCGTGTTAATTAAAAACAATGCACTGTCCTCTCTGACTTCGTCCACAATCGGATTCATTAAACCTAACAAACTCCCGGACGTCTCCACCGCAGCGCTGTCTATAAAGTCCAGCGCCGTAATGAGATCGATAGGCCGTCATTAATGTTGTAAATAGAGGTTGCAGAGGTCAGGGCCTCCTGCCTGTACCCTGGTGAAACCGTTCAATACAGGCACATTTGGAGAGTCCGACCAGTGGAAGAGGAGCTGCCAGGAGCACTGCCAATACCCAGGACAAACAAAGGCTTAGGGTGATGCACTCTGGGTCAATAAGAGTGCAAGCTATGTGCCAAAACACACAATAAGGAGGTGAGCCGAGAGGAAGTGAGCCACAGAGGACCGGTGTACAATACAAGCAGGTCAAACACTGTCTAATTGATGAGCACTTAACCTTGGTATGTAAGTAAGTAATCTTTATTTATATAACGCATTTCACCGACCAAGGTCACAAAAAGCCATTTGTCCTGAAATGTTTCCAATCACTCCACACATACGTTGACAACAGGGGAGCGAGATGCCAAACACACTTGGTGCCTGAGTGGATAGCACTCTCGCTTCTCTGCAAGAGGGTCCTGGTTTCGAACAGGGCCTTTCTGAGTGGAGTTTACATGTTCTCTCTGTGTCGGCGTAGGTTTCCTCCAGGTGCTCCGGTTTTTGCATACCATGTAAAATAGGCATGGATGTAATGAGTAAGTGAATGGATGGTGTTGGGTGGGGGCTTTGATGCGCCAGTGTGCGACATGTGTCCTGCTTCTGTCCTTATCGTGTGTGAAAGGAAAAATTAATCTGGTTTCTGAACATTGTAAAGCGCTTTGGGTGAGCGTGGTCTGTAAAATGCGCTATTTAAATAAACATTACTTACTTACTGGCGCATCCAAGCCTCAAATCACCATTACATTTAGACCTAATGTGCAAGCACCAACCACAGTGTCACCTTGATATATTTTAGTTCCTTCTTCCTTTCTTACACTAGTTACATAGATAGATAGATGGGTATATTGATACTTTTAAAAGGTTTGGGGAAGAGAAAATCAGGTCATACTAACTACACACAACTATCTAAGTAATAAAGTGGCTTAAATGTATAAATAATTAGGGCTGGAATTAAACAGTCGCCCAACATTCAATATTATTACAATTTGATAGATTCTTACATGTTTAAATAAATGTGGTTTTATGTTGTATTAATGACTTGAAAGCAGTTTCACCCACACAAGACTCTACAAGACTCTGACGGTCAAGATTGGGTCATGAGCAGTGTTGAGTTATTTTTATCTTGGAAATTCTCATGGTTCAAGATCAAAACCGGTTTTGAATAATATACAATATACAATACAATATATATTTAAAGAGTAAATGCAGAGAAAAGAGCAGCTCATTCTCAGACACATTAAGATATCTGTTATGAAATGTGTGGGCATGTTCAAGCACAGTCAAGAAGCTCAAATCCAAAAACAAAAAACGCAACACTGACACTTACAGATGGATGTTTGGCAGTCATGGTGAAGCTAAAAACAACTATAAGCATATGAAAAAACGCACATATGTTCCATTAAAGCTCTGAGAAAAGCTTTTACAATACATTTATAATGCAATCCATCTATTGGAGAACATCCAAAACAAACTGCAATAACCTACGAAACACATTATGTATTTGAACACTGGGACATTTACATTGTCTGAAATTCAACTCATTAACAATTCAACAATGGTAAAACTGGAATGATATTGACTCATTACATGGAAAGTTACATTATGCCAAGCCTTTCTTTCAGAATATTCTGATTTTCCAAGGTGTTTTATTTGGGGTTTTTAAGATTAAGTTTGCAGTGAAGTGAATATTATGTATAGTTCGATAGACCTTTAGTGTCCCCTGAGGGATATCCATGTCTACAGACTCTGTCACATACATAGAATGGGGGGAAGGAAGTTACAATACACACAAGATGCACCAAAAACACAGAAAGTATAGAGTAAAGCACAACTCTATACTTTAATAAAATAAATGATCATCTCTATTGTACACACTGTGGACCAATTATCAACATAAAGGCCATCTACTTCATAAATCTATCAAGTAGATGGATTTTGAACGCTATTCTACTTTTCAGAGTTTCACCTGCAGGCTACTGTTATCTGAAATCATTTTCTTTTCCTCCTCACTGAAGCAAGAACATTGTGTTTAACAAGACTGAATTATCAGTATTATGATTAAAGGAAGCTTTAGAAACATGAAAGTAAAAGTATAGTCCTTGGGGTAGGGCTGGGCAATAAATCAAATTTAGGCATTTAATTGGCTTTTGAAAAAATCTTATTTGTGAAAAATGTGAAAATCATGAAATGGAATGAAGGATATTGTGAGAGTTCCAGCAGCACATGAATTATACTTGCAATATCAGCACAGTCTGTACAGGACTTTTTTATAATATGTATTGGGGAAAACAAATTGCAAATAGTTTAAACTTGAATCTTGAGCGGGAAGATAAAGAAATAGTCTGTCTTTTGTGACTTTAATGAAAATCAATTTCAAATCTAAATCGTCCAAAGCAGAAAATAAAATCCAGAGCCCAGCCCTATACCTTGGGGTGGTATTTTCATGCTGCTCTCATGTTTTGTCCTCTGATGATCATATGTTTGCAAAAGGAAAGATCTTCTGTGTGGACTTGCATCAAGACAATCCTTGTAAACTGTCCCCGTGGCGCCTCCTAATGTGTTTTTATGTTCCCCGCTGGTTCGCCTCTCTGCTCTAAGTGCCGCTTGCAACAAATCGTCACGTTTCCTTCTGCTCCTGTGCCGCTGTCTGTGTAATCCAATCCCCAGTCACATCCCGGCGTCAAAGGTCAGGTCGCTATCAAAAGAAGAAGGCTGAATTGTTTCACCTTTCCAACGCTACAAACTTGTCTGGGATTTTTGCGAACAAAACGCCAGGCTGATGGATGGTCCGACGATCCGCCCAGGTCTCTAATGAACTTGTTTCTTTTGATCCGGAGCGGCGCAGAGAAAAGATGGGGAGAAAGAGGAGAGAATTAACTCTTCGCTCACCTTCGCTGATCAAAGTTAGACTCAAAGGACGATCAATAAAGCATGAGGCGTGTGAGAGACTGCGAGGAGAGCTCAGAGCAGAGTTTGAAACCAGAGAAAGAAGAGCGGAAGAAAGAAGAGGATTTGAGTTCACTCTCTGGTGAAAAGATATAGGATTTTACCACTACAATCGTGAGAAAAAAAAGTCTATTTTAAAACCCTGACTTCTGATTGAAACTCAATAAGTCACAATAGTTTGCATGTGGGCCAACCTCGAGCTATACTGTATATATTATATGCTGTTTGTGAGAAGCCTTGCTAAAACGATGTGTCAGCAGAAGCATTTTATACAGCAATTAACAAAATGTATTGAGGTTACACATTCAATGGCCAGTTAATTTCTTCCACTTATGCCCAGGCACTGCTCGCTCGTGAGGGGAATGCATTCTCACCCTTCGATCCATCATCTTCAGTGCCTCTTCAGGACCACCTTAGCTTGAGGATTTTCCCAAAGCTTACTTTGACACTGGTGTTTCGAAGGCTTCTAGTGGTCGGGTTTGGTTAGTCCCATACGAATCAGCCCGGACTCTGAGGAGCACAGGGACTGGACTCCTGTTAGTGCCCAGAGTCAGAACTAAACATGGGGAGGCTGCTTTTCAGATTCATGCTGCTAAAATCTGGAACAGATTTAATACTATATAAATAAAGTTGCCTTGCCTTGCCTTAGTTTAGTTGTGTGAGTGTACCGTAAATGCACCATGAACCATTGTAGAATTGACTTGAATCTATCCACATGGTAAAAGTTCAATGTCTTGTCAAGAAATATAAGTTAGAATTACAGGGTTTAAACATTAGATTAGATGAATATTGAGACAAATGTGGGGGTAAAAATACAGTACTGGACTTTTTGTGTTTTCATACACTGCAAAAAGTGAAAATATAGACTAGCGTCGTTTTTATTCTGACTTTTTCACTCATAAGGGCTCATAACTATTGAGGGTTAGGAACTTGTTACATGGATTGTATTGTATACTATATATGGAAATACAATTATATCATTATTTTTGTAGTTTCAAAGTTATGTAATCCATCTATAATAGGTTATGGATCATATCGTAAAAACTATACATCACCCACAGCAGTGTCATTAGACCCTTCCCTCCATCTGAAATTATGACATTAAATTTAAGTACGACAATAAAGTTCTTTCCAATCTTTCGGGACCACCGGAACTGACCTTCTATCACAATTTGTCTTTTAAGAGTGAGACTGATTCTACAGGCCCAGCAGCTCTATAGTCAAACGACATTTCCACTTGATCTCCCTGCTTTAATCCACATTTACTTATCTTTACAATTGAGAGATATATGGAGGTCTTTCCCTCAGCCTCCACTTTCACATTCAATCACAAATCTCTCTATTCATCCTTATCCCCAGCTGTGGAGTCCTCTTTGCCCTTCACCCCTCCCTTGCTCTTCAGCACGGGCGATGACATCTCTGTCTCAGTGTTAAACATCATTTCCTCGTCCGCGGGGGTCCTTTTGTCTGCTGCAGCTAACCGAGTTTCCCTGCAGCTGCCCTCCTATGTGCCCGACCGTAATGCAATCATCTCGCACCATTTGTTTCACCGCGAGACCTGCCATTCCATCATTCGCTTCTATGTCTACACGGCTCCAAACCGTTCACTGAAGCAAGTTGTACTATTCAAGTTCCACCTCTAGGTTTAGGAAGATAAGGTACACAGTGTTTTGGGTTTTCACTTCTTACTTGCAGATTTTCCAGAAATTGGTCATCCAAATTGTCCAAACTTTGCACTTTTCAGATCACACATCTTACTTTTTTCAGTTAACAAGAAATTGCCAATTATTTTATTGCTTTGCTATTTTGTTCGAGCAGTGTATACATTCACATGTTTCCCTACATCAACATGAACATTATGACCTATAACATATGTATGTTTACAATAATAGTACAGCAAAAGCTTTCGCTCAGACAAAGGATGTTCAAAGATGAGTTTTATAATGAGGTACTTGTAAAGTGCTGTAAGTGTTGTAAGGTGCTGTATGTGTCGTAAGATGTTGTAATGTATTGTACCTGTGATAATGAATTGTTAGTGTGGTAATGTGTTGTATGGGGAGCAGTCTGTTGTACTTGTCCAATGTAAGTCAATGGAAAAAAGGGAATGTCAGAGATATTTTTTCCAAAGAAAGTGTCGGTTAGACATGCCCATTTTCACCCCATGGAACAATTTTAAATCCTTGATACCCCTTGCCATTGGTCCAACTATTCTCCTCCCGCAAATCTTAGGTGATGGGGATGCCATTGAGAACGATTGTGTTTTTTTATTTTTTTAAACCCTTATTGTCTAATATGTGCAATCTTTAAAAAAAGAAATACAAATGAAGTAGGAGACATCCCCTGTAACGGTTGCTTAGCAGAGGCCTATTGATGTGGTGGCGGTCAATGGTGACAGCGACATACTCAAACATCCATGAATGGATCTAGAACCAACTCTCAGTGTGTAAATGACAAGAGAAAACCACTATACCATGGTCAAATGCTGTGAAAGGTCAATATTGCATGTTTCATCCCCTTTATCACAAGATGAACTGTCTCATTGAGCACAGAGTCGTGTACAGTCAGTGGGGCACGTTGAGGATCCATGACGGGTACCATGGTTCTCCCGGGGCCGCACAGCATCTGTTATGACATGAAAACCCAATCTCGCCTTTTTCCTCCGGTCGAATCAAGACGTTGATCCTGCTAAAGCCTCCTCTGGCACTGGTTTGAGGTTTTCCCAGCAAGCAGCTCCACAAGCCCATTCCTGTCAAGTCCAATATTTTAACTCGCTGGCACTAAAGCTGGGAGAGTTGTGTTGTGTTGTGTATAATTCTGCAAAATGGAGGTACTTGGAATTGCTTACAAAGAAAACAAGCTTTAGCCGGTGTGATGAATGGTGGAACAATAATACCTGGGATTAAAGTTTGTTTCGTTCGCTCTTATCTGGGATTTAAAACCAACAGTGAAAAAAGGAGAGCAACTATGCGGGGTAAAATAAGCACTATTTTTCTGAGCAAAGTCAACATTACTGAACAAACCAAGAATTACACTACTTTGTTTTGAGCTTTGTAGACAAAACTACTTCTTAGGCGTTCTTAGTTTTCCACACTATAAATTACGGTACACTGAATTCATGGTGCTTTTAGACATAATGTTAAGTTTGTCCACTACAGCATAACTTAATAATTATAATATCAATAATAATAACAGTAACTTGTGTCTTTGTAAAACACTATTCGTATTTTTGGTGTCAGTTTGGCTGTCTAATCTACAAAACTGGAGATAAGCATGACTTTTCTAATTACCGGCCTATCTCAATCAATCAATCAATCAATCAAATTTTATTTATAAAGCGCTTTTCATACAAAAAGTGTAACACAAAGTGCTTTACAGTTTAGTTAAAAACAATCCAACATGCCCAGCCCAAAACCACATTTATAATTATATATACAATACACACACCCACACACACACACACACACACACACACACACACACACACACACACACACACACACACACACACACACACACACACACACACACACACACACACACACACACACACACACACACACACACACACACACACACACACACATATACACAAGTGTAAAGTCATATCAGGTAAAATAGGTAAAACAATAAAAAGAAATGGGGCTGGGAGCAGATGTAACCGGCTGAAGAAGCGCCATCCAAGGAGCCATCTGCACCAGGAGCAGAGAGCCGGCTGCAGCCACAGGGAACGACACAGGACCCAGAGGAGAGAGGGGCCCCAGACCCCACCAGGCCCAGGACTCAGACCCCATAGGACCCAGAGGAGAGAGGAGGCCCCAGACCCCCACCGGATCCAAGAGCCAGACCCCCGAAGCCACAGCAGACCCCAGCTCTCAGTGCAGAGGGCTCCTCCAGAGGAAACACTGGGGACACTAAAACAATACAATAATACAATAGAAAGTAGAACAATAGAATGTGAAAATAAAAAGAAAAATGGCAGCTGCCTAATATAATAACAATAGTAAATGGGTAGATACAATAAATAATTAAAAATAGTAAATAATAAAATAAATAAAAATATAATCCGTCTAAAAACATAAATAGATGTATTAAAAAGCAATAATAGATAATAAATACTAATCAAAAGCTGCTCTAAAAAGGTGCGTCTTGAGCCTACTCTTAAAAATATGAACGTTCTCTGCGGTTGGTCCGCAGTTGGTCCTGCGTGACACCCGGAGAGCCCCGCGCTGTTTGAGAGCGTGGGAAGCTCCCAGAGCGTCTGCGCACAGCCTCCTCCACCAACCTGCGGCGCGAGGACGCCGTGGATGTCGTGTGGCCTCCAGGCCTCTGCTCCACGCCGCTCTGGGTATGGGCAGCGGGCTCCGGGACTGAAGAGGAGGGAAGAGCACCAAGAGGGACAGCTGCAACCGGGGAGCGTGAGGTAAGCACCGGGGTAGAGCATGATGAGGGGTGAGGACAGGCGATTGGATCCCAGAGTGCAGTGTCGTGGAGTTGTGAGTGTCTGAGTACGGAGAGGGATATTTGCTGTGACTGTTTGAATGATATGTCCATGAAATGTTCCAGAAGTTTCTCTTTATGTATGAGTTCGGTGGATAGTTCTTTGACAGTGCGCTGAAGTTCCTCGGGGGTCATGGTGTTTACAGGTTTGGATGGGAGGATTGAAGCCAGTTGTGATTTGTATATCTGTTTGTATGAGTTCGCGGGGGGAGCATCGGTGTCCATGGTGATGTGTAGTGGGCAGGCTGGTTACCGGTAAAAGACGGATAAACAGTCCTGTTAAAAGTGACAGTAATCCTTTTTTATGCAGTCTGTTAAAATCCGCTTACTCCGTCGAGTAGGGCAAATAAAACCAGTAAAAGAAACTTAGTTTAAAAATAAATCATAAAAAACGTGCAGCTCAAAAAAGGCTCCAAACAAATGCGTCCGCCATCTTGCGCATGCGTAATTACAAAACGTAATGCAAATATTGTCCGGGACTCAATTACTGGTCAATCTTACCGCAGCTCTCTAAAATTTTGGAAAAACTGTTTGCAAGTAGAATGGACACATTTATTGAAAAATACAAACTACTACATAACAACCAATTTGGCTTTAGAAAAAATAGATCCACTGAACTCGCTCTTGTTGATCTAATAGAAAACATAACCAATGACATAGACAAGAAGAAATACGTGATAGGGATATTCATCGATCTAAAAAAAGCATTTGATACCATTGATCACAACATACTAATAGAAAAAATGGAAAAAAATGGTTTTAGAGGGATTGCATTAAATTGGATCAAATCCTATCTAACTAATAGGGAACAATATCTACAAATAGGAGACCATAAATCATCTTACAAGACAATCCTCTGCGGAGTTCCTCAAGGCTCTGTACTAGGACCTAAATTGTTCTTACTTTACATCAATGATTTATGTTTAATTTCAACAAAATTAAAATTTGTGCTATTTGCAGACGACACAACAATAACATGCTCAGGAGACGATCTACAACAACTAAAAACACTGGTTACCACAGAAATGAAACGACTGAAAACATGGTTTGAAATTAATAAAATGTCACTTAATATCAAGAAAACAAAATGTATTATTTTTGGAAATAAAGATGTCAAATCTGACACTAAAATATTTATTGATACTATTGAAATTGAAAGAGTAAACACATTTAAATTCCTGGGAGTGACTCTTGATAATAAGTTATGTTGGAAACCCCATATCACAAATATAAAATCAAAAATAGCTAAAAGTATTGCAATTCTCTGTAAAGCAAGACATTTCCTGGACCAACATTCTCTGAACATATTGTATGCATCTTTAATTCTGCCTTATTTGAGTTATGGGGCCCAAGTATGGGGACACTCATACAAAACTAACACAGATCCACTATTCAAATTACAGAAAAAAGCTGTGAGAATAATTCATAGAGCAGGCTATTGTGAACACACTAATGTGCTTTTTCTCAAATCCAAAATACTAAAGTTCACTGACTTGGTTAACTTCAAAACACTTCAACTATTGTACAAAGCAAGGCGTCAACAACTGCCAGAAAACATACAATGTATGTTCACTAATAGAGAAGGGAACTATAATTTAAGGAATACTCAAAATTTTAAAAAACACTTTTCCAGGACAACACTGAAAAAAATGTGTATTACACGATGTGGAGTTGATCTATGGAATAGTCTAAACGATGATTTAAAAAGCTGTGTAAATATCTATGTTTTCAAGAGGTTATACAAGCAATTAATTTACAAACAATATGCTGATCAAGGGTAAAACTGAAAGCTCAATTTGAATAAATTTCAAGGATCAAACTACATTGAGATCTCTTGTACCAAATGCGATTTAGCCACTAATGATCATTTCAATCATATAGATAAATAATTGCAATTTTATAGTAAACTACAAAAGTAACAGCTCAGAGACCATCACTAATAATTAGTAATCTAATCTTGTTGTATCTTTAAACACTCAAATGTATAGAACTCGTCATATATTGTAATGTTACACACAACATATAGAAAAATCAACAACTGTCACACAAAACACTGAATGGAGAAAGGGGTAGGAGTTTATAAGTCCCCACTTCTTCCTACTCCTTTTTGAGCACTTTCAAGCACTCAGCACTGATGTATGTGCTTATTTGTTACAACATTATTCTGTATAAATGTATGTAACATGTTCATACTAAGATTGCTCAAATAAATAAATAAATAATAATAATAATACTTTGTATATGTATTTATTTAAGAATGGGGTCAAATTTTATACCATTTTTTCTTTCGTCATCCTACTCTTATTTTCATGGAAGGTATTACTGTTGTACTTGCCGGATTGTGGTATTTTGTTGCATTACCATGAAAAAATTGAGCGAAAAAATAAAGACTGGACTAGATTTCTATTTCTTACATACATTTTAATTCTCCCAATAGAAAGTCTTCTTTAAGTAACCTTGAGAGAACAAAACAGACCACTGCTGCCTTCATCTTATTCTAAAACATGCTATATCTGACATACTGAGAACTGATCGTCGGAGTGACGGCTGGTTCTCTCTGTTTCACTGAAAAGGCTGATCCAAAAGATGTGACCAAGTTTGCATGCAAGTGAAAACTAGTGATAGAACCAAACTCTTTTGAGAGCTGGGGACTTTTTTTTTTTTTTGCAGTTTCAAAGTTAGGCACTTACTACTTACAGCTTACCGACTGGCGGAGATTTGATATTACGTTTTTCTAAATTATTGGCTTTTGAATCCAACATGTACAGTATGACATTAAGGTGTTTTGTTATGGTATTTTATTTATTTATTTTTTTTATCAAGAAGAGAAATTAGACAAAATCCAGCATTACATCAAACATGCATTCAAGTATTAAAGGTCACGTCAAAGCGTCCGGCACTTTATACTGATAGTGCGTGGCTTTAGAATTAAATAAATAAAAGTGAGCTTTGTGACCAGACGTTGAGGGCCCGGGGCCAATCTGTGGATAATGCGAGCGAGGGTGTGATGAGGTGCGAGAAGAGATGTCCCCATCACTGGATACGAAGCACTGAAACCTATTTTCTGATCGTCATGGCCTCAATGTTACCACTGAGTCGCACTAGACAAATTGCTTTTTTCTTTTTAATTTCTAAGCAGAAAAAATAAAAATGTGTAGGCCTGTTGTACTGTATATAAGGTTGTTAAAGGGGCAGGGTAATGGGACTTATCCAGGAAAATTAGCTGGATTTAATATCACTTCCTGGCTTTAGTTTGATGTGAATATTCTGTTAATTCCTGTTTATTTAATTCATATGACTTTGCAAAAACCTTGGATGAGGGTTTTGAAGACCAACATCATAAGTTAGATTCAAGAAAAACATGTACTTATTTTTTTTTTTTTGTCCATGTCATTTTAGTTTTTTCCCATATGAACACATTCTCCTTCCAACATCTTCCCCTTACAAAAAGGAATAAAGCCTTTTAAGGGGCATACTGTATATTTTCAGTACTTTTATGGATTTCTTCTTGACACGTACAAATGTGAACGCTATCAAGCATTCGTAAATCTTAAGCAAGAATAATGTTTACCTAACCCTGGCAGTTAGACGAAATTGCCTTTAAACTTGTGTCCCTCGGCTGCTCCAAAAATAAAAAAGGCTCAAATGAAAATAACAGGATGTGTGCAATAAAGAGCAGCAGCTTTGAAAAGTCAATCACAGTCCATGACGCACATAACGCCCGGCCTTTGTGAATAATAACAGCCACTTTTATCGCAGGACAATGTTTCCTTCAAGTGAAAGTACAATGTATTTTTGAAGGTGAAATTGTAACCTGTCTCTACCTCACAGGCCACAAGTGTTTCTAAAAGGCTCGAATTGATTGATTGTCAGAGTGAGTCACTGGCTGTTCGTGATAAAAATGGTGTGGAATGAGTTTAATGTGGGCAGTGGCTACGAATCGCACAGGAATCCTCATAGACCACAGAAAAGATGGGATTGCTTCCAAAAACATACCTGGAATTGTATTTATCCTTCATTGATTCGCACGAGTTTGAGTATGACTGGATTTATATCATGAAATTAATACATTTTATATGCTGTATACACCGCTAGTGTCATTATTTTCAAAAAATACATGTTAGCATTAAATATTAATGCTGCAAGATTATGGCTAAATATATTTCCATGGCAACAAGCAGGGAGTGTACCAGTCAGCTTTATGGAGATGAAAGTCACCCCTGAGTAAAAAGACATCGTTCTCAATGTCAAAGTTATTTATATAGCACATTTACAAGATGTTCTAATGTACAAAAGTAAACTGTTCCATAGCTCGGGGAGTCGAGAGCTGGGCACATTTACCAAAAGCGTTTGCAGCTATTTATTTGAAATAGAATTCCACTGTGAGTATTGTGTTATTTCTACTGAATGAATAAAACAGTGTACACATAAAAAAGATGAATACGCATGTCCTTCAAAGCTGAGGTGGTGGTACCTGATTTCAAAGTGAAAAGACCACCAATCCTCACTTATTTCTCTTCTTGATAAAATACATTCCTTTCATGTCTCGGTAAAACACTAATCTTGTCAAGGCAGGGCTTAAATCAAACAAGACCTGAACCAAACAGACTGTAGGCACTTATTCAGACAGGAATAGTTCTTTGAGATTGCCACAACATGACACCAGCGTACAAAGCTCTGTCTGTAATCCAAATGAAACATCATACAAGTGGAAGTGCTGCTTGAAGAGGAAACCTTATCCTACTGCAGATTAAAAATGATCAGAACGTAATGATCCACAGTTGTCATTGTTCATAACTTTACAGAAGACAAAGAAGAAGAAATGTGCTTTCTTTGGATTGAAAACGCAACTAAATGTAGGACTTTAAAAGCAGACTCAGGAGCGAAGTTCAATAAACGTATAACCTGCATTAACCTTTAAGGACATTTGCATACACGCCTCTTATCAACGCTTGAAAACTGCGCTGCATTAACATACCTCAGTGTTTAAAACCGAAAACTGTACACGAGTCTTTGCCTATTAGCTGTGCATAGCTGAATATCCAACTAGGGCTTACAAATTCACAGTGGCAGGAGCGCTTATAAATATTCACAAGCTTTTAAAAGTGGGTAATCATGAACGCTTTTATGCATAATGCCGCTTATTTATTTCAAACATTTGCATGCGCCGGGTGCAAATTGTTCGGAAGGGTTTTGGGGACGCCGCACCAGCTGTGGAGTGGACGGAGATGCACTTCACACTAGTTTGTCTCTGCAGACTTGTAATGATGATATGCCATGTTTAGAGGCTATTTACGAGTCATATCACACCGCTAATTCACATGGGAGCACACGAGACAAGCAATGAGACCAGGCAACAGTGATCATTCCCAATAGCTACAAGCATAAGTGGGCAGTTTTCACTTTTAAAGGTGACATATTAAGGGTATTTAGAAGTGAACTTTGCAGATAGTTGAGTGGGTAACACTCATGCCTCGCACTTTATTATTAGATTGCACAAATGACTAGGGAAAAATAAACATGGCTTGCATGGTCATTGACAGATACACACTTAAAGCTGTGGTACCTAACCCATAAACACTTAACTACATACAATCAATACAATTCTAACTTGGTCTTGGTCCTAAAACAGTTTGGATCTATCACTAGATGTCCCATGCATGTATGTTTGGCCTCTATCACATCTTTAGATCAATCTTTTCAGACAGAAAAGTGAAAAATGCCACCCTCACTCAACCCAAGGTATTCATTAGTGACTCTTTCTTACAGGTAAGCACACGATAACATGTTTTCAATGAAGATGATTTGTTCACACACTTAGACTCTTTCGGTCGGGGCAAACAACATATAATTATGGAACAAAAATACCTCGGATTAAAACTTAAAGAACAGCAATTCATATCTGCCATAAAACAATAACCATGGACACAGGTCAAATGTTGGGTCATGGAGACAATCAAGATTTGGGACGTAAACCGAGGTAAGGGGGCATACTACCTACTTTGTCATACCTATACCATGTTGAAGAAGTTGGAACCCACACAATGTTGTGTTCATTACTTTAAATCTGTATAAATCAGCTGACCAGACATGTTGACATCACCATGTGACACATCTGAGGAAGGCAGCCGTAGCAGCCGAAACTGTCGATTTGCTGCCCAAATAAATGAAATAGCTTTGCTGCAAGTCTGCAACTTCTGGTCTGGTGTTTATTTCCTGTCCTGGTGAGAGGCTGTCCCAGGAGCTCAATTGCTAAACTTAGAGGTTAGGATTATTTTGGCTTCATCAAACCAGGACCTCCAACATTGGGACTGTTTGGTATGCGCTAACTAAAGTGGCAGCAAGTGCGAGTAGCTCTATTTTAGATCCTTCATTTCTTCGCCTATAAAATCTGATTAACGTGAGAACTTTATTACAATTGCTAGTAACTTTTAAATTCATGTATTGGTTGGTGTTTGTCTGGATGGATGTGTTTCTGTTGGAGACCTGAATTTCTCCTATGGGGATCAACAATGTATACTGTATCTATCTATCCATCTATCTACCTAAACCAGAACCCCCAAGACTGAGGCTATGATTTTACAATTCAAGAGACATCTGGAAGCACTCTGATCTGATCTGTTTAGCACATCTTTTAACTTTCCACTTTCCTCTAAAACATGCACTTTGAAGCGACATGTCCCCTCTGCTGAAAAGCGCATATGTGGCTGTGAGCCTGGATGTGCATGTGACGAGGAGTGGACATGATACACACTGACAGCTCCTTTAATAATGAACCAGGGCAGTTAACACAGAGCAGAGCAGCTAAGGACAGCACATGTCCAATTACATCTGCAGTGCCAAGACTTCACACTGCAGGACTTTGGTCTTTGAAAATGGAGAGGTCAGATTTAGTTCAGAATTATTTGTATTCGTTGTAAGTTAAGGAGTCAACAATTCGGAATTCGATTTGGTATATGATGTAAAAAAGAAATATAAAGGCATGCATACAACATCTTAAGTTTCAAATGTAGAAGTATACATACAATAGATATATAGATTGATTTATTGATACATGTCCACAAGTACGATATGGTTGGCAGAAGTATAAAGTGGCAGAGGTGTAAAGAGACAAAAGTAAAGGGCCAGGATCTAGTGACGAGTTGTGGGTGTGTCCAGGAGTCCAAGTTCAATCTGCTAGTATGACAATCCCAGTTCTCACTGCCAAACAACTGTTGTAATTTCGGCACTTTGAAGAAACAATGGAAGAAGATGCAGATGCAAATCAATACGACAATTGTACTACACAGTACTAGCTCGATGGATTGTTCATTGAATCGTGTCAGATCAATATTGAGACCCACATATGAGTGTACAGTATGTGATGACGTCCAGAGGCACTGGTACAATACTGGCATTGGATATTGGTTTGCCAAATTGGAAATATTGTTGGATTGTTGATATATGTAAACAAACTGATATCCCAATCCGTACTTTCAATGGATAGAAAAACTAACCAATGTCATAAGGTTATATTTTTAGTCATACATAGTTATGTTATCATTTCTTGCTATATTTATCAACAATGAATGCTATCTCCAATCCCTTCACTGGTATCTGCATATTGAAAGTCTAGAGATCAATATCAGACATGAAAAAGCTAGATCAGTGCATTCCTATTGTCAGTAACATTAATATGCTCTTTAGATGACTCACACTTCTATATAATGGAAAAGTATAATAAAACCCTGCATTTTTCATAATTAGGTCACATTAGAGCCTATTATGTGGACTGCACCTTATACATGAACCGTATAATTACAGCTCCACAATGTACCTATTGTCCTGGCCCTAATTATCATTAAAAGAATCATTCCAACAAGCTATATTAATTCAGCATTGTTAGATAGTAAATGTGCAAAGACACGGTGGTGGTGGGTCATACTTCCATTACTTTATCATTTGGAGTTAGTGCTGTCTAATATTTAAACTCCATATTGAATGAACAACTGGAAAGAAAAGTTAGAATATTCCCAACTTATCAAAGCCTTTCATTTGCCTTCAAAATGAGTACGAAATGAGTGTGATTATTTTTAGTTGCGTCCTGTTTGACCCGATCAAGCTGCGCAGACAGAACCGGAGCAGAGCGTCTTTTTGGTGACGAGGCCTCAGCAGAGCAGCTCGACAGATGTGGGACAAGATTAAAAATAATACATATGTGACGCGACGCAAGGGCGACTTCTCTGTTCTTTGGAAACGTGAAGACGAAATTAGATTTAAATATAGTTTTTTTCCTTTTCCCGATGTTACAAAGATTTGAAGATGAGAAATACGCTTCTCGGAGGCTGTCTTCAATCATTAGTAGCAGACTGAACAGACAGCCTTTGAATCATGCATTATTTATCACAATCAGTCGTTTTTAGAAGCTATATTATATTCACAAATTAACATTGTGATTTCTTAAAAGGAGCTATACCCGTTTCTGCAGGTTTTTTTCAGTTTGAATGTTTAGCAGCGCCCACCAACTCGCTCACAGGCTTCTCATTTCCCCTATGCTCAAATCCCACGAAGCCATCTAGTTTTATTTACGATCTGATACTTATTCTAATATTTGCATTAGCACAACTTCTTGTAAACTGTACAACAATCACAGATGAAATGATGTAAGCTAACACTACGCATATTCACCCAGGCTTGTTTTCTTCTTTGATCATTTTTTTGCTTTAGTTCCCTCTTCTATTTCTCACTGAGAATCCCCACGTGCTCGCGGGATTCTCGCGGTACTTCAGACTAAACCAGACTAAATTCATGCGGGCTACCCAGAAATTTTCCCCATAGATCTCAATGTAAACTAAAACAGCCCGACCTCAGCTGACAGAGAACCTACAGCTTTCAAAAATGTTGTGGGGATTTTAGTGTCCCTTGTCATCCTGAACTTTTTGTTTTCTTAAATACTTCGGTTTTCTATAAATCCACACTTTGGTGCCACAAACTCTGCTTGTCTGGCTCTCGCTCTACGCCACACAAGCGTATTTGGCCCAACGCATCATGGGAGCTCGTCCACTGCGCAGAACCGGGAGGACCAGACGATGCTCAAATATAGGCAAGTTACGCTAATATGTCAGCGGCCGTGCCGGCACAAACCATCTCGGATCGCCGGGGCTTGGTATGCAGTTACAGCCAGAGGAGCAATACCCACTTTCTGCTTAATGCTGCCGTGTTTAACAGCGCTGTAGACGCTAGAGGATGCAGCCTGTTCGTTACAGCGCCGCTCCTCGTTCTGTAATTGGAGAAGATCGATTGTCACGTTGCGTCTCTAGTCAGCACTTTTTACGGCCTGAATTCATACACAAGCTGAATGAGCTCAAGTTTTCAATTAAATTATGGTTTTAATACAGCTTGTTTGTAGTAAGACGCATTTTTATGAACTCATTAGAAAATAAATCAGGTATAGTTTCTTTAAAGCATAATTGTCTATAGTCGTTCTAATTGTATTATGATTCTCTAAAACATTTTGGAACATATTTTAGCCCCATAATTCCATAATCCATACGTTTTTCAATTCAAATATGAACTGGAAAAGGAAATCCAACAGTAAAACATTTCTTGATTGGTATTCACTAAAATGGCTACAGACTACAGGGGTTTTGAAGTTGTGACACAAACCACAGTCATAACGACTGGTGTGACCAAACATTGTATATGACAATCGTTACTTTAATATTTACAGTCTTTTCTTGGGCCACAACATTATTTTTTGCATTTTTTCTCCAATGTGTTTTTCAGTGTTATGTTAATTATTGACAGCAGTCGGTA
Source organism: Knipowitschia caucasica (assembly GCA_964034765.1). Classification (NCBI taxonomy): domain Eukaryota; kingdom Metazoa; phylum Chordata; class Actinopteri; order Gobiiformes; family Gobiidae; genus Knipowitschia; species Knipowitschia caucasica. Next base: position 17,510,201 of record OZ035829.1, read on the forward strand.
CACTGACTTCCTGTTCAAACCTGCATATCTGCTCAGCCTCAGTTGCATTTCATCACTTGCTGATTAGCGTTCCCACTGAGTAAGTCTCGAAAGCTTTCTTTGTTCCTTCAGACATGATGCTCAATTTCAAATGCTTTGAAAATGTTTTTTTGGGCCAATTCAATGTTTTCATCTTTCAGACAGTTATAATAATTTTAATTAAGGGCATTTTGTCCAAATGCTAATATTATTATTTGCATTCACAATTTGGAAGTGATAAACTTTTACTAGAATGCAACTTCAGGCTTACCCTTGTACATTTGTGAAAGCCACATTAGCGTCGGCATAAACACATGCGGCTGACCCAGCGGTGTGACTTCCATGTTTAGCTAGTTCTGAGCCTGGGGCTGTGCAGTCAACACCATTTGCTGCTTATAATAACTCAGGAAGTAATTACAAGCTCCAGCATTTTATTAGCCATGGTGTTGTCTTTTGCTCTGTGCCTGCCGCAGGGAGGTCACACGCAGAACAAAACATTAATGAGACTAATCCAAATCTGCACTTACGGCAATGGGTGCGACAAACAGAGCCACCTCAACGAGTGTGGGCCGTTTTGGAACTTTACTGTACGTATGTCTACAATGACTTTGTGAGAAGCAGGTTTGGGAAAGAGAGGCAGGCCTAATCATAACAAAATTTAAAAGTAATTAAGAGTTGAACTATAGGCTGCTTTAAAGAAGCAGCTTAAATGCTCTAGAAGCCCTATAGTTGACATTGGTTACCTGTCAAATAAATAAATAAACTAGAGATACAAAGAAGAGCATTCATAGCACAGATTAGGCACAAGGCAACACGAGTGCATTGGTAAAATCATAATCACATCCTAAGATTAGATGTAATTTACACTCATAATGAGATCGCTTATAGCCATTAATAGTTGTTTTAGATTGATCCGTTTCATGTTTGGGTGATCTTTAGATTTCCCCACATCATTTACAGTTGATTTTTTCCCTTATTAGGCCTGAACAGTCAGTACTCGCCATTTAGGCACAAACATAAAAATGTAAAACAATGTCTATAATGCATAACACTTATATAGAGCTTTTCCCGGTGCCCAAAGCAAACTTTTAGCAAGATAGTATATCCTTAGGCAGATTTCATCACTGTTGAGCAATGTTTTCCCAACTGGGGTACTACTTGCAGGTTGTTGAAAATAATTTGAAAATAAAAGCTTGCTTTCTAGTAGATATTACATTATTGATAAAGGATTACTAAATATCACATGCTAAATGTTCAAGTAATTATAGACTGAAGACTAATTTGTTTTCCCTTGTATTGAAGATGTAGTGAACAGTGTGTTTGGAATGTGAGGTACATGAGTTTTTAAAAAGCGTGATTGGAACCAGAGTGGGAAATAAGTCATTCTTCCACTTTTTTGTGCTTTCCGCTGTGAGACAAGTGACCATACCTCTCCCAGCTAAATGTCTCCACATGCAACGAGACTGCCCGTCTGTGTTTTTTGGCTGGCTTATTTCTACGACTTACCTAAGTTCTATCTAGCCATAAGCTGAATTAAAGAGGAATGTTTTAAGCCTGGTCTTGAATGTAGAGACGACGTCTGCTTCCTTGTGGAGCTTAGTATAAGAGCTTGCTATAGCTAAACGCTCTGCCTCCTACTGTTCATTTCGACACCAGACTTCTGCCGTTTTGAGAGCGCAGTGCTCGGTTTGGTTGATGTGATGTCTAGTAGGTAGGACGGGCCCATAATGTAATGTTTGATTTGTAAAAGCTCCAGAACGACATCAAGACCTCTTCCTTAACCAATCCTCCATAATTACCTCATTGATAGTTACCGGGCCATTCATGTCGTGAACAATCATCTTTCTATTCTCTCCCTTTCAAAGCAGGTTAATAAGGCGCAAGATCTAAACCAGGATTTCAATTAACATCGGTCCCTCCTGTCCCACTTCCTCTGACCTCCTCATCCTGGAGACATGACACCATGATATCGGTTCATCAAGTTAATTATCCAATGCACAAAGATTATTTGTTTTTTTCTACTCGCTACTTGGAAATGGAAACATTGACCTGTGCTTTTGGCTGGGAAAGATAGAAAATTTGAATGAAACGGGGGCAGGTTTAACAAAACTGTTGGCACGAGTGAGCAGCTTCATTTGGAGTCTGCTTTGGCACCAGTACGACTTTGAAATGCTGTGCCAAAGTAAACCACTGGGACAAAAGAGAGGACATAGAGATCAACACAGTACACTCCCTGGAAGGTTTAATTGGCGCAAGAAATACACTTAGTTAAGGTTCATTAAGTAATTTATCCATTGGAAGATAATCTAAGCCCGGAAATTATTATTATTCCCATCAAACAACTTGCATAAAGCATTAGTCAAAACTTCAAAGGCCAGAGAGACATGAAGATAAGAGTCATATTATGCAAGATTGTGAAAAAATGTAATGTTCCTCGCACAAAAATGATAACAGTTTGTTTTAAAAAAGCTTTTTTAAAGCAGAAAATGTACAATCATTACTTTTCACATTTGTTTGCGAAATAAAAAAACTAAAAATAAATCGCAAGTGAAAAGGAGAAGACCATTTTTAAAGATGAAGCATAAAATAATATGACTAGTTTTGAATACATTTGTGGATGTTGAAACCATCACAGCATTGTGGGAGTCGACATTACACTGCAGAAGGAATGTACTGGCCGACAGCTGGATCACCCATATGCAGAAGTCGGCAATTAGAGTTGGCCTGAACAGTTGTTTTGGGTCAGAATCTGGATCTAAATGCCATAAGTTGCAATGGCTTAGCAACCTGAAGCCAATCAAGGGCGATCCTGCTTGCATGTGAAAGCCAAATTTGGGAACAGAAGGCCCCTGATTGGACCGTTGTTAGGGCTCATAACTGGACTCACCAGAACACGGCGAGATAACCCACAGATTGTTAAGCCCAAAATCGTGACACAAACTGTCATAGAGTTAGAGAGTTAACTTTTCAATGTAAGTGAATGGCAATGCGAGTTAGAGCAAAACTTGAGCACTCCCTCATTAGGCTTCACTGAGCTCAGGGGTTAGCATTGTCCATCTATCTACAGTCTATGAAGCAGACCTCTTCACTGGCCATGGACCAACTACCTGCAGACACTGAACAGGCTGGACATATGCTGCGTAGAGCACGGTACAAGGCCCCTACGGAGGTCCAGGCAGGCGAGGACAGGTGAGGGGTGAGGAGGGGTCAAAGTCGAGACCACTGACCGTCTATGGGACAGAAACACAGGTCAACTTCCACCATTTAAGGAGTTAAACTGGAGGGGTGGGTCAAATGTAGCATCATTAAATGGAATGAAGGTGGCAGTTAAAATGTAATCCTGTGGACCATTAGGAAAAAAACACTAAGACCTCCATTCAAAAAGCAGGTGGTGGATTCCCTGACCCCTATTTAGTCAAATAAATTACACTTGACTTTACTCTCACAATAATAGTTGAAGTCATTTACATGGAAGTACCCTAAAGGGGCAAGGGGAAATCAGTACTGCAGTTTCCATCCTAGAAATCCTGTACATGATATGCTCTCCTTAAAATATTAATAAGAGAGATAATATAATCTATAAAGAGAGAGGGTGAGAGAGATGCTATACATCAGCTGATCCCAAATTGTAACTTCCACTTGCGCCACACCTCCAAGCTCAGGTATACGGTCTCGGGTCAGGAGCTGGAGATGATTGGCCACGCTTTTGTTTCCTTGTGATTGGACTTCTGTAACCGCCTGCTTACATGTATTTGTAAAAGAGATCTGGGTCAATTACAAGTTGTTCAAAATTCTGCTGCGAGGCTTTTGACCCGCACCCACAGGAGAGCCCACATTACTCCCATTGTGAAGTCCTTACACTATAGCTCCTTGTCTGGCACACGGAATATGTTTTGAAATTCTGGCGTTGACTTTCAGGGCACTTCATGGTCAGGCGCCTGAATACTTCCAGGGCCTGATCCACCCCCTATGTGTCCAACAGGAGCCTGAGGTCCTCCACTCAGAACCTGTTGATGGTCCCCCGCACTCGCTTTAAAACCAGAAGAGACAGATCCTTCCAGGCAGATGCTCCTCACCTCTGGAATGAGCTTCCCAAGCCTCTGCGTAGACTGTTAATGATTTTTAAGTCCCAACTTAAGACCTATTTGTTTAGACAGGCTTTCTATCCTCACTGCTCATAGGCCTCTGTCAACTGTGTTTTTCTGTTTTTTATTGTTTTAATTCTGACTTGTACTAGTATTTTATGTGTTTTAATGTGTGCAGCGCTTTGTGATCCTGGTCTGTGAAATGCGCTATACTGTACATATAAACTTTACTTACTTACTTATACATATACAATATAAGAGTTAATCGTTAATATCTAGAATTTAAAGGTGTGATGCAGCGATGTTCCAAATGTGTCCATGAGGTCTCTCTGTAATCTATTATGTACATATGTGTGTACATATATTGCGTTTCTATACTTATACTTCAGCTAACAGATAGAATTAAGATTTATTTTTTAATATATTAAGACTATATCTCGCCATTGATCTTTTTTTGTTCCCACTGCTCTTTAATATGTGTTACCTCAACACCGAAATGTCCTCACTATTGGCCAAATAAAGGTTATACAAACATTTAAGTCGCGCAAACCAAACTGATGACCCAACATAAGATAATTTTTCAATTTGTAAAACTCCTTTTGGGGACCATTGACTCGCAGATGGGCAATCGTCAGGCACTCATGACTATTCAGACGTGTTTAAACAAATGAGTAAAAGCATTAGGAGTAAATTAGCCTGTGTTAAAAGTTTGCAGGTGCGTGTAAGCATTCGAGTGAAGGACTTTTGGCTCCAGAGACACCGGTACCCTCTTGCCGTGAGTGCAGGCGATGTTACATGCCTAATGAATATGCGCCAACACTCGCAGCCAAATGCTAAAATGCTGTTTGATGACCGTTGAGATCACAGCCCATCTACATCACAAATCAGGGAGTGCGAGATAAGGGACGGGGAATAGACGAGAGCGGTTTTGTTTTGGCAAAGGCCTTTGCTGCAGCACTTAGCTCGAGTCGTGTGGTGGAAACAGGTGATTCAGCCCCGAGCACAATTCATTTGAATAAGTGGCACTTAATACCAAAAACAGGACGCCCATTATGTAAGGCTGCATTGCACACACAGTCAAATAAAGCGATGAGTAACTCGACTGAGTTTTCACTGCGCTCACTATGATGTGCATTATGGAAAATCAACTTTTTGAGCTTTCAACTCCATTGTTTCCACATAAAAAAAAAAAATACCTGGAGCCTGATCCACACTGATATCAGCGACAGACACATCCCCTCTCACACAGAATGCTCTGCTGAGTCTGCGATCTATATGTGACATACCGAGTGGCACTTTTAAAATATAACTTTGCTTGAAGACAAGACCTGGATCAAATTTGTCAACCAGGAGTCACACAAAATTGACGTCAATTAGCTTGCAATATGTAGATAGAACTGTGGAGTTCATACACTCCCCCAAATAATTCCAAAATAATGATCATCACAAATGTACATTTACATGAACATGTTTTATTTTACTTAAATTGAGGAACCAGTACATGCCACTAGTGGCAATACAGCCTATGTTTTGGGGTCAGGGAGTTAGATACCCAGATGATTTTAGGAGCTATTTTGCCTGGTCCTTCATGTCCCTTGTCTGCATGGCAAAAAGCATGTAGGTGATGACTCAATCAAACCGCATTCCGGTGCAGAGGGGACTCTATAGCTTCTGCCTTCCGATTAATGTGTTGTACTTTAAACACAAATTCAAAGTGGTTTATGAAAAATGTAACATTCATTACACACACACAGATATAGACACATCTCGATAAGCATATCTGGAGCTATATTAGAAAACCTTTGAAGCAGCTGAATATACATAAATAGACTCTGGACTTTACTTCTAAACTTTTGGCATCGGTTGGAGACACCGTCAATCCAATCCATCATTTTCAACTTAGAACAAATTTTAACACTCTTCGTTCCACTAACCACTATTTGAATCTCATAAAATAAGACATCGGTTAGTGCTCTTGGAGTCATGTAGGAGCGGACTGGCCAAAAGTAAACAGTCTTCTTTAGACCCGGCTGGCTTGCCCACACAGCGTTGACATCAGGGTTTGGCAGAGGGAATGTGCACTTGCATTAATTAACGCGCCGCAGAGAGAATTTTGCTTGAAGGAATAAGAGCAGTGTGCAAATGTGTGGTGGAGTCGGCCAACTTGTTGAACTGAAAAAAGCACGGAATGCAAAACAATCATGCTTTGTTAATGTTCTATTGAAGTTTCTTTTGAAAACATGAAATTGTTCTTTTGTAATGAATGCCAGTGATTTAAGTAGTTGTGTACATGCTAATTCAAGGATACTGCTTAGTGTCGTAAACCGCTGAATAAGTCAGAAAAAGCAAAAAAGTTGAGGCAATAAATAGTTCAGTAATATTGAACATAATAGTGCTATTTTATTCTACCTCACTGGACAAAGCAATGCTAACAAGCAGAGCTAACTGGAGGGGTGCAAAGAACCACTATAAAAGCCAAGGAAAACAGTTTTATCTATCATGGTGAGGAGATAAACAAAAAAGTTTTAGCTACGTAATAAATATTTGAGCTTGTTTCGCTGGGTGTTTTCATTTAGATTGTGTTCTGTATAAATATTATTTTTACACATCACCTCCATGTGCTGCTATTTATCAGTAAGGTCAACAATAAAATGTGCTATTCAAGTCACTTTATCATTATGGATTATGGATAAAGTTATAGTAAGATGAATGCATGCCTATTGTATGCATGTCTTGAATCCGATATTATTTTTAGTTTCCACATTTCATCCTCTCACTACATGAATGTCATTGCTAATTATAGGAAAAAAGCAAAAACAATGCTAATCACCTTTTTTGTATTTACATAATAAATTGTTGGATATCAAATAAATGCATTAGTTCCAGCCCTTGACACAGTTGCTGTGGTTGCCTGGTGATAGCATCAAATTGAACTGAGACTATTTCCTGACAGATAGATTTTACAGGCGCTGAGAGGCTGTAAAAATGCTGATATATTCGTCGCGGCTTAGTGCTTGTAATGAATGGAGTGCTGTTACGGACATAGAGATGGGTGTGGGGGTTTAAATACAGGTCTGTAAATGGACCTGATCCACAAAACTCATTACACGCAGTCGCCCATAGACACAAACGGTCATAAACATGGGCAAAAAAGATTCAGCTTGTTGACAGAAATCAGTTGAACTCACTCAAAGAAAAAAAAAAAAAAATGTATTCAGTGAGTAATAATAGGACTTATGTGTGTTGTATTGTATTATCTGATATTAATGTTTTTAGAACACAGACTTGACACCTAAATGTCAAGATTAGCTCTATACCGATACAGTACATGTTTATATGTAGAGAGAGCCTTTAAAGACATGCTTGAGTAAAGATATGTCACCTGTCCAGGTACTTCAATGTCTCCATAAATGTATGGAGAAATTTGCATTTGACATATGGTGCACGTTGTGGGTGGTGCAGACCGACAACCTTCTTGCTGTAAGGCGTAAGTGCTACCCACTCAGCCGCTGTGCCACTGCACATAGAAGTAGAATTAGTATACGGAGGAGTAGTAGTTCCGCTCCAGTCTCAACTAACAATGAGAGCAGATATCAATATTCACCCTTGACTGCCCCGAACCCACCTCTCTTTACACTCACGCTGTACCAGCCTCCCCTTAAATGCAGTATTTTCCTTTTATGTGCTGCTCCACCAAAATAGAGCCAGCAGAACCTGCGCTCAATACGCCATCGATCGGGGTTTGGCTCATTTCTCATGTCCGCAGCAATTTAATTGGATTCTCACATCTACCTGCAAACTGTAATAACTAACATGTCCTATGTTTACGGGATAGTTTAAATGTACAAAAACAATGATTTGTTCATAATAAAGTCAACTGTGTGTTTACTTATTTTAAAAACTTTAACCATTCTCATTTGCATTTTCTCATTAAAGTTGTGTTTAGAGTGATTCGGGCTACAGTATGTCCCTTTAATCTGCTGTACTTGTAAAAATGGCATCAATGTTGTTTTGATTAGTTTTATATTTGTTTTTATTTCTAGCTGTGCATGATTCTGATGTTTTCCTTCTTTGCAATATACTATGGTTAATCCTAGTTTCCTTAAAGCTGCACTAACTGACTTTGGGATTTTGAAGCAGCAGACTCGCTGGCCTCTCTCTTTCTGCTCCCCTCCCCGCACCCACGAAGCTATCGTCCCCCACACACACCCACTGTTGGGACGGAGCTAGCGTCTCCCAATATGGATAATACATGGATATGGATTTGCACGTGGATGGCGTGACCATAGAACGATACAACCGGGAAGCGCGGAGGAACGGGACTTTCTTTTGGATGGCTGTCTCGCTGTGTAAGCAGTAACCGGTGACGAAGACGAGGAAGTTTCAGATTAGCTCCGCCACTTGTTGTGCTAACTTAGCCGTCTATGGTAACGGACCTGTAGATTTCTTACAAAAGTGGGGGCCAGTGGTCCGCTGTGATTGGTCACAATCTGCGACCCGAAACACATTCTCTTCCTTGTTTCATCAAAACTCGATCTAAAATATAATGTCACGCCAGCACAAATCTGCACTACTTTTTCTTCAAAAGGACGTATATCCCAATGCACTGCATGGACATGGATAGCATTTTCGTAATGAGTGCGAAAATAAAGTCAGTTAGTGCAGCTTTAATTTCAGAATTTGTATAATGGTTCAGTTTGGACTATTATCAAAAACCATCCCTTCACGTTTTCTGCCGCTTTATCTGTTGCCTGAGTGCGGTGGCAGAAAGATTTTCTCACAGGTGTCAAACATGAGGCCTCTAGGCCAAATGTGGCCCGCAAGACACTTTTCTGGGCTCCTGAAACTATTTTAAATTATGATTAACTTGCAACAATGAGGGTAAGACAAACCATGGCATGTTCAACCTAAGTTTAAAGCTAATTCATATCATTCTCAAAAAAGGATGATGAATAGTTACAATTACAAGCCTGTGTTACCTTCAGTTCAGTTTTCTATCTACACAAAGAAGCAGTAACTAAACACATTTTGTTCAGAAAAATCTGAAACATGAGTGATTTTCCACTAAGAAAACTACTTTTATACTTTTGGACCCAACCAAAATGAGTTTGACACCCCTGCTCTAGCTCATCCGGGACAATCCTGAGGAATTCCCAGGTCAGTGTCTAAGGTCTTCTAGCTCTTCTTGATCCAACTCTGCTCCATAAGCTCCCCCCATCTGTCCCATATGATTTATTTATCTCAATTCAGATTTCGATTTTACTGTTCTCCTCACTGGTGGTTTAATGAAATACAAATCCTTTCAAGCAATTGGCTTTGACATTGCTTAAAGGCAGTTAGAAAACACTTAGATTATCGTGTTTAGCAAAAGGTAACAGCGATTTAGCACTGAACAAATTGTCGAAATGTGCGCGGCAAATTACATCGGAAAGTAATAAGCGGAGCATTATCAAACGATTCAAATCCATAATGAGACACTGGAGAATTACGGAGAGTTGTTGACAGTGACGTTGAACACAGGGTAAAGCAGCACGTATAAAACACTTAAAAACAGGTATTTATTTTCCAACGGAATTAACACTTCCAAAGACGTTTTCATAATTTTGTCGTTAAAATCAAATGACTTAAAAAAAAAAGGCCTTGTGAAATAGTTAAGGTAGAAACATACCTGTAGTCCCATTTGCTTGTAAGCCTCATACATTCACTGAGAAAACTTCTGAAACTTTAGTTAGTCATGGCAAACAACACAGAATGAACCTTCCAGATACATGCTTTTGAAGCTTCAGCAACAGATTACAATGACATTACAGTTTGGGACAGAAAGCTTTGACAAATGGACCAGAATGAGATATTTCTAGAGTATTAGAAAGCATATCTGTGCTCAAACTGCAGCGTGTCGTATTTCAACAGCGAAGAAGTGCACAAAAAGTGGGAGTTGTGCCCCCGAGCCTAACCCACTTTTGAGTCATGCTGCATTATCCAGCAGGCACTGTGAGGAAGAATGATGGGCCTTTTGCTCTTTTAACAGGCAACCTCTTAAAGGGGAGGAGAGAAGTGAACTGTACAGTGTGAGCCAAAGTACTGAACTGAAATACTGCCATGTGGGTACTCATGCAGGTCAGCAATCCTTCAGACAGTAGTATGGGTAAAATATGTACATTTTGTACTAAATATCTTCATCAAGAGTAGTCATTCCTTTTTGCCAAGAGCAAATGTATGCTAAAGTAAAAGTAAGTTATTATACAATTTTGTGCATAACCAGATACTCAATTTGCTACTTGCGCTAATTCATCATGCTTTGAGGGCTGGGGGGTAATATACCATCAATCTAATGCACACAATCTAAATCTGTCTCATAAAAGCCCAATATTAGCTTCCATAAACCTTCAGACAGGTTAAAAAGATCTGTTCCATATTTGCTTATTTTGTAAGTCACAGACTAAAGCTCATAATATATTCCTTGCATCCGTTCATTTCAAGTGTGGCATTCTGCAAATGACCAGCAGATGTCCATCATTACTATTGTATTACTGCTTCAATGACACTGTGGCCATGGTGTTACCATGATCATTGAGGTTTCAAACTAGTCATAGGTTTCCTTCTCAACCTTTTTATCCAGACTGAAATGCTTCTACAACTCGCACTGCAAGTTTGTCAACTTTACTTTCCCCCAAAGCCAAAAAACCTTATGGGATTTGTGCAAGTTGTGAATTGTTGGGACGGATGTCTCTGACCGCCTACAGTAGCACCAACAGTGCCTCTAACCAGATTCATACAATATGTCGTCACCTATGAAACCAAACCAGGGCGGATGCTGACCTCACTTTGAAAAACAAAAGGCTCAGAAGTAAAATTTCTGCTTTCAAAATGTTCAGAAAGGCTTCAATTACTCAACTTATTTGACATCATTTTCAGCCTTCTTTAAGGAAATCTTTTAAGTGCTTAAAGTATCAAAAGACAAGAATACCAAAATATCTTTGTGGTTTCAGTGGCCGCGCAGGTCCTCAAGAGCATAACCCCATGTCTGAAACAGGGCAACGACAGTGATTGATCTATTAATATGCGTTACATTCAATTCTGCTCACCTCATTTACCCAATTCAGCACACTTTAATTTTTAATTAGCCCTGGGTCGGGTGGAACAATCCCGTCTCCCCCGGCTCCAATCTGTATTAGGGGTGAAGCGTAATGTATTTTGGCTCCAAATCCCTTTCTTCTCCCTTGCAAGCGGAAGTCGGCTCTGAATCAAAAAGTTGTAATATAATAAAATATATAATATAAAAGAAGAAAAGTGCTTTCAATTATGTTTTTTTCTTCTTGGGATTTCAAACTTTCAACCAATAGCTGAATGGATTATTGTGAGAATCACCACAACTATGTAACACCTTCATCCAACAACTATGAAAATCAAAAAGATTATTATCAATTGATCAAATGAAACACTAAATAATACTTATTTATTATTATTATTTGTTTAACAAGGTGAAACATGGTTACAGCCCAAAGAATAGCATTATATGTATGTTCACTTTAGAGGTTTGAGGGTCCGAAAAACATTCTGTTGTGTCTTATTTATTCAAAAAGAAAACTTAAAACATTCCTGACAAGACATTGACATTACAAATAGGATACGACTAAGAAACAAACCTAAAGGGAAAACATTTGGGACAATTTTGACATTCCAATGCTTGTGTAATTTGTAAAAGCAGGGACGAGCTTGTTTGTATTGAGTTTCACTGGAGCAGATGGCGCACTCATGCCCACGTACTCAGCATCACATTACTCTTCATTAGCTCTAACCGGTTGCTAGGCTAAAGTCCCCGAAGCTAGCTCTATGCTAATTCCAGGCCGCGGCTTACAACTCAGACGCCCGCAGCCCCGACATATGGACAGTCAAACTACTGAGCCAACACAATGAGAAACTTCTAGCCTTCAAGCTAGTTTCCGAGCAAATTTACAACGTCTTTTTATAGAAAGAGTTGTTTGACTGGCTGTGGTAACGTACACAGCTCCTACTGCAAAACCAACCAAGTAATTGTGGGATTTATTTGCAAAGAGACATTCGAGTCGTTATGGAAAAACCGTAGCCGTAATGTGCCATACGAGAAGGAAGCAGCTGCGGATTTGTAAACATCTAAAGCCCTTTAAGCTGTGGTCAGATGGAGCAGTGTTCAACAAAAGATTGCATTTCCCTTTTAACGTAATGGGTTTCTAGACAAGGTTACCAAAACTCTAAGCTTTTTTGATTTTGAGTGGAGATCATCAAACATTAGCTACAGTATGTATTTAAAGCTGGGGTACCCAATTTACTGTCTACACTGCAAAAAGTTACAAAATATAAGGTAATAAATGCATGAATCAAGTATTTCTTACCTTAATTTGAGTATATTTTATCTTTCTTTCTAACAAGATTTGCCAACGGAACAAGCCATTTGGTCTTTTTTCAAGTGCTGTTGCAATTTTTGTCTCATTCCGAGGGAGACATTTCTTGATTTGTCTTTTACCGTTTTAAAACAAGACATTTTTGCTTGTCCCAATGGCAAATCTTGTTTCTAGACTGTCAACATGTGCGCAAATTAAGATGAAACCACTTGATTCAAGCATTTATTACCTTATAATTTTTTGCAGTGTAAATAAATAACACGTTCGCTCACAACAAGCTGATTGGCCGAGTGAGGGCGGTCCTTTCTTTTACACTTTCCCGTCTGAAGAAGCTGATCTAAAGATGTGACAGTGGCCAAAAGTGCATGCAAGTGAAAACTAGTCATAGAAGCTAACTGCTATAAAGCCAGGAACTGAATGCGTTAAAATACATAGTTCCTTTTTAAGCTTCAAGGACACATAATATGCTAAAAAAGCTTTTATAAGAGTTATATATATTTACACAGTTTTATTTTAACTCCAACTATCTTCACCCGTGACTCTGATCTGATTCAAACTGAAGCTGATTCACACAGTTAGAAATTACATCACATGATTCTGTATACTAAGGGGCGACAGTAGCTCAGTTGGTAGAGCATTGGCCTTCAGGCCTGAAGGTTGTGGGTTCAATTCCCACCTCTACACCTTCTCCACCTTCTCCACTTCTCCCACTGATGACTGTTGTCGTTGTGTCCTTGGGCAAGACACTTAACCCCACTTTGCCCAAAGCCCCCACTGAAAGATCAAGGCTATGCTCACACTCAGAGAGCAGGCGTCCTCCTACTCACCACCTGCAGAGGGTCAGTGAGGGGCTGGTGCTATGAGACTTGGGTGGCATCTCTGACTGCCACCCCCCTGACCCAGAAATGGATTAAAGGGTAGAAAATGGATGGATGGATGGATTCTGTATACTACATCGTGATAATCTACAACACCCGCATTTGCATTTCAAATCTCAATATTGCTTTAAAACTAAGTAACATTGTAACAAGCGGACAAAATGGTTTCCTCTGTAGTGTGGCACTCCCTTAGAGATAGGGGGAGGAGCGTGGTCACACAGGAGGAGCTCTGAGTAGAGCCGCTGCTTCACAACATCAGTAGGAACCAGTGGAGGTGGCATGGGAATCTGGTTTGGATGCTTCCTGGATGCTTTCTGCCTCAGCATGTCTACAGTGTGTGCAGTTAGGGAAGTCTGGGAGTCTCTGCATTCACTACTGCCTCTGTGATCCAGCAACTGATAAAGCAGAAGACAATGGATGAATAGATCAGTATATTTTCTAGATTATGAGCACAGTTTGCAATCATATTGGTAATGGCTCTATGTGGCAAATATTAAGCCTGTTAAATGTTATTTTGGACAAACAGATTATTTCAATGATTAAGTTCTATCAAACATTTTTGGGGCTATTAGTGTTAGTGTTCTTATGGGATTTCCCATGTCAATTAGCATTGTGCTAAACTCTCTATGCATTAGTGCTTTATCATAGTTTATTCTGTCAACTATAAGTTGCCGGCAGAAGTGTATGTGGCCAGGGAAGTCTGGGTGTCTCTGCTTTGACTACTGCCCCTGTGACCTGGCAACGGATAAAGCAGAAGAAAATTAATGGATGGATGAGTATTTCAAATGTACACTGTGCCAGAGTTGTATCTTATAGATTGAGAGCACAGTTTGAAATCAGGTTAATTGTTACAGCAAAGATACAGTTACACCCACATACTGAGTCATCTCCATTAGTATTACATCTGTTAATTTATTCCTGGACATGTGGAAGGCTCTGTATCTCCTTCCGGGTGCATTCTTTCTTGTTAAAAGCCACTAAACTCTACTCTGCTCTCTCTTCTTCCTCATCTAAAACAGCTTCTATTCCCAGAGTGCTGGTTTTCTAGTTTTGTGAGCGTGTTTCTGTGAGCTTCACACGTGACGTGAGGCAAAGACAGGAAGAACGCTTCGGAGGAACGGCATCAGCGAATGCTGTGAACAAAACGCAATGACACAAAATCTTTTTTCCCGGTTTCCTCTTGATCCTTTGCCATTCCTTTGCCTTTCACAAGTGAGCTCTCAATTCAGCAAAACTATTACAGAAGCAGAGAGGGGGAAAAAAATGGGATTCCAACTTTCCATTGACAAATCATTGATAATATAAAAAAATAAAAATAAAAAAATAACAATATTTACATGCAGAGGATTATGAAAATGTTAAATCTAATCTATCTTTCATTCATTTCTGGGGGGGGGACTGGTGCTCATGGCACCAGTCCATCGCTGATCCTCCTGGTTGGGGGTCAACAGCCTTGGTCTTTCAGAGGAGACTTCGGGCAACGTGGGGTTAAGTGTCTTACCCAAGGACACAACAACAGTAGACGTGAGTGGGAGCAGTTGGAGTAGGTCTCGTGAGGGGATTGAACCCATGACCTTCAGGCCCAAAGGCTACCAACTGAGCCACTGTCGCCCCTCTAATTGTTGATCTAAAATGTTATTATAAGCGAGAAGGGAAAAAAATTTCAACATGATTAAAACGTTTACAATTCAAAGCCTTTGCACAGTATTTCCACTTTCATATTTCTAAAACACAAATACCAGGCCTGAATAAGAATACAATTTCTGAGTATAACCTAATGATCAGGGTACCAACTCAATTTCCCTTAATATGTCCTATTCAAATCAACCATTTCTTCTTATTCAGGCAAAATCCAACCTGAAACATCCATTTAAATCTGGCATAATTCTCCATTAAACCCCACACAGAGCAGCGGTGACTTGAATTGCATGTTAGGATGTGAATGGCCATGTCTAACAACCTTTAAAAGCCTGCTCGCTCACATCAGGGCACTTCTGCGGCCCGCTGCTAATTGTGTTATTTCCTCTGATTTCTCCCCCTCACCTCGGCCATAATAACCGGTGCACGTTCTATTAAAATGGCCGCCCTCCTTCCTGCCCATAATCGAGGCCCGGGAACATTACGAGCTGCGCAACAAAAATTAGAGCCTGACCCACCGCCTCCGAACGGGTGTAATGGCGCTTACAGTAAAATAGGGAAGAAAGTGGGACTAGGCCTGTCATTACGAGCTGAAATGTGGATACGAAATTTAATATCATGTTGAGCAGGGTTTCCCAATTAGGGGGCAGGACAATTGATTTCAGATGTGGAAGAATGTGAAATAGCTCATGTTACAGTTTATATCATGTATGCAGAGAACAGCAGCGTGTGGAGGAGACATGAATACAAACACTGGAAATGTATGAGGGATGCGTTCTCAGTGTTAGTTTTAGTTTAGTTTATTTCAAAGGGGACAATGCAATTTAGTAAAACACACAATTAAACATTGGTTAAAAAAAGCCAGAATTTGCCAAGGAGGCTATTTTTCATCTGTAGTCCCCTGGCCGTGATGACAATAAAGTTGGCCAAACTTGTTGTAGCATTACTGACTGCTTTTCAATCTGGAGAAACTACACACACACACAAAATGATAATAATACCCGGGGACCTATACTGGTGGTGGCGTAAGACATAGCTACTGGTGTGGCTTAAGGGTGAAGTTGTGATGACCGTGTGCGCTTAATCGGCAGCGCTGATTGGCCGAAGCAGAAAGGGGCCGGCTTGGATGGGCCTCAGCAGGTATTCTACCACAGGGGTTCCCAAAGTTTTTAGCCCGCGACCCCCATCATAAATGCCCTGCTAACCCGCGACCCCCCCCCCCCCCCCCCCAACAGCCCTTTCGTCACATGAAATGAGCATGTATTTCCTTGATACGGAGTAACGCTTTCTAGAGACTCACGCCACTATCGAGCTGCACTGTCCAGCCCAAAAAAGGAGGCTTGCATATTTTTACTCATGTAGTGACACAGTGATGGGCTTGGTGGGCTCCCTCCTCGGCAGAAGTGGAGCGCATTTCTTGCGGCTCGCCCTCACTGTTCTCCTACCGCGGTAAAGTGGGCCGGCTTTCCGGAGTCAGCGGTAAAGAGGTCCGCACATTAAAAGCGGGCGGCCGCTTTCTGCTGTTACTTTATGCGGTTCATCCCCGCGGCTTCTCTTTCCAAAGTTACTGTCAGTAAAGGCATAAACCGGCCACCCGCTTTTAATGTGCGGACCTCTTTACCTTTGACTCCGAAAAGCCGGGCCTCTTTAACGCGCCGTTCTACCGCTGTCCTCCCTCCCTCCTCTGTCCTCCCTCCCTCCGCTGCCCTCTCTCCCTCCGCTGCCCTCTCTCCCTCCTTTGCCCTCTCTCCCTCTCTTCGCACCATCAGCCTGACCCCTGATACAAGTGACTTTTCTCCCCCTCTGGGTTTTTCTGTTGTGGATATTAACCACGTTTCATTTTAAAACAGGTATTTTAGCAAACAACAGCAGGATACGCTTTGCCGCTGCGCATGATGTGAGCTGTGTTACGTGATGATTTTGATTGACGCTGCAATGACTGGGACAAAATTACTAACGTTATTAAAATATATTATAGTCTCCAAACACAATTTAACAAGTAGTCCTTTTGAATCAAACCAAATGCTTTTTTGTGTGTGTGTGGAAATAATCTTGCGACCCCCCCAGGGGTTCCCGCGACCCCCCGGGGGGTCGGGACCCCCACTTTGGGAACCACTGTTCTACCAGACTGAATTTCCACAGGCTGCATTTCCTTTCCTGTTTGGACTGGTCTGTCATCAGTGTATTGGTTCCATTGGCTCCAACCCTGCAACTCTGCTTCCAGGTTGATTCTGGTCTGTTAGCGTTAATGATATTGTTTGCCGTTGGACAATCACTCTATCCTATGGAGTGTCATTCAAAGCTTAGCTAAGACAAAAAGTTAAAGAACCAATTATGTTAATAATTTTATATGTGTTTAAAAAAGTACCACCTGATTAAGTTTTAGTTATTAATGTAATGTATTACTGCAAGTAGTTTGAGCTTAGTATAAGTGTAGAGAATATCAGCTAAAATTATATGATTGGACAGCTTGGAGGAAAGACAGCAGGAGTTGTATACCCCTAATCACTCATGTGTCCAAACAAGTATATATATTTGTTTTTGTCTTTGTCAGAAATAGGGATCAGTGAATTTTGGGTAGAAAATACTTAGTTTCCAAATCGCCCAGCCCTAATGATGAGCATGCAAAAATATTCTAGTTAGACTTGATACCAATTGGCAATCTTTCATATTGTGTGATTTCTAGATTTGTCTCAATCTCTTAACATTCTAAATACTGAACAGTCTTCCACCCTTTAATCTTCTCTTTTTACAAATATCCCATCACTGATTTGAGTAAATATTTAGCTCTCCACTGAATCGTTTTCTTATAATCTATCTTTGCCAAATCTCCTTTTCAAACCACTGGCCTGTCTTTCACAGTCTGGACACTGCCAGATCCATTTCACACAAACTTAAGCTGCTCGTGACCTTTTCCAGTCTCTCCACGCTTCAAGGCCGTGCAGAGTCGGAATCTTTTTCACTGAGACCCCAATGGTTTTGTGAAGTTTCGACATAGAAATGTGATGATTTCGCTCTGCTGTGCACATATCAGAGGAGGGCGGGTTGAGACCAAAAACGCTGCTGAATGTCCAATTTGCACAAAGCTGCTAATCTACTCGCATACACAGATTTATATGGGATACGCCGATTCATGTTTTACTTCACAGGGAAATAGGAATTAGGTTGTGAAAAATGTTGAAAATATAAACATGGTGGAATTTTTAGATTTACCCATGCTTCAAACATGGTCGAATATGTCAGATTCCTATTGTTTTTCAGAGTTAATTAATTATTTTTCAATATGTTGCTACATCTTGTTCAACCTGAATTTAGTTAAATGGAATTGAATTGGGTTCAAGAACTCAATGATCATCGTTGCAAAAGCGTTCCAATGTGGACAATGTGGAGTATTTCCAGTCTGCTGTGGATGACTTCTAGATCAGACTTCGGCTGACTTCACTTGTGATGGACTCTGCCTTTTGTGAGAATGAACTATCAGAAACCATCGCCTAGAGGCGCTCAGCACAGACACGGAGGAGACCAACGTCCATCTTGGCTTCAACAGCCCCTGACAATTTGTCTCCAGTAATGGCCATTAGTAAGGATTTGAAATGGATTTGCTCGTTTGGACAGTCACAACTTTGCTCCCTCATCAAAAACATTGCTGAACTTGTTTTACTGTCTATTGCTGCATTAAGACAAATAACCAGGGCGAACTAATTATCAGGCATGTGCAGGATCCTGCCTGAACTCCCCAGAAACCATGAACCCGTGTCTCTGAAATAGACATATCGTCTATCGTACACTATAATAATGTATGCAGAGTGTGTCTCCTCCTTGTCCTTCCTTTTGCCATGTCTCCATCTCCACATCACAGAAGACTCCCCATCACACGAGCATACAGCACAAACATATACATATTTTCCTTGGGCCCCAAAATTGCTAAATATGCCACTGCTGACTTTTTGGCACAGACTTTCTGTGTCTCTGTCTTTCCCCCCTACAGAATGCCCCTATTGAAAATGTAATGGAAAAAGCTGTAGGGTTCTTACATCATTTTTAATTTGTTTTGATTATGTCTTTCTTTTTAACTTTAATAAACTAAACACTGAATGTCTATTTCTCCCTTACTATTAGGCAGTATAGTCGCCTCCCCTGTCTTCCGGTGATCCTCTGCCTTGTCAGTCTTTTGGACAAACACTTGACCTGAGTGTCCAGCAGGGCCGGGCGATCGATGGAGAATGTCCACAGCTAAATCAAATTACTTCTGCGCAGTTTGGGTCTGCGGCCAGGGAAGAAAAACATACAAAACGCAGTAATTTCCAGGGTCAGTGAATGTCTCGCGGAGGATATTTCTCTCAGCAGATGGACACATGTGCAGAGTCACAATGCCTTCATGGTGTTTGTCAAATGAACAGTAAAACAGAGTGTGACAAGAGATGGATTGTGTGGACTGAGCACCACCGTTGTTGTCCAACGCTTTGAATGTTAAAATGCAATTTATAACAACAAACATTCGGGGCGTTCCAATCCAGATTTCCATTTCCAATATTGATGTGAAATGCACTTGTGTATCATTGCAAGAAGGTCCTGGGTTTGATTTCACCTCAAGGCCTTTCTGTGTAGAGTTTGCAGGTTCTTTCCATGTCCGCATTGGTTTCCTCCAGGTGCTCCGGTTTCCCCTACCACAAAAAACATGGACAATAGTCTCCCACAACACCCTCCCCGACCTCACTTCCACCCCCTCTCTCTGGGGCCAGGACTCCTTGAAAAAGATAATCTATAATCTCACTGGGACTTGGTCAAAGAAATAAATAAAACAAATATTACCGGGCACAATTGAAATGAAAAGTTATTCTTGTTTTACAAATGGTGTAAATCGGGGTGAAAGGCTAAAACTCTATGACGTAAATGAATCAGTCAGTGAACACGCTCAAAGAACCAGTACCTGACCCAACACATTCTCCTCTGTCTTTTCTAATATTTGATTTTTGCAGCAAAGTTTTTTTTTTTTTTTTACTTTTTGCAACGACCTCATGGTTCTTCAATTTCCTTTGGCAATACAAATATTTCCTGACATCAGCGATGCAGCAGCGATACATCACCCATCCCTAATGCTTTCACTTTCTCTACACTTGCAAATTTGTCTTCTTTTCATAAAACTATATCAGCCACTGCTTTGTCCTGGGATCAACCATCCGCAGCAGGGCCGTGACATAAAAATCCACTCCTGGGATTATAACTGGGAAGCGTGTGAATAAAAGAAGGTCAGTGAATATGCTGACGGTACCTTTGTTTAATAACCCTCTTTTTATACAACTGATGTGTTTAAGTTCAGACCAAAAACTCCAAGTCCTGAGTCTATGACAGAAGATATGTGTCATGAGGAACTATCCGGGACTCTTCAAACCTCGAGAGCCCGGGGCCAAAACTGCAAAATCCGTATTAGAGATGTCATTAGAGACATCATTGTCATAATTTAGATGGGGCATTTAAATTGGATCTAATACACTTCCAGAACCCGGCTACATTTGTGAAGACTCAACTCGCAGCCGAGAGATTGTGGTGATGAATGGGAATCAAGCAGGAAGAACCGTTCTAGTGTGCACTTTTAAAGAGGGCAGATTGTGTAAATCTCTTCGCTACATCAGGACATAAATAAAAAATGACTTACCCCTACTCACCTTCTTGCAAAACTTCATCCATACATTTATTTTCTTCCCCTTAATCTAGTTCTGGGTCGGGCGGTGTCAGTCAGAGCTGCACCCAATGGCTGCTCTGTTGTTGAGAGTATCGCCTTGATCTTTCAGCAGGGGCTTCAGGCAAAGTGGGGTTAAGTGTTTTGTCCAAGGACACAACAACAGCAGACACCAGTGGGAGTCGGTGGAGAAGGTCTCTTGCAAAACTAATCATACTATATACACTGCAGATACTAATACAAAAAATTGGTTGGGTATTCACCATATTGATGTAACAAATGTTTAACCTTTTAAACATTATGCTTAGGCCCGATGAACAATATGTACCTAC
Organism: Knipowitschia caucasica; assembly: GCA_964034765.1. Lineage (NCBI taxonomy): Eukaryota > Metazoa > Chordata > Actinopteri > Gobiiformes > Gobiidae > Knipowitschia > Knipowitschia caucasica. The sequence goes on from OZ035829.1 coordinate 17,531,213, forward strand.
AGACAAGCAGAATAGAGATTTTTTAGACAAATACTTGAATACATGTTATGCTGAATGAAACAACCCAGACTCTGAGGAGCACAGGGACTAGCTTCCTGCGGTTAAAAAAAGTTGTGTTCTTCTGTATATATGATTTGAATGCCTTGTTCTATAGTTTCAATCTTGTTGAGTTAAGCACGTTGAGTTGCGTATGAACTGTGCTATCCAAATAAACTTGCCTAATACAAAAAGTGCAAATCAGAGCGGATATTCTAAGATCAATAACGGTATGTATTTACCATCCCAACTGAACGGGTTTCTTTAAAAGAGTTGAAAGCGGTCTACCAAGGCACAGCTACAAAAAGCTCTGCCACAGATCTTAGACTTTCTGTGCCGTGTGTAGCGACAAACCCGTGTGGGACTGTGAAAAGAAAAATGTTTGTGGTTTAAGGTTCTGTGAGGAGAGACAACTGTCAGAAATGGGTACAAAAAAATGAAATGTGATTCTGTTTTATCGCAATACAGCAGGGAACGCTATGCCGATAAAATCTGTCCTCAAAAGCAGAAGCGTTATATCAGAGCGTAAAAGCCAGTTTGTGACTTTTTTCAGTTCACTTGGCTTTATCTGTAACACAATATATTGAAATTATGCTTTCGTCAAGAGATTCATTGAGATTGTGTACTTCTTTATTATGATAAAGTCAGTTTTGTATACTTATTATATGCTAAAGATAGAGATTTTATACTTGTTTCTCCATCATGCTATAGTCAAAGATGTTTGTTTTATTTTATTTAGTATAGTTATTGATCTTGTGCTGTGTGCTTCTCAGTCCTACTATTCTGTAACTGGTGATGCAACACTGAAAATTCCCCACTGTGGGACGAGTTAAAAAAAAGTATATCTTAATCTTAAACACAAAGAATTTTACCCGTGCGTGCATAAACTCAATTGAGTTCTCCTGCCCGAACTCAAAATACATCTACAAATGTGTAAAAAAAAAAAAAAAGTTATTTTCATGTTTGACACTGTGTAAATGCCTCAACGGTTGCTTTGGGTTTGCGAGGGAAAGGACCACATAGAATAAAACATTGGGCCACATTTGACCCGCAGGCCTTAGCTTGGAAATGTCCGATGATATGGTATGAATAAATATTATATAGCCACTAAGGCATATTGTATTTTAAACCATGGGCGTTCTGAGTATGTGCGAATCAATGCAGTGTTCCTGTTTCACCCAAATGTTCTAAGCCTCAGGACATTGCACGCGCTCCAGCAGATTTCACCTTTATTTACATAGGCAAGGTCAAAGTGTTATCTGAGCTCACACTGAGATGAGGATGGAAGCAGCTAGCTCCACCTCGTCACCGAGATGGGAGATTCAAGCACATAACGGCTGGTGATGAGGTTAACACGGCGACTGGGAATGCATGACCTTTTGTCCCCATGGATAAAGATTATATCAATAATAATATGTGCAAGTAGAGCTTTAGGTAAATGATAAAACAAACTTGCCATTTATGTCATAGAGTAAACAAAAATCAATGGGTAAGAGACACATGGGATTGTCCAAGCATGTGTTTTGAATGGGAATATGGATTACTCAAACAGCTCCCTCAGATGCAAATTAGAATAGTGTTGAATTTGACTAGTCTGAAGGGTACGGTGTTAATTGTAACTATGGCAATAAACAAAGTAATATATTTTGGGAACCGCAAGTAAATTAAATCCATCCATCCATCCATTTTCTTCCCGTTAATCCATTTCTGGGTCGGGGGGTGGCAGTCAGAGCTGCACCCAGTCACAGAGCACCAACCCCTCACTGATCCTCCTGCAGGTGGTGAGTCCACAGGAGCTGAGATCTTTCAGTGGGAGCTTCAGGCAAAGTGGGGTTAAGTGTCTTGCCCAAGGACACAACGACAGCAGTAATCAGTGGGAGTCGTGAAGTAGGTCTTGTGGTGGGCTCGAACCCACGACCTTCAGGCTCAAAGGCCAATGCTCTACCAACTGAGCTACTGTCGCCCCATCATAAATTAAATCATAGGCTAAATTAGGTGTTATGTGGAAAGGCGAGTCTGCTTCCTGCTTGTAAGTTGTAAAAAAAAAAATTGGTAATCAAGTATTGTCCAACGTTTATACAATTGAGAAGAACATTCCAAGCCGACCAAAAACGTAGAATCTAAATGTAAACATCCAACAAAACCCAAAGTCTTCTCAACTGTTGTATGTTTAATATTATTCTATGAGTAACTTCTAACCTTTCGTAAGTATAGCTAAGCAAGAGTAGCTAAAAAATTTTGACTTTTGGGGTCTCTTGTTGAAAAGTGGTTCCTTTGGCACCCCCCATCTCAAGTTTCTGGTCAGCTCAGACTGTCCCACTATGTGATATGTTGAATTGCCCTAAATAGTGGCGCTCGTTTAAAGCTGCGATTGACCATGATGTCATTCCTGCTCCTGAAAGTAATGGGTCATTCAAACCACACAATTTTTTTAAGTGGTGGAGGACACCGGAAAGCCTGCAGGAAACCCACCCAGACACAGGGAGAGACATGCTAACTCGACACAGAAAGGGCCTTGACATGTGACCTTCTTTTTGTGAGGCCTGAGTGCTTGCCCCGGTCTCTGTTCTGCCAAAAGATGTTGAAATCGATTATTAGTAGCGTGCAAATGTACTATAAAATGATCCACAATTGTTACAGATTATAAAAGCCAACCAAAGCATAATGCATCCTTTTTTATATTCAGCGTGAAATGGAAAAGGGAATTCTTCTAAATCTTCCATCACTGTATCTACTTTTCCTGTTTATCACCGCTTCTGTTTCTATTTGTGTCCTTTTTTCGTCATCCTGAGACTTCTGCAATCTCTCTGTGTTGTCCTTTGGGTGAAGGGGACGTGGGATCGGACCAGCGCTCATCAAGGGTGTTTCATCACCTCTTCTTGGGACAAAGAAAAGGCGTGCACCGATCTGGCTGACCTCTTCGCGACCATCAAACCCGTCCCCCACCCTCTCAAGCTGTGTGTTTGTGGAGCGACGTCTTTACACTTCTACGTATGGGACGCCTGACAACACACTCCCGTCTCGTGGTGGAGTGAAGACGCCTATTCTCACCTCAGAATGAGCACAAGACAGTCCCCCGGCGATCCACCACACAACGCCTCTGTAACATGTCACTTTCACTGTTTTTAATCTAAGATAGACTGGGCTATCTGCATGTTGGTCTGATAAATGCAAGCCTTTTTGGTTTGAATAGAGCTGGAAACAAGTCAGAAATGTATGACGCACAAAAATGACCAAAATAACCGCTGGAAATAGCAGTTATCTATTTAGCTTGAATAGATTTTGAATATTGTCAAAAGACACCTACATAACTATGTTTTTGACCTTTTAATCATGTTACAACACTGTTCCTTCTTCCAAATCATATTGGAGTTGCTTTTTGGTCCATCAATGTTGTCATCAGCTGCTTCTGGCACAAACAGGCTAAAAACCCTGTCTGTATGTCTTTTTCTGTGTGTACTTCAAAGGGTTTCCTATCATCAGCGTGTCTTCCCTTCCTGGAGGGGTCACACTTTCTATGGTCCTTGGCTAAAATGTGAATTGATTGTCGAATTTACTTGATACTGGTAATACTGTGTGACATCACAGTTTCTATACGTTTATGTGGCCCTCTGACTTGCTCTCTGCCTGTGGACACGCTTGATACAGTCATTAGGAGAATGGTACCAGTTTGCATGTTTGAGCTCTGTTGGGTTTGTATGTATGAATTCTGCTGTCTATGATATGTATCGTGTTACTGTTTTGTATCATTAAATGTCTTATCCTTTAGATGTTTGCTTTAATCCAGGCGGCTACCAATAAAACCTGTGATACCACACCCCTTATGTCTAAACTCTGTTTGTTGTTTTATAAATATTTAGCCTGATCTCCATGGCACGGTGGGTAGCACTCTCAATCCTCAGCAAGAAGGTTCTGGGTTCGAATCCCAGTTGGAACAGGGCCTTTCTGAGTGGAGTTTGCATGTTCTCCCCGTGTCTGTGTAGGTTTCCTCCGAGTTCTCCAGTTTTCCCTACCACTGAAAACATATTTAATAGTTCAGGGTGAGTGCGAATGTGGGAGAACAGATGAAAAACATCCCGTGGCTACAATCCGAGAGGTGTGTTCATTGACATGCACTGTCCCCAACCAAAATAAACAATTCATCCATCCATCCATTTTCTTCCGCTTCATCCGTTGCCGGGTCGCGGGGGCAGCAGTCTAAGCAGAGACGCCCTGACTTCCCTATCCACACACACTTCCTCTAGCTCATCTGGGGGGACCCCAAGGCGCTCCCAGGCCAGCTGAGAGACAGAGTCCCTCCAGCGTGTCCTGGGTCTTCCCCGGGGCCTCCTCCCGGTGGGACGTGCACGAAACACCTCCCCAGGGAGGCGTCCGGGAGGCATCCGGAACAGATGCCAGATGCCTGGTTCCTCTCGACGTGAAGAAGCAGCGGCTCTACTCCGAGCTCCTCCCATGTGACTGAGCTCCTCACCCAATCTCTAAGGGAGCGCCCAGCCACTCTGCGAAGGAAGCTCATTTCGACCGCTTGTATCCGCGATCTTGTTCTTTCGGTCATTACCCAAAGCTCATGACCATAGGTGAGGGAGGGAACAAAGATTGACCGGTAAATCGAGAGCTTTGCCTTTCGGCTCAGCTCCCTCTTCACCACAACGGTCCGATACAGCGACCGCATCACTGCGCACGCTGCACCGATCCGCCTGTCAATCTCACGCTCCATCCTCCCCTCACTCGTGAACAAGACCCCGAGATACTTGAACTCCTCCACTTGAGGAAGGATATAAAATAAATAAATAATTTAAACAATAAAAAAATATAGAGCCAGTTTCTGCCTGTCAACAAAGTTTTGGGATATTTTCCAGTATAATTATGTTTGTCTTCTGATTGCAACATGCTAGACTTAGAATTTTTCAAACAGAATACAACTTAATATTTTTATTACGGAAGTGTTGCTTGTTCTTCCATTTTGGATACTCAGAACTAGGGCTGGGAGTGGTATGGCAAAAAAGTTAAATCTCGATTTTATTTCCTGCTTTGGACGATTTTGATTTTAAATCGATTTTCATTAAAGTCACCAAAGACAGACTGTGCGCTTAAATATGTTTTGATCTTTCTACTCAATATTCAAGTTTCAAAACAATTTTTAATTTGTTTCCCTGTGCTGATATTGCAAGTAGAATTCACGTGCTGCTGGAACTCTCCCAACATTCTTCATTCGATTTCATGATTTTCCCATTTTTCACTCAAATTTGAGTTTTTCAAAAGCAGATTAATTGCCTGAATTTGATTTATTGCCCAGCCCTACTCAGAACTTACATACCAGATTATTCTTAAGATCATAATTGATTCAAATAGGCCTGGGAGATAAGAGCACACAAGCATCTTTAATAAGTCTCTTAACACGCCAATGATGTGCCCAACACCGGTGCTCTGCAGAGCCATTCTATTCCATGATGACGCAGGTCAACATGTGGTCTTGAGAATCCTCTACTGCCCACTGTCCTGTTTTGTACACAGTGATGTTGAGATCGTTTGGCCTCCTACTGCCTCTCAGCGGGACTCCATGCTCTGACCTCAGCATCTAACTGCACTTTCTTTACCCACAATCCCCCTGTGCGCAGCGTGGTTGTTCCATGTTGTTGTGCAGGAGCAAGGACACACTGCCATGACCTGTTGTGTTCTGTTTCACCCCCAAGAGAGAGGGGAGAGGGGAGGAGAAACAGGAAGCTGCGAAACGAGCACTCCTATATCTTGGTCATGATTTACTGTAGCAGTGCACATTGACGCACTCTCACTGTGTTTGGGACTGTGTTTAAAACATACAAACTCAATTCATTGTTGACCAAACCATGTTCTTATTTGAAAGTCCATCTGCAAAATTACTCACCATCTATTGCCAGAGTGAACATGTATTTATCTTCCTGGTCTGATGGATCTCTCATTTTGAAGGTCTACACTGAACGCTTTTTAATTGTAGATGAAATGTTAAGGTTCATTTTAATATTGGTCAAGAGTAATGATGCCCCTTGATACTTTTGAAAAACATTACCGGGTTAAACATTGCTAACAATCCATTAAAAATAGACAAATCGGATAAATGTATTTGTCCAATTTAGAGTCAAATGGCCCAGTTTGAATTGGGAAACCTTAAGTGAATGCTGTGTAAACCTATACCATACTTTTTTTCCCCTCAGTCAGTTCAGCCAATCAACAGTTTCTTTACTTTTTTCAGTTCCTTTTCTGAAGAAATTGTGCTCTATACCTGCTAAATCTCACTCTCAGACAGCTATGTTCCGGTCATTTGAGCTCTCTCTGTAAGCCAGGAGTATTTGTTAGCCTTGCACATACAAATGCAATTCTCGGGAGGAATGTCCATTTTAAGTATGTGTTCAATGATTTGACTCAGGGAGAGGTTGTTGAACAGTAAAGTATATGGAAAGGGACTGATTGAACAAGCCGGAGGGCCGCGCTCCTGTGAGGTTACAATTAGCCTAATTGAAAAAGCTGGACATGGATTGAAACTGGCAGTCTAATTAATGGACTCTTTTACAAGGCGCTATAGAAAGCTGTGTTCAGTGCAATACTTAAACACACAGAGATCCTGATACGAGCTGTGTTTGAGGAAACTGGGGTCAAATAATGATTACGGTAGTTTGTTTAATGATAGAATATAAATGGACAAATTTGAGTCCTTTGTGCAGGATTCATAATTTGAGTTTTTGTGGAGCAACCAATGAGGAAGGGATTGTCTTATTTGCGTATCATTCTTTAAAACCAAATATTAGCCTGTGATTGGCCCGATTATTACCCTTTATATCATCACTTTAGTGCCTTAAAGCTGCACTAACTGACTTTATTTTTGTATTAATTACGAAAATGCTATCCATGTCCATGTAGTGCATTGGGATATACGTCCTTTTGAAGAAAAAGTAGCGCAGATTTGTGCTGGCCTGACATTATATTTTAGATCGAGTTTTGATGAAACAAAGAAGAGAATGTGTTTCGGGTCGCAGATTGTGACCAATCACAGCGCACCACTAGCCCCCACTTTCGTGAGAAATCTCCAGGTCCGTTAGCATAGACGGCTGAGTTAGCACAACAAGCGGCGGAGCTAACCTGAAACTTTCTCGTCTTCGTCACCGGTTACTGCTTACACAGCGAAACAGCCATCCAAAAGAAAGTCTCGTTCCTCCGCGCTACCCGGTTCTATCGTTCTATGGTCACGCCATCCACGTGAAAATCCATATCCATGTATTATCCATATTGGGAGAGGCTAGCTCCGTCTCAACACTGTGTGTGTGTGGGGGGCGATAGCTTCGTGGGTGTGGGGAGGGGAGCAGAAAGAGAGAGGCCAGCGAGTCCGCGGCTTCAAAATCCCAAAGTCAGTTAGTGCAGCTTTAAAATGTATACTTCCCTAAACTCATGTTGAATTATATAAGTCCATTGTTCCCCTGTGCTCTATGACATCACTCTGACAAGACCATGAAATATCAGCCCAATTAAAAATGGGATTTTTAATGAGGAAGTCCTAGTACACTTTCTTTTATCAAATGCTTGTCGATCCATATTAACAATTTAGATGCAGAGGTGCCACATTTTAATCATAAAGCATACAGTACACCCTCTGTATATGCCCAAAAAATCATATTGAGTTCTACAGATGGAAGGATGAGTGAGGGAAGCAGGCGGAGAGTGGGCCTGGCTGACCATAGCCGGAGCTCATGCAGGATATTGTAATGCACTCCCCGAGATACAGGCACTAAAGCTGAAGCTCTTTGAAGTCGGCATGAGCGCGAGGAGCTGTGGAGGAGCGGAGCATCTCTGCCTGACTGCACCGGGCGCCGAGGCCGTTTGAAGTGTACTGAGCATGTGCGAGTATCACCGGTATGCAGAGAGATAGGCACAAGCAACGCCATTACCAATGCAGAGTGTGCAGGGAGAGGTCACTGATACAGGGCTTCAAGAAAATGCAAATCCAATGGTGGCAATCAGATGGGGAAAATATAGAATTTGCTGTTTTGGAGATGTGAAAAATATGGGGATTTATAGAGGGATGGTATCAAATCTGTTTTAATGAACAAGGGTCATGGATAAGATAAAGATGAAAAATTATGCATGATTGTTGGCCATTAAAAAACAAAAATATAATAAGTAATGCCACAGTATTTATTGGCTAGTGGGACATTTATATCTATATATCTATTTACTACAGTAGATGACTGAGAGAGAGGCTTTTGAGATGAGCTTTTAGACTGAGTTACATGTTTGTTCCAGAAGTTCCTTATACCTTATTAAGTGTGGATGGATCAAAAAACAACTCCAGGTCTGTTTTGATGAGGGAACGTTATAACACGGTTTAAAAACTAGAGATGAACGGATTTTGGGAGCAGAGATGTAGTTCCAGTTTGACTGTATTTACAAAGTGGTCTCTCTGAGTTGAGCGTAAATTGGCTACTGCAATTTAGATAAAAAAAAAATGTAATGAATTTATGTTGACAATTTAAGACATGACATTTCCTGAAAAATTCATCACAAATGCCTATCCTATCTCCTCGTGAATGTTCTTAAATTCTTGCTCAGAGTCGTAACCAACTGAAATGTCTTGCCATGGAGGACAACTATAATTGCAGTCTTTATGTATGCAGTAAATGTGATAACGTTTGTAAGTTATGACTGATATTATCTGTAATGCAAGTACAACAGGTCCCGTAAATCTCTCTGAATAACATCATCATTCACACACTTCTGTCCAATCAGTGTTTGGCCGGTCCCACTTGACACTGTCTCCTTTGGCAGGGTGGATAATGGGGGTATAATTGAATTTATGAGGGGTGTAGACTTGCCAAAATATGCAGACGCCAATGTTAAAGACCAATCTGCATAATAATCTATCATTTACTTCAAATAATGTGCTCGATCACTGGTAATCATTAGGAAGAGATGAAGAGGGGTGTGTGCAATTCAGCCACTGCCATCACACACAGCCTGACAACCATGGACCGTAGGTGGAATTATCAAAAATAGTATCAACATATAAGCAGTGCACGTTACTTTGAAAAAGTTATTGGTTAAAGTTACTAGTTACTTCTCTCAAAAAATAATTTAGTAAAAAGTTACTAACTGAGTTACTCCACTATAAAAGTAACTAGTTACGAGTAAAAGTGATTATTGCGTTACTTTTTAGTTTCATTCTAGAACATAATGTGCACTCGACGTGCACATTTTTACCTTTAACCTCAGTGAGTTTGAAATAGTGGTGATATTTCCATCTGGAAAAGGCTGTTTTGCTGCTGGAGTCTTCCTCACTCTTCATCTCTCTTTGTGCTGTAAGCACCAAACACCAACACCCGCCACTGTGAATGTGGAAACACCAGTGACGTGTGCGGTGAGGTTGGTGATTGGTGAGGCACTGACTTCACCCCAATCAGATGTGCAAGTTTGCAAAAAAGTTCAATGTACAACTTGAGTAACGTGCAGTAACGGGGTATCGGCATTGATAACGCCGTTATAGTTACAGTCAAAGTGATTAGTTAGATTATTTGTTACTGAAAAAAGTAGTAGCACCGTTTATTTCAACGCTGTTATTCCCATCACTGGATATACGTTTAAGAAGACAAGGAAAGTTATTTAAAGCAAAATGTCTATTAAAATTCATTTACTGTTTGTTTTGTGACTTTGAGCACAGGTTCGCGTAAAAGTTTGTGTAAATCGTACAGGGATTATTCAAAAACAAAGGAAGGTTTGCTAACGCATAATCTCTACTTCAGTTAGCAGATTTTTCCCGATGTTTAGTTATTAATCTAAAGAACTTTCTCAAGGGAATCTTAGAGTAAAAGGATTACTCAAACCTCAAGAGACTAAATGATAATCTTGGACTCAAGTTTAGAATTATAGATAGGTGCAAATTTAATCCATTTACCTGTTTGTTGTATTCAATGCATGTATGTTTCTGTTCAGCCGCAGGAACTGGGTATGTAGAGCTTTAGAGACTTTTCAAGACCATCTCTTTAAAGTCCTAGTTCCACCGTAGACATCACTGCATTTTCACAAAAACTAATGTAGTGGCATGACACAAAGAAATAACTCTTCTTCTATTGTCATTCTCTATTATGTATTTATTTATATATCTATTAATTCTATCTATCTATATCAATTCTTTCTTTGGACACAACAGTTACATTGTCATTGTGTTATAGCAAGACAAATATACAAATATACAATTAATCAAATGTACAATTTGTTAAACATGTGAACTACTTTGCTCCAATTTCAGCCACAGATTCAGACGTCTGGTAAAGATATTTAAGTTGGATAGAATATGATCCTCTGTTTCTGCAAGCTATTTATTTAACACAGATACCCTGATGCACACTGCTGATTTGTTGGCTCTGCTGCTCCACAATGTAAGCTTAGCCTCATCACCACCAGGTCTATAGTAAGAAAAATGTTCCCTCACCTGTATAGTGCCAATCTATGAATTCATATAACAGGCTTTCTACATATCCTCTATGAGACAACAACGCACCAGGAGCATTCTCTATATCCACTTGTTTGACACATTGGTCATCTAATGGGTCCAGTCATTTAACCTGCCCCCCTCCACTGGTGCAGCCTTCAGCTCCCCAAAGGTTTCTCACTGCAGCGTTGCACATGAACCATGAGTGGTCTCAATCCCAGCACAGTTTGGACTCATCTTTAATTCAAACGCAGCATCGTTTATTTATTCGCTCTGCTCCCATCTCTAAAATGACTTCATGTTTTCTGTAAATATCCGCAACCTGACCTTGCATCAGTCCGGACGTTGTTTAGAGAAGGGGAAGGGCCAGAAAGAAGAGGTTTTTAGACGCATGCAAGGGGGGAAGTTAGTGTTGAATCCTCATACTTGGATGAATTAAGCTAAAAACCTCCAGAACAACTAAGAACAACTCAAAAAGCATGATATAATATAAATACATGCATTTTCCTTTAGCCCCCTCCCTCCCCTGTCTCTCTCTCCACCTCCAGAGCGATTTCTCTTTGGGCTTTGAGTAGAGATTGCTGTCTGGAAGCGATGAGGCCTGACCGGCACGTCTTGGGAAATCAAAGCTGTACGCTTGAAGAACATCGCAAACACACTTGCACCAAACTCCAGCAAAACAGAGAAGCAATCAGCAGCTACAGTGAGCTGATGGAGCAGGGTCCCGCGAGTCAGCCGGGTCAGACCAGAGGAGGCCAGGATCACGCGCTTCTACTCAACTTTGCTTAATAAGATCGCTTTCAAGTGCCGAAGATCTCCGCCAAGGCAAGAGTGATGAAAATTTGTTTGGGTCATAATCTGAGACTGTTAAACCTAATTTTCAAAAAGAAATTAATGCTGCACTAACTCACTTTGTGACATTTTTGAATGTGAGCGCAGGCCTCTCTCTTTTTGCTCCCCCTCCCCGCACTCACAAAGCTATCGCCCCCAACTACCCCCCTCCCCCTCAGCCTGTGCCCATGTGCTAATTGTTTACGGAGCTCATGTCTCACAATATGGATCGCACATTTGAACGTGGATGTCGTGACCATAGAGTGATAGAACCGGGAAGCGCGGAGGAACGAGACTTTCTTTTGGATGGATGTTTCGCTGTGTAAGCAGTAATCGGTAACGAAGACACAGGAAGCTTGAGGTTAGCCTCCGCCGCTCGTTTACCTCAGCTGTTTGTGCTAACAAGAGATCTGTGGCTTTTCTCAAGAAAGTGGGGGCCAGTGGTCCGCTGTGATTGGTCACAATCTGGTCCCGAAACAAATTCTCTTCCTTGTTGCACAAAAACTCGATCTAAAATAAAATGACACGCCAGCACAAATGTGCGCTACTTATTCTTCAAAAGGACGTATATCACAAAGCATTGCATGGATATGGCTTGAATTTTTGTAGTGAATACAAAATTAAAGTGAGGTAATGCTGCTTTAAGTAGAAGAAATTCCCTTTTTTGCATGTGTAGTGGTACGCGCATGCCCACTGGTGGCCAATCACGCTGCGGCAGGGCCTTGATTACGGGAACTAGTTTCACCTGTCGCGTCTCTCTCCTCACCTCTGGCGTCTGCATGCTGCGTGGCGATCTACTTGGCTTCGTGTGCTGGCGTGCGGGCCATCCTTATTTGTTTGGCATTGAGTACATTGCACTTGCGGGTTTTTGCGCTTGCTCAGACCTGTTGTCGGATTTAGAGCGCCTCCTCGGTGAGTACTGGGACACTCCCATTCATAAATTGTTCCTTCAGAAGGCCTAACTCGGCTTCGTTTTTAGGCAGCGGTGCAGGCTTGTGGGCTGCATTAATTCCCTGCAGTGTGTACAAATACGGGGAATGTGAATATTTCCTTCTTGGTAAGCCATTTCATCATTCGTATCAGTTGATCTGACATATGTATTATATATATGTATATATATATTATATATGTGTATATATATATATTATGTATGTGTATACGATTTGTGTTTATTTATTTAGATATATATTTATACATATATTAATATGGGCTTTCATTCAGTGGTGTGCGCCCCGCCTGGGTTAACGGGCACCTTCACGCTACACTCTAAAACGGCAAGATCTTGGTATGTATGGTTCTACAGTTCATAGCCTAGGTGTATATCTCTCTATCAGTCTCTCTCTCTCTGCTCTCGCTCTTGCGCGCTTTGCTCTTGCTCCCTCTTTCACTCTCTGGTTCTCTCTGCTCTGGCGCTCGTTTTCTGCGCTCTCTCTCTCTCTCTCTCTCTCTCTCTCTCTCTCTGCTCTCGCTCTTGCGCGCTTTGCTCTCGCTCCCTCTCTCACTCTCTGGTTCTCTCTGCTCTGGCGCTCGTTTTCTGCTCTCTCTCTCTCTCAGTCTCTCTCTCTCTGCTCTCGCTCTTGCGCGCTTTGCTCTTGCTCCCTCTTTCACTCTCTGGTTCTCTCTGCTCTGGCGCTCGTTTTCTGCGCTCTCTCTCTCTCTCTCTCTCTCTCTCTCTCTCTCTCTGCTCTCGCTCTTGCGCGCTTTGCTCTCGCTCCCTCTCTCACTCTCTGGTTCTCTCTGCTCTGGCGCTCGTTTTCTGCTCTCTCTCTCTCTGTCTCTCTCTCTCTGCTCTCGCTCTTGCGCGCTTTGCGCTCGCTCCCTCTTATTTAGCTTTAATAAACTTAATTCTCAGTGTAGATCCGACGAGCCTCCCCTTCTCCGTGAGCGGCCCCTTTCAGAGCTTCTCCTTCGGGGGCCTCCACTTATGTGACCATTCCCTGGGCAACACTCACCCTGCGTTGTGGGTGTCTACCTGGCCCTTGGACCTACGGCTAACCAGACCCACCGATTTTAGCACTCGGACTGGCGCTCTCCCAGGCAGACTGGTAACGTTGGTAGGGGAGTTTAGTCTATAGGGAAGAATGTAATAACTGCTGCTGCTGTTTCCCCCTGAGGTCACTGTTATTTTGTTTTGTTAAGGTTTATAAAGTATTTTAAGATCTGTGAAAGTGAACATGTGTCCATGACTAATTTAAGAAAATTGTGAAAATAAATATATATTTTTTTATAATCCTCTCGTACTCTCTCTCGTACTCTTCAGTCCAACGAACCTTTGTGCCCTTACTGCGGGGGGGGTTATTTTGTGTTACTGCTCGTAACAAGTGGCTATTATTGGTCCTGGGGCCATCTCCCCAGGTGCGTTGCTGTACATTGGCTATTATCCAAAAGATTAATTATAATTGTTTGTACCCTAACCACTACACCGCCACATTCTGGCGTGTCCTGGCAGGATGGACTGAACGAGTACAGAGACTATATTTTTATGTAGTATGCGGACACGAGACAGAGATTACATTAAGGTGCAAATTCCTAAAGCGATGGTGATAAGTGGGAAAGCAGCAGAGAAGCGCTCATCATATGCATTGTCATTCTGATTTAAATTTTTGTTATGCATGGTGTGTATTCAACTTGAAGTGTTTTATCTTGATGTGTTTTATTTCCTGTATATTGCATGATTTGTTTGTTTTTTTGGACATGCATGATGTGTAAAATCTCCGTGGAATTTCTATTTTGAAAACGTATTGCTGGGTAAAAGTAAAACACATTACTAATGTAATAACTCTTGTCTGTTGTACAGTGCCAGGGATTGACGGTAAGCAGCAGTTTATTTTGAAAATGGAAGAGCAGTTGAGGAGAGTTACAGGAAGCAGTAGCCCAATTGAAGGCAGAAAACGAACGGCTGCGCCGAGAGCGTCAACAATCTGCCTCCGATGTTGGTGCAGGACTTCCACTTCCTCTGAACCTGTTGCCACTTCTCGCGCTAATGCAGGGATTGACCGGCTGGTTTTCATCCCACGAGATCGTAAATGCCCAATGTTTCGGGTAGAATAGGCATTAGTTTGGGAGAGTGGTTAGAAGAAGCTGATGCTTGCATGAGAGTTAGACATTTGTCCCCACTAGATAGGGCGTTTTTTTATTTTTGATCATTTAGAAGGGGAGGCTCGTGAGGAAATAAAATGTTCCGCTCAGCGGAGGAACGAAGGGACCCAACCAAGATCATTGAGATTCTACAGGAACTTTATGGCTGTAGAGAGTCTTATGTGGCACTGCAGGAGGCGTTTCTTTCTCGTCGACAACAGGAGGGAGAAACCTTGTTGGAGTACTCCCTTGCCCTGAAGTCTTTGATGGAAAGGGTAAGTTCACGTGCCCCCGATAATCGTACCAAATTCTGAAATTCCTTTTGCGTGACCATTTGTCGAACACGTGTTAGATGGCGCATTACGTCGTGAGTTAAAACAGTTTGTGCGAACATACTCCTGCGCTTGCACAACCGATGTACACGATAAGATGGGACGTGGACGTTGCCCCACACGCTCGGGCCCCATAATTTGCAACCGTTGCCAACAGCCGGGACACATCGCTCGAGATTGTGATGGGCAGCGCGTGCCTTCGCGTCCACTGTCGATGACACGTGGTCAGGTTGAGCCACGGCAACCCTCGGAAAAACTAGCGCCCACCGCGTTGCCGAGCCACAGCTCGGGTGGGGCACCCACTGGCTCAGAGGATTCAAGGATGAGAATGGAAGACGTTCCGAGTCTGATTTCCACGTGTCCGTATGTCGACGTAGGTATGGGAGGCGCCCCCGTACCTTGTCTGGTCGACACCGGATCCATGGTTTCCACGATTACGGAAAGCTTCTTTCACAAGAACTTTAAACCATGGGGTGATGAACGCCTTAAAGCATGCCATTGGTTGGAGCTCAAGGCCGCCAACGGGTTGGCGATCCCCTATATGGGCTACCTTGAACTCGACGTTGTCCTATGCGGGAAGTTGATGCCTCGTTGCGGTGTTTTGGTGGTAAAAGATCCACCGGGGCGAGTTGCATCTAAAGTCCCAGGTATCCTGGGAATGAACATCATTAGCAAATGTTACCAAGAGTTGTTCGGTCAGCTCGGACCTACTTTGTTCAAGGAAGCTTCAGAATCCTTCCCAATCCCGTTAGTCGAGGCCCTGCAGAAATGTCACTTTGCTAGCAGTAGATATGTCCCAGCACAACCAGGCAAAGTAAGGGTTCGGGGAAAGGGGGCTTGTCGTATTCCTGGCGGGGCAATGAAGATTGTGACTGCAACTTGTTCAGAGCATTTCTCCGAGGGGACTGCATTGTTTGAGCCACCAGAGTCCGGCTTACCTGCGGGCCTTCTAGCCTCTCCGGCTCTAGTCAGTGTTAGTCGAGGAACCGCTTACGTCCCCGTGGTGAACGTTGGGGTTACTGACGTGCTCTTATATTCTCGAACTGTCATCGGCACGCTGGATGGCGTAAACGTAGTCAGCCTGCCATCTGGCATTGCAGAGGTTTCGTCCATTTCTGCCCAACCAGCCTTGCAGACTGGCTCCTCTGTTCTTGAGCAGATTGACGCAATTGATCTTTCGCACTTGCCACCCGAAGAACGCGATGCGGCTTGGTCTTTGCTTCGGGAACATTCGTCTGTCTTCTCTGCTAACGAGCAAGACCTTGGTTGTACCAACCTAATTTCACACGACATTCCCTTGTTGGACAACACTCCCATTCGGCAACGTCATCGCCGTATCCCGCCATCGGAATATGAAGTTGTGAAGGAACACATCAATCAGTTGCTTGAGGCGCAAATTATAAGGGAGAGCTCTAGTCCCTACGCCTCACCAATAGTGCTAGTTCGTAAAAAGGACGGCAGCTTACGACTTTGTGTGGATTATAGGCAGCTCAATTCTAGGACTAGAAAAGATGCGTTCCCTCTTCCGCGAATTGAAGAAACCTTGGACTCCCTTTCGGGAGCTTGCTGGTTTTCCGCGATGGACCTTGCAAGTGGATACAACCAGGTGCCAGTTGCTGAGGAGGACAAACCTAAGACCGCGTTTTGTACTCCCTTCGGGCTATTCGAATGGAATAGGATGCCTTTTGGCCTCTGCAACGCGCCCAGCACGTTTCAGAGGCTGATGCAGAGGATTTTTGGGAGTCAACAGGGCCAGTCTTTATTGCTATATCTGGACGATATTGTTGTCTTCTCTTCTGACATCCATCAGCACCTGAGTAGACTGGACGGAGTGTTAAGCAGGCTGTACGCAGAGGGTCTTAAAGTTAAACTTTCAAAGTGTAGTTTTTTTAAGCGTGAAGTTCACTACTTGGGACATGTCATTTCTGGTCAGGGCGTTTCCACCGACCCTGGGAAGATCAAGGCCGTCGTTGATTGGCCCGTGCCCACAACTGTCTCAGAGCTTCGCTCATTCATTGGCTTTGCGAGTTACTATCGTCGGTTTGTGGAAGGGTTTGCGAAGCTAGCCGCACCCTTGCATCGGAAAGTGGCTGAACTATCTGGCAGGTCTAAGAGAGCAGGAAGGTGCGAACTCGAGAGTTGGGACCAGGAGTGCCAGATCAGTTTCGATGAGCTCAAGGCAAAATTCACCAGTGCACCTGTGTTGGCATACGCAGACTTCAGCTTACCGTTCATCCTCGAAGTGGACGCAAGCTTTTGTGGCTTGGGGGCAGTGCTCTCCCAGGAGCAAGGTGGGAGAGTACGACCCATTGCCTACGCAAGTCGGGGGCTGCGAAAGACCGAACGAAACATGTCGAACTATAGTTCGATGAAACTTGAGCTCCTCGCTTTGAAGTGGGCAATAAGCGAGAAATTTAGAGAATATCTTCTTGGTCACAAGTGTGTGGTATACACAGATAACAATCCGTTGAGTCATTTGTTGACCGCAAAGCTTGGTGCTGTGGAGCAGCGCTGGGCTGCACAACTTGCGTCATTTGATTTTGAGTTAAGATATAGGTCTGGCAAAAGCAATGGAAATGCGGACGCACTGTCGCGTCAGAAAGATCCCAGTTCGCAGGACCTGGGTGCTTTGGCCTCTGCCTCGTTGGTTCCACTTTCTTTGCGCCAATCTGCGCCATTGCAAATGGTTGAGGTGACTCAGACTGTGATGGTTGCCTTGCCTAGTCATTCCCCAGGTGATGTCAAAGCCCTCCAGGATTCTGACCCATTAATCCAGGAGGTAGCCTCCTTTTGGAGGCAACATCGATTGCCCAGCGTAAACGAGAAGAAAGTCCTTTCTCCTGCTGCCTTGGTTCTTCTCAGACAGTGGGATCGGTTGGTCGAGAGAAACGATTTGTTGTATCGCAAGTCTTACCGTCCTGACGGTGGCGAGGCAGTGTTCCAATTGCTCTTGCCCACAGCCATGGTTGAGGAGGTTTTGACTCAAGTACACCAAGATCACGGGCATCAGGGGGTTGAGAGGACCCTGGCCCTGCTACGTTCACGCTGTTACTGGCCAGGAATGGCCAAGGCAGTTAGACAGTGGTGCGGGCAATGTGAGCGTTGTCAGATTGCCAAGGACTCCCGTCCCCCAGCTCGTGCTTTCATGAGCCATCTTCTGGCCTCCAGGCCTAACGAAATCATTGCTCTCGACTTTACTCTGTTGGAACAGTCCCGGAGAGGGCTTGAGAACGTGCTTGTCATTACAGACGTGTTTAGCAAATACACGTTGGCCATTACAACGCGTGATCAGCGTGCAATGACCGTTGCTGAGGTTCTTGTTTCTGACTGGTTCTCCAAATTTGGCGTACCATCTCGAATTCATTCAGACCAAGGACGTAGCTTCGAGAGCCTTCTAATGCAGCAACTCTGCCGGCTGTATGGTATCACCAAATCTCGAACAACTCCTTACCACCCAGCAGGAAACGGACAGTGCGAGCGATTCAATCGCACCCTGCACAACCTCCTTCGCACTTTGCCTCCATCAAGAAAGCATGACTGGTGCGCTTGTCTGCCCCAAGTACTTTACGCGTACAACACCACGCCTCACCAATCCACAGGGGAATCTCCCTTCTACTTAATGTTTGGTCGGGAACCAAGACTACCAGTCGACTTCTTGTTAGGCCAGGTCGAAGATCCTCTTGGTGGTGATCCCCACGAGTGGATTTTGGAACATCAAACCCGACTGCAATTAGCTTTCGAGGGAGCTAGGGAACGGTTAAGGCTTGCGGCAGAGCGTCGCAAAGTGCCACACGATCAGGCGGTACGTGATGAACCCTTGCCGGAAGGAGGAATGGTCCTGGTCCGCAACACTGGTGTGAGGGGTCGTTGCAAAATCCAGGACCTGTGGTCATCAGTTCCACAGATCGTCCTGCAAGCTCCAAGGGATGGTGGGGCAGTATACACCATTGCCCCAGTGGATGACCAGACGAAAGTAAAGAGAGTCCACCGTTCTTTAGTCAAGGCTTGGGCTGGAGCGAATCCTTTTGAGGGTGTGCCACGCCAATCAGCGGTCAGCAATCTCCGGCCGGGTGACGAATCATCTGGGGATGAGGACTTGTGTTACGTGACACCTGGACCGGGTGGCTCTGTTGGGCCGGGGCCCTCGCAGTTGGGTCCGGCACCTGTACGGGAGTTGGAAGAGCTGGTTGCTGGACCCTCGGCCAGACAGAGACCATCTTCACCTGGTCAGTCTTCAGCGGCTAGGTCAGTCGATACGAGTATTAGGAGATCTGCACGCCCCACAGCTGGTCGTCACCCTAACCCTCATAATTTGCCTCGGTCTGCGTTGGGCACCTAACCCATTTTGTATTTGGAAACTGCTGTCCTATTCAGCTGAAACTAAGATCGATCGCCGGGTCGACGATCCAATTGGGGGGGGTAGAGTGTAGTGGTACGCGCATGCCCACTGGTGGCCAATCACGCTGCGGCAGGGCCTTGATTACGGGAACTAGTTTCACCTGTCGCGTCTCTCTCTCCTCACCTCTGGCGTCTGCATGCTGCGTGGCGATCTACTTGGCTTCGTGTGCTGGCGTGCGGGCCATCCTTATTTGTTTGGCATTGAGTACATTGCACTTGCGGGTTTTTGCGCTTGCTCAGACCTGTTGTCGGATTTAGAGCGCCTCCTCGGTGAGTACTGGGACACTCCCATTCATAAATTGTTCCTTCAGAAGGCCTAACTCGGCTTCGTTTTTAGGCAGCGGTGCAGGCTTGTGGGCTGCATTAATTCCCTGCAGTGTGTACAAATACGGGGAATGTGAATATTTCCTTCTTGGTAAGCCATTTCATCATTCGTATCAGTTGATCTGACATATGTATTATATATATGTATATATATATTATATATGTGTATATATATATATATTATGTATGTGTATACGATTTGTGTTTATTTATTTAGATATATATTTATACATATATTAATATGGGCTTTCATTCAGTGGTGTGCGCCCCGCCTGGGTTAACGGGCACCTTCACGCTACACTCTAAAACGGCAAGATCTTGGTATGTATGGTTCTACAGTTCATAGCCTAGGTGTATATCTCTCTATCAGTCTCTCTCTCTCTGCTCTCGCTCTTGCGCGCTTTGCTCTTGCTCCCTCTTTCACTCTCTGGTTCTCTCTGCTCTGGCGCTCGTTTTCTGCGCTCTCTCTCTCTCTCTCTCTCTCTCTCTGCTCTCGCTCTTGCGCGCTTTGCTCTCGCTCCCTCTCTCACTCTCTGGTTCTCTCTGCTCTGGCGCTCGTTTTCTGCTCTCTCTCTCTCTCAGTCTCTCTCTCTCTGCTCTCGCGCTTTGCGCTCGCTCCCTCTTATTTAGCTTTAATAAACTTAATTCTCAGTGTAGATCCGACGAGCCTCCCCTTCTCCCGTGAGCGGCCCCTTTCAGAGCTTCTCCTTCGGGGCCTCCACTTATGTGACCATCCCTGGGCAACACTCACCCTGCGTTGTGGGCTGTCTACCTGGCCCTTGGACCTACGGCTAACCAGACCACCGATTTTAGCACTCGGACTGGCGCTCTCCCAGGCAGACTGGTAACGTTGGTAGGGAGTTTAGTCTATAGGTGAAGATGTAATAACTGCTGCTGCTGTTTCCCCCTGAGGTCACTGTTATTTTGTTTTGTTAAGGTTTATAAAGTATTTTAAGATCTGTGAAAGTGAACATGTGTCCATGACTAATTTAAGAAAATTGTGAAAATAAATATATATTTTTTATAATCCTCTCGTACTCTCTCTCGTACTCTTCAGTCCAACGAACCTTTGTGCCCTTACTGCGGGGGGGGTTATTTTGTGTTACTGCTCGTAACAAGTGGCTATTATTGGTCCTGGGGCCATCTCCCCAGGTGGCGTTGCTGTACATTGGGCTATTATCCAAAAGATTAATTATATTGTTGTACCCTAACCACTACACCGCCACACATGCAACCCTTAAATGACTTTAAATGGAAAAAAGTGGAAGAAGAATATTTTTCATTCTGATTCTCATTCATCTCTTTTTGTGAACTTTATGGCTTTAATACTAAATAATCTTGTTAAGAAATATATAATTTAATAATATGAATACAATTTCATAAACAATTCAGCTGCAAATACAGGCATGTGATTTTAAAAACTATTCATTTACCGGAGATAAAGAACAATTTAAGGGCAGTACTTTTATGTTTTAAAATGCATAAAACTCGGCAGACGTCTGAGCATAATGTCTGCGTAGGATTATCACGTCATATCACAAGTTTGAGATTTAAACATTAACAAAAAAGGTGTGGATTACATTTGTCCTCTAAGTACATGATATCAGCATGGATTGATCTAAAAACAACTCCAGATTTGTTTTTGATTGAGAATGAGAAACAGTGACGTAACATGGTCAAAAGCTCAACAAACTTTCTATACATTTCTCCTGTATTGTCTTTGCGCAGAACAAACATAACTTTAACTTTGAATCGCTTTGAGCCCGACTCCAATGAACGTCCTTTACGCCACTGTGGACATGCAGTTGCTAAGCTGTGTGGAAACAGAGAGCATTTTGGGTAATTATTAGTCCGCGAGGTGCAACTAATGCGACTTACACCGCAGCATCTCATTAATAACAAAAATGCGCCTTGGAATTTTTGCATAATCATGTATGTGTCATCCGCAAATTGCCTCCTGGACATTTTCTAGGCAGCTTTTTTTCCAGCCGGAGTCATTACTAAAGCGGGTTTTACATTTGCTTTTTGGACATTAAAGCGTGTAGCAGAGTGCAAATGGTAAACAAAGAAGTGCTTGTTTTCATTGACTCTTTGTGCGCCCATTTCATTAGTGTCTTTGTCTGTATTTACAAAGATGTTTACAAAAAACTGGAGGAGGAAATCATAGCTCTCTGTGTTTACCACAAAAGGTCAAAGCTAAAGTTAAAGATTGTGCTTTTAAGAACAAACACATTTTCTGAAATGTCCCCTCTGAATTAAGTGTCTCTTGATATTAATAATAATCATTCTGGCCAGAGATGGAGAGAGACAGAGAGATACAGACAGAGACAAAGATATATAGATACTGAGAGACACAGATACAGACAGAGAGACAGACAGACAGAGAGAGGGAGACAGACAGAGAGAGAGAGATATACAGAGATACAGACAGAGAGAGAGAGAGAGAGAGAGACAGACAGAGAGAGAGAGGAGACAGAGAGAGAGAGAGAGAGAGATATACAGAGATACAGACAGAGAGAGAGAGAGACAGACAGACAGAGAGAGGGAGACAGAGAGAGAGACAGAAACAGAGATACAGACAGAGAGAGAAAGAGACAGCTAGAGAGATACAGACAGAGAGAGAGACAGAGAGAGAGAGACAGACAGAGAGAGGGAGACAGAGAGAGACAGAGAGAGAGAGAGACAGATAGAGGGAGGGAGACAGAGAGATACAGAGATACAGACAGAGAGAGAGAGAGAAATACAGACAGAGAGAGAGATACAGAGAGACAGACAGAGAGAGAGAGACAGACAGAGAGAGAGAGAAAGACAGACAGAGAGAGAGAGATACAGAGAGACAGAGATAGAGACAGACAGAGGCAGATGCAGAGAGACAGACAGAGACACAGATAGAGAGGAAGATACAGAGAGACAGACAAAGACACAGATACAGAGAGAGAGAGAGAAATAGAGAGATACAGACAGAGAGACAGACAGAGACAGACAGAGAGAGAGACACAGAGATAGAGACAGACAGAGAGAGAGACAGACAGAGGCAGATGCAGAGACAGACAGAGACACAGATAGAGAGGAAGATACAGAGACACAGAGATAGAGACAGACAGAGAGAAGGAGACAGAGAGAGAGAGACAGAGAGACAGACAGAGAGAGAGTGAGAGAAGAGAGAGCAAGAGAAAAAAAGAAGAGACAGAAAACGAATTAATATGTGGGGAAACAAATCAATTATACCAACTTGTATCCACATGTAACTCCCTATGCTACCACCGGAGGGAGCAGTTGAAATCATTTTTTAAATTCAACAAACACCAGCTGAAAACACAGCCATGCAGTTGTATAGAATACCTTTTATACAGCAGGGGAAGAGTTACATGATTGAACCAGAACTTCCTGATATTAGGCATGGATGGATACAATGAAGTGTTTATTCTGCAGTTTGTACACAAATCTGAATAGAAGCAAATCTATTCAATACATAGCCAAGATAAAACAAAGGAAGGTTTCTCACCCATCATCTGTACTTCTTAGCAAGTTTTCCCGACGTTTCGTCCTCAACCTAGCGGACTTCTTCAGGGAATGAATTCTCGGACCGCGCGTTGGAGATTTATAACCTATGGGTGTTAGCCACACCCTAATCCTGATACTAACTCGTAAACAATCTACGGTCTGCTTGATATAGAAGGGAGCAGGTCTAACGACCCTGCTGAGGCTAACGACCCTAACTCCTTAGGATGTCACAGACCTATTGTCTGCTGGGATGCTCAAGTGGAGTGCAGGTTTCACCCCTCCTAACTCATTAGCATGTCACTGACCTTGTCCCAAGTTAGGGCGTTGTTTTTAGGATGTCGTCATAGATGCGAGGCAAAACAAATCTTAACCCTCCTCCTCTGTTAACACTAGGACCGCCGTGCTCTAAACATACCTTGCACCGCCCCCTGCGGTCAGTTGACCGCTATGTATTTTGCGCTGATACAGCCTTTTGCCAAATTGATTGTTCACTAAACCAGAATTTGTTGTTGCAAGGAAATCGTGATCATAATGAAACTGTGTAAATTATTTGTCTAAATATGCTAAGTAATTGTAATTCCAGCCGAAATAAAAAAAAATTACGAAGACTTTTCTGGCTAGATTTATTTTGTAACTTTGCAAACACGTAAAAGGTCGGTCACTATATGTTAAATTTGACTCAGTAACAATATGTCAATTCAAACAATATAAATGATAGTTTAGAAAAGCACGGGACCATAACGTCTTCGCGCTGCTGTATGCGTCTGCTTCTTACGTCATCTCCAGACTGTTTTCTCTTTCCAGCCGAAATCACTGTGGAAAATATTATCTAGATAATAATAATAGTATTCGTATTGACACAAGATCATCAGCTAGGCTACCATCGTCAATGTACAATCTTCAATTTTACACGGGACACGTTATATATATATATATTTGTATTTATTTGAGACAAGCAGTGCTCTTTATGATCAGAAGAAAATTATAATCATTGCCTTGCAGTGCGCGCTGTGCAGAATAACACACAGTGTTATCTGAATGAAATAAGAAAGAATCCTTATTGATATGATGAGGGCCGCTTCTGACCCACAGTCGCTCTCCTCCTGCAGGTGTCCGCGGGTGACGAGAGGCCTCACAGCGCTCTATCTGCACTCTGCCTTGATAGTTCATCTAATTGTTCTATTTTATTGCGATATTGTATTCTGCTTTATTGCCTTCTTCTATGTATAAATATAAGAATGTAATTGATGATGAATGAAAAGGCAGAATGGAGCAACAGCGCGCACACAGACACCTGCGTATGGCTGGCATTACGCGGGTCATGTGCGTTATTGCTTCTGGACTTGTTCCAACACTGCTGTCCGTGCCGTGAATGCACTACGGGTTTACGTTCAGATTTAGAATATTATAAGTGTTCTCCCCGCTGTGACATCTCACCTCCGTCAGACTGTTCTCATTCAATGTCTTGAAGCACTGTCAGGGCTTCATACCGTGTACTTGCAGCTCTATTCATGTTGTACTCCTCTCAATTCAAAACTCTTTCTCTCTCCCAAATAAAAACCTCAAGTCCCTTTAGAGTCTAATGACAACATATTGATACATTTGTATAAGGCGCGAAAAACCCCCGGGAAAGGTTACTATGACAACAGTCGCCCCTGCGCCATGTATCCCTATGGGGCAGCAGAAAGGGCTGTGGTTTAGAAAAGTTAAAATGCGTGTAAATCTTGTTTTCTTTACTTTTTCCAAAAACAAAACACACCAAAATATAAACAACAAGTACCCAGTAAAAGTCATAAAATTTCAACTTCTGGCGTTTTGTTTTGAATACACTAATTAGCATATTAAAGTGAGTGACGGTCAGTTGACCGCTAGGGGCGCTCCTAGTGTTAAGAGAAGGTTTTTGTTTCCTCACAAAAAATGGCTTCTTTCACTCCTCTCTCAAACCAATTCTTCTCCCGAGCCAGAATTTTAACCTCTGTGTCATCCACCGTGTGGTTGGAGGCCTTGAGGTGGAGATGAACAGCCGACTGTGGCCCACTAGAGTTTTCTCTACGATGTTGGTAAAGTCGTTTCTGTAGAGTTTGTTTGGTTTCTCCAATATAGTGGTCAGTGCACTCCTCTTCACTACATTTAATTGAATACACCACATTGCTCTGTTTGTGTCTGGGTGTTTTGTCTTTGGGATGCACTAATTTCTGTCTTAACGTGTTGAAAGGTTTGAAATACACAGGGATTTTGTGTTGCCTAAAGATTCTTTGTAGTTTCTCTGAAACTCCCGCCACATACGGTAAGGACACGCCTCTCCTCCTACTTTCTTCTGTCTGTTGGACTGTGTCTCTGGCCTTTCTCGTCCTTTGGGCTTTAGTAAAAGACCACTTGGGGTAGCCACATCTGGAAAGTGCTCTCTGAACATGTTTGGTTTCTCTGTTCTTTCCCTCCGAGCTTGTGGGGACCTGGTGGGCTCGGTGTTGAAGCGTTCTAATGACCCCGAGTTTATGTTGTAGCGGATGATTTGAGTCAAAGGCCAGGTACTGGTCAGTGTGAGTGGACTTTCTGAAGACCTCAGTCTCTAATTGTCCGTTCTCCAGTATGATGACCTTACAATCTAGAAAGGCGAGTTCACTCTCCTTAGCATCCTCGCGAGTGAAATTTATAAAAGGGTCCACCGAATTAATGTGTTCTGAAAATGGTTCCACTTCCTGTTTCTTTAACTTAACCCATGTACACTCAAAAAAATGATTTTTGGGTGTAGTAATATATACTAACTCAAAAGTAGTAGTTTCTACCTATAATATCAACTTTCAGCAAAAACTAGTTAAAAACATAAATATTTACACGGTATATTCAGGTAATTAATTAATTGAGTGGAAAGAGTACATCTTACAAGAGATTTGCTCGTACCATTTACATGATTTATTGTCATAGCACCAAAACCTGAAAAAATCAAGTAACTTTTAACTATTGGGTGAAGTAGTGACGCTACCCAGAATGCAATGCAGAGAAAAACATAAACTTCTGAAAAAATCTACATTTGAGCATTAATTTTGAGGGTGAATACAAAGCAAGTCTTAAAGCAAAATACGTGAGCAACATTTTGAACAAACAAATTTGACCAAATGAAAAAATTTAAATATATTTTTACCAACCATGATCGACATGGCCAAGTCAAAGTATCGCTTTACTTCCTGGGTTTATCACTACATCAAATGTGTAATGTATGTGTGCTACAGAGTCTGTACACTGTACCACTTGTCGCTGAACTCTATTTGAATAATAAATATTATGACATCCTAATGATACAATTAAAGTGGAACAACCCAAAAAGCATGTAGATAATAATAATAATTTAAACAGAAAAATTAAGTAATATCTACTTATTCACTTCATAACAGAAAATGATATAAACAAGTAAGATTTACCTAATATTTTAATATCTGATATTCCTGTATGAAAATAATTACATAACATTTACATAATATCCTCACAAAGTTTAAGGTTAGTAGTAAGTACATTGTACTTGATACTGGCAAGTAAGTTATACTTGATATTACATCATTAAAATGTACTTAGAAATTTTGAGTGCAAATACTTACAATGATTTTATTAAGTAAATTCTACAAGTCATTTCTTTGAGTGTATCGTCTACATATCGAAACCAATGGCTTGGCGCTGTCCCTTGGTAAGAGACAAGGGCTTGTTCCTCCAGTTTCTCCATATACAGATTGGCCACTATAGGAGAGACTGGGGAGCCCATCGCACAGCCATGAATCTGTCTAAAGAAGGTGCCTCTAAATTGGAAATACGTGGTGTTAAGACACATTTCAAGTATTTCACAGATGTGGTCAGCTGTTAGTTTCATTCTCTCCCCTAGTGTGGCGTCTTTCTGTAGGCTTTCTCTTACAGCCTGCACCGCCTCTGTAATAGGGACCGACATAAAAAGCGATGTCACATCAAACGCGACCATTGTCTCATCTGTGTCAAACTGGAGGTGTTTGATTTTATTTACAAATTCTTTTGTGTTTTCTATGTGATGGTGGGTGTTACCCACCACAACGCCCTAACTTGGGACAAGGTCAGTGACATGCTAATGAGTTAGGAGGGGTGAAACCTGCACTCCACTTGAGCATCCCAGCAGACAATAGGTCTGTGACATGCTAAGGAGTTAGGGTCGTTAGCCTCAGCAGGGTGGTTAGACCTGCTCCCTTCTACATCAAGCAGACCGTAGATTGTTTACGAGTTAGTATCAGGATTAGGGTGTGGCTAACACCCATAGGTTATAAATCTCCAACGCGCGGTCCGAGAATTCATTCCCTGAAGAAGTCCGCTAGGTTGAGGACGAAACGTCGGGAAAACTTGCTAAGAAGTACAGATGATGGGTGAGAAACCTTCCTTTGCTTTGACTAATCCCTGTACGACTGAGAGCTTACACAAACTTAGCCAAGATAAAGTTATCCCAAAAAGTCCTGATAAGAAGAGTTCTCAGTGATTCTGACTTTAGATAATAATGTGGCTCTCATTATAAACACGTCTGAATAATTTCCACCTAAAAAGAGATTTATAGCACAATCCTCAAAGGTTTCGATGATAAGTGTAGCCCTGAGCTGCACAAGGTAGGATTAAGAAAGAGGATATTTCCACTTGGCTAAATCATTTTTGAACAAGAGAGAAGAAAGTACTTTTGTTTCTATGCCGTGACCCAGTAAGAGTAAAATGAGTTCCCGTCAGACCTCTGAAGCTGTGCAGGGCAGAGCCTGGTAATAGCGGGATGGGAGACCAGGGCCTGGTAATAGTGGGATGGGAGGAAACAACAACAGTCTGGCACTTTACAGCCGCAGCTGCCCCACTGTGGCACCTGGTGTTCCCAGAGGTCTCCCAACACAGCACTAACCAGGCCTTTAAAGGTATAATGACAGAAAAAAACAAGGAAAAAATGCACCATGGAGGCCTACAGTACATCAGCCTGTGTAATGTAATTGCCAAGGTTTGTGTATCTGTTTGTTTATTAGTTCGAAACATAACTCCAAAAGTTGTATTGACAATTTCAGGAAACCTCAACACATGAAATATTACATTACATTTTGGAGGTGTTTGGATCTGGGATTTTTTTAAAGAAATTAAAAGATGTGGGGGTTTTTTTTTCATAACCCTATGCCCTGGGCTCAATTGGTTGAATCAAAGCAGTCAATCTACAAAAATATGAAGTATACACTATGATGTTTCCTAAAGTATAGTTGGACAGAGAGTGCAATTTATAATTCATCCGAGGCTTGTTCTTTACATTTTGAGTCCTGAAAAGAATAGCAAGTGCTGGGTGTAAAAGAACGAAACGCGATAGCACCATGTTTAAATCCTCTCGAAAGTCTATTTTGAACAGTATGTGCTATTCATTGAAACGTACATTTACCATCATTCCTCTTCCATACAGTGTCATATGATGTGTGGTGCTACCGAACATCCCCTCACCACTTCCACAGCACTCACAGCAGCAGCCCTTGTAAAACAGATGACACTTCAATCCAAACACTAGCTAATGAAAGAAGCTTGCTGGCACACAAGACATTATTGACATATAATCTGTGCCCATGGGAGCGGGAGAAGGAGCCAGGCACCTTCCCCGGTCAAACTAAACGCATTTTAATTTGACATTTTAGGTAATTGGATTTATGGCTTATCAGCAGAAATTCACCCGATTGGCAGATAAAGGCAGGGGAGGAATAGGGAGGGGGACAGTGCGCATCCCTGTGGAACATCTTTTCTTCTTTTTTTTCTCCCGCATTGATTTTGCACAAGGATTGTAATTCCAGGTTGTGGAAGCCTGAGTGTACCTTCCCTTCAGCAAGATCATTCTAATTCATAACCTTTTCCAAATGAGTTATTGACTGGACGAGGCCACGCCGCCATTCTCAATCAGAGGCTTTTACTCACAATCTACAAGGCACGCTCCTGAACCACCTGTCTCCCCCACACAAACACACTGGGGGGAGAGGAAAGAGGAGCGCCCCCTTTGGCAAAGCATTATATAAGAATAATGTCATAGGAGCATGGGTGTGAAATGAAGCACTGTCCATCCATTATCCAGCCGTTATCATGAGGTATTTCCAGGCCAGCTCAGAGATCTCTATAATTTAAATGTTGGCCTTGAAGAACACAGAATGGTCCTCATTTCTGCAATATTTGGAATGTGTGAGGTGTGCGTACTAGCAAAGTGAAGCTCCGATTGCGATTATCTATTTCAGCGTCAATGTTTTGTAAGCTCCCTGGTTCTGACCACTGGGTCTGTCTAATTTCTCCAATTCCAGCACACATGACAAGCTCCTTTTAAGTAAACTGTTGTAGATTCCAGAAATGCAGCACACGTTGTGTTGTAGAATTAAAATGTTGTATACTAATGATTATCATTAGGTGTTTGCATAAAATGTCTTTGTGTAATACTTAGCCTGGATTTAGTGGAATTCAGAGAAGACTCAAGGACAAGGTTTCTGTGATAAAAGTATCATTTTCAGGAATCAGCGTCTCTTATCGGAACAAGGCCTGAGACACAAAACTGGACTAGACCAGACCCAGACGAGGGCCTCTGTTGGTCTCACCAAATGACGTCATCGGACATTTTGATAAAACTGTTGGTAGGACATTTTGTTAGTAGTCTGAGCAGGGATAGATAGACAGAGAGCATCGCAGAGCGCCTGGATGTTCTCTGTACATTTTCAGGCCTGGAAGGAACAGTTAAAAAGGCTCAGCAAAGGGTTAGTTATAGGGAATTAATAGCTCCAAGAGTTTTGTATCAATATTTAATTGTAAAGATAATTAAATGTTCTATTTTTAACTCTTGTATGCTTGGTCTTATTTCTGTATCAAATTCTAACACGTCCGTCATATTTTTTTGACAATAAAACCCACACTTTTACTGTTTTTAGATTCATATCGTTTTAAATTGAAAATATTTTTTCATGATTTCCTGCTCTGACAAAAAGCTTATTTGGCTGTAATTGGGGGGAGCCTGTTGTAAATAAGACACATGCATCTTATAGGGCGTCTTATTTAAATGTTTCCAGATGTTTCATTTCTCGTCAGCTGTGTCAGCGTATGGCTGGATCACAGATCTGCGCACAGGTTCATAAACACCTTGCTTACTCTGGCATGTGGGACATTTATTTGGCAATCCCCCACAATGTTTTTAAATGGCAGTTTACCTGATATCACAAGAATTTAAGAGTCTAGGAATTGTACAGCAAACCAGCCAGGGGCCATTGGGCTAGGGATCAGAATCTACTTTCAGGTGACCAAGACTTCAGTCTTCAGTCTGGCAGAGTCCCTGACCTGTGGAAGACATCCTGTCTCGTCCCTGTGCCAAAAGAAGCGCGGGCTACAGAGTTAAAAAACTTCAGACCAGTGGCTTTGACCTCCTACATTATGAAGACACAGGAGCGGCTCGTCCTGCACCTCCTCAGGCCTCAGGTACATCACGCACAAGACTCACTCCAGTTTGCCTATCAGGAGGCTATCGGAGTGGATGATGCCATCCTGTATTTGCTGCACCGGACCTACTCCCTCCTGGATCAATCTGGTGGATATGTGAGGATAATGTTCTTTGATTTTTCAAGTGCATTCGACACAATTCAACCAGACATCCTCAAACAAAAGCTGGAGAGGTTAGGGGTTGACCGGATCTTCATCACGTGGATCCATAACTATCTGACGGGCCGGCCTCAGTGCGTGAGGCTTGGCCACACCACTTCGGATTATGTCGTGAGTAATGTTGGGGCTCCACAAGGAACGGTTCTTGCTCCTTTTCTCTTTGCCATCTATACATCTGACTTCAAGTACCACTCTGACACTTGTCATGTTCAGAAGTACTCGGATGACACAGCCATTGTGGCCTATGTCAGAAATAACCAGGAAGAGGAGTACAGGAACTTGATCACTGCATTCTGTGATTGGAGCACCAAGAACTCACTTACTCTGAACACTAACAAGACCAAAGAAATGACTATCTACTTTGGCAAGAAAAAGAACACTTTACAGCCAATAAATATTCATGGACAGGACATCGAACGCGTGCACACATACAAATATCTAGGTGTTCACCTGGATGATAAATTGGACTGGAACATCAACACAGAGGCGCTCTACAAAAGGGGTCAGACCAGGCTCTTTTTTCTGAGGAGGCTGAAGTCCTTTGACGTGTGTAATCAAATGTTGTCTATGTTTTACCATTCTGTTGTGGCTGCTGTTCTCTTCTATGCTGTCATTAGTTGGGGCAACAATATATCGGTCAAAAACCGTAACAGGCTGGACAAACTGGTTAAGAGGGCGGGGTCAGTGGTTGGGGGGTCACTGGACTCTGTTGAGGCAGTGGTTGAGAGGTGCATGGGGAGAAAGGTCCAGGCCATCCTTAGTAACTCCAGGCACCCTCTGCATGGGACTCTGTCTGCTCAGAAGAGCAATCGATCGGATCGTTTCCTCTCCGTAGACAGCAGGACTGAGCGCTTCCGGAGATCCTTCATCCCTGCTGCAATTCGATTTTATAACGGTCATCGCTGATGTAAATGTGTGGGGGTTTTAATTTTTTATTATATTTATATGTATTGTCTTTTTTATCCGCTGTTTTGCTACTAAGGACAACTGAATTTCCCCTCGCTGGGATGAATAAAGTATCTATCAATCAATCAATCAATTTATATCCATGTGTATTTCTGTATGAAGGGATAGTTCGCAGACTGGACTATTAGAAGAAGTGGAAAACTGTTGAGATTTGACTCTGTTCAAATGATGTTGATGGAAAAGTACCTGGAGGAGAGCACACGATGCCTTTATGTAATTTTATGGAGAGGGGTGCAGGGTTGGTGAGTGTTGGGGCCTGTGTTGAAGTGTTTGGATGTGTTTAATGTTTTGTGTTTATGGACGTAATGATTTGTGAAAATGATCTGTCTGTCAAGTGGAGTGTGTGGGGGGGTGGTTTGATAATAAGGTTCCATCATCACCCTTTCAAAGCAAGCAGACTTGCAAGTTTGAAATGAAAAATATACAAAAAAATAGACATTGATCTTGAATTTTTAATAATTTGTTTTAGGGTGTATTCAGACCTGAAAAGTCCTTTGCTCCGCTTGCTTGATCCGAATCAAAAGCGGACCAAACTTTTTTTCTTTTGCTCCGGTTCGTATTCAGACTGTCCTTTTTGCAAGTGAACTTTTTTATATAAACATATTGACACGTGTGACGATCGGCGCTCCTATTGGACAGAGAGAGCTCACGGAGGATAGACGCGGAACCAGCAGAAAACATTGAGGGCTCGTATGTGCAGCATGTCTGCTCTGCCTCTGTTTGCTCTTTTTAGAGCAAAACCACCTTCAACATCAACAGCAGCAGCTCATATGACACAGGCCAAACACGTTGTTTTAAATATTGGAACAGTGTTGGAGAATGCGTGAGGAGAAAGCCGAAGGAGACTGTCTGTGCGCTCCGTGCCCTGTCCCACACATGGATCTATGATAATAACGGCCCTGTTCAGCATAGTGGATAAACCATGGATCTATAATAACCACGGGACAAACAGACGCTGAGGATCAGGTAGGAACCAAAGAACACAATTCACTACATGATGCGAAATATTGCTTTTTGAGACGTGAGTCAAACAGTGTCAGGCTTTTAATAATGCAAATGATTTGAAGATGCTGCCATTAACATCAATGTATACTGTGAACAGTTTTAACTCCATAAGCCTGTTGCACAGCGTCTCCTCACTGCTCCAGGTCTGCCCAGGGCTCATTGTTGTTGTGTAGCGTTAGCAGCATAGTTAGCATCATAGTTAGCATCATAGTAAGTTAGCAGCTGCATGGCTAATTCCTCAGTTTCTGTCTGCGGTGGCTTGTTAAGCCCAAAAAATGTGCATGTGAGTTGTGTCGGATCAACACCGGATGTATTCAGACCTGATTCGACTTGGACCAGAATTCGTTTGGAAGCGGACCGAGACCACCTAAAAAAGTGGGTCTCGGTTCGGTTCTTTGGTCCGGACCAGGATTCGTTTGTGTGTATTCAGACCTGCATAAAAGCTTCGGATCAGAGTTCCAAACGAATCCTGGTCCGTTTAAAGTGGAGCAAATGTGCAGGTCTGAATACACCCTTACTATTTGGTAGTGAATGACCACACACGTTAAAAAGGTTTACATTCAGTTTGCATACATTTTGACGTATCTATTTAGTTGACTTAATGAACTTATAAGAAAAATATAGCCCAGAGATAGAAATGCCAAAACGGGGCTAAAGTTCCATTTCAATTTCTAGATTGCATTTATTAGAAAGGATTATTTTTACTAACCATGACCTCCCCATGCTGTCCTTACATCTAGCTCCAGCTTCGTATCAGTATTTTACACAAACATGCAGAAACTCACACGCTGCCTTTAAGTCTGCAACGTTTCACCTTCTAACAGCAGTTCAACCACTTCCCTTCACAAACCTGGAATCATGCACCTCCAGCATCTGACTCCACAAACACTTATTTATTTTTTTTTTTGCTCAGGTTGTGTGTGAATATGACCACATAAAAAAAACCAGGTCCAATTTATCAAAGATTCCTGAAAAGTCATTTAGTATTTCAGCGGGAAAAATAATATCATGAATACATTTTGATACAAATGTTTTATTCTATACATTTCTTTACTCAATATTGTGTGACCGCCATTGTAGATTGTATATTTTCATTCTAACATTTCTGCAATTTATCAGAGGGACAAACACATGCTCTTGCCATAGATTGAAGAAAAGAATAACATTGTAATACAAATGTAGAATAAATCAAACTTTACATAAAACCACTCAAAGAACTAAACAGCAATCTCAAAGAATGCTTGAAGTGCAGTATATTGCAGCAGCGTCACGGCATAACAACCAAAAAGTATCTATGCAAAGCTTTTACAGGAGCTTGAGATTTCACATTTCTTTAAACTACTAAGTGAAAAGTGAATATTTTAAGCAGCTTAGCCCTGATTTCAATATATTTAGCTGTGCGGTGAGTTGGCTACGGGCCAGACGCAGACGCAGGGAAGCGCTCACAAAGCCACCGGTGCTAAACTCAATTGGAGCGCCCCGGTAAATCCTGGTGGCGGCCGCGAGGGCAACTCATTTATGTAAAAATATTTGATTTCGCTTTTGCCTTTGTCAAGA
Organism: Knipowitschia caucasica; assembly: GCA_964034765.1. Classification (NCBI taxonomy): domain Eukaryota; kingdom Metazoa; phylum Chordata; class Actinopteri; order Gobiiformes; family Gobiidae; genus Knipowitschia; species Knipowitschia caucasica. The sequence continues at coordinate 17,565,332 of OZ035829.1, forward strand.
AAGTATAGGGATGAGATTAAAGTTTTGGGCCAGGGGGAGACAAAAGTCATAAATGTCATGGCGGTAATTGGCCACTAAACCTTTTATGTATTTTGAATATTGATATTGCTCAGATGTTATTGAACTTTTAAAACACAATGAACATCATAGAGCAGATTTTGGTATAGATTTTACAAATGTCATTTCAAATCCTTTTTCGCTGAGCACTATGATGGACTTTGTTGTTTTAAGATGTCTACAAATTGGTTGTCTACAAATAAATTGTATTGTACTTTCTGAGCATTCAAAATCAATGTTGTTTAAAAATCTTGAGAAAAATAATTGAGAAGAGGAAATCTGTTTTCTAACCTCAGCGCATATGTGTACGTACAATAATAATGAAATGCACACTGCCTCTTTTCCCAGTTGATACTTCTGAAAACATCTTGGAAAATATATTTTTATTCCAAATATAAATGTTTTTTATTTTTTTGTACCAACAGCACGAGTAGACAGTTCAAGAAATACCAAATTCTAAATCTTAAAATTTGTTGTTTTCACTAAAACCCTTTTGACATCCCACGTTATTCATTTCACCTGCAAACTGTTTAAACTACTTGCTCAATGAGTCATGTTCATGCCCTCGGCGTGATAAAACAGCCTTCTATATGCTACATGTGTTTTAAAAGGACTTTGTGATGCTCTCCTTTGTGAGAATCCCCACAAAGTGAAAGTAAAGGAGCGTAAGAGAAAGTGAAGGGGAAGAGGACGTGTCCGCGGGCCTGTGTGTGTGGAGACTCCGTGACACTTCACATGGTTGAGTTGCTTTGAATGTTCGATGATGGAGAGACTGAGGTGGTTCTGTGAAAAGCTTCTTTCCGGACGAGTTAACGTGGCCATGGGCAGCGAGCAGGTGCCATTGCACTGGATAATGGTCCCATTATAGATGGACTCAAAGAGAGCGCTTCCATTCAAATGTGTTGCTGAGTTATTTAAGGACACTTCATCTGCATTTTTGACTTCTTTGAGCTTTGGTCCACGTTACAAAATCATACATGGCTTCATTCACCGTAATAGATATTAACAACCACCAAAACTGTGCTGTTCACAGGTGTAAATATGGTATTCACAGGGGTGGGAATTTATACCATTTTTCTTCCTCCCTCTCCTTTTCGAGTTTGAATAATGTACAATATTGTGATAAGTGAAAGCTTTGCTATACATTTATATATAGTGACATCTGATAATTATTGTTTGATGTTTTGAACTCGAAATAAATAAACCCTCATCTCAACTCAACCTCCACTCACAGAACGTCATAATCAGTCAAGATCTTTTTTGGATTTTCTTGCTCATAAATTTCCCATTTGGTTGGATTAGACTAATTTGTCCATCACCAGTAGAAGGCATTGTTCAGAACAAATGTGAATACCTACTGATTGCTGATTATTGAATGTTTTCTACACACAGGAGAGGGAAACCTTAAGTCATTACATAATTGAAAGAATAAATTGCCATAGAAAAAGAAAAAGACACGCTTAAGGATGAAAACAACACAAATTAAAACTGCAAGCAGAGATAAAGGGCGATAATAAACCTTGCAACTACAGAAGGGTGGAAAGACAAAGGTACTGATTTTGTTCAATTACAAATTTATATGCACGTCATTGTATCCAGCTCATCAAAATACACAAAGACCTGACAGTTCTTGATTTATTTTTTGTCTTTCCAAGAGTGCTTGCAGTGACCGCACCCAGAGAGCTCCAAAGCCGCCTCCCTGAGCTCTGTGACTCCTGCAGCTGTCTCCAGTCCTCTTTAACCAAAGGGACTCAGTGTTGCAGTCCAAAGTTGATAACTGCCAGGCCTGAATCGCCTGCCCTAAATTAGCAAGAAGTCGAATCCAGTCAACTCTTGTACACTCAGGCACCTGTTTCACTCCCCTCACCTCGCCACTTGTCCTTGTGCATCCGTGTGCTTCGGAAAAGGCATGGGATTACACATAGACCGTTTACTGTTAACTTCCTCACTTCCTAAACCTCAGGACTGGTAGTGATTCAGTGCATAGGTTAAAGGTTCCATATTAAGCCTTTGGACTTTTCTCTGGTTTGACCAACATTACAGTGCTATTTGGCATTCATTCACATTCCCAGAATAGTTTTTATTGATTACCTCAAGCTTTAGTTAGAGAGCGATCTTTCTCTTTCATTTTCCAGAGGCCCAAAAACGACTGGATTTACTGTGTTACGTAGTATACTTTCACACGTAGAGCCAAGGATCTGTGTTTGTGCGAGACACTTCTCCAAAGACTGCTCGTTTAACATGAAACTGGACTTACTCAAAAGCTGAACTAAATATACTGGGTCTGATTCTGGAGGGGCTCCTGGCTCTATGTGACAAATTCTCATTGTCACATAGAGCCAAAAAGTGTATTCTAAGGTCTGAAATGATTATGTACCGGTAAAAGCTGTGTTTACAAAGTCAGTGTGAGGTTTTGTCTCCGTGTGGGTGGGGGAGGCGGGCTCACAGTGGAAGGAGCACAGATCCAAGCGTTTCAATTGAGGTGAAATCAGCTCTATGCAAGAAATGGCAATAATTTCTAGGTTTTGAGTGTCGTGTGGTTTATCACCCAATTTATTATCACACATGTGTTTAGGATGGACTGTGAAAAAATAAGAAAAAACTAAATATAGGACCTTAAGGACAATGAAGCTCAGGTTTAATTGTAAGTGTAACGTACAGCCAAGCCTTACCCACATCAGCCTGTGTGCTCTCTTTGGCTGTGTGCAGGAAGCACAGCAAGGACACTCCACAGGGGGCGACGCAGAGTTCTATTGACAGGTCGCCACAGCAACCAAAGCGACAAATGTCCGTCGTTGTGCTGCACCCTCAATTACGGTGCCAGCTGAACTAACACAACAACACGCACACACAATATAGAAATACGGACAAGGGGAAAGCTACATGTGGTTGTATGCAACAGAGTTAATTGAGAGCTAACAAGGTGGTAAGGTACTTGGTTACCATAGAAACATAATTGCGACTGAAACTCAAGTGAGAAGTGGAAGAATGAACAAGCACTTGCCACACTACACAAACAAGCAAGCAGTGGCTCAAGGCAAGTCGATGGTTGGATAATAATACCAGAGGATGCCAGTGTGTTTTTACCCATTCAGCCACCGTATACCTGCATATGCAATATATATATATAATATATACACACTGTATGGACATGGTAGCTTCAGCTTTTGTTAACTTAAATTTAAAACCGTTTACCTCCTTTTAAATCACCACGGTCATTTAAAAAGAGAAAATGGAATGGAAAGAAAGATGCATATGTAACACAGCCAGGGTCTCCATACGGTCTGGTGCTGTGAAGTAGGTCGACATTGGCCACATTCACACTAGACTCTCGGAGCCACTGTTTACTGTGTCCCAAAAAACACGACAAAAGACATTGGACAGCCAAACACTCCAAAAGCAACCATCCACTGTGGACCCAACACAACTCAATCCACTAGGACCAATGCCAGCACACAGCATGAGCTTTAAAGCACCACCAACTTAAATATTTCCTCATCTTGAAGGTAATGCTAATGCGGGCGACGATCAGCAGCAGCAGCCTGCCATAGGGACAGCAGAGAGTTGTCCAGAACCATGTTCAATGACTGGATGATTAAACACTGGCACTATCCCACTGACCACAGCCCAACATGCTTCACCACATGTCCAACACAGAGCCAGGGATCTAACTCAGGCTGATTATGAACATGGCATACAAGACATGAAAACAATTAAATCTCAGTTACCAAATCCTTATTCCATATTACTTAGTTAGTATATTATGTATTAGTATATATGTAAATCATGCAAATGTATTTGAACCTAAAGGCTGAATATTAAATTGAAAATCTGGATCTCGACTTTTCACCATCTCAATTATCAACTTGTGATGATGAGGTTGAGAGACAAAAACTGGAAAACTCTCTGTTTTGGAGAAATATCTTAGACTTAGACAGACTTTATTGATCCGCAAGGGAAATTGTGTTGTCACAGTAGCTTGCATAGTATTCCACGATGAAAAATAACAATAAAAATAACAGTCAAGAAACCATCTGAAAATCTGAGCCAGAGACCTGCAGCATCTTTGTCTAAAATGCAGTTGAATGTTAAACACCTAACTAAGTTTCCAACTCCTGCAGCAAGGAGTCAACAGTCATTGCTTCATATCTCTCTATATATCTATATTTTGAACCCAAAGCTTCGCCTGCAAAACACGCATGATCATGATAAAGCGCTCCAGCCGACGCATGTGCAGCTGATTGTTTGCTGCGGTCGGCATTCATATGTAAGGGACCTTTATTTGCACTTCGCGATGCAAAAAGTGCTGAGTGGAGGAGACTTTTTGCACAGAAGGAATGGCTAATGAACGCGACGGCACTCGGGGTGGAACAGCAGAAAATTTGAGGCTAAAGATATAAACGGCTGAGCTCAGCGCTATCGGTTTGGTGAAGCTGCACAGAATCCAGTGTGGAAAAAGGAGAGTCGGCATTTGGCTCGCTTCTATATTTGTCCACGTTCATTCAGAGTAAAGCAACAACGGGAGAATAAATAAAATGAGCCATGTGCATCGTCAGGGAGAAGCTTGTTTTGCATGATGCCAATTATTCTAATGAACACAAAATGAAAAATAGCTTTGGGCGCAAAGATTTGTGTTGTTAGAATACAGAATGGACCTGCATCCCAATTCAGTTTGTCACAGATACTTGCAAATTATTCAAAAGACTAAGTTTATAAGTGTTTTATTCACACAAGCATCAAGGAAAGATGGAAGAATAGATAAATGGTCATATTGAGGACGACCAGGGAGCAAGGAAGGCCTGCAGTGACCTGGCCTCAAGGTAGGGGGCAATCGTGAGTCCAAGGCTAGGCTTATTCGATGTCTCTAAAATACCTGCGTTCTTGTCCTTCCTTTTGCGTAGTGCAGCTTCAGATTCGGCCTAGAGAAAATTGAGTCCTTTCAAAGTTGTTTTAAATGCTCAAGTACTTTGTGGAGAATTACATATGACCATGGTGGTGGTGATCCAGGACACTCAACTCAACATTTGTCATAAATTATGCACATTGGAGAGATCTGCCCTTTATGCACCAATGGCTCTATGTGTTTTTATCATTGCATTTCTTATGTTGAACTGTTTGATTCTCTGATCTGTGTTGGCGAATTCAACGGTTTTGTTAGGTCCTTTGAGATAACAACAGTTGTGATTTTAGGCTATACAAGAATATATTGAATTTAATTGAATTGAACAATGATTATAGTCACCCCTGAGTGTATTTATTTTACAATGTGATGACTTGTTCTTGGATTTTGAGTTTGTTCACGGTCTAGTTTGTTTTGCCCAAAGACCGAAGGCTACACAATAATATTAAACTTGGGGCTTGTTCAGACCCTTTCTGGTAACTGTGAGTGGTGAAATAGACTGTGTTTGTTCCAGTTCTTGACTGTTTTCAAGTTAGAATCCTTGGTTTAGTCACAATATATAAACTGAAGCATTCGATTTATCCAACGAATGTTTAATTTGTGTGTGAAATGTCTTATTCACTAATGCTTGAGCTTGAACGACTATTAATACCGGAAATATCAAATAGCTTTTTCAAATCCAAAAGCGCAGACAAGTGCAGAAATTGACTTCCTCTTTCTTAAGCGGAATGCTTTTGAAGAATCCGGCAAGTTCGTTTCATGAGATGAGATGACTTTCCTGTGATTGGGGTCAAACGATGGGAAAACGGTGCGCTTTTAATTGAAACCGCGGCTGCTTCTGCGTATGCTTTTCTATAACCTTGACTCCTCGCACTTCTCCTAATTCAGAGAGAGCTAATTCAAGAGTGCGGAGATGTAGAGGCGTAAACAAGTCCCCGGAAAATCGAGCATTTCAATGAGAAGGATTTGACAGGAGAGCGAGAGAGGTGAAAGCATATGAGGAATATAAAGGGAGGGAAACGTGGGTTTGTAGTGGTATTGGTACAAGGTTGTATGGTTCAGAACAGGTCCAGGTTAATAGATACTGGATAAATGTAGTCACATTTTATTAAGTGATAGATGTGGTGGCAAAAGTACTGGTCTTGGTATTTGAAAAATATATATAGAGACAGTACTAGTATAAGAATCTACGGCTACATGCTCAGAGATACAGATCCTGGGCTGTCCCATTCGTATGGCCCCGGACAATCTTATCTGCCATAGAAATAACTGCAATATTACTACATCCAGGATTTCAGTTCTGTTTGTTTGATTGTGTCTGAATATCTTGCTTTAGTTGTAAAGTTTATTGAGCATTATTATGTGTAGACAGTAGAAATGGTGTGTCGGCCCAAATCCGTACTGATATGGACACATATATATATATATATAACACATGAAGAATGAATGAGGGGCAATGATAAACGCTAATAACATACTGTATAGCATCATCATCATTACCTTATTTCAGTTTAATACATTTTCAATTGTAACTTGTATTTTACTTACAGATTACAAATTACAATAAACTGAAAGCGAAGGGTTTGTTTGAACCACTTCCAAACAGTTTTTATGTTGTGTTACCATCTGCAAAGGAACAAGCTATTTTTAAATGTAAGATGGCTAAATATGGCTGCATATATTTGGGTTCAAAATGAAGGAGTAAACATAAAAAGTCGTCAGATAAAGTAGAAAAGTACTGATACCAGGGGGAAAAAATATTACGTGGGACCTGTGCTCATATATATGCGTCTTATTTTATTTTTAATTATTCTTGCCTGATTAAGTATTGCTGTATTGTCCAGCATTCAAGGTGGTTCCAACTACCACCTATCCGCACCCATTTCTAAAAAGCATTTCACTTTAGCCAACTCCTGTCTTTGAACCTGGAGCAGGCTTTTCCTCAATCATTTTAAGCCATATCAGAATCAATACTGTAAATAAATGGCTACAGTAGTGTAATCCTGAGTACAAATTGAGACCACCCTCTAGGTCAATACCAGCCCTGTTAGCGGAGCTGCAATCTCACTCACTGTAAAAACACATGTTGTACAGCTATGGCACAATATAAACAGGATGTCATTTAATCTATGTTTTGGAGGGGTTACCCTAGCCTGGCTCTGCCAGACCCTTGTAGTTCCGCCATGCTCCACCAGAGGCGTTTGGCTGAACCACATGGGTCTGGTATTGACGCCATACCGAACGCCTTCCCCAGATTATTTTTTAATCGACCAATCAGGATTGCCGGTGTTACGTGGGGTTTGCACTGCCTCCTCAAGCTTCTCTCATGCAGCAGCGAGAGGAATCCAAGATGGGGGACGTAAAGTCCGCGAGTAAATACGATCGAATTAAGACACGGATGTCACTTTTAATGCAATTTGAGGCGAGATGTTGATGGTTCTATGTTGATATATGTGTGTTTTAAGAGTCAAATGTTCCTGTAAAGTTTGGTTGAAGCACTGGTTCAGTGTTCCTGTTTACACACTATGCAGCAGGGTTGCCAGGTTTGGTGGTTCCCGCATATTTTATTCCAAGAGACTTGTAGGTATTAAATAAACAGAAAGACAATAAACAGACTCATGATAGCCCATGTTGATTACATTAAGTTTTTAGCCAAAAGTGTTTTTTTTTGGGGGGTATTCTCGCGGATTTTTGGTTGGATAATCTTGCTGGGATTTGGCAACCTATGGGAGCCGTGTGCTTCGATGTGAGTGGTTGAAAGCAGACTTCATTCAAGATAACGGACAAGTGGTCTATCCAATCACATACAAGGATTTTTTTTACAAGGCCCTGCCTTCTGAAATCCAACCACTATGGCTCAGTACCAGACTCATGCGTGAAGTGCAGCGAACTACATGGGTCTGGCGAGAGTCAGGCTAGGGTTACCCATTGACTCACCTTGACTTGTACTGAACTATAGGCGTCTGTAATTTACTTCCCACAGCCCACTACTTTTCCTCCTGCTCGTACAAAGAGGCGGAGAGCATACATATTTTCGTCTTAAATAAATAACGAGGTGCCTAAGCTGATATGTGTTTAGAAAAGTGTGGGAATTCTGTATCTTTAAAACTGCGATGGATTAAAAAGCAGCGCCGAAGACACATCAAAGCCCAGTGTAGCAATTATAGACTATATTCTGTCTAGGCTTATTTTAATATGAATCCAAGCAGCCTGTTATAAAGACTCAGTCGGGAAAGTTAAATCTATATAAGAAGCCTCGGGGGAGAAAATGCAGCTAACCCGATGGTGGATGCGAACGCAAAGAAACCCAAAGCAAGCGATGATGCATGTGCGGGGAGAGTTTGTGGAACTGGGAGAAAATAGGCAAAATTAATGTGAGCGAATGGGGCGAGAAAGGGTGGGGAGACATAGCACCAGATTCTCAAGCACTGAAGCCTCAAAAGGAGCACAACTCACTACTCAAGCATGCAAATAAGTGTCAGCACTGTGGCTCCTTGTAAAACATACTATTTTACACAGTTTTTCACCATGCTACAGTCGTATTCCCTTGTCATTTACTCACTCAATGTTGTCTGCAGAGAGACTTGTGCATATTTGAATAATTTAAACTCACCTGAATCTAAAACAATACCGTGAATGTTTGCACTGTGTCTGTGTCTGTGTTTTTGACATGCGGATGATTCGGCAACGTCAGTTGATTTTTTTCTCAAAGGAAGTAAAAACGTTTTTGATGGGACCACATTTTTGCTGAAACTGCGTAATGTTGGCCACAGACGACAAGAGTTTTACTCTCATGAGATTTTAAGTCGTGACACAGACCACATACGTAAGGATAATCTGAAACGGTTTTCTGTCTCAGTTGGAGGGACTGTTGCGGCCATAGGCGTGTAATTTGCTCCAGGATTACTGTGTTTTTTGTGTGTGTGACAACCCCTTTCCCCCTGTCTCTGGAGTCCTGTCCTGTGAGGACTGCTGGTCCTCTTACTTCCTGGAAGTCTCCAGCTCCAGTACTTAAGGCCATACTCTGCACCTTTTCGGGGCTGCTAGCCTGTGTGTGGCTGGTATTCCTTTTGGTTCACATGAAAATGTCTAACATTGTCACAAAGGGGTGAAAATGACTTAAAAGAAATATCTCAGGCTTAGCCCATGCTTTCCGGACCGGCTATAGGCTGGGCAGCCTAAGGGGCTTTTTCAAAGGCGTACAGGCCAGAGTCATTTAGTCATTAGCTAGGTTTTGTTTTGGTAACGTTGAGTCCCCCCCTTTCTAATTATGTCTACTGATGATTTACATCCCAGTTATTAAAATACTTGATTTGCCATTTTAAAATCTTGGATTTTTGTTATCTCCGTTACCCTGGCTGAGCTGGGTCGTAACAGAGACCATAGACTTCACTTGCAATTCTTGTAATAAGAACGTGGCAACATCCGAATTACACCATTACACTTCCTACCTTCTTTTACCTTTATTATCCTAATCTTAAATACAATAGGATTCAATATTACATTTGGTAAGAATGACGGATTCTATTCTGTGATTTCTGGTCTGGTTTACATATTTGTGGCTATAATGATCCCAGACAAAACAACAACCCAAACAAGAAATGTTTGAACTCAAGGAGGGCTGGAATCATGCAAAAAAATCCTGCAGTCTGAAAAGCCAGTGTAAATGGGCAGAGAGCAGAGCGATATGGCAGGATTTTTTAAACATTTGAAACCTTGTGAGTTGTTCTCTATGGAAGGTGCTCCATTATGAAGGTTACTTACCTACTTTATAACATAGCTTTAGACAAGTATTGACGTTTTTTTTAAATGTATTAAATCTATATTAATGATGAAGGTAATATATATCTCCATGGACCAGAAAAGTTATTGTGTGCAGTGTTTACTTTTTTTTTTTCATAAGTCGTAACTTCCACACAGTAATCTTTATTATGAAACCAAAAACGTCTCCCGTTGTTTTGTTGAATTATGTCGGACATTCCTTTTCACATATTTTTTTAATTTCAGTTCTGGCTCCATGGCTGAACCAAAATTGTTTTTGTCTAACATTTTCAGAACACAGGGTTAATTAAATTCCCTGCAGATCGCTTCGTTTGTCATTTATTGTCTCACATAATGGGATTTTCTAATTAGTTTTTTGCAAACATAAAAAATCATTCACTGGGCTTGAGCGGCTCACTGATGTGGCGACTCCAAACTGGACCCATCTCATCTCATTTGTCCCAAATAACCACGGCAACAGTCACAATAAATGTGTGTTCTGGAGACAGAACACTCATTTCTGATAATGACTGATGTGTTTTGCTGTTGTCTTGTGTTTGGGAACCATTTATGTGTGTCTTACTGGAACAATTTTTGATTTCTGATTATCTTGTCTCCTACACAACAACACATTATGCATATGCTGCAGTATACGCAGCATACATTGATCTACAGTTGGTTCATTGATTTCTGTTTCCAAATTGCAGAACTGTTTTTGTGTTTGTAACTGTGAGTAAAACAATGATAACACACTATTAAAGTAGCATTATGTAAGATTTTCATGTCAGGTCATTTTTCAATGGCGCTAATCTGTCAAAAGGCATTAATAAACCATGCTCTTTTTGAATACTTCTTTAACTGATAACAGTCAGAATTTGTTTTACAGCCCCTAAATCTTGTATTGTTTTCATTTTCATGTCCCGCCCTCCACCGTTTTACCAATCAGAAAGTCCGTGATTGGGGTTGCCAGAACTCACTGCGGCTAGCTAATCTCCCTGGCAAAAATAACATGTGGCCGCAGAACTAAAAAAAGGCCAAATCATTAATAAAAAAACAAGAAATAGAACGAGGATGGTGGTTATAGATTTGTTGTTGACAAAAATCTTGTCTATTCAGATATTGTGGTCCCAGCTGGATTCGTCTGCATATCTGGCAACCTGAGTCAGGTAGAGTGGGAGAGTTTGCAGTACCACTTTTGGCCAGATTTTTGAATACTGCTCCTTTAAATCGAAGCAAATGCTTTTTCTGCTCGCCTTTTCAAAGCGACAGAAGCACATACAGAGAAATACACAGTGTTGGATCAATATTCGCTCATGTATGTTGTATAGACATGCAGGAAAGGCTGTAACTTAAGTATTTTTGTGTTTGAACGCAGCAGTATCTGAGCGGAGCCGGAGTGAGATAGGTGAGGGAGGTAAGGGAGGTGAGGAAGAGGCATCAGTGCAGCAGTTGTGAAGTCAAAGCCAAATAAAAGCACCACAAAAGCGCGTAGGGGAGTTGTTGATTACTGTTCCACTCGAGAAACTGTGGCCAGAGGAAAAAAACTCAAATCTACAAGCTTTTTCTAGTTTTCAAACTAAAAAAGGTGGAAGTGTTCAACCTCATCTTGAGTAGTTCCTATCTCTAAAGACTGGGATGCGTAACTACTTTTTACTGTTTATCCCATCCATCACTGTTTAAAAAAAAAAAGAAATTCCAGATATACAAGTGAATTCTCAGCCCAAAGCATCATACAGTTACAAGATTGCAAAAGTGTAAGGATTCTAATATTATGACAACCGCATCATCTGTTGAAATTTGCTTCTGCGGGATCATTGTGTTGGGAGTAAATAGTATGCAGTATTTTCTTGCTATTGATATTTATAAAGGTTATGAATTCACCCCAAAAACAATGCCGTCTCATTTCTACCAGCGCATCCACACTTCCTGATATTGATCCACAACCTTGAGAATTTCTCATTTTGTAAATAGAACAGAATTGCTTCTTTCCACACCGCATTAAGTCAATCATAATTTTACAAAACACAAACATATATATTTCTTTCCAGTGGTCAGTTGGAGCGGTTTTGAAATAGCGCTGGGTTTTGGATAAACAGGCTCAGGCCCCTGGGACGTGCTGTCTGTGTCACCTCTGTGTGGAAATGTGAGAGTCGGCCTTGTTTACAGCGCAGACGACCGGGCGACTGACGAGAAACCAAAACAGACTCAAGACACACAGGGATGGGCAGATGGAGGCCACTGGAGAGGGAGCAGTACATGTCATACGCTATAATAATCATCAATATTCAAGTATATTTCATATTCATGGAGGTAATGCAGTTCACCTATCTGTAGTGTGTGCGTCTGTGTTTGTGTGTGTGTGTGTGTGTGTGTGTGCGTGGGTGTGCGTGTGCGTGTAGCTACATGATAGAGACATTGAAACAAAAAGGATATTATTTACCATTGTTAGATCTGCAATCCATGTTTTAAAAAGTGTAAGTATCGTTGGATGACCGAAATATAAACGTATTGGTGGAACATGTAGTCAAAAATGTTACAATTTAAAAACACATCTTATTCAAGGGAACGCACTGCCCCTGCACCTCAGACAGACAGAATCTCTTGTTCCTTTTAAATCCTCTCTTAAAACACACCTTTTTTCCTTGGCTTTTAACACAACCTGAGAAGTTCGACTTTGGAATGTTTTGTACTTTTGTTTTTACTGTTTTATTAATGTAATCCTCATTGTTGTGTTCAGCACTTTGGTCGACGCTGTTGTTTTTAAAGTGCTTTATAAATAAAGTTGGATTGGAGTTGGATTGGAAGGGCTTGCGTGGGCGGTGGGTGGACACTGGGGTTTATATTTGGATGTATTGTCTGTATTCTTTCACCTTTTTTAACTGAATATGTCTATTAATGTTAAAATGTTCAATAAATAAAAAATACATTACCAGTATTTTGACTCCTCTGTAAAAGGGATGTGCCATTTTTTTATACAATCACTTGAAAGAGAAAAAAAAAATCCGCAATAGTATTCTCAAATAAAGACAATAATTCATGAATTAAATGACGTATTTTTCAGGATTCCAAACGAGTAAAATAAATGTGGTCGGAGCAATTTCTTAAGTGCAAGTAAAATTGCGATCCGATTGGCATTAATGTAGCCGCCATAACTGTCTCTCTATTTGGTTGTTGATTTATCCATCTCTGTAAAATGAAAAGTATCCAGACAAATCCAAGAACCCTACCCTACCTTATGTTGTTTTTGTTCAGCACTTCGAGTTGCCTTGCGTATGAACTGTGCTTCACAAATAAACTTGCATTGCCTTACAAGATGAGGACTCTAAAGATATGCCTGCAAAAGTTACCTAAAACAAGGTAGTGTAATGTTTTTTTTTTTATCTGTGAATAAGAACCAGCGTGTACCAGCGGATAAAAAATATTAGAAATGCATATTATATCCTTGGTTGTCCATCTAAAACGCTTTATCCACGTTAAATCAATACACACAGATGAGATGAGATGACTAATTGCACATTCATATTGTTTGCCTATGTATTTTCCTTCACATGTAGCTAAACATCTAATAACATTGAGGTATGAGCAAACGTCCAATGTATTACACGCTGCATATCAAACCGTGGCTTCGTTTTGAAAATAAAACTCATTCCTTACATGATGTTGTGACAATCCCCATCAGCAGAGCATAATAGTCACTGCAGCCGAGTCTCATTGGACACATGTATTCACAACAGGAGAATAACAGATCTTTTATCACGCACACACATACCAGAGTGGAGCACCTATGCGCCTCCCATTCATTCATTTCTTTTGAAGGCGCGGAGATATGCACACGCCGCCGACTCATCGCAGCGCCATGATTGTAATTTCCTCTTCGACGGTCTAATCAGTCAAACATCACAGGCGTAATAGTGAGACGGGAAAGGATAGGTTTGAAGACGTTTTGTGCTACGGTTTTAGTCGCGAGAAACATGAAGCAATTGTCAAAGAGTAAATATTTTTGATGAATATTATGTGTAAAGGCCTAATGTATGCAGATCATCAAGCTGTGTTTTAAGTGTCATGGTAAAATACAATACACTGCAATGCTAAGTCACTATTGGTACTTCTTCTTCAGCAACAAGGTTCTGGGTTCGATGGCCACCTCAAGGCCTTACTGTGTGGACTGTGGAGTTTGCATGTTCTCCCCATGTCTGTGTAGGTTTCCTCCAGGTGCTCCGGTTTCCCCCTACCATTTAAAACACATGTACAAAAGGTCTGTATGTAATGAGTGAGTGAATGGATGGTTTGGTAGGGGGCTTTGATGCGCCAGTGTGTTCGGTGTCTTGCTTCGTTGTGAAGAGACTGGAATAATATCTGAACTCTCAACATTGTAAAGCACTTTGGGTGACCTTGGGCAGTAAAAATGTGCTATATAAAGGAACATTACTTACTTAATTCTAAAATCAGCGTTTATCTTCTGGCACTAGATATGTGAAGAGCACATTGTCAAAATACAATTTGAGCTAGGAAAACTAAGATTAAATCTAAATGTATTATTAAAAGTATTAAGTGTCCTCCGCTTTAGGCAATTCATAAATGATGCACTCATCTTTTATGTATCAACATTGTGGGCCTTGCTAGTGATACACTGTGACTTTACAGGGTTTTTTTTTTTCAATATTACAATAGAAACAATGTCTTGGCTTACCACAGTGATGGTGTTTTTTAAATGTACCACAATTGAAATGAAGTAATGAACAGATCAGATTTTCTTTGATTGAGCAACACGCAAATGAAACCTTCCCCTTGGCACCATGAAAGACTGGAATCTGTATGAGGCCTATGACCTGGATGCTCTGCCCAGCCCCTCACCACCTAGGGTAATTCAAGAGCCTGTGCCTCAGGAGATCCCAGGGGAGTCCAACATCCAGCCATCTTCTCCTCTGGCGGACAGTATAGTGCGGGAACAGATCCAGAAGGCATAGGCTAAAATTAGCATGATTAAATTAACAAAGACCATGAACTATGCGTCTAGTGCATGAGGCATCAGCGTTCCAGTATCTGAACGCGCCATAATTCTATTGAGCTGAAGGAGGTGAAGATGAAGGTCCAAGCATCTATGCAAACTGTGTAATTGCACAGCGAAAGAAGACCAAAGCAACACACAAAATGCAGCTGATGAGCTCTGTCAGCAAGCGTGACTGTGAAGGTGTGACCTGCAGAACTACTCTGCTTCAGAGCTGCAGCAGCTCAAGCAGTATAGCTCAGAGCCACAGAGCTCCAGTTTAAAGGAATAGTTCACCGTTTTTACATACTGACATATGTTCTTACCTTACCTTAGACTAGTTAATACGTACCTGTCTGGTCTTAGTCCGTGCGCTCTGTCATGCAAACGGAGCAAAAACGGGAGCACAACCGCAGCCTCCTCTGTATATTTTGTAGCACCAAAAGGTAGCTCCCGCTAGAAGCTACCAAACTCTTCCAAGTGTTCCCTATTAAATGTATATAGTTACGTGACGTGTTACACTGCAAAGTATAGTAACACAGAAATGTAACAGTCGATTTTCTCAGCGGATAAAACGGGTACTATATTGTGAGGCGTAGTAATCTGAGGGGCGCTACGTCCGCGCACTAACTTCTCTCCGGAGACTTCTCTCTCGCTCACTTCCGTCAATAGAAGCAGCGTGACTTGTAATACACACAGTAGCAGCGAGAGAGAAGTTACCGGAGAGAAGTTAGTGCGCAGAGAAGTTAGGAGCGCTACGTCCGCGCACTTCTGAGATCTGCCTCATGCAGCTGTGTCTGAAAAACCTTCAAATCTTTATCTTTATGGGGTCTTTAAATGTGCAAAAGTTAAAGTTGTATTAGTAGTTTTGAACCCATCCATCCAATTTCTACCCCTTAATCTATTTCTGGGTCAGGGAGGTGGGAATCAGCTGCCACCCAAATCACAGAGCACCAGCCCCTCACTGATCCTCCTGCAGGTGGTGGGTCCACAGGAGGACGGCTGCTCTGTCGGTGACATCATAGTCTTGATCTTTCAGTGGAGGCTTCAGGCCCCCATGGAAGTGTTAAGTGTCTTGCCCAAGGACACAACAACAGCAGACAATAGAGTCGATGGAGAAGGGGTAGTGGTGGGCTTGAACCCACGACCCTCAGGTTCAAAGGCCAATGTTCTACCAACTGGGCAACTGTCGCCCCTTACAACCCACGTCATGCAAAATGTTGCTTTCCACTAATAAATAGAAGTGGCCTTTCCATTTTATTTTCCCATATGTACCTGAGCAAACATGTTTTTTGGGGAGTGGATAAACGTCTTCCTCTTCAAAGCCCCTGCCTCAGCCTCTCTGCGCTCAGGAGAAGGGAGCGAACAGACGGATCTTTCCATCAAACTTTCCAGCATCTTTGAGCCATCTGTCAGCACCAGACTCCGGGCACATTTAGCTTAGCTTGTGCTTTGAATCCAGAGAAGAGCAAAAAAAAAAAAAAAAAAAAAAAAACGTCAAAAAAAAAATGTGGGGGAACAGAACGCTGCAGCAACAGCCAAATGGGAGCGAGTAATGTGTAGATCTGCAGAGGGCGGACATTCTCAGAAAAGGAGATTGGGTTTTGCATAGAAATGAAAACAGAAGAGACGAGGTGGGTTTAAGAAAATGGATGCTTAGCTCGTTTCGCTTCCAAAGGTGTGGGTTTTGACAATTGCTATGTGCACACAGCCATCCCAAGCATGTTCCAGGGCACATACTGCTCTAAGTGGAGTTTTTCATTTCTTTTTCACTGTTTTCCATTGACCCACTGAGTAGAGATCGACTACTGTTTTTTTTCCAGAGCCGATATCGATAGTGATACTGATGATTACTAGTCAAACAAGCCAATAATTGATATATTGAGCCGTTTTTCATTTATAGCAAAAGTGACGATATTGGTGTCCAAATTTGGAATCATCTCCAACGCTAAGCTTTGTTTAAATACTGGAAGCTTAATGGATTTAACAAACAAATAACAAATGGAACAAAACGTAACTTTCAAAATTTAGGGGGGCTGTGATCTCCCAGGTAACAGATGGTGTTTTGTATTTGAGATTTTGTGTTTTTGTGTTTATTTAGTTTATTGTGCCTGAAAAATCCAAACTAAACCCAGTATGTGCAAGTAATTAGGACGCATCATCCACCAAGTATAATCAACAGCCCAGGATCAGTTTGTCATTGGGATCCTGGTTAGAGAAGGGTTAGGGGTTAGAGGTCAGAGTTAGGACTATGGTTAGATTTAAGGTTCAGAATGCAGTGTAGGGTAAAGTTTAAGGGTCTAGAATCAACTTGTGATAATGATACTGGACTGTTTACTTGGTTATATTAGATCGCGTTAAGTAGGACTGTGTTACAACATGAGGTCTGTGACAGCTGTTTTGTGCAGTAGCTGAATAATTGTTTGTTTAGGTCTTGTATCATTGCTGTTTCAACCAGTTGGCTGGACTCGACTGATAATTTGACTAAAGAGGGATTTTATGTTTGCTCTTTTTAGTGTAGTGTGATTGTTTATGATTTGAATGCCTTAAGTGACTTTGACTTATATGAATTGGGCTATACAAATAAACTATTTTGCTTAGTAATTTTAAAAGAAAAAACAATTTATGTTGGTGTTGATAATTGTTTGACCACTAAAATGTAATACATGCATGTTTGAAAATGGTTTATTCTCCTGCATTCAAGTAGCCATGACTCCAGTGAACCCCTTTTCAGACTTATGTTCATTGCAGCGCAAGTTCCATTTGATTTTCATTTGAATGTTGGGGGCTGTTGAAGTAAGTTCGTAGATAAGTAGAAATGGGACAGTAATCTTTTCAAGCACATTTTAGGGACCAAGGTCACACAAAGCGCTTTAGAATTATATGAAATTAGGCAATAGAAAGAAAAACACCAATGTAGTGGTGACAGTGAGAAATAAAAGTAATTTCATACTAATTTGGAGACATTTTCATTATCTGATCTAACAGATTAGTATGTAAGATGATGTTTTTTTTCGACAGAATGAGTAACATTCTGAAGAAGTAACATTTTGTGAACAATTTAGACCAACCCCATGCGGCCTTCGTGGTATTAGAAAACATGTTATCTTGTCTACTTGCAAGAAAGAGACAAGCAAGTCATTATTGACTGAGAGCTGATTGGCTGATCAAGAGTGATGACATTTCTGTGTGATTCTAAAGATGAGACAGAGGCCAGATAAAGACACTATTCATAAACCCAAACTGCTTTGAGAACCAGATAAATCAATGTTATTGCTACATTCACTGTGTTTTTAATGTTAGGCACCGCATACAAACGTGGTTAAAGCTTGTACTTGGATGGGAGACCACTCCAGGGTGACTCAAAGATGCAAACTGCCCTTGGGCAATACACTTCAACTCCTGGCGCTTGTGGTGTGTGCGAGTGAAGGCGGTGCTGGTCTGAGAGGCTGTTGGTGCAGATTGGCAGCCTCACTTCCATCAGTCTGCCCAAGGCCAGCTGTAAAGTATTAGCTACTACTACTATTGCTATACCACCACCATCTCCTGGAGTGTATGAATAAGTGATAAGTGACACTCTGACCATATGTCTGTGAAGAAACTCTGCAAATCCAGAATACTTTTGTGAATGTAGTATCCCATCTCTTTTCATTTTGTACATGGCAAGTTACAAAACGACCGCAACAAGACACTCAAAGACAATTGCATATGTAAATAGTACATAACAAAAGCCACAAAATAAATACATTATTATGTTCAATTGAAATAGACAAGAGGTAAACATAAATAAAATAATAATAATAATACATTTCATGTACGAAAGGGAGTGGGAAGAAGTAGAAACGTATTCCAACCCTAATTGTCTGTACTATGTTCAAAGATATGTGATTGACAACCCTTTCTCATGTTTCACACCTGTGTCTGGTGTCCAAAGTCTCTCATTCATTCATTCATTCTTTAATTTCCCCTGCAGTGTCTGGCTGAAGTGTGGAGGATGTAATGTCAACGTTCCTGTTCAGATATCGATAGGCAGTGCTCAAGGCGAGTTGTTTTTTTCCAAGTGGAGTATTTTGGTTTTGCTCCATTACAAGTGACCTTCATACTAATCCACCAGCGCTCCTCAAATAAGCTCCAGTTTACACACATGCATTTATGGATGGACGGAGCGGACTCAAAATGTTCAGATGAGAAGACTGGAGAGGACTTATTGATCTGCACTTCAATATTCGTACAGTTTCCCCTAATGCAGTGTCATGGGTTCAAAGTATGTTTGATTTACAATTTGACAGTGGTCAGATTTGGAATCCTTTTGCTCATTTGAGGTCGTTTCAAACACGATCCGATATCAGCTTTGATATCTATGAAAATTTACATAATGTTTACTTTAAAGGGACAGTATGTTATATGTGGTCTAATGACGTCATTATAATTAATATAACGCATTCATATTGGTTTCATTTAAATATATAGTATGTGGGTCTAAATTCTGTTGTGAATTTTGCAACATAGAGAGAAAAGATTTGAAAAGATAAAAGCCAAAACCATCTAAATATCCCCTAACGAACTGACGACCCAAATGAGACAACTCTTTCTGCTCTGCGATTGGATAACCTGTGGCTCAGAAAATCTCAAACATGATATGTATGTGTTTCCATATCTGGATAAACATATACAACAAAAAATATTAAAATATATATATAAAAAATAATTGTATCTTTAATGTTAATGGTTTAGTTTAGTTTAAATTATGTTACTCAGATTGTTCAAGACGTTTCTGATTTCAAGCAAAATGTTGTTGCTACAGTGGTAAAAAAAAATGCTGATTCAAGTCACATGCAGCTGTCATACATATCATCCATCCAAGTTGATATTGGAATGTAACTTAAGTTATCATTTTGGTAAATCATATGTGGCTATATGCTGAATGCTCTGTATTGTAATCCACTTTAGCTCCAGCAAAACTCCGGGAGGTCTGGGGAGCTCATATGTTAAACACCAGAGGAAGCAGTCTTTGTTTACGCTAATTCGGAGTGTCTTTTGTTGTGTTGGTTTCTTCCTTTCCCATCTGCATACGAAGGCGTGTCTTGTTCAACCAAAAGGGGCTTGCCATCTGTGAATCTTCAGACTTGTCCTGAGAGAGGCTAGGGACTGTGCCTTGCCTCTGTCAAGACTTTCTCCTTGTACAATGTAACAAGTAAAAGATTAACTTTGTCTCTTTGTTGTGTGAGATTTCATCAGGTTCAACTGTGGTTGAAACAGCATTATCACAAGTCCTGTATTTAAAAAAGGATAGTTCAGATGAGAAGACTGGAGAGGATGATCCAATATATATTGGATTATATTTTGCTTCTGTTGTAAACATTATCTGAATATACTCTAACGTATGTTATTTTATTTACTTTATATTATTTACCCCAGGCAGAATAGTGACGGCTCTGCTGCGCTAATGGGGATTCCTTAAATAAACATACACCAAAACATTGTAAACTAAACTTTTTTTATTTAACTATTTTTCACAGTGTGTTTGCAGAATGACAGTATATTCAGTTTAATTATGATGTTCTTTATTATCACAAAAGTGTGCGGGTATATTATTTTCAAGGTTTAATCGATCAAATGGGATCTCAGTTATGCACATTAGGTCATAAATGCAGACACGTATTGAATTTCCTACCCTACTTTAAATGCATTGAAAGCTGAATACTAGGATTGGACCATAGTCTGGCTCCACTTCCTTCATTTGATTTCTATAGCAGCAGGTGTGATCCTGCCGTTGGCCTTGACCCCACGTTGGAACATTGAAAAATATATGTCACATGACACGTTCAAAGAGCATTACTCCTTTTCCCTCAAGTCTCAAAATCCAGTTGTTTTAACATAATACATCGACCACATCCCACGGCTAAATGGAACATGCACTACACGTTTTCAAATATTGATGAGGCAGATTTGACGAAGAAGCATTTTTTTTTCTTTCTTTCTGAGAAGATTGATGGAGAAAAGCTGCGGTAAAGTGGTGTGTGGGTGGAAATCCTATGCAGTGGGTTCTGAATAGGCGCTGTATGTATATGCATTTATTTACACTTATGCAGATGTGAGAGCTGTAGGGTTCATAGAGGCAGAAAATAATGTGTTTCCTACGATAAAAAGGTCGTCTTTTTCAACCAAGTCATTTAGAATCAGCACTATAAGACATTGTCCATGATAGATTTTATGTGCAACGGTACAACATCTGCAAGTATGAGTCAAGTTTGGCTGATTTAAACATGGAGAAGCAAGCCTGCTCGCATTTAGGACATCATGGTGTCACATTATTTTATTAACTCATTCAATATGTCCAATTAAAACATGTGATTTTGTAATGGCTATTTTGTTTTACATAAAAGTCACATATGAGTGTTTCGAAGAAATTGCCCAATATGTGTAGATGTTTTCATTGCACACATCTGGCCTCTCCACAAACCTGGATCAGTGCCATACAAACATCTAGTTTGCTTTCTCGTTCTTAAAGTTCAACTCTGCTGCTTAAACACTAAGACCTCAGAATTATGAACAAACACTAAAACTCCCAGAGCAGTCATTTTGATGGATCCTATTCAAATTAATGGGATTATTTTTTACTACTTTTATGTTGTTTACCATTAATAAGTGCTCAAACTGGTGCTTACAGTATAACTTGAAATACAAAAAAAAACAAGTTTGTTTAAGGGCTACTAAATGCTAACTGTTGTTAAGTTCCGATGGTAACTAATACTTGCTCTTCTCTAGCGGAAAATCAAACTCAGCTCAGAACCAGACCAGGACCCGCACCTTGAGAATGGGTTTAACTGCCATTGAATGTTGGTTGCCAAGCGACCAAAAAGGCCTACATTTGAACTTTAGCCGTCAAAATAACTAGTAGAATTCCTCACATTTCAAAAATAAAAAGATTAGATCATCCAAACAATGTCTTAGAAATAAGACCAAAAATGTACTCTTCCAAAACAAAATGCCGTCAAATTGACTGCTTTAGGAGTTCCAGTGTTAAACTCTATATTTGTAAAAATTCTATTTATCAACAAACCATAAAACTATGAAATGTGAGCAATAATCTGTAATGTACATAAAGTACAGCTCAAATGATGGACTACTTTAAAATAGATGTGTTGCATCCCAAATGTACAGTATGTGCTCATGTATGTGCTCGTGCATGTCTCACTGTGGCCTGTAGAAGAATGGCTCGAGGACAGGATTCGTCACGTGCGACATCACCACAAACTTGGACTATTATCAGACAGACAAAGTGCCTTCTATTAGCCAAACACAGCTCCCATCCTAAAAGGACTTCTCTGATTATGATTCAGAACACCCAATTGGTCGTGTCAACTATTGGGCTGAAAATGTCATCTCTGCTTTACAAATAACACGCTTGTAGAAAAAATTATGAAAGTTTATAATGAAACAATGGTTAATATGGGAGGCCAACTAACAATTGATTGGTCAAGACAGGCAACAAAAAATACTCTCTAGATTTTTCTACCATGCCTGTTTGTTTATATTGGGATATTGTTATAAAGCAGTAATTGTTCCAATATAATGTATGGATATGTTGACATTTACAACTGATACGACTCTTTCCTCAAAAACATAAAAGTGTGCTAATTACATATATTTTGTGCCATGTTATGTCCGAAGAGAATCTAAAGGAGACATGTTATGTTAACCTAATCTACTTTTCTGGCCTTTAAGCACCTCTCCCCACTCATGTTGTCACAAATGTTACTGGTATTAATGAAAATACACAAGCTTATCAATTCGGGTGTGTGTGCGTGGGTCTGCGTGTGCGTGTGTGTACGTGAGCATGCCTCCTTTAACAAATAACATTTTTTTTTATTCTTTGAAAAAATATGATGATGTCTCTTTTCATCACTAATTTGCTACAGCCGTAGAACTCAATGAAAGCACACAATTGAATGTGCCATTGTATGTTTTGACCATATGGAGTCGTGATGACAGCTTCATCATTGACTCCATACACCAATAAAAAAGAATCCATCAACCTTTTGATTTGTCCACTCACTTCCAGACACAAGTCATACGAAGCAGGTTCAAATCACAGCCACAGAATAACGTTGATTTCGCTTTTGTGAGACATATTTTCTGCATTTTTTTTTTTCACAATGCAACAAGTTCACATGCAGCCAACTCCGTATCTACATACAAGCATTACGTCCGGCACTTGCGACAACAAACTTTTGCAGCTCGAAATGAGAAAACAGGGACTTACCAAATCTCAATACGTGTGGCATCCCATTGCAATATCCCACACAGTGCAACAGCAGCGGTAGTAGCCACAGGAAGCAGCCCAATCCGGCGTTAAAACCCAAAACGGAGGTAATCTTCATGCTGCTCTCTGGATAAATTCCCCTGTGCGTGTAAAATAAAAGGTCGTATACTCCCCAGCTCTGATTTCACACACTCTTCTTGTCACGCTTGCTTCAAAATCCACGTCAAGGCATGCTCTGACAGCCTTTGCGCGCGTTCCACATAGTATCCATAGTTCACAGCGTTCGGGAAATGTAAACAACAACAAAAATAACAAAAAAATAACGAGGGAAAATCACAAACTAAGAAACAGCCTGGATGGATGGAGCTTTCACTGCATCAGTAGTGAGCAGGGAGACGCGTCTGTCTTGGGGAGAGAGGCGCGGAGATGAGACGAAAGAGCAGGTGATGGGAGCGAGACTGGTGGGTTATCCATGGTAGTTGTCCATTGGCTGAAAGACACAAAGAGAAAATAGAAAAGGAAAGGTGAATTTCTCGTGTCTGCGCGTCTTTTTGTATGCATGTGTGTGTGTTTTGGGGGAAAGTGAGATACGCGTAAGGAGCGGTGTAGTGGCAGACTGTAGTGCGAGCTCCTCCCGTTCGCTTCGCCGCACGACATCTGACGTTTACGCCGAACGCGACTATACCAGCGGGTATAGTCGAGGTTTTCATGTGCGTAATTAGACAAAAGGTTAATCTAATCTACGTTTACATGTGTCCAGTTGTGGTCCGAGTTGTACTCTAGTTTGAGTCGAAATGGAATCTAGGTTTGAGGGTGGTCCTGGTTTAACACAATTAATCAATAAAAGGTAAACTCCTGCTTCTCTGTTGTTGTTGTTGGTTGAAACGTTAGTTCACATTAAGAATATAGGTCTGCATGGATGTCCTTGCAGCCTACAACTTGTCTGCAATGTTGGGTAGTAACTTTTATTGGTTGAATGATATTAAAAGTGTAGCCTAAATAGCTCAAGCAATCATGCTTTTCTCGGCGAGACAAAAGTTGGAGTGACGTTTGCACATTCATCCAGGTATTGTCTAAAATAACTTTTGCTATAAATACCGTGCAGGCCTATTCTGATTCTTCTTTGTTGACATTTTTAGCTAAGTCAATTTTGGTCCAGGTTCAATCCAGCAATAGGCAGTTTGATCCCAATTTTGATATGAGGCTTACATAAAAGCATCATTCTGTCACATGTCCCAGAGGATGCCATGTATTTTTATAGGACAACAACAACAACAACACATACAGTCAGACGTCAGACACACACACACAAACACACGTACACACACACACCATTTGATCACTGTTTTGGTTTAAGCCCAGGGGTGCCTGCTTTTACGTGTTATTGAAACAAGGAAAGCTTGAGAAACCACCAAAGCGTGTAATAATCTGTATTCTTTCATGGAATATCTTGATAATGGATCTCTGCCTTCCTTCCATATAGCAGATGTGCAGCCCAGAACGCGCAAACATCCCACGTATCATCATTTCAACCCCTGTTTCTCACATATGTCCAGACGTCACTCACTCTTTGCACTCCTCTCTCTGTCATTCACGCATGTGTCCTGATCACTTTCTGTGTTGCCATTTCAACTCGCTTGACTCACTCATTTGCATAACATCCGACTGGGCCGCATGCCTTTTGTTGCCATGCGTGAACAGGCAGTTTCAAAGATCTCTCTCTCTCTCTCTCTCTTGCCTTACTCCATGTTTTTTTTTTATTATTATTCAATGCCTTATCTCACGCACTTTTAGGTCCACCCCACCCACCCGGCCTGTCCTCTTCTTGCGTCCTATCCATGCGCACTGGATGCCATGGACAGGCAACCCCCCCGCGCCCCCTCCCGCTCGGTATAAAAACGTGCAGTTGGGTATTGAATCGGCTTATTATTGCTCGGCGTTTGATCGCTCCCCACTTCGCTACTTCGCTCCGCTGCTCGGGAGTCCGTGAAGCCCAAGCTGTCAGCGCGCACCACGTGATGGATAGCCCCCGTGCTCTCTCCTCCTCTACCCCTCTCTTTTTCCTCACACTTTTTGCCCGTTTGAGACGTTTGGATGTTACGCATTACGCACAGAAATCCCAGCAAGTGAGCAGCGAGGATCTTGGATTGGATTAAGTTTTGAGTAGATATGAATGTAATACAATGCATCCATGTGAGGATAAACATGCCCTTAAAATGAGGCTAATCTTACAAAACACAAGAAAACCATGGTATTTTCAAGCACTTTCTTGTTTCTTGCCTCACTGCCCGCGAGTTTGAAAATATAGTTATGATTTAATAAGCGAGTTTCGTTCACGTGCAGAGAATGTGGATTTGACAGATGATCCACGCACCGCATCACACACAGCGCACATGTAATTGTAAATCCATTTCATTGAACTGGTGGGCCCTCGAGTTAGTTCTCTAGAAGAACAGCCCCAGCCCTGAAAAGGGTTTCCCATCAGGGCATAATTTGAATAAAGAAAAACACTTATAATACACTTATAATATGTAGGAGCAGTTGTTTGTAAGTGATTGTGAATACATTTGCAGAATCGTCCGCCGTTCTGCGCATTGTGTAATCGTATAGACAATGGTGATACAAGGGTAGTGCTCATTTACGTCAGAAAATGTTGTTGGTCAGTTAAGATATACACATACCGTATGTACACGCACAGTGGAACATATTAAGCAGTCATACAACATTGTGTTAAACTTACATCAAAACAACTCAATCTTAATCTTAATCTCAAATGAAGTGTGCTGTGAATTATAATGCCGCTAGCACTACAACCCATGCACAGGCCTCGTAAAATACCATACAGATTCAATAAATTACGTACTACTTTTGAAATTAGGTGGAGTCTGAAGACAAGTTCACACACTGAAGGAAGTGTTGTAATTCAGCCTGTCCCAGCTCTAACGTGAAATGACATTCCTTCATCAGGCTTCAGTGTGTGTCAAATAATTTATGTATTCCGGAGGTCGGACTGGATCACGTGGTGGAATCGCAGAAAGAGCCTTGAACATTTTTCAAAACATTCATCTCTTGTGTGGGATGAAAAATGCTGCTTTATCGTTACACTTAATTGGTTATGCATATTTGGAAGTCTTTGTTTTATTGTAAAATGCGCTGTATAGTTATCTTTCTTTGACACGATTCAAAAGAAATTTTTTCCATGTAGAATCATTTAAGGGAAGTTATTGTATAGGTACACTGTATTTAAAGTGCTTCTTCACACGATCAAGTTATTAGCAGTGGTATCATTTGTAGGAGAAAAACCTTAGCAATGTCGCGAGTAAAATGCAGTGAATTCAATAGAATCCACCTGCAGACGATCGATACACGCCAATAACTGAATATAAATATAACATCTATTGTTTGTCAGGACAATAGTGGATTACAAGAGTAAACAGCTGTTTTGGCGCCATGGACAGCTCCGTGCGTAAAAGCCATGCATGCGCCAAGAGGGACTCCTTCAGCACCATGGACAGCTCTTCATAAGTCATCAGCAAATGCGTGTATGTCAAAATGCAAAGAGCGCCTGTCCAGTTCAATTCCACGGTGATGAATCATTATTAGGCCGCTTGGAGTCTATAGAAGTGAACGGATCTAGGAAAAGAGATCATGATTTTCACAATTCTTGTTTTTTTTTTTTACAGATTTGATTATAACTTTGAATCAAAGGTGGTGATTTGGGTAATGAGATGTTGCTTACAGGTAAGCCTTTGATCTATCTAGGTAAAAGTAAATCTAGTGGACATTGTTGGCGTGGCTGCACTTTAGGTAACGCTCTAAATAAATTGCTTTCTGATCTATGCAATAATGAAAAATGATGTTGAGACAGTCATTAGCGCACCCAAGAACAGCGTGTGACCCAGTGTTCCGAGATACAGGCAGGGTCTGTCCTTCGGGGGCATAACTTGGTTTTACGCACAGGATAAAACCCTGGAAAGAAAGTCAAAGCTGTTTTTCCTGGGCTTTTACGCATAGATTTGGCTCAAAGTGAAGGAGATTAAGCCATAAAAATGTGTACGTGTAAAGTGGAGTGTTTTAATAGCGTTGTGTTAAAGGGAAAGCTGGCACTGCTGTTAAATGCCCCTTTGTGAGCGTAAAAGGGAAACCGGGAGCTGACGTTAAAGTTGATTTAAAGCCAGCGTGTCCCCCCTTAAGCTGCGCAATTAAAATGCCCCAAAACCGGAACAGAGTCCAAAAAACACGAAGACGGGGGTGCGTGTCCAAAGTAGAGGTCGTGCCAAAGACGCAAAGAGGTGAAGCGCTGCGTACATTTGGCGCGTTTTGTGTGTATGTGTGCGTGCGCGTGTTTGGAGGATTTACGCAGCACGTTTTGTCCGCTAAAGTCAAACGGGAACTTGTGAGGGAAAGAAGACGATAGTAAGTGGAGAAATATTAGGTCGTGTTGGATGTAAAGGTGTGAAATGTGAGGTTTTGAATGTGAGGGATGTGCGCTTACCTTGTGGAGAAGCAGAGCAGGGGAAGAAAGCCGCATCATAGAAGTGAACACAGAGGAGAAGCTCGCGTCTGACAGAGCGCAGAGCGGCGGCAGCAAGGGGAGACGCGCCCCCTGTCGGTACACACAAGTAGTGCAACATCTTTTTTTGTGTTTGACTTTTTTAAGGTTAGCGATGTTCTGTGTTATGTATTAATAGTTTAAAAAAAATAAGTGCCATTGCAGAGTGGGTCAGCTCGATCGTCCAAATGGAATGAATGTATTTTGAGTTTTTTCAGTCTTTGCACTTTGTGTGTGATGAGTCCTGGACTGACACACATTCATTCAGGGTAGAGTTTGAGTCTGATGACCCAGAGTCCATTGAGGCTATAAAATGCTTAAAAACAAAAAATCGTTCAAACTTATTTTTCATGATATGCCCCATTTTAAAAAGTCTATGGAACGTTCACCCTGCTGAGGTCTATATTGTCTGCTAGTGGCTTATGCATTTATCAAGAACTCAGGAATGGAGATGGGATGTCGGCTGTTGAGACTTGCTTTAAGCTCAGTTTGATGTGTTGCTAGTTTTTATTTATATAGACTAGACACAAATACTCCTATAAATATCAACGTTTAGTCAAAGAACTCACTGATGTTGGTCTCTGACAGATGATGCACCACTGATGTATGTATTTTCAGCATTTGTGTGTATAATTATGTTTTTAACCCTAAGCCAAGACACACACGTACACACCCACTTGACACTTCCATGCATTCAAGTCTGACTTCCCCCATTTCTCAGTAAGTCATTCTTACAAAAAATATTTCTGATAATCAAAACATTGAGAGACTTTCTAGTAAGTAAGTAAGTAAGCTTTATTTATATACCGCCTTTCACAAAGCGGTTTACAATTGTTATTTTTGGGCACTTGTCCTCTCACTCCACACAGAGATGGGAGCGGGGTCGCCGAACAGGAGGCGCATGCCAGACCTATTGTACATATTTTTAGTGGTAGGGGAAACCGGAGTACCCGGAGGAAACCTACGCAGACACGGGGAGAACATGCAAACTCCACTCAGAAAGGCCCTGGTCCGGCCGGGATTCGAACCCAGGACCTTCTTGCTGAGAGGCGAGAGTGCTATCCACTCAGCCACCGTGCCGCCACTTCTGACTTCTACAAAGTCAGAAGTTTAATTTCAGACATTGAGAACTTTTTACACAGTGTGTAACAACTTCCTGTTTCCACTTCATACTGTGTCCCCCAAATCATAGCGAGTCTGGTTTGTGGCCCAGGGTCCAAATGAAAGGCGGCTTTGATGCTGGACCCGTTCTCTCTCTCGCCTCCACATACGCAGGAAGAGTGAAGAGTGATAGTGTTTGAAATGTGGGCCCACAAATAAATAGTCAATGACAGCTCTGTGCTCTCATAAAAAATACACTGGAGGGGGGCGCAAGGGTACAAGATCATATAACAAAATATTGATATGTGAGAGAGTCAAAATGTCAAGCAGGATTAGATGAGTTTGTAAGGAGCTTGTGTGCGATGTGATGTCGATAAGAAAACAACAAGAATTGATCTCTTACACAGAGATTGTTTTTGGAGCATATTCTTTTTATTAATTCTAGTTGTATTAAACATGGATTATTTTTCAAAACATTCCATACTTCCATACTGAAAGGCCTCCTCTTTAACATGGAGTAAACGTCATCAACAAAGTGACGACGTCAGCAGATCAAAAAAGCGTTTTGCTTTAATTTCTGCCAAAATATCCACTGTATATACTGTACAGTACCTCTCCCATGGCGGATCAAGTCATTTTTCTTGGCTTCCTTTTTTGAATGGCTGTTGAAACCATGGTGTTGTGGTTTCTTTGGCATCCTCTCCATTGCTTCCCTACTAGCGCTGCTTTTTAGCATCACTAATACTGTTTGCTGTTGGTCTAAGACAGTCACTCTGGATATGTTGAATCTGAATTGCACAACACTAAATAGCATTAATTTCTTCTGTATTTAACATTGTGTGTCTCATCTCAAAGCCAGAGTTTGATTCAGATTCAGATTCTAATTCAGTTTATTTGCCATTTGCAGTAAAAAAAAAACACATTGGAATACATTAGCAAAAGTCTCAAGTGTGCACAGACAAATACAGACATAAAACAACATTAAAAGGCAAAAATAAAACAAATGAAACAGTAAACAAATGTCACTGTGAAATTGATCGACTAAAACAGTTCAAAACAAGTGCAAATCATTAAAGTGCTCTGTTCACACTGATAACAGCTTGTGGATGAAAACTGTTAGCGTAACGAGATGTCCTGCATCTCAGAGAGCGATATCTTCTGCCAGAGGGAAGAAGCTGGAACATGGCTTTCCCAGGGTGGCCAGAAGAGTCATTGACAATCCTAAGAGCTTTGTTTAAAAGTCTGGATTTATAAAGAACCTCCAGAACAGGAAATTCACAGCCCACGGTCCTCTTTGCAGAGCGGAGCACCTTGTTTAAAGCTCTCTTTTCTTTATCTGTGATGTTTCCAAACCACACAGACACAGAACCAACAAGTAAACTCTCAATGGTGCAGCGATAAAAGTTAAGCAGAATCTTAGAGTTAGTGGTAAATTCTCTAAGTTTACGCAGAAAGTAGAGACGCTGGCGAGCTTTCTTAACGACTCGGTCAGTGTTTTTAACCCATTTCAGGTCGTTAGACAGAGTTAAACCCAGAAACTTTCACTCCTCTACGATCTGCACCTGGGAGTTGTCGATTATGACAGGCAAATGAGAACTATTGCGACTGAAGTCGTAGACCAGTTCACATGTTTTCGATGCGTTCAACTGGAGGTTGTTAGTTTTACTCCACTGAACCACATTTTGTATCTCTGCTCTATAAGAGGATTCATCATTGTCACTGATGAGACCGATGATGGTGGTGTCATCAGCATATTTGATGATCAAGTTTGAGTCAGAGGAGGACACACAATCGTGAGTGTACAAAGTAAAAAGCAAAGGACTCAAAATATATCCCTGAGGAGAACCAGTGCTCACAGAAACAACATCAGAAAAACAGTCATTGTCACCT
Organism: Knipowitschia caucasica; assembly: GCA_964034765.1. NCBI lineage: Eukaryota > Metazoa > Chordata > Actinopteri > Gobiiformes > Gobiidae > Knipowitschia > Knipowitschia caucasica. The sequence continues at coordinate 17,595,846 of OZ035829.1, forward strand.
TTGTCTGCAAAGGTTTGATCAATGTCAACGTTTAGTGCTTTAATTGTTTATGTGGTACATTTAATGGCACATGTGTTTTATTTACTTCTGCTGGTTAGTACCTTTGTAAATCAACCACTTGAACATTTTGTGACAGTGACTGGTATTTGACGCAGACTTGAGACCAAAGACATGAAAAGTGAATTTGAGTACTTTAGTGTATCCATATGTGAGATCTTGGCCTTGCAGCAATAATGGTTTAGGCCAATCAGAGTTATCAGCCATGAGTGATGTGTAGTTGATAAATCGACAACCTTATAAAGTCGTTCAAGATTACTTCTGTTGTGATATAGGGCTCTACAAAAATAAATTAAATTGAATTGAATTGAATTAACAGCAAGACAAAAAACATTGCTGTTCATGTTTAGAAGTGACAGCTCCTGAATGCATACTTCAGCCACAGTGAGGTAGGTTCAGTGGGGGTCTGTTCTGGTGCGACTCTCCTGAGAACGCTGACTCTGAGAAGTAGATAAAAGTATTTTTAGAAGTCAGCACTCTCCCTGTCTCAGATAAGGCCCCGCTGCCACCATGATACTGTAATGAATTCAAAAGGGTTTATTTCAGAGACACAACAGACACGTTCAACTTCATAAAAGAATCTGGACTGCAAAAGGAAAGTCACCTCCAGTACTATTGCTTACAGATATGGGTGCTCCAAAAAGAAATCAAAGGTTTTGAGTTGTGCAAGGAATACTTATATTATCTATTTCTATATGACAGGGACATTGTGCAATAAAAACATTTATGTAAATCCACCAGAATTATCCAAGTAGACTATTTTTCATCTGCAGTCCCTGGACAGATGTACTCCTTAAAGGTAATAACAGTAAAAAAAAAAAAGTCATACAATAATAAAACAAAGACAGTCAGTCGGGGAAAACAATAAATAAAAAAAATAAAATCACACAGTAAGAGCACAGTTCACATACAAAAGAGATATTTACAAAGCAATGAGAAAAGGGACCTAGAATAAAAATAATAATTGTTCCTATGTATTTTGAATAGTGAGTATGGAATTATTATAGAGAAGGCACTCTAATTTCCAGGGAAAACGCCCGTGACGTGTGGAGAGGCCTAAAGAACATCTCCGGCTTTGGACAGAGTGCCAGAGGAACAGTGGAACAGTTTGATTCTCCCCCCTCTCCATCTGCCCCCTCTCCATCTGCCCCCCCTCCGGCCCCCACCTCTTCACACGTCCCCAGCCCAGTGGACACTGCCTCCGGCTGCCCCGGGCCCTCCTGCCCCCGCATCCCCAGCCCCCACCCCGGACAGTACACCCCGGTCCCCCCCCCTCTCCATCACACCGGACCAGGTGAGGAGTCAGCTCCAGCGCCTGAAGCTGAGGAAATCCGCAGGACCGGACAGGATCAGTCCCAGGCTGCTGAGGACCTGTGCAGACCAGCTCTTTGGGGTCCTCAGCTACATGTACAACCTGAGCCTAAGCCTGGAGAAGGTCCCTGTCCTGTGGAAGACCTCCTGTGTGATCCCGGTTCCAAAAACAGCACACGCCAAGGAACCGGCTCGCTACAGACCAGTCGCACTGACCTCCCACCTGGTGAAGACCATGGAGCGGCTCATCCTCACCCATCTCCGCTCCGTGGTCAGCACCACCCTGGACCCGCTGCAGTTCGCCTACAGGCCCAACATCGGAGTAGAGGACGCCGTCATCTACTTCCTGCAGCGGACGCTCTCCCACCTGGAGCCCACCGGGAGCGCTGTGAGGGTCATGTTTTTCGACTTCTCCAGCGCTTTCAATACCATCAGGCCGGCACTGCTGCAGGGGAAGATGGAGGACGCGGGAGTGGACAGTAGCCTCACTGCATGGACCATCAACTACCTCTCAGACCGACCACAGTACGTGCGGCTGCGCAGCTGTAAGTCTGAGGTGGTAGTCTGCAGCACTGGGGCCCCTCAGGGCACTGTCCTCTCACCGTTTCTCTTCACCATCTACACCTCAGACTTCACACACGACACACACAGCTGTCACCTGCAGAAGTTCTCCGACGACTCCGCCATTGTGGGCGGTGTGTCTGAGGGGAACGAACTGGAATATCGGTCGGTTATCAAGGACTCTGTCGACTGGTGTGAGTGCAACCACTTGTGCTTGAACACCAGTAAGACCAAGGAGATGGTCATCGACTTCAGGAGAAAACCACTTTCCCACACGCTGCTGAACATCCAGGGGGAGGACATTGAGCTGGTGGACAGCTTCAAGTACCTGGGTGTTCACATTAACAATAAACTGGACTGGTCCCATAATACAAACGCCCTGCACAAGAAGGGCCAAAGTCGCCTCTTCCTTCTGAGGAGGCTGAGGTCCTTCGGAGTGATGGTAGCTTCTGCCATTTACTACGCTGCCGTGTGTTGGGCCCCGGGCAGCACAGAGCGGGACAGAAACAGACTGAACAAGCTGGTCAGGAGGGCCAGCTCCACTCTGGGCTGCTCCCTGGACTCTGTGGAGGAGGTGAGGGACAGGAGGGTGCTAGCCAAAGCCACCTCCATCATGAACAACACCTCCCACCCACTGCACAGGACTGTAGAGGAGCTGAGGAGCTCCTTCAGTGGAAGACTGAGGCACCCTCAGTGTAGGAAGGAGCGCTACCGCAGGGCCTTTATCCCCACCGCTGTCAGACTGTACAATAAGTCACTTTAAATGATCACTGTGTGAAAACCTGCACTACTATTGACACTGTTTCCAATTGACACTTGTCACTTTTGTTGTACATAATTATTGTCACTTTTATTGTACATATATCCTGCATGTAACATGTTTGCACATTTCCTCCTTTTGCACAATCTGAGTGTTCTATCCATGCCAAATGTGACATGTAAATTTCTCCTCTGTGAGATAAATAAAGCACATCTTATCTTATCTTATCTTAACTAAAGGCGCTCCGTCTTAGAGGGACCAGGGTTTTCTGACCATCTGACCATTTATCTGTGGTATTGGACTTGGAGATCAACATAGAGACTGTTTTATTGACGTTGAGTTTCAAGCATGGCTGATTTAACCAATCTGTACTGTGGACCAAGGACCGTGTGAGTCTTTCAGCCTCTTGTGATGGATGTTTGCCATGTGCATCAATAACTGTGTCACCAACATACATTTGAATGGTGACGCAACAAGGACAGACGGAAGGAAGGGTTTATGTACTGAAAGAACCATGGATGACACCAATCTAACTCCAGGTATTCTCCTTATGATACAGTATTACATAGTTTGAATCTCAATAAAGTCAGTTTAGTATAAACCGTGTCCTTGGAAGAAAATTCTAGGTCAATTTCTTCATCAAGTATTTGTTGTAATGCATCATCTCAAGAAATGCTGCACACGTTGTTTATATTTTCAGTGATTTCATATTAAGTGGGGTCTAGTCGAGTCAGCCAGACCATGTGAGGAATGCAGAGCTCCCCCAGCCAGATAAGAGTTGTTTGGAGAAGGAGATTGATGTCAGACCAGACCAAGACCAGACCAGACAGAGTCCGGAGTCCAATGGGCTAGCTGGAGTACGCGCCTCCCAAAACCAGAAAAAGCTGGATCAGACTGGACCAGTCTGGGACCTGTGACGTCATCAGACTTTCTGATAGAAACTGCTCGGAGGAGATTTTCAGGCAGTCTGAGCAGGGATAGTTAGACAGGGAACATCGCAGAGCGCCTGGATGTCCCCTGCACATTTTTCAGGCCTGGAGGGACAGTTAGAATGGCTCAGCATAGGGTTAGTTTTAGAGAATTTAGGGCTCCGAGAGTTTTTGTATCAATATTTAATTGTAAAGAGAATTAAATGTTCTATTTTTAACTCCTGCATTCTTGGCCTTATTTCTGTATCAAATTCTGAACACGTCAGTCAAATCATTTTTTGACATCAGTTGAATGATCATTTGTGTGTACCTTTACCCTCCACAGTGGACAGCGGAGCTGCTGCTTACAGGGGGGGCTCTGACCTTCTTGTCTGTTTCTGTATAGGCTCCTATAGGTGTGTCTCTACACATTCTGGTCGTGTTTTGGTGTACAGTATTGTCTTTGTTAAGCACAGTTGATGTATGAAAATCATTTCCCTTCTGTCCTTTGCAATGTCAACCACAGACGTTGAAAATCCAAAGATTTTGCTTTGGATCTCCGGGTGATTTACTAACTCACAAATATTCCATTACAAAACATAGGTGTGAGGCCAGTGGATGTTTGGCTGAAGGTGGACAAGCTTTTTTTATTAATTTCAAAATATTTATTGATTTAATCCACAGTTCATCATTCCAATGTTGATACTTGACAATGATCCATTATGCTACACATGTAAACAACCAGCAGAGGCGAGCCCACTTCTTTATGCTATAAAACATTCACAGTGGAAAACCTGCGATTTTGTCTATTCTTACACACTAAAGTTTTAATTGTGATAGTGAATAGACTCCACACTGTGTGACATAAACAACATCTTTATGTATAACTGACTAAATGATAAATCAAACCTTAATCTTTTCATTCTGATACAAGCTCTTGTCATAATGCACTACCAATGCTTTGCTGCCTAACCCTCAGTCTGAACTTGTCCCATTGAAATCTCCATTCGTAGGTGCAGATCGTAGAGGAGTGCAAGTTCCTGGGTTTAACTCTGTCTAACGACCTGAAATGGGTTAAAAACACTGACCGGGTTGTTAAGAAAGCTCGTCAGCGGCTCTTCTTTTTGCGGAAACTTAGAGAATTTACCACTAACTCTAAGATTCTGCTTAATTTTTATCGCTGCACCATTGAGAGTTTACTTGTTGGTTCTGTGTCTGTGTGGTTTGGAAACATCACAGATAAAGAAAAGAGAGCTTTAAACAAGGTGCTCCGCTCTGCAAAGAGGACCGTGGGCTGTGAGCTTCCTGTTCTGGAGGTTCTTTACAGATCCAGACTTTTAAACAAAGCTCTTAAAATCATCAATGACTCTTCTGGCCACCCTGGGAAAGCCATGTTCCAGCTTCTTCCCTCTGGCAGAAGATATCGGTCACTGAGATGCAAGACATCTCGCTATGCTAACAGCTTCTTCCCACAGGCTGTTAGGTGCCTAAACAGAGCATTTTAATTTCTGCTTTTACCTGCTTTTAAACTGCTTTTACCCCTTGTATTGTTTTGTTGATCGGTGCCACAGTGTCAGCTGTTTTTTTATTGTTTTATGTTCAGTGTATGTGTGTTTTGTATTGCATTGTGTCGTGCTTTTGTTCTGTCGGTGCACACGGAGTGCCTTTCTTGCGAACGTATTCCAATGTGGTTTTTTAACTGCACATGGCCAAATAAATGAATCTTGAATCTTGATTGCAGTTACTATATTTTACAGTTCATCGGGTCAAGCGCTCTCTGCCACACATTTCCATGCTGCGGCCGCTCCATGGCTCCACTCAGCTTGGCGCGTCCCGGCTGCCTGCCCTGACACCTCCGCATGTAGAAGCTGCCCCCGTCACTCTTTGAAAGGGGTCACATTTGAATACATTCGGGAGCCCCTCTACGGCAGAAGAGCGGTAATGGCTTTTCAAACTCTCACAGCTGGAAACGGCATTGAAATGTCCACAAAACCACAGCTTCAGGTCTGCAGAGCAAAATGTTTAGTGCTTGAACAAATATTTGAAACTGTAAAATGAGATGTTTCAAATGGGTTAATAATAGTCATCACTGTTATTCATGCTTACACTTTGTTTGTGGGGATTTCAAATTGTTAAATAAACCTACACCTGCTTTCACTGTCCTGAAATATTGGAAGTCAGAGTTTTCTTCTGAATTGACTGAGCGTTCATTCACTTTGTTGCAAATGTGGCATTAGTCCATGATCAGGGACGATGAGCCTTGACAGGTTGAAGTAACAATTATCCATTAATTTTTGGCTCCTCTCCTCACCTGTAGTGGGGGAAAGCATTTTCCTTCACTTTGTTTGTCATATCGTTGAGTGTAGTGGTTCTTTTGGCACAATTCTGCTGTTTCAGGTTTGCTCTGCTTTCCCAGTATTTGGACTTAAACATGCACGTGTAAGGATCAGAATGGACCCTTCATGCACTTGTTACAATAGAAATCACTAGTTTTCATTTGAATGAACTCTGCTTTCAGAGCCTGCCGATATGATACATATCTTAATACAGGGGACTTTCTATTCAGTATGATTTGATACAATATATTTATGTATGATACAATATTATTCAGTTTAAAAAACACACTAATCATACATCTGTATTTACATAACTTATTTCTTAATTTCATGAGGATTAAGTGTTTATAAAACACACATATACAAACATAAATTAAGAGATTTAGAGATCCAAGACACTCTTGACATTAAAATAAAAATATGTTAATGAACAGGGATATTTTGGCCACGTAGGGCCTTCTTCAGGGCATATGAGATCATCAGCACTCATCTCTCTTGAACTTTATAAAAACATTTACATTATATAAATAAATCGTAAATGAATAACCACGAAAATCTGAAGATCTAAAAAAAAAAAAACAATACTAAATAAAACAAATCAATATTTATCTAATATCTATTTGTGTTTTAAAACACACTCCTAGAGCTTGTCCAGTGAAGAAACTTTGAAATCCATTTAAGTATCCTTCAAAAACGCTGTGTTGACTCTAGACTCCTTTACTATTCCTCTCTAGATCTAAACAGTTTCATGCTGTTCACAGTCAGCCTTTAAATCAATGATTAGTAAAGAGTACAGTTATTTCCATGTCTTTGAGGAATGAAAAGCCTCTCTGCAGATGACGAGGTTTGTTTTTTGCAAGAAACTGGAATAATTGAAAAGCACTTTTAAATCATTCAAAATGATCAAATTCAGCAAAGATTTAATGACGGTTATGGGTACCAAGGTCTTCCTGCGACCCTCCTGACCTCCGTATAAAGTATATCAGCCAATGACACCATGACACGAGCATTGTGGCGAGCAGCACATCGATCAAGATTGAGTATTGTTGTTGCATTGTTACGTGCCAAAACATAATATTAAAGTCTTGTATATCTGAGCCCTGTTGAGAAAGTCTGGACAAACCCAGACTCAATATGACACGCTGGATTGGAATGAGCCTCTGAATCAATCTTGACCTTTTTGGGTTGTATCCTTCTGCTGCTGTGGAGAAAGCGAGCGTTTGAGACACTAGTTTGCATTTTTGTGATGTTATTAGTCTCATCTCGAGTCCATAGAGGATTCTGCTGCTTTGCCAGAAAGCGTCAGCTTGTAAAACTGAATATACAGAGACAGAAAAACATGAACTTCATTTGAAAGAATATGAATTTGAACTGTGAGTAAAAACACAATCCAACTCATTGAAAGAAGACAAAATCAGGAATATTCTCTAACCGAGTCATAGCTGATTTGTTCGATAGTTTGATTTGAGCCAATTATTTGTTTTATTTACATAAATTATTATATGACCTATCAGGTGAAAAGTTACCTGCAGCTCCTATTACGAACACATTTATTTTATTTTATTAAACTTTATTACAGACACGAAGTCCAGATAAGAAAGACATTACACAGAAACAAAAACAACAATAATCATAAAGATAAGCATACATGATTACAGGAGACTACTGTACCAGTGACGCCACAGTTCAGACTGATAGCGTGTGGCACTGATTCTGATATTGGTCAGGCTCATTATGATCACATTCTGACTTTGATTCAGTCGACAAATAAATCTGTACACCAGGTTTCTTAGTACAGCACGAAAAGTTCGAATCCCAGAAGAAACAAATAATAGGCTGGCACTCTCCCACCGAGACCTTTTCAACAGGATTCTTAGGCAGTCATTGTATGCCACATTTAGCTTCGGCATGCTGGATTGTCTATAGTTTGACCACAGATATATATAACGGTGTACAATAAGCTTTAAAAAGTGTCTTTTTCACTTCATCTGTGCATGCACCAAACCTGCGCACAAGCCTATTGGCCTGTGCATACATCATGCGGCACTGCCGTAACACATCGTCATCGTCAGACAGGTTTTCAGTAATAAAATGTCCCAAGTACTTATATTTGCTACTCAATATCAGATTATTTCCACACAATTCAAATTGAGGAAACTTCAAGATTTTGTCATCTCTTGTCCGGCAAATCATTATGACACTCTTGCTGGCATTATATTTGATGTCATATTCCAGACCATACTTGGAGCAAACATGAAGAAGTTCTTGGAGGCCAGCACTGCTTGGACTCAATACAACAACATCATCAGCGTACATTAGGTGATTTACAAGAGTTGAACCAATCATACAGCCAGTCCTACATGCATTCAACCATTGTGACAACTCATCCATATACAAACTAAACAACACTGGAGAAAGAATTCCACCTTGCCTTACTCCATTGGTAACGCCAAAGGGGGCTGAGACACTACTACCCCACCTCACCTGCATTATCTGGTGAGCATACCAGTAGACTAGGATTCTCAGTATGTACTCAGGTACTCCTCGCTGACGCATTTTAGTAAATAGCTTTGGGTGATTAACCCGGTCAAATGCTTTGGAAGCATCAATGAAACATATCAACACAGAAGAGTTCTTATTCTTATATTTCCTGATTATTTCCTTTAGTGCAAATATACATAAGTCTGTGCCATGCTTTGACTTGAACCCAAATTGATTGTCAGCAGAGGAAATAATGTCTTGTATTCTACATAACAGTACCTTTTCTAAGACTTTTGATGTAATACTCGCTAAGGCGATGGGCCTATAGTTGTCAACACTGCCCATTCTTCCTGCTTTGTCCTTTATGACTGGCACCAGGGTGACAGACAAAAGTGCATCAGGCAGGATACCATGGGTCAGACAGCTGGTAAAGCAAATGGCCAGAAGAGGGGATAGTCTAATGCTGGCGTGTTTTAAATGCTCAGCATATATAATCAAATATACATTTGATTGGCTCATCCCTTTTTTAATGTTTTTTAATGTTTAATGTAAATTTATTTAAACCAGGACAAATGGGAAAGAGTGAGTATTTTCATCAACTTAGTCCCTTCTTAGCCATAACATGTGTGCTCAGAAAACCATGTACGGTGTGGTTGGTTGTTACATCAGCCCCTATAACTAATATTTACAGGCTTCATCATGGCTTATAGATGAGTCTTACACACTGCCAATGACGTCTATAGACGTCAATTTCTCTTTTTTTGTTTTTTTCTTTCTATGGCACGTCAAGGCTCTTGTGCATCCTGTGTGAACATTTCAGACCTGTAAACGCTTTTTATTTTATACAAGTTGAATATTTTATGTGTACACAAGACAATCCTTTGAGTGTATTGTGTGTACACGTTTATTTTGTTTAAAAATAATTATACATTAAAATACATTTCTAAGTATTGTTTCTGTTTCTGTTTTCTTTTCTTTTTTTTTCTCCTCCTGTTCTCCTCAAGGTCAGACGTGTCTCTTGCCTGCCTCTGCTCTGCTTGCCCTGACTGTCTTTTTTCCTAGAGTTCTGCCTGTGTACAACTTGAAAAATGATGGAATTAATCAACTGGTCCCTCAACGCAATTGATACTATTTTTTCATCACGTAAAGGCGGTTCTGGAGATGCCGTTTGCCTGGATGGTACGGCGGCTGCTGGGTACGTTTTTGACAACTGGCAAAAGTGGCACCCCGTCTGTCTGTCGGGACTGTCCATCGAGGACATTGAGGATATATACATTTTTGGATTTATGGTAGCAGGGTTCCTCCTGATTGGATTTGGAGTTGGCTTGATCTATCGCAAAGTTGGAGGGCTGTCCACTCAGAAGATTTACGAGCGGCTGTCCGCGGAAAACATCTTTGGATGGACTTAAACGCGTGGAAGGATTGATCGAAGGACTTGGGCCTCACGGTGGAACCTCGTACTGACGTGGTCAACTCCGGATAACGGTGAACGGAGGGTCCAGTTCCAGTATAATTTGGACATATTGGCTTTAGTTTACACTGCCTTTCATTGATCAGCTAAAGTGCTTATACAAATTTCCCACAAGGGCATGTGTTGTTTTGTCTCCAATGTTTGCAGGCACCTGCGCTATCTTTGTCCTTCACATTCCACCACCCACACTGCTACCGGCTACTCAAGGCCGACACTGGACTCTATCTAACTCAGACTCACAACCCAGAACACCAGTTAAACTAAAGCCCCCCCCCTTCTACATGTCTGCCTCCCTCTCTTTTCAGTCTATGGTGGTCTTCCCCTCCACCTCCCCCACCCACACTCCCCTCTGACGCGCTATATTGGACGAGGCGGGCCAGAGTGATGACTTCCCATTAAAAAGATCCGCATGTTTTCCACATGTACCGTTTCTCTCCCATGTTTGTTGAAATGTGTGTCTGTTTTGCTCTCTGCTGTTGAATAACTGTAAGGAGCGCGGAAAATTAGAGTACGCGGCCGGCCTTGATGTTTATTCATCGAACTGAATTTCTCCATCTGTGTGAGATAATAAAGGATTGATTGATTGATTGATTGATTGATTGATTGTTTTGTGTCATAATAAGAAACTGTCATACATTGTAAAATATCAGTAAAGAAAAAAAAAAACACTTTTCTGTTTGAAAATATGTGTTTCACAAAAAGGCTTTTTTTTCCAAATCTTGGTCAGGAAACAGCATTTTGTGTGAAAGTTACCTATGTTATACTCTCAATTGCTAAAAAAAACTTAAAGGTGTAGAAACTTACTTTTTTTTTTTCAAAATGAAAGGCAAGAGACAAGGCTTTCATTTGGTATGTTTCATACTTGTGTCAACCAAGGGCTCACATTTATATGAGGTTTGGAAAAACACTACAAATATCCAAAATCTCTGGCAGTATGAGGGACGCTGCTTTATATATGGCTGGCAGTGAATGAGTTAATCAATTATTGTCTAATGTCACATGTCACATTATATTATTTTACTTATTCTGGTGGTTTCATCTGCAATTACTTAGAAGCAAGGTTGTCTACTGTCTTTATCTGGCCCAGCAATGTCCTAATATAATATATTGGCCGAAAGAAGGAATCCCACATACCATAATCCTTGCAAAAACGGTCTTAATAGTGTCGCAGCAAGGTTTCGGCTCACCAGCTTTCTTCAGGCAATTTTGTGTCTGGGATTCCATCTTTTGCCTTATCTTCTGCGGCTGTTCCTAGTTTTTTCACCTAACCATTTTGAAATAAACAACACTTATTCAGTTTTAACTAAAAATGTGTGCATATAATAAAGACCTTTGACAACTCAAGGCACTTATTGACCATTTAGCTCTCTAATGAATGTCTAATATTTTTCAGACAGTATCATAGTTGCGTCCCACGGTGCCATTTCCGTGGCCTTGTCTTGTTTACCTGTTTTATTCATGCACAGGGGCCTTGGCTTGTTCATTTGTATGGTGCTGTGGGTTACTGGAGTGTACTGTGGGAGCGATAGGGACGATGAGGGAGAATATGTGACCATGCCATCCAAGGACAAAACTCAGGCCGTATGCGTTGTCTGCAGCTGTGAAACAACATTATATAAGTATTGCTTGGGTTTCAATACAACCCAAGCAATACTTAAGTGCTTATTTTGTGACCCCTGCAATGACTAATGTGTTGGTTTTGTCTAGAAATGTTGCCATGTGGGTAAAAAGCTGAGACCACGAAAGTATAATCTATCAGAGCACTCAAGCAAAACAAGAACATCAAAAACCAATACAAAATTCTATAGAGAAAAAGAAACAAGTGTTTTGTGCTTGACGCTTCCATTTTATTCGGACCGGTAATTAATTGTGTGTCATTGGCTCTTTTTCCACACCTCCTGCACTGTCTCCCATTAAGAAAGCTATTATTACTGGATGTGTAACAGGTCAGTTTGGCACATTACAAAAGGTGCAAATCAATAAGAGCGGGTCTGCAGAATGCCCCTTGCTCTCGGTAAGCACCAATACCTCCGCCCTCTGGCCACAATAATTACATCCAAATTACAGGTTGTGTAAAGTCACTTTTTTGTAGCTGATTGCGGAGGGCCATTTTTTTCACAGCAGTTCCTCCAGCTCGCAGACTTCTCATTATGGCTGAATCAGAGAGAAAGGTTCCAGACACACACTGTTTTGGGATGAATTGCGCAAGTGAGTCACCTCCATCCATCCATGAACCTTTATTGTTTTTCAAAGCATCATCTCAACAGAAAAGAAATGTATTGAAAAAAAAGATAAATTGAACAAGTTTTCATGTGATTACATTGCCATTGGGAATTTGAGCAGAATGTTATAGTTCTTCCCCTCAGAAATTTGTTTAGTTTTTTTCAAAAAACAAAGTCCGCTTTACTCTTGTCATTCTTGTTTACTTAAAAAAAACTGCCATGCAGACAACACCCTGTTCACTTGCCGCTAGCTTGCCTTCCTATTGCCGACTTTGGGAAATCACCATGGCAACACATGCAGCACAGCTGTCTGCTTTTGTGACGTAAATTAGAAATGTGGGTATCAGTTGCTGGCATCGGGTCCTATGGTATGAGTATGAGTACAAGCCTATGGTATCGACCCGATACCCGATGACAGTGTCGGTATCGGTGCATCCCTAATTGTTATCGTTATTTCCTGGGGGACGTCAACGCCCATGTGAGAAATACCAATGACACTTGGAGAGATCGGAAAGAACAGCCCCCCTAATCTGAACCTGAGCGTTCAGTTGTCGGACTTCTGCCCTAGTTACACCATGTTTGAGCTCAAGGGTGTCCACCAGTGCAAGTCTCCATCCCAGGACCCACAAGGCCGGAGGTCGCGGGTCTCAGACTATCGGGTGAAGAGAGGCAGAGCTGTCGACCAATCACCCCCTGGTCTTGTGATGGATCCGCTGGCAATGAAGGAAGCTGCCCAGACCTGGAAGACCCAAGCGCATCTCAAGGGAAACTTCTCCCAGGTCCTCAAGGAGGAGGGGGGCAGTGAGTTTCCATTGCAGAGTGGCTGGGTGCTTCCTTAGAGATAGGGTGAGGAGCTCAGTGTAGAGGTGCTGCTTCTTCACGTTGAGAGGCCAGTTGAGGTGGCTCCGGCATCTTTATGATGCCTCCTAGGCGCCTCCCTGGGGAGGTGTTAAGGGCATGTCCCACCGGGAGGAGGGATGGATATAATACTGATGCATGTACAGGCAGCACAGTGGATGAGTGGGTAGCACTCACAGGTTTTTGTGACAGTAGTTCTGTAGCAGTGGTTAGACCATGTTTGCCATCTAATACCAAATAGAACAAAATTAGTCCATATAAATTGGTTGGAAAGATGGGTCAAATGCAGAGGACAAACTTACACTAACAATATACTTAATTTTGATATAAAAGCGGCTCTTTGAGACGCAATACCAGAGGGGTTTCACGCGAAAAAAAGATGGTTTGGGTCCATGGCTTGAGAGCAATGTCTTCCCAGTTGGGGCAAGACTAAAACACAAAGAAGTATTAATAGCTTCTCTGACATCTCCTTTCAGGTTGCAGAATTCCTTCTGGAGGTGAAGTGACGTATAAGCAAACTTCAGCCATATTTACAAACATCTTTATCGTTAGGCACTTTCCCTGAAATCAATGAACCAATAAACAAGAGAGTGAAGTGAAATAGCAAGAACCCATCAACCTAAACCTGCATTTAATTGTGAGCATTCTGAGAGGTCGTTTGTTTCCTCTTTGGTGCAGAGATGTTGTAGTTTCAGAGTCCACTCATTAAGATGGGGTGAACGCTCGTTCCAGACCCCACAGCCGTGCACAGCAGTAATTGGTAATCAGGTCGGGAAGAGCAGAGGTCCCCGAGCTTGAAACTGACCTCTCATCCATCTATCTTTCTATTTAGTGTATCTCTCTAAAACGTGCACACCAGGGCTGGCCGTTTCAATACAGTTTGTGGTAATACGAGGGATGGCATGAAACTATGAAATTAAGCGTTTGTTAATATGGCCGCAATGGTGTTGGTTACCAGGTTTGAGCGCCAGCGATCACAGCTATGGAAGAGGAACTCAGCAACAAGCTTCTTTCCTTCTGGCTCTGGGTGTCACAGTAACCAGTGTAGGCAGTAACCTCCACAAAGCTTCAAGAGTTTCATATTAAATGTACGTCTCCATGGGTAACCACGCCCCCCACTGTGTCGACGTATTTCACGTCTAAAGTTGTAGTAATGTATAACCCCACACTGGACTATAACACTGAATTTCTGCATATAAACACAAGCCCTGACAACCACGGACCAGCTCCGTTATTGTACAGACACAGTGGCCGGATACATTAGTATCTGTTGCATAAATACATTTGTTTGTCCCAACAGAAAGAGTCTTGTGAAAATAATATTTTGTGAAGAATTCAGACCACAATATGAAGCATTTATCATATTATCAACCTTTTTATCTTTTACATACTGTGAGATGTGGTCAGTTTATGTTTTTATAAAGTTGTGTCATGTTATGAGCGACAGCGGCTCAGTTGGTAGAACATTGGCCTGTGAGCCTGAAGGTTGTTCAATCCCCCCACGAGACCTTCTCCACCACTGATGTCTGCTGTTGGTGTTTCCTTGGGCAAGAACCCCACTACGCCTGCTGAACGTACAAGGCTATGGCGTCACTGTCAGAGCATCCTCCTGTGGACTCACCACCTGCAGGAGGATCAGTGAGTGGCTGGTGCTCTGTGAATTGGGCGGCAGCTCAGATTTCCACCTCCCAGACCCAAAAAGGGATTAAGGGGTTGAGGATGGATGGATGTGTCCTTATTATGATTTTTCTCATAAATATTATATCATCATTGTAATATTTCCTTCTCATTTATCTTTTATATTACCCAGCCTGTTCGTACACATATTTATGTCAAAGCTGTTTTTTTTTTTTAACCGATTATTGAGCATGCTGTGCTCAATAATAGAATAGACCATGCACATGTGTGCTGGGTGAGGACCAGTAGTCTTTGGTGAGGACCAGTAGTCTTTGAAACAAACATATCAAAAATGTGACTGGGGCCAAAAATACATGCATGTCAAAACAAGGTAGAAACATGTACTTCTTACAATTATTTTACCTATAGTCACTTTCATTGTAGTAAGTTAAGTACTTTCTCTTCAAAGGCCACAATTTATTTTAAAAAGAGCTTCTTTTTAAAATAAATAAGTAAGATTTATTATTTAATAATATGTTGAATATTATTTATTCACTACTTTTATTAATGGAAGAAATTTGCTTCCACTGTCCACAAACTTGGTGGATTTTGCGGACATGCAGTAAAGGACATTGAGCTGAGAGCCACCGTGTGTTTAGCTGCAGACACAGACGGCGGAATGAGGATGAGAGCAGAGCGAGAACAGGGATTAAAAGCCTATCGACCGGCCTGTGCAGCAGACCACCGTGATACAGGGAGCCATGTTTAATTCAGGGACACAGGAGAGACGCAGCTCTCCAGGAGGAAAGGCCAGGATTAAGAAGTCTACTCGCCTTCAAATTATCACAAATCTATCATATTTAGAACGACACTTGCAAAAGCACAGCCCAAGTAGCATCAGAAATCAATTTCGGTGACAACAGAGTTATGATTGTTCTTGATCTTTCAAGACAGCATGACAGCAATCTAACAATTAAACTTACTATATACATTATGCTTGATTTTATATAATGGGTTTCCTCAAAACATGACTCACCCCACTTTGACATGTCCTGTTTTGGAACTGAACATTCCAATGATAAGCCTATGAATGCCATACAAGCTACAGTGGGATTAAAAACATTACATTTTGACAGAATTTGGCCCGTTCTCGTTGGCTCTAATCTGCGCATGCCCAAGTTGGTTACCGTTTTTTCTGAACACGTACGTGGCACGGTGCTGTCCTCTACAGTTAGCCCTTATTGGCCAGAACACTCACATGGAATTACCACAAACATTGCACCTACTGTGCAAGACCGGGAGAACATTTTGGCCTCCATGGTGCAAGCATAAGCCAATTAGCATAGGCCTTTCAATGGGCAGACATCTTGGAGACCAACAATTTAGTGCCAAAGAATCTTCTAATATTTTCAAAGGTGAAAAGTTTCTCTTTTAACCTTTTAAAGATTTGAAATATTTATACATAATTTCTTTCTTCATTGAGTCAACAAACTCACTGGAGATCTCCGCCTTAAATGTGGCTTCGCCAAACAACAATTCCACCAGCTCATTATCCCTGTAAAATGGTTAGCCGTGTCGTTCCAGACAGGCTTTACAAGTGTTTCCAATCAATCATTCATATAAAACCTATATAATGACTATAATGTTTAGCTTATTTTTCAAACCGAACTACAACCTGTGTCCAAAAGTCAAACAGTGAAACACAGAAAGCCTGGGTTTCCATAATGGTGGAGGGATAATCGCCGGGTTACGTGCTGCGTTCTCGTCAAATGGATTTCTGTTATGTAGCCGAGTGGGGCGCTTCAGGCTGCTGTGTAACGTGAAGCAATGGGATCAGAATATAATGGAAAAGTAAGAAGGAGCCAGCGGGAAGTGTGGAGGAGGGATTTAAAGAATGGGCAAAATTGTATGAAAAGTACAAGAAAGAAAGTGTCTGAAGAATGGGTTTCTTTGTACAAAATTGGACGAGGAAAGGTTGTGAAGAAAATCTATGCTTCCAAACTCAAACTGTAATGGGATGAAAAATAAAATAAAAAATTTCAAATTGGGAGCAAGTGAACATTACATCATAAATCAACCCATCAATCTTCAGTACAACAACCTCGACAACTCAAGTGTTTCTCATGATGGCCATTAAGGACAACTCACATTTATACAGCATAAATAAATAGCTATTAACTATTCATTACAGTGGTACATTCAGTAATTTTCATATTCGGAAAAATCTGAACAAAATCAACACCGCTCTATGGTGGCACCATGGAAAGAAGCCAGGCTGATTGTATAATTTCCTTGAATGCGTTTTTCACCAAATACGTTCTACTGAAGATATTATTTCACATTCTAATACATGAAATGACAACATAAATATCATTATCAGTATTAATAGCCATTCAAAAGATACAAAACTTGACTCAAACATAGATTTGAACAAAAAAAATGTTTGAATACCACACAATTACACAAATAGAAATTAAGTATTTTACATATAAAACATATTAAATGCAGTTTCTATCCTTGGCAAAACCATCACCAGAAATAAGGAGAATAGTTAGACCAATAGGGAGGGGGGCCTCAAGTGTCTATGAACGAATTCAATTCATTTTGTTTTATCAGGAAACTGTAGGGGAAAGTCTAACTGGGGCTTCCATTCTCCATCTCTCTGTTTAAGAATAACTAATTGTCTGCCACAGTCTTTTATGAAAATGAATTGCAAAAAAACACTGCCCTTTCTGGACTTGCATGTTCCTCCAGCTTGGAGGTGGCCTTGAGTGCACCGAACCCCATGGTAATACTGTCACCTTTAATTTCCACACAAAATTCAGCTTTAACATCAATATTTCACAATATGCAATGTTTGAACATTAAAACCGGTTTGCCCATTGGCTTAACTTGTACAAAGTAATCACCAGTGTCTTCTGAAGCAGTTGTAACTACAATTCTTCATTTTTTGCCCCAAAACATAATGGAAAGTTGTTTGAAAATGTGGAGGACAAAACAAACAAATAGTCTTTTGGAGGAGTGTGGATAGCGTGATGGCTGTGGGAAAGATGCCATCCTCATCTAATTGGCAGAGCTGTTTTGTTTATGCAGATGAAGCCGGCTGTGACAACTGATGCATGAAACAATATTAATCTCAAATAAATTCTGCCTCGCTCAGACTCTGCAAATTTGTTGTCACAGACGGAGAATGCGTACGCGCACCTCCTAAATAATATGTTGAAATTGATATCGGAGTGATTGACAGCCGGCGTTTGATTATCCCTGCGTGTTCTAAGGAGCTAAGCGAGAGAGAAGCGTACCATTTGGGATTTGCAGAAGCGCTCAGGTAAAGCAAATGTGGATGTACGTAGAAAGAGCCTGGAGGGTTCTTTTGTTCAATGCTTTTCAATGTGATTTTCATAGAGAGGCAGTGACAGAAAATCAGATAAGCTACACTGTTAACCAAAGACTGTGACAATTGTTCTGAGTTATTGTCAATGATAAAAAATGAATGCGTCTAAACGCCGGGAATGCTTTCTTGTTTGGATTTTCTTCAATTATCAGTATTATATCTGATGCATACTTTTATGTGGAATGAAATATATATGTATATTTTGGCATAGCAAAGGAAGGTTTTCTCACCCATCATCCTTTGCTTTGACTAATCCCTGTACGACTGAGGGCTTACACAAATATATTTTGGCATGTTTGACCTTGTAGTGACCCAGTGGCAGCAGTGGTCAGCATGGGTAACTTCTAATCATGGTTGTGTATCGAGAGTGCTCCAGGATGTAGGTTTTTGGGGCAGGGGTCCGTCAGCAGACAAAACCTTTCAAACAATTGATCTTAGAGCATCCGAGAGAAGGCTTAACCAAATGCTCCCTTAAAAAAGAAAGTATCACCAGGTCACAAATGTCTCAAGTTTTTACACATGCCATATTAACTTCTTATCATCTGTAAATAAGTAAATACTAAAATAATCTGCAAGAAACATAGCTACTATTCTGTATATTTTGTGTGCTCCCTGTGTGCTCTTACTACCGTCCTGTATGTGCGCTGCAACATTGACATTTACCCACTGTGGGATGAATAAAGGATCTATTAACTTATCTTATCGTTGATGCTGCAAGTTGATAATAAGCCACAAAAGACGACTTTGGGCCACAACTTTAAGGCTGCGCTCACATGCACACCCTAAAGCTCGGTTAAAATGTGCTTGAGCCCACCTTGCGAATAGATCCGGGATTTTGGAGCTATTTGCAAGTGGGCCTGAGCAGGGTTGTAAAGCCCAGATGAGGGGGGTCAATGTGGGGAGTGGGGGTATGAGGTGTGGTGGGGAGGTGATTTTGTGCGTCACATTCGGTCACATTACGTCTTCCCGTTGTGATGTGCATTTTCACACACGTCTCTACAGCAGTTGCATACTTTTTTATTATCTCTGCTTGTGTTAAACCTTTCATAAAAGCCCCCGGACCGTGGTCGAGAGGCGCTGGCGAGTGTGGCGCTCCAGAACCAAAGGGAAGTGTCTCCTGCGGGGATAACTCCTTCTGTCCCAACCCTCGCTGTCACAGTGGGGTGCTTTTGCAATAACACTTCAGTCTTTCAAGAATCAGCCTTTGTTTAATTGCCAGAACACACCAACATACACTTGTATCCTGCCTGACTCCGGTCGCTCTGATCGTTCACCACACTTTTCATTCTTTCATTCTCATTCATTCATAATCCAGGACATTTAAGGACATTTATTGACATTTATTGACAATGGACATCGGTCATCCGTCCCCTATGGACCAATGGCTGTATGTGTTTGTTATTATTGCATTTCCTTAGTTCAAACTGTTTGATTCTCTGATCTGTGTTGCCCAATCAACAACTTTGTTAAGTCCTAGGAGACGATGACTGTTGTGATTTAAAGCTGTACAAAAATTCATTGAATAGAACGTAAGGCTTAACTCCATCAATTGAAATCAAGGTCACCGACATTAATAATAATATTGAAGGCCTGATGTAGTTGCACTAGTCCTAATCACCTTTATCCAGGCGCCCACAGCACACGACACGGTGGAGCTGAAGCTGCTCAAATAGCTCTGTTTGGACTTCCCTCAACACGCCTCCCGCGCCTCTACTGTACCGCTCTGTCCCTATGCAGTGTGGATTACAGACAGTGTTTAACAACCGCACAACACATTTCAAAGTCAGTGTCTATTTGTGTTTGTCTGACCTTTATATAATGCCCCCGAGTGAAAATGGTTTTATTTGGAATGCTGCACCAGGAACTGTTATATCTAATGCATGCCTAGTGTTGTCATATTGAAGTGCCTGCCAACCTGGTTCCAGGAGTAACAAAGACTCAAAGTTTTTCTCATGTATTGTCTCTGAAAATACACTAATTATGTGCCATGTTCAAAAAAGTACTATATAAAACTGATGCAGAAATATCTTTATTATTATCATTATCATTAATTATTATTATTATTTTCATTTTCATTTTTAAACAAAAAGTGGTGGTGACAAAATGTGGGACCTCAAGGTTTGTTATGATATCTGACATAAATCAAAATCATTATATATCTTTTTTGGCATATTTGTGTGATTTCTTTAGAATCAATTCATGCTCAAATAAACATCTTTTCAATACTAGTTTCAGAATTGATTCCTATTTTATTTTAGATTTTTAAACAACACTGGAGGAGACACATGCATGAAATACAAACACAGAAGTAGAGATAGTGATTTAGTGCAGTACCAATAACAATGGAAACAATATAAACAATGTACAGCATAGTCTAAACTGACTTAATGATGTAATATGTTAAATAATTGTGCAGACTCATCCTTAATATGTCATTTAAAGCCAGGCAATGGAACATTCTCCAGACACACACATCGTGGATGGCTACAGCCTAAGCCAAAGGAACAAATGAATGAATGGTCCTATTGTCTGTAAATTGTCTGTTTAAACCAAGAGTTGTTGTTTGGAGTAAGCTGCTACATTAATTTAGTTCACTAGATATTTACAATGCAGTACAATACAGTGTAGTTTTGATACACCTTGCTTAAAAATATATTGTACGTATGTTAAACTTATACTATTGATGTGAGAGCTTGTATTTCTCCTGTAATTTCTCCACTGAAGGACGAATATATGGGATCTTATCTTATTTAATCTCCTGTGGATTACTTAATATTTCACCTTTTTGAGATATAGTTTGTCCAGGCTGCTACATTCTCATGTTTGTGGTAAACAACTGAATTACTGCTTCCTTTAAAAATACTGTGATTTATCCTTTTTCTTGTCTGTGTGACTGATTCTGTTCTTGATTTCCAAAAGACTTTTAACAGCATTATGTAGGACTTATATTATACAAATATAAATGCCTTGCCATTTACTAATTTGACCCATTTTCTCAACGATTTTACCTTGAAGCAACTTGATTACAGTATCAGACTGTTGACTGGGGCTGTCACCTCTGCTGGGCCTCGTCCTTTATCCTGCTGCCCTGAATCTGCCCAAAGCACATTTATGAATCTTCCACCGCAGACAGATGACCACCGCTCTCCTCACTGCCAAACAAAACAAATGGAAGTCATTTCTTTCAATATCAATATTTTCACCTTGGTGCAATTCACTAACCTAAAACATGTTTCTGCAGCTGGAATAGAATTGTGAAATTTCATAAAATGTCAATACATTCAGAATCCAAAGAAGTTAAATCGGAACATCCATCCATCCATCCATTTTCTACCCTTTAATCCATTTCTGGGTCAGGGGGGTGGCAATCAGAGATGCCACCCAAGTCTCATAGCACCAGCTCCTCACTGACCCTCTGCAGGTGGTGAGTCCACAGGAGGACGGCTGCTCTCTGAGTATGAGCATAGCCTTGATCTTTCAGTGGGGGCTTTGGGCAAAGTGGGGTTAAGTGTCTTGCCCAAGGACACAACGACAGCAGTCATCATCGGGAGTTGGTGGAGAAGGTGTAGAGGTGGGAATTGAACCCACGACCTTCAGGCCTGAAGGCCAATGCTCTACCAACTGAGCTACTGTCGCCCCTAAGTAAATCGGAACAATCAAATATAATACATAATATAATCAAACTGAGAAAAGCAAACCCACTTAGAAATGAGGTTAGTTATACACACACACACAACAACAAACCCAAACCAAAATGTCAACATGGACGTCACACTGGATCAGTAAGTTTGTACTATTTTGAATGACCTGGAAATGTCTTTAGAACCAAGGCTTTGGAAAAGAAATGTCTTTGAATTTTGACAATAAGACATTTTACTCCGTGGCCATATTTGAGCGTTGATTCACAACTTGGGATGTATTTCTGTAGACCAACTTAAAATGTGAAACCAATAAATTATATATACTCATTACATGCTTGTTATATTGTTGATGATTTTGACTTACAGTCAATTTTCAAATATATTGATACATCTAAATTTAAGGGTAAGAGTCTAGTAACACATTGTAAATTGAATTGCAGACAACAAAGTACTATCAGGGGACGACAGTGGCTCAGTTGGTAGAGTATTGGCCGTGGGGCCTGAAGGTTGTGGGTTCGAGCCCACCACAAAACCTACTTCAAGACTCCCACTGGTGACTCTTGCTGTTGTTGTGTCCTTGGGCAAGACACTTAACCCCACTTTGCCTGAGGCCCCTGCTGGAAGATCAAGGCTCCTGTGGACTCACCACCTGCAGGAGGATCAGTGAGGGGCTGGTGCTATGTGTACTGGGTGCAGCTCTGACTGCCGTCCCCCCAACCCAAAAATGGAATAAGGGGAAGAGGATGGATAGAAAGTACAATAAAAAAAAAATGCCTGTATTGTCGGCACCAAAGGAAGTATTTGTTTAGAGCGAATCAAATCAGTTGTTCAGCCGGTAGTCCTGACCGAGTCCGAAGATGGGATGGGTTACTGCTCCTGACGTAAGCCTTGGTGGCATCAGGATGGGTCAAATGCAGAGGATGAATTGCCCTACAGGGATTAATAAAGTGCACCTTCACCTTTAAAACATACAAAACAATTATAATACATACGAAATACAACAATAAAACACTTATTGTGAGAGTCATTTGTCCATGGGATGACAGGGTAAGCATGTCACGCCCTGTCCTTAGATCTTACTTATTTGTATAGACAATTCCTCACTATATATTTTCAATACTGGCTCCAGCTAAAGGTTAATTTGATTGAGATTATTAAGTATTATGAACAAACGTCAAAGGCATGAGACTTTGTGATACCCCCCTTAACATCATATCAAATCTCTCATTCAAGAACGACCTTCTTTCATCTGCACTAGTTAGAAAGAGCACAATTCAAATCATTTCATTGAATCTAACTTCTGGATTGACGTTCAAAAGATGCAATTATATATTACTGTCCCTTTCAAACAACTTGGAGATAAATGTCCCCAAAAGTCCTTATGAAAATAAAATACATTTGGTGGATTTGGATTAAGACTCATTTAAAGATTATGATGAGAACATGTTACATCCAACCAGGCAGTCGCAGATTTAGTGATGTTTTGATTTAAAACATCAATTACCAATCATTACATCTTGGCAGATATTACATTATGAAGTAGTCATTTACCAAGATTAATGACATCGACAGTATCTTTTCTCAGGTTTAAACCACTCACCAGTTGAAAAGTCTGTTCCTGGGGCCTCATTGTCCGTAATGTGATGAGGTTTGGAGAGATGTAATATCACAAAGAAGAGTGTGGAGATTGGATTCAGACAAACGCGCTGGGAGATTTGATATAAGCTTTGTGAAGTGAAGCCTCCGTCATAAACCATCGCCAGCTGCTTCTTCAGCCTTCAAGAATAGTCTATAGTAATTGTTGTGTTGCTGCAAGTTCAAAAATGGTTTCAAGATGCAAACATTTTCAAGCTGTAGCTTAACATAACCCTAGATATTAACCAGCCATATTGATTAGGTTGATACAGTATATTGTAATCATGCATCTGTTGTACGGAGCTCTTCGACGCTACACATGCCATCCTTCTTTCACTCCTTACACAGTGAGGATAAACCCTCCGATCAATCATTCACGCACGCACCAGACTCACAATACTCCCTGATCTGGCTTTCACATAAAGGCGGCGCAATGTATTGATAATATTGTGTCATCGCGGCACGGTGGCTGAGTGCATAGCACTCTCGCCTCTCAGCAAGAAGGTCCTGGGTTTGAATCCCGGTCGGAACAGGGTCTTTCTGAGTGGAGTTTGCATGTTCTCCCTTTGCCTGCGTAGGTTTCCTCCGGGTACTCCGGTTTCCTCCACCACTAAAAACATGCTCACTAGGTTAAATCCTCCAGGTCCGGTAGTCCTGACCAAGCCGAGCATCAACATCTGGAGATGGGTTCCCGGGCGCTGTACTGCGGCGACCACTGCTCCTGACGTAAGCCCTCGTGGCATCAGAATGGGTCAAATGCAGAGGATTGAATTGCCATACGGGGATTAATAAAGTGCACCTTACCTTAATTAGTGCTGTCAGTTGAACAAATTAATAGCGGCGTTAACGCAAACCCATTTTAACTGTGTGGATTTTGTATTGCATGATTAACGCAAGCACAAAAGCGTGGATGCTCCTGTAAAGTCTATGGAGAAGTGTAGAGGACAGAATGGCAGGATTGTGGCAGGTTTGGTCAGATGTGAGACTTGAAAGTAATAAAACAATGCTTAATACAAGTGTACTTGTTTGTGTGTATGCTTTTGTTTTTAAGAACCCAAATTATTGCGTTTTTCACAAACAGTGAATGAGAAAGACAATTTACGATGTTGGCTGAAGTGTTTAGCTTAAGAACACAACCCTAACCCTGACTGCGCCCCACTGACTGTGGCACTCCCAGTGGTCTGCCGCACTGCTTAGCTTCTGAGGTCTGACTCAAAACTCTGCGTATATGACTATATTGCTTTAGAAAAGTCGCATTTGGGCGCCTAAAATTGTGAAACTTTATCATGTAATTAGTCAATTTCCCCTTTTATTTAGTTTTAAACCAAAAGTCCAACTTTGATCGCTTAAAATATTTAACTAATGCAATACAAACATTCCTGTCTTCCCCAAATTGGTAATCTTCTCCTCTAAGCATGTTTTCCTCTTGGAGTTGTCACTGGGGACTGAGCTTGAGTGAGACTGATGAGCTGCAAAACCCACTGTCTTTTTATCCAGCTAAACTCTGGCAAACTCCTCCGCACAAAACCACATTTTTATTTTACTTACTGTTCGTCACGTTAGGCTCTATCCAAAATGGATTTTTCAATATTTTAAAGTGTTCCCCAGTCAAATCACAGTGAGAGCGGCGCTCACAAACGATTCAATTTGGAAACTAAAAGGCAGACAAATAAAAGCATCTCAGGAGAGGGCGGGAAAGTGAATAATTCAGAGAGTATTCTTTTGAACACAATTCAGTCATGTGGAGCCAACCTGCTGTCTGTCTGTCTCTCTGAATCACACAACCACAATCATCCACAGAAATGTTAATATTTGTCATGAAGATGGGGCAATATGACATCTCCATATGATGATATTTGTGATTATAAATATACACCATGTATGATGCATCATGGATCTGCATAACTGCAAAAAAGGACTGTTAAAAAATATCAGCATTATCATCATCCCAAAGGCAAAAAAACTACAGGTGAACTGTTTAACTGCCACTGTGCTCCATACACTACTGAATCAGCATGAAAGACAAGAACTGACAGTATAAGCACAACTCTTCTTTGTGGACTTTACTTCAGCTTTTAACAATGTTTGGCCGTAAAGGCCTTAGTCCAAACTTCACTGTCTGAACTGTACAGCTTACTGGATTGACATTTTAGCAAACACAGAGAAGGAAAGTATACCTCTTCTTGGGTTGGAATCCCATTCGGAACAGGGTCTTTCTAAGTGGAGTGCATGTTCTCCTCAAGGTGTCCTCCAGGTGCTCTGCTTTCCCTTACCACTGAAAATATGTACGGTAAAATCCTCCAGCTTCGGTAGTCCTGACCAAGCCGACCATCTGGAGGTGGGTTCCCGGGCGCTGTACTACAACGACCCCTACTCCTGGTAGACGCCAGGGGTCTCCAACTTGTTGCTCGGGTGCTTCTATTGGCTCGCCAGCCCCTTTCTGGTAGCTCCTCAAAGGAATTAGAATTCATTACATATCTATTATAAGTGAATATATATGGTTATTAAGTGTTACGGTGTATTCTACATGTGTTTTCCATGTTTTGTCATAATTATTATATATACTTTTTATTATGACGGCAAAAAGGAATAGCTCTCTGCGTCTTCTGTTGTATAAAAGTAGCTCTCCAATTGAAAATGGTTGGAGATCCCTGCCCTAGAGGCATCAGGATGGGTCAAATGCAGAGTTGCCCTACGGGGATAAATAAAGTGCACCTTTACCTTTACCATCTTCCCCACCATCTCCCACCACAGCCTTGGGTGTGTGCTGAACCCTCTGCTCTGCACCTGTTCACACAGGTTTGCTCAGGTTCTTCAACCTCCAACCTCATTGGTAAATTTGCAGGCAACACCACCAGTTGACCAGAAAATAACAATTAGATGATAGGATTGAGTGCAACTCCTGTCTTGGTCCTCAACGTTAGGAAAATATTATTGTGGATTTTGCAAACACTTTTCTGGATCCTGTGGGTCCAATGCAACTTGCTCATCACCTGTTCCTCCTGCTGCCAGAGAGAAGCTTGTGGTCTGGGCAGGACATCCAGACTGAGCACCCATCACCCGTCCCACAAGCAAAAATCAAATCCAAAACCTATTGCTTGCTTGCAATTGACGTCACGTCCGCCTCATTACATATGCGTATCACGAAGTGGTGGTCAGCCGAGCTAGTTGTTCACTAGAGCAGCGTGTCTGAATATGCCTTTTGCATGTGTTGTTTTAAGTTTTCTAACCGATTGAATCGTGAAACCTTTAATGGATATTTTAGGATTCCTTGTGAAGAGATGAATAAAGAACCTCGCACTAAGGACTTTACGAAAAGACGCAGGAAAAGTGGCTCGCTAACATTTCACTAGCAGACGCTTTTACCTCTAAGGATTATTTATTTACCCAGCCATGCAGTCACAATGCGCAGTTATTACATCCCCATCTTTATTTGATTAATTGTCAGGTATGAGTCGTTCATACCAATCGTTACTTACACGGCTCTGTACGATGCAGGATTTGTCCTTCAGGACCTCAACTCTGAGTTCTTAAACCCACAGACAGACGGAAAAGTTGCAGTATCCGTGTTTATCCAAACCTTCATTTGTTTAGCAGTGCAAAAGCTTGATTGTAACAATAGCTTGTGGATTAGAATCTAAAGTGAATAAAATGACAGTCTAGGATCTTGTCTTTAATTCAGACAGAAGACATGTTTTATTGTCGATGGTAGAGGCAGCATAAACAAAGACGTTACAGAATGTAAGTGACATACAGCGGAGGAATGGAGACTTCTTAGCATATTAGCATTTACCGCATTACCAAAACATGTAGTGGAAAAATTCTGCCTTGCGCATATTGTTAGAATGATGAGTTAGAACGTTAACCACAGTAGCTTCAAAGTGTCATGAAATATCCAAAAAAGCAAAAAAATACTCTGAAGAGTCGCATCTTCTTCATATATCAGCAGCAACTCTTGCTGGCCTGACCACCACTTCGTCAATCGGAAGTTTATGCGTCACGTGATTGCAAGCAAGCAATTGGAAGAAAAGTAAAGAAATGTCATGGAGGCCCATAGTGAGAGAGGGATCTGCTCCCACGGATGGACAGGCTATATCCAGGACTGAAGAGGCTCTCAAACAGGGAAGGGGGTGCAGCCCATGAGTCAAGGACGGAGGCGACCAGTTCACCGGTTCATGTTGAGGAAGCAGGGACAAGACATTGAATAGCTCTGCCCTGGACCCAACATGAGAAAAATATATTGTTGTAAATAGTTCATTGCTCCATCGTCCCCATTTTGTAACATTCTGAACCTCATAGCGACAATACACTAGTTTTTTGTTTTTGTTTTTCGCAATCAATGTTTACATATTTTATAATATCCACACGACCCACTTTGCCTGTCTGTACCGTGATGCAAAACTGTTATTGAAATGCCACTTATTTTTAGATTCACAAACCGCTACTTTTCCTAATGCCGTTGTAAGAGACATGCATAAATATCATCGGGGAAAAGGTGTGTTCTTTCAAACAGGAGTGATACAGGAATGATGATTTGGCTTCCAGTGATCAAAGTGTCTCTTGATGTATGGCTCGGTGCAGACAGAGCTATTCTTGCTACTGCAGGTTTAATAAGCTGACAGTGAAATTAAGGACAACATTGAGTAAAAATAACAAACGACTTTTTATTTTTTCAAATAAGTGATCACAATATGACACTCGAGCGGTGTGATGTTGGGTGGAAAATATCGACCTACGGCGGCTGAAAGAACAAAGAAATAATTCAAGGTGTCATCGAATAATTTAATTGGTGTGTCATCGATTCCATGGAATTACAAAAGTAAACCATACTGCATCATTTTCTCAAGATTAATATGATACTGGGGAAGGAACTGTGAAAACAAATAAATTGAACATTTATATATTTATACAGCAGTATATATATATTTACAGTAATATATATATATATATAGGGAAGTATCTTGCCAAAGGACAAGTTACTGTACACTCAAACTAGCAGGGCTCTGCTCTATTTTCTTGCCAGGTACCTCCCCTTGTATATAGTCATGTCCTGTACCCACTAAACAGGAGTTCCGTGGCACCATCGTTACCGCAGCTTTCCGGGAGGTGACTTATTAAGATGTATGCTTTGCCGTCTGCACCCTGAGGAAAGGACCCTCACTGTAGAGCTCACTTCAAAATGTGAATAATTAGGATGGATGGGTGCCCCAGGGGAGCGGCCCGTAGCAGAGTCCTGGATGCGCATTAGCGCCGTGTTGAGCGGGACAATGACAACAACAAATGGGGCCCATATGCCACCAGAGGAACAAGGGACTGGAGCTGCTTTATTGTCTTCCCTGAAGTGGCTTTTTGTTGGTTGTGATAGTAGTATGATGGCAGTTCTAAAGAAGACACACAACAAATCGCTTTGGTTTTCAACAATTATCATTGTGACAAAAGTAGATCAATATTGTGAAAATTTAAAATATCTGTCTTGATATCAATATAAGATATAATGTAATCAAGACAACAAGTTCATATCCGTTTATTAAAAAAACAAAGACGAGAACAGTGGGCATGGGGTTTGTCTGAGCAACGTGGACATGAATGGAGGAGAAAAAAAGAGGGTGGAAACATACTAGAATGAGAAAAGAGACCAATAATAACACTTGGTCAGAAGCTTGATATTCCATAGTCGAGAGTGAGGCAAAGAGTAATGAGAAAAAGCAAAGGGAAGAGAAAAGTAAAAGATGACAGGAAGAGAGAGAGAGACTGCTTGTCCCCATGGAGAACAATCCACCATATGGTGTTACACTGATCCATCTTGTATTTATTCAACTACAGGAGTTTTTTATTGCTAAAAGCATACTTTGCAAAAACATTTCCACAGAGATAACCATGTGAAATTGGTTCACTTGAAATGTGTTGTCAAGTGAAACATTGATAATAAAAATAGTAATAAAGAACAACTCCAAGCAACAATACTTCAAGTCTTTTTGGACTCAACATATGATATATGTCATTTTTTCACAAAATTGGTTCACTTTCCGTGGGCGGTTAACCCTCTCTTAGCTCGGGTTTCTCCTTCTGGGTAGAGGGTGACATGCCTCGGTGGAATCCACGTCCAGATCAATGCCCTTTGACTGGAGAAAGGCCGCTACCTGGTCCTCTGTGGAACTCGCGTGTTCCTCGCTGGACTCTTGCCCATGACCAGCGGCCGATACCCGTGCATACGTCCACGGCTTGATCTTTAGTCCTCCTACAGTAATTCATTCTTGTGTCATTCTTGTCATTTCTCTTTTCCAATTCCTCGACACTCCTGTCCTTCTCAGCGTTTTGAGACACAGCTGTTTGACTTCCTCCTAAGTGCAAGGATCTTTCTCTGAATGTCTCTGATCGCTGCGACAATACTGCTGAGAACTCAAGTGACTTTTTCAGATCCTCAGCTTCGTCCACTGGCAGTGACGCTGCCTGTACTTTCTTTGGCAGCATTTTATTTGCATTTGTTTTGCTGGTATTTTGACGTGCTGTGTCTAAAACAGCATAAGCGGCAGGAGCCGCCCTTTCGCCAATTATTACTGATAATACCTTGGAGCAATGACCAATATTGGTTCTTTTGACCAAAAGATCGGTTGGACACACAACAACCAATGAGATAAATTAGTTAAAACAACCAAAAAGGTAATACCAAAACCAAACTGTTTTCAGAGTACAAAGCTAGGTGTCCAAGACTAGTCTGAATAAAATAAATTACATATATTTCTTTTACATTGTGATTTTAAAGAATGTTGAGAACCACTCCTACATACGTTAAACCCTTCATTCTAATTCTGAATTTCACACTCTGCCTTTGCCGGTGGTAAAGTCATCCCATGGTTCTCAAACGAGGACATATTTTTGTTACTATACCAGTTATGACAACTCTGCTACAAAAAACTTGCATAGATAAAGCTCAAACTGAAGCGGTGTGTTTCTACATGCCATGCCCTTTAGGCCCATCTGTCGAGTGCACGCTGTTGTATGTGGTTTGTGCATTTCACAGACCAACAATCATGAATCATTGTCTCTCTACGTAATACTCCAGACACACTTCTGTCTCTGCAGGCATGGCTCGAGTTCAGCCCGCTCCATTCATGCATACAATTCACTGTGTCTATGGACAAGACCTGGGAGGACAAATGTGGAATGTGTAGGTGATTTGTGAATTACAATGAGGCGGAATCACTAAATAAGGTGAGCTGGAGGCAAAAATAAGCTGGTTGTGAAATAATAGACAATTGACCTCTGTGCTTGTGATAAAGCTAAAGCCGAACCCGACTCAATGAAAAATCATCTAATGAGAAGCAAAGTAAAGGCCATAGGTTGTACAGTACATGGTGCATTTGAAATAATCTTATTATGACAAGAGGTTTGCAGATTTGCCTTGTGTGTCATTGTAGCATCAATATTGATCCAAAGGGCGATTTACATTGAAAGGTAGTCCAGTTCCAACAGAAACAATCCGGAGCAGCCTCCTCCACAGTACTCCAAGGACGATCTAATCATTCATTATTTTGGAATTCTGGCAGCCTCCGCACCGCTGTTGCTCCGCAGGCAGTCTGTGTAAGGCTTGTGAGAATAGAAAATAAATCCAGGAAAGAGATGTTGTTATCACAATAAAAACATGGTAAATGTCTAATAGCTTTGTAATGCCTTTATTTTAATTCAAGTTCAATCTTCCAGCTCTGACTGGCCCATACAGTGTTCGACACAGTTGGTGTCTGACCTCCTCTGCTCGTTGCTCGTTCAGGTGCTCTTTATAGAAATGGCCTTTGGGTTACAATTCCTGCAGAATGCATTCCCAGTGCTCTTCTACCAAGAGTTGAGATCCTCTTGGTTGAAGACTGCTTTTATTTACTCTTGCACCCATGTTATTCAGGTTTCCCCGGGAGGAGTAGCCTATGTGCGCACATTTCAGCTGCGCTGGTTTGGTCCACATTGGGTGTGGCTCCTAGTCTCAGGCCCGCTTCAGTCAATGCTGGCTTGATGGGAGTACATTGGACTAAAGTCAATACTAACCTTTCAGAACGGGCTTAAGCCCTGTAAAGGGGTAGTAAAGCCCTGTAATGGGACTACACAGATTTAGCTAGTGTTTTGTGTTTTATTTTACAGAACATTGCATATATTCGCCTGGATAATTGTGGTTGAACAGGCCCAGCATAGGCTGGCTGTGTCTGAAGATTTGTTTTTTTTTTCCTGCTAATAAATATACATATTGTAGATATCAATCAATCAACCAGCCAACCAACCAACCAACCTTTATTTGGAGAGCGCTTTTCCCACGTGAGGTAACAAAAAGTGCTTCACATGTGTTGCAACCCATATCACATGAATTGTAAACATTAAAATCTACATAAACATAACAATAACAATAGTTGTTTATAAAAAAATTATACATTTTTTACATCCGTGCTACAGTTTCACATTCGTCACAACCACGGCTGGTTTTTCCCAGTGGCATTGGGTCCCGGCTCAAAAGGGTCCAACAGCACGTGCACTGACATACTGGCAATCTAACTCCTTGCCGGTGGTGGCGTACCCCTGAAACAGAATTTCCCAGGGCATTCTTAAGACACCGTCTTTTCTCTTAGAAACGGCTTTACAGTCTGGTCAAAAAGTTGGCTCTTGGCTCATTGCTATGTTCCAGATGCGTGTCAATTTTGGAACCAGCCTAGTTTAGCCGCTGTGGACTTTTGAATGCACTTGTTAACACTAGGACCGCCGCGCTCTAAACATACCTTGCACCGCCCCCTGCGGTCAGTTGACCGCTATGTATTTTGCGCTGATACAGCCTTTTGCCAAATTGATTGTTCACTAAACCAGAACTTGATGTTGCAAAGGAATCGTGATCATAATGAAACTGTGTAAATTATTTGTCTAAATATGCTAAGTAATTGTAATTCTAGCCGAAATAAAAGGCTAAGACGACACATTGTGCGTGTACTGATCCATCAAGATTACGATGACTTTTCAGGCTAGATTTATTTTGTAACTTTGCAAACACCTAAAAGGTTGGTCACTATATGTTATATTTGACTCAGTAACAATATGTAAATTCAAACAATATAAATGATAGTTTAGAAAAGCACGGGACCATAACGTCTTCGCGCTGCTATATGCGTCTACTTCTTACGTCATCTCCAGACTGTTTTCTCTTTAGAGGCCGAAATCACCGTGGGAAACATTATCTAGATAATAATAATATTATTCGTATTGACACAAGATCATCAGCTAGGCTACCATCGTCAATGTAAAATCTTCAATTTTACACGGGACACGTTAGAAAGACAAATATATGTATATATATATTTGTATTTATTTGAGACAAGCAGTGCTCTTTATGCTCAGAACAAAATTATAATCATTGCCTTGCAGTGCGCGCTGTGCAGAATAACACACAGTGTTATCTGGATGAAATAAGAATTATATCCTTATTGATATATGAGGGCCGCTTCTGCCCCACAGTCGCTCTCCTCCTGCAGTGTCCGCGGGTGACGAGCACTCTGATCTGCACTCTGCCTTGATAGTTCATCGAATTGTTCTTATTTTATTACGATATTGTATTCTGCTTTATTGCCTTCTTGTATGTATAAATATAATAATGTAATTGATGATGAATGAAAAGGCAGAATGGAGCGACAGCGCGAACACAGACACCTGCGTATGGCTGGCATTACGCGGGTCATGTGCGTTATTGCTTCTGGACTTGTTACAACACTGCTGTCCGTGCCGTGAATGCACTTTGGGTTTACGTTCAGATTTAGAATATTATAGGTGTTCTCCCCGCTGTCACTTTCTACCTCAAAATGTGACATCTCTCACCTCCGTCAGACTGTTCTCATTCAATGTCTTGAAGCACTGTCAGCGCTTCATACCGTGTACTTGCAGCTCTATTCATTTTGTACTCCTCTCTCTCTCCCAAATAATAATAAAAAAGTCCCTTTAGAGTCTAATGAAAACATATTGATACATTTTTATAAGGCGCGAAAAACCCCCGGGAAAGGTTACTATGACAACAGTCGCCCCTGCGCCATGTATCTCATGGGGAAGCAGAAAGGGCTGTGGTTTAGAAAAGTTAAAATGCGTGTAAATCTTGTTTTCTTTACTTTTTCCAAAACCAAAACACACCAAAATATAAACAACAAGTACCTAGAAAAAGTCATAAAATTTCAACTTCTGGCGTTTTGTTTTGAATACACTAATTAGCATAATAAAGTGAGTGACGGTCAGTTGACCGCTAGGGGCGCTCCTAGTGTTAAATGAATGGGGCTCCTGACAGCTAACGGATGTACAAATGTTTTTTATTTCCGCTTTTTCCTACAGGAGGAGCTGCCCATGACTGTGGCACATTCATTTCAATGGAGGAACTAGGCATCTTCCGTTAATATTTACAGTATCTATAGTTTTTCCTCAGACGTGACTGAATCCATTGACACCACTCTCACGATAATGAGCACTACTTTGCGCTATATTGATAGCAAATGAGAATCGTTACTCAGACCAGTGTAACGGCTGCAAACTCGTCCACGAACCGTATACGAACAACAGGACACAGTGTGGAGTCAACTACTTTACTCAGACCAGTGACAGACCAAAAATATACATTTTTAGTCACAGCGGACACACTGGTTCCCCCTACGGGATGAAAACGGCACGTGAGCATGGCAGTAGGCAAGGCAAGGCAAGTTTATTTATATAGCACAATTCATACACAAGGCAATTCAAAGTGCTGAACAAAATAAGAAAGCATTAAAATCATGAATAATCACAGAACATTAAAAATAAAAATATAAAATCCCTCAGTTGTATGCACAGCTTAAGAGAACTGTCTTTAACCTGGTTTTAAACATTGTCAGCAAGGAGGCCTGTCTCACATCTTCAGGAAGACTGTTCCAGATTTTAGCAGTATGAATCTGAAAAGCAGCCTCCCCATGTTTAGTTCTGACTCTGGGCACTAACAGGAGTCCAGTCCCTGTGCTCCTCAGAGTCTGGGCTGGTTTGTATGGGACTAACATGTCACTAATATATTTTGGTACGAGGCCATGGGGAGACTTGTACACAAGCAGAGCTGTTTTAAAGTCTATTCTCTGAGCCACAGGAAGCCAGTGCAGAGACCTGAGAACTGGACTAATGTGGTCGTACTTCCTGGTTCTAGTCAGGACTCGAGCTGCTGCATTTTGAATGTACTTCAGCTGTTTTACAGCCTGTTTGGACAGACCTGTGAGCTTGCCATTGCAGTAGTCTAACCTACTGGAGACAAATGCATGGATAAGAATCTCCAAGTCTGCCTTAGACACTATGTTTTTGATCCTGGCAAGGTTTTTTAGATGGTAAAAAGCTGCTGATGTTACCGATTTGATGTGGCTATTAAAATTTAAGTCTGAGTCCAGTATTACCCCTAGATTTCTGACCTTGTTGGAAGGTTTTAGGGAGAGAGACTGAAGGTGACAGATGACGCTCTCTCTTTGTTTCTGGGGACCAAAGACAATCATTTCAGTTTTGTCTGCGTTTAGCTGAAGGAAGTTGTTTTGCATCCACTCACTGATCTGTTGGATACAGTGAAGGAGTGAGTCCACTGGTCCATGTTCTCCTGCAGTCAGTGAGACATAGATCTGAGTGTCGTCTGCATAGTTGTGATAGGACACACTGTAGAGATTGAACAGAAGAAGTCCCAGGATCGACCCCTGTGGTACTCCACAGGTCAGGGCCATATGATCTGAGACACAGTTTCCAATCTCCACAAAGTACTTCCTGTCCTCAAGGTAAGACCTAAACCAATTTAGGGCGGTGCCAGCGACGCCAACCCAGTCCTCTAATCTCTGTAAGAGGATCTCATGGTCGACAGTGTCAAAGGCAGCACTCAGATCTAACAAGATTAAGATTAAGACTTTGCCTGCGTCAGTGTTCAGCCGGATATCGTTTGTCACCTTGACAAGAGCAGTCTCAGTGCTGTGGTGGGGTCTAAAGCCGGATTGAAACATGTCAAATGAGTTGTTGATTATAAGAACTCTAGTAAGCTGTAGGTAGACAACTTTTTCAAGGATTTTCCCCATAAATGGCAGATTTGAGATGGGATGATAGTTGTTCAGTACCGTAGCATCCAGACTGCTCTTTTTTAGCAGGGGCCTGATGACTAGTTTTCAGGGCCTTTGGGAATATTCCAGAATGAAGGGACATGTTTACTATCTGTGTGAGTGAAGGTAACAGACTGCTCAGAACAGACTTCAGAAATAGTGGGTAGTACATCCAGCTGCATGTGGAGGAGCTCAGACTGGAGATTATCTCTTGGATAGTTTAGAGAGCCTTTCTGGCTGTTGGATGGTTATCTGTGGATTGGAGACAATGGCGTTTTTGATGCCTTGAACCATGTCATGGAAAACATTTGCAATCTATTAACTGTTGAAAACAGAACAGGCAGATTGTTGCTGCAGCCTTCAATCATTTCAGAAAAATACCTTTCTCTCGTACTACGTAGCATCCGGTTAAACTAATCTTTGAAGATCTCGTAATCAACCTGGAGGTTGGACTTGGGCCACTTCCGCTCAGCCCTCCGGCACTTTCTCTTTGGTGCCCTGACCGAGTCTGCTTTAGCCACGGCGCCTTCTGCTTATTTTTCACTATTTTAACCTTCACAGGGGCAACGGTATCCATAAAGCCTAGCGTACATCGACAGAGAAATTGGAGACAACTAGTTGCACGACAGCTTTTGGCAACTGAGAGGAGATGGTGGGAGATGATCAGTTGCCAAAATCGGTCGATGTGCGCGCTCTTACAACTGGATATGAACAGTCAGTCTCCAGTTTCAGTCAGTTGCCCGTGTTCTACTTTTCGGCAACTAGTTGTCCTCAGTTTCGGAGATATGACCCGATGTGCGCGCTCCATGCGCCGCTCCGACAACGTGTGTGTATTGCGTGTATTGCGAGCCTGCAACACTTTATGTCAGAAAACACACTGTAGTTGAAGCCAGTTGCTGTCGATGTACGCGCTGTTATTCCCGAGACTGGCCTGCTACTGGGAGTTGCCCGTTTTCGTCAGATTGTCGATGTGTGCGGGGCAGCAACTCATAGGCCACGGATATAATCAGTTGCCAGTCCAATGTACGCTAGGCTTTACGTTCAAAACACTAGAGGTGACAGAGTTAAACAGTTAATCTACAGTATAACACGAGGCCTTCTCAAAGTTTATCCTTCCCATAAATAGAACACTCGTATTTTCATTTATGCACCTTCTTCGAACAGTTGCAGAGTCCACTGGTGGTTTGTTAGTGAAACACAAGTCAAAAAATACACAGAAATGATCCGAAAGAGCAACATCGACCACGTTTACATTTGAAATATTCACCCCCTTAGTAACTAACAGATCTAGAGTATGCCCTCTGCTGTGGGTGGGGCCATTCACATACTGAGTGAGACCAAAGGATTCAAGTACAGAACTCAGCTCATTTGCATTTCTGTCATTAACATTATCCACATGAATATTAAAATCACCTGTAATAACTAAGCTATCAAAATCTGTGCATACAACTGAAAGCAACTCGGTAAAATTATCAATAAAACTGACATGACTGCGGTGGCTTGTATAGGACAATGAAGAGTATTGGAGGTAGGGCTGGGCGATATGGCAAAAA
Organism: Knipowitschia caucasica; assembly: GCA_964034765.1. Taxonomy (NCBI): domain Eukaryota; kingdom Metazoa; phylum Chordata; class Actinopteri; order Gobiiformes; family Gobiidae; genus Knipowitschia; species Knipowitschia caucasica. The sequence continues at coordinate 17,632,743 of OZ035829.1, forward strand.
AATAAAATCTCGATTTTTTTTCCTGCTTTGGACGATTTCGATTTTAAATCGATTTTCATTAAAGTCGCCGAAGACAGACTTTGCCCTTAAATATATTTTTTGTTCTTTCCACTGAATATTCAAGTTTCAAAACTATTTTTTATTTGTTTCCCCCAATACGTATTATGAAAGTCTTGCACAGACTGTGCTGATATTGCAAGTATAATTCATGTGCTGCTGGAACTCTCACAATATCCTTCATTTGATTTAACGATTTTAAAAATTTTCACACATACGATTTTTTCAAAAGCCGATTAATTGCCTAAATTCGATTTATTGCCCAGCCCTAGTTCATCCACAGTGTTGGGTCTGGTGACTCTCAACTTCCTCTTCACAATATCTCACAGATTCTCTATGGGGTTCAGGTCAGTAGAGTTGGCAGGCCAATTGAGTTTTTAAAAGCCTCAGGAATCTTCTGCAAGTGTTTAGAGTTAATTTGTTGGTGATGATTAGGTTAATGGCTCGTTTAGTGTACCTATTTATGATATGCTAATCATATATATATGTATAAAAAGGCCTGGGAGCTTGAGGGTTCTGCGCAGTATCTTTGCTGTTCTTTGCTGCTTCTATCTAGCACTGCACATTTCTGGACCGAGATGTCCGAGGTTCTTCCAGGGATCTGCTGTAACCACTCTTCTAGCTTCGGGGTCACTGCCCCGAGTGCACCGATCACCACGGGCACTACTGTCACCTTTATATATATATACATATTAGAAAAAAAAATTGTCCACTCACCTTTGGTTATCCCTCTCTAAGCTCGGGTCCTCTACCAGAGGCCTGGGAGCTTGAGGGTTCTGCGCAGTATCTTTGCTGTTCCTATCACTGCACATTTCTGGACCGAGATGTCCGAGGTTGTTCCGGGGATCCGCTGTAACCACTCTTCTAGCTTCGCGGTCACTGCCCCGAGTGCACCGATCACCACGGGCACTATACTTGTAACTGTCCTCAACGTCTGCTATATTTGATGGTCACTTGTGCGAGCGGCTTGCCATTTGCCTCAAGGGTGGTCTTCCACATTCCCATCAAGTTTGCAACGAAGTCCCTTAGAGCCCTGTTGATACTGTACAACTTCAAGCACTCCATGATCCATGTGTGTGGCATTGAGTCGTAGGCTTTCTGGTAATCAATCCAGGCTGTGCACAGGTTGGTGCACCAACCTATATATATGTGTATATATATATATATATATATATATATATATATATATATATATATATATATACAAAAAAATGTCCACTCACTTTCGGCCCTCCGCGGGCGGATGTCCCTCTCTAAGCTCGGGAGCTTGAGGGTTCTACGCATTTCTGGACCGAGATGTCCGAGGTTGTTCCAGGGATCCGCTGTAACCACTCCTCTAGCTTCGGGGTCACTGCCCCCGAGTGCACCGATCACCACGGGCACTACTGTCACCTTTACCCTCCAGGCCCTCTCCAGCTCCTCTCTGAGACCTTGGTATTTTATATATATATATATATATAAATATATATATAGGAGTTCAGGGCCGCAAAGAACGTTCATATTTTTAAGAGTAGGCTCAAGACGCACCTTTTTAGAGTAGCTTTTGATTAGTATTTATTATTTATTATTGCTTTTTAGTACATCTATTTATGTTTTAGACACATTCAAATTTTTTTTTTTTTTATTATTTACTATTTTTAATTATTTATTGTATCTACCCATTTACTATTGTTATAATCAATATTAGGCAGCTGCCATTTTTCTTTTTAGTGTCTCATTTTATTGTTCTACTTTCTATTGTATTATTGTATTGTTTTAGTGTCCCCAGTGTTTCCTCTGGAGGAGCCCTCTGCACTGAGAGCTGGGGTCTGCTGTGGCTTCGGGGGTCTGGCTCTTGGATCCGGTGGGGATCTGGGGCCTCCTCTCTCCTCTGGGTCCTATGGGGTCTGAGTCCTGGGCCTGGTGGGGTCTGGGGCCCCTCTCTCCTCTGGGTCCTGTGTCGTTCCCTGTGGCTGCAGCCGGCTCTCTGCTCCTGGTGCAGATGGCTCCTTGTATGGCGCTTCTTCAGCCGGTTATATCTGTTCCCAGCCCCATTTCTTTTTTATTGTTTTAAAATGTGACTTTATACTTGTATGTTTGTGTCTGTGTGTGTGTGTGTGTGTGTGTGTGTGTGTGTGTATACGCATGTGGTTGTATATATAATTATAAATGTGGTTTTGGGGGGTCTGTGGGGATGAGGGTTTAGGGCTGGGCATGTTGGATTGTTTTTAACTAAACTGTAAAGCACTTTGTGTTACACTTTTTGTATGAAAAGCGCTTTATAAATAAAATTTGATTGATTGATTGATTGAGATATATATATGTGTGTATATATATATATATATATACATATATATATAGTCTATGATATATACATAACAATAAATATATACTACTTATAAATATGTGTATATTAATAGTATATCAATTCCATATCAATTCCATTTATTTGAAGCCCTGTTTATTGGCTCGTATCATTGTACAAAACAACCTTTTCGTCCAGGTGATGTGATATAGACGTGGGTATCTCTGTACTCTTTACGTACTTCCTCTCAGCGTACGGATGTTGGAGTTCTTCACATAATCCGTTCCCGTTGTATAATCACCACAGAAAACTACACTACCCACAATTCACCGCGCAATGGTAAACTGTTGATATGCCGACTGTGGGACCTGCATGCGCCTGACAGTTCACTGTTCCGTCGTTTTAACAGGTAATTCATGACAATTTAGCGCATTGAAATTGTTTTAAATAACATTTAGTAATCGGGAGATGTATGTTGAGCTGTTGTACCATGACGATCTCGTAGAATTATGAGGATAATATGGCTACACATTGGAAAGCTACGTAAGAAGCTAACAGCTAGCCTCCATAAGTTTCGCTTTCCTGCAGTTCTCTGACGTTACATATCCATCAGTACCTCTTACCCAACAAAATTTAAGATATACAGACGAAGTGTCACAGTTTCGGGTTTCTGTTGATTCGTTTAGCAACCCACGAATGCGTAATATAGGATGTATATGCAGGTTATTAACACTTAACTTGTATATATGCCTTAAAAATAAGCAATACATGGACTTTTGAGCCATAATTCCATTTGTCCACTTTTCTATCATGCTACAATATTGTGGATTATTCGTTTATCGATGTTGAATAAAAAAAACAAAAACAATATCATTAATTATCCTAACTTTTTAAAAAGAGTATATCAAATTATGATAAAATGAATGAATACATTCAAATATTCCAAAATTCACACTTTATCTCTAAGTAAAAGAAATGTGGACTTAACTTATACTCATAATTGTCACATATATTTTGCAGTGTGGTCTGCGCTCCTCTGCCTCCTGTGAGCAGGATGAGTGGTAGAAGGATGGTTCCTCCTCCACGTCTCACTGGAGCTCTCAGGTCCTTCTCTGGACTCTGTAAAAAGGAGGACCCCACAGAAACACCTGTAGATTTAAAGGTATGTATAATTTGCGAGAGGTAGTGTATGCGTGCGTGCGTGTGTGTGTGTGTGCATATATATTAGGGCTGTCAAACGATCACATTTTTTTAGTTAACAACTCACCATTACTATGTGATTAATTAACTCACGATTGATCAAATCCAAACCAATTGAAGTTAAAGATGCAGTCAGTGATTTTATTCCAGATAAATATTGTGGGAAAACGTCCCTGAACCCTAAAAGTAGTCAAGTAATCATGTGTTTTCCAATAGTATTGGAATTTTCCAGATTCCTATAGTCTCCAAAAATTAATAAAAAATATTTTGGAGCGGACCAATAAAAATAAACCAATGGGATTTGTTCATCCCCAACAAACCAATGGGATGCGTTTACCCCCTTCACCCTCTTCCTGTTTCTCGCACGCACCGGAATTATCTGATTATTTTCTAAGACCTAAAAGGGCTGAACAGAAAGGGCCAATTTCATGTTAGCCACCCACTCTCCCTGTTGTGACAAAGAAAATAAAATGCTGGATGTTTGGTTTGGTGGAGATGCGAGGGAGGGGGGAGTGGTTTCGAGTTGGTGCTACGGCTAAGCTAACAACATCGCTAACTGCATCTTTAAATGAGATTATCAAATGTAATGACACATTGTTTATACAAAATGTACTTGAATCTGTGTGATTTGCTCACAACCTTTTACTTTTGGGCACAACCAACATGAGCTGTTAATGAAAGGGAAAATTTACATACCCCAGCTTTAATTTAGCAAATTTAGTTGCGTTTCAGGAGGAGACACGGGTACTTCCTTTTACGGACATGTTTACTTTTGAATGCGCTGGAAAACGGCAGCAGGTCCTAAGTAGCTCGGAAACAGTTGTTGTTTTGTGCTTTATACATTTTGTTTTTCTTGCTCTTTTCTACATAAGATGTTGCTCCAGTACAGTGTTCATTGTTATTGCACTGGTCCAGACCAGAGCAGAGAGGATTCATGTTCCGAACCAAGTGGATCATATTTAAATCCATTGGAGGAATGCTAACTTATGAAAAATGCTAATGAACCATTCAGCATTTTACTTTGGACTAGAGCAGAGAAAATGCTCCGAACCAAGCGGCTACTCCACCTTGTGACCCATCCTGCTCCACCCAGCGGCTACTCCACCTTGTGGTCAGTCCTGCTCCACCCAAAGGCTACTCCATCTCTGCGGCTGTGACCCGTTCTGCTCCACCCAGAGGCTACTCCACCTCTGCTGCTGTGACCTGGAGTGACCTTCATAATATATCCTACATTTAACATGTTTGCACACTTCGGTCTTTGCACAAATCTTGAGTGATTCCAGATGTGACATGTAAACGTATTGTGAGATCAGTAAAGTCTGTCTCATCTTATCTTATCTTATCTTACTACTACTGAAATTTAAATGTTTTATTTCTCATTCAACAATAAAAAAATGCTTTAACAAATAAACATTATAGCATTTTCAGTCAACAATAAGAGCCAGTGACATATTCCACTCAAATACAAATGGTAGAAAGAAAAAGCTGATATTTCAGTATACTGAGATAGTTGGTTGTTTTTGTGCTCCAGTGCTAGCAAAGGTGTTTTACTTTGCGTGGTGGTGAGTTTTTAGATGTTTGGTCAAGTTTCTTCGTGTTTGTTTTGGACCCACCTCGTGCCTTATCGGTATCAGTCAGTACAATCTTGGTATTTGGTTCTGAGTACTGATTTGAATGCTCAATCAAGGTTGAAAAGTCTATTTATCATGCTAAGCTTTCCCTGTGTGTAGGCAAAGCGTCTGAAGCGGCAGGAGCTGTTTGCCAATGAAGGCCTGACGTGGCAGAAGATCCTCAGTTTCTGTGGTGAACAGCAGAGCCTGAACCAGGAGCTCCATTCAGTCCTCCAGGCAGCCAAACAGATAGGTGACAATTTAATCCTAAAGTTTACTGTGATACATTTTATATAATTGTGGAGGTTATAAGACAGACTAGATAATAATAAAGGCAATTCGAAATGTTTTGATTTATGTTGAGAAAAAACAAGTAATGAGGGTACCAGAAAGATGCCAATCAAGGTTTGGAAACCAAAGTTTTGAAGGAAATCTACTGTTGTTTGTTTTGATTGCAGGGAAAACCGGTGACACATATTTTGTTTTGTTCTATTAAAAACGAAGTCATATAAAAATACTAGAGGCAGAAAGATTGATTGGTCACATATCATGAAAAAAATATATACTTGATCGGTGGATTGCAGAATATGCAGATTGACCAATCGCATTTTCTCTTTAAGATAAATCAATGAGGTCAAGTCCCGTGCTTTGCGCCCCGCCTTTTGAAACTAATACATTCATGGCTTTTCACCTCAGCCTTGCTCCTTTCTGTGTTTTTATTTGTTTAATCTGTGTGTATGAACCACCAGCTTCACTGTGTGTGTTTATGTGTGAAAGTTACCAGTGACACTGATGTCCAGTGGATATTCTCTTTTTGACAAGTCTAAACATGAGCCGTGTGTGCTTTGTTTGTTCTCTAATTTCTCTGCTAAAATCATATATAGTCACATCAATGTGGCCACATTTAAGTCACCGTCCACGTCTTTCCCTTTTCCCAAAAGAGAAGGGAGGGATGTGACTTAGCCCTGCTCACATTGTGTGGTTTCCATGGTCACTCACAGGGTGTTAGGAACATAAAGTGAAATACAAGTGGAATTACGAAAATACTGTGTTATACATACAGTAAATAAATGAAACACTTCTTCTTCAGGTACATAAAGCATGTTGTCAGGGTCTTTTTTCACATTGATAGGACCTATCATTTCGGCGAAATCCTAGCTCAGAAACCAAGCTGTTGTATGCGCTCAAATCATTTAGAACAACAGTGTGAAAACCCTGGCTGAAATGTTTGCATGGATTTGGGGACCAATCACAGATCAGGGAGGGACGTACGCTTGTAGTTTGTTTACAGATCCAGCAGATGGTAACAAACGCAAAGCTATCTTCCTTGCACAAACGGCAGTTATCGTTCGACACTTTTGTTATTGTGTAGAACTGATATGATTGCAGCATGTAAAGTTGAAAAGTGCCTGCTGTAGGGATGTAAAAAACTATGAATTTTCATGACCGACCACCGAGCCTCATTAACCGGTTGAAACCGGTTAACCGCGTAGTTTAAAATAGTCCACGTTCTTTGAAATAACAGCCATTTCGAGCCGCGTACTTTTCATAAGTGCAGCTCTGCGTTCTACTGGATCAGAGTTGAGACAGCGGCGCCAAAACCCGCAACAGCTCCGGCACCTTTGCGCACAGAGAACTGCTTTTTTAATCTTCCCATTCTGCTGTGCTGCGGGTTAATACCAAAACTTTCTAGCAGCAAACGACGGCTCGTTCACATGGTCAGAGCAGCGAGTGACGAGCCGCGTCTCACAGGTCTTCACAAAAGTTTAAATACAAGTGATGTGTGTGGAGCTGATCCCGAGGACCATAAACACAAACATGTTCCATGTGGTTTGACTGGAGCCGCGTATTTGCGCGAATCCTTTGGGCTCCGTGACACAGAGGAGCGCGACAGACCGGTATGTGTGTGTGTATGTGTGTATGTGTGTGTGTATGTATGTGTGTATGTGTGTGTGTATGTATATGTGTGTGTGTGTAAATGTAAGCTCCAATGTAGTTCTGACCCGCGCCAGTGTGCAACTTTGACGGTAACAGAGGGGAGAGATGATGGGTGTGGATGTTACGTATGGAGAGGGGGAAAGTGTGTGTGTGTGTGTGTGTGTTTGTGTGCGCGCGTGCGAGTGTGCATATGTGGCTCGTGCGGCGTGAGTTTTCCCGGAGTTTATAATACATGGGCGCACACAGCTAGATACAGATCCGCTCGTCACACCGTGCAAATAGGGCTTAAAATTGCGTTATTAAGAGACCTCCCCTCTCCCCTTTTTCTCTTTTTTAACCGACAGCTTTGACCGGTTAACGCTGTGACGGTCAACCACCGGTTAACCGGTCGCCGATTTACATCCCTAGCCTGCTGCATACATTAGCACTATTGGGACAAACTTGTATACACATTCATAGTCTTTCCCCAACTGTTTAATTCTCCTAATTAAAGTTCCTGCTGAAATCACTCATTTCTTTGAGCTGTCATATACCAACAGGAACATATGAGGACATTACGTATTCTTTTCCTTCCTTGCCACTGCTTCTCACTCATTAGAAAGAAGAGTTTGCTTTTAGACTATTCTTTCTTGATGTGTGGAACCTGCCCTCGGCTCTGAGACTCTAATAAGAAAGCACTTACGAGGAGGACACTATGACGACGTGGATGAAAGACGCCATTTACGCTCAAACAACAAGCTGTAGCTACTGCGCTGAACATTTTAATTGGTTTAAATCCTTTTCATCTGTTTCACCTCTTTCTACAACTTTACCTTTACTCACCCTCCCTCCCGCCATCCTTTCTTTCTTTCTCTCTGCCGTCCTTGTGACATTTTTCCTCTAATTGGACAATTACGTTGCATTTCTCGTTCTGGTTAGGCATGAATTGTTTGGATATTATTTAAATGAGCTGCATTGACCTTATAGACTGAGCTTATGCTTTGCTCGTAGCGCTCACAACAACATCTGCTGTATAATAAGTAGTGCCATCTCTATTAAAAGCAAAACAAGGCTTTTGCTAATATCCAACTAGCAATAACAGCAATAAGCTAATTTGCGGTGCCCCTAATAATGATTATGCTAATTAAAACAATCCTTGCATGTTATTTAATCTTAGCTTGAATTCATATTTTTCCCCCTTCTGGCACCAAGGCATCTCTTTAGCAATGGCAGCAGTTCCTAAGCACCGAAATATTGTTATTTTTGGTATTACTAAGAAGTGTTAAAGTGAACTGACAGCCCTTTTTCAGATATGTCAGATAATATTGGCGATAATATAGGCAAATTAAGCAAAGCTCTGAGGCTTGGGTCTGCTAAGGTGTTGCTTATACTCTAGTCTAGAAGACCATTGGTGCCTGACCTTTTGGTGCTGCGACCCCCATAATATAAAAAAGGCGCTTCTCAAGGCTACAGTATCCAATCACAGACTCCAGTGTGTACAATGGACACCTGCTATCGGGCGTACAGAGGGGGGCATGGGGGGTATGGGGGGTATCAGTCCCCCCCCCCAGCCCTTGTGGGGGGATATCTCCCCCTCAATCTTTTCCCTATTTTTTAGACTTACATGTATACAAGTCCCACATCAAAAAGAGACTATGTTTATTATAATTGTACTAAATCTGGTCTCATCTAACATTTGTTTTACCCTTAAGTGTTCTTAATTAATTAAAAAAAAGATAAATGACAAAAAAAATTGTGAAATTGTCATTATTATTGACTCGTTGACTACCAGACCTTTTTCAGATCAGTAAAGTACGTTCTGCAAGTGTTTTCAGGGTATTTGACCAAACTTTGAAGAGCCACAGAATATTCAGTTTGACTATATTTAACTATATAAACAACAAGGGCCAAATGAAAGATTAGGCTCTTAGCTTTAATTGGCAAAAAACATTGTTTTTTTGTTTTACCTTTGACCGTTCTTAAGCAGTCTTTCATAGAACATTAGTATAGTTTTCTGGGCCCGTGCAGGGAAAGCACAGTAACATAACCACTAGACCACCACTCTATACCACATTTAATTTGCCCCAGGCAACTCTTTCAACTGTCAATGAGGAACCTAGCAAGTTTTGCATCAAACGAAAAGTTTTTATACGCCTTAAATTGTCTCAATTTTTCAAAGCCATCGCCGATAGTAATCCTTGTTTTATTCTTGGTTTGGCATTAATGATTTGAGAATCATAACAGCACCGTTTTTAGTACTGCGGCCACATTTTACCTTACCAGTGAGATGAGCAAGCCGGGAGTTCTGGCAACCCGGATCGCAGACTTTCTGAATGGTGAAACGGTGGAGGCTGGGCCATTGAAATTAGAATAATAACAAGATTTATGGGCTGTAAAACTGATTTTGAAATTCAAATATCTCTGCTGAACTACGGTTATCAGTTAATTAAATATTTGGAAAGAGCATGGTTTTTTTAATGCCTTCTGACATATTAGGGCCAATTAATGGTGACTTGACACACACATCTTACATATTGCTACTTTAAGTTAACCAATTCAGGCGAACATTCGGTGGTGGTTTCATATTTTTGTAAATTGGTTCACACGTGGTGCACTACACTCTCAAATCCAGCAATCCAAAATCTAATTTCATTCTCAATCATTTAATTCTTCTCTAATATGTTAACATTCCTGGAATAAAATATTTCAACATGATTTGAGAGTCATCACTTAAAAGTTCATACTATTAAAACCAAGACTGCATGCTGTGATGAGTTAAAATTGTCAATGTTTTTAATTCAAACTTTGTTCTTTGACAGTGGGATCAGAACATGGACAGGAGGCCATTGAAAGCGCTGGAGTGTTTCTATTTGAGACTTTCCACAACAAAGATCATGTTGGTACAGAGGAAACCCGTTCTATCAAGCAGATGTTTGGCCCTTTCCCCTACTCCGCCGCCGAATCCGCCTGTGCCTCTGTTGTCAAAATTGTAGCAAAACTTGGAGATTCTCGTGTGGAAGAATTCGTCCAAAACCAAAGCTCACGCCACGACCCAAAAAAGCCAGTCTGCTTTGGACGCAATATCCAGTTTTCACAAGAGACGTACATGCTAGAACCGTTAGAAGACCTTCCTGAAAATGGTTTTGAAGAAAATGACATAACTTTAGATTTTATGAACTTTTTTGCCCAACAGCAAACTGATAGCAAAAAGGTTTACAATGAGAATGGAGCCTGTAGTTTGGCCCAAAGGGAGAGAAGTGCGGAGGATGAGGGCGTTTTGAGGACAGAGGTGCAGAAGTATCTGAACGGAGGGAACATGATTTCATCCAGTGTGGAAGAGCTGTCCACGTCTCTCTTTGAAATGCTGTCATCGCCACGGAGCAACGACGAGCTGCAGAATGAGGTACAGAGAAAACACTTAATGTAACTAGAAATGTGGAGTAATAATAGGGAGATCTATATCCAATTTTGTCACATAGCATCCAGTATATACAATGGGTGACATTTTGTTGTTTCTTTTTCTTTCTTGCTTTGTTGCTATTTGTTTCAGGCATTTAAATGAACATTTTGACATCATTTGCTTCACTTTACTGACAATCATTTTTGTCTTCATATCAGCAATGTCCAACCTTTTTAGCAACACGGGCCGGTTTTAAGTCAGATAGTCAGATAGTGGTGCTGCTAGTCTATGCAATAGTTGCACAGACTAGCACCATAACGCTGGTTGATCAACTGTCTTTTCCATCGCCTTTTTAGCCTCAGATCTGCCCCGGCTGTGTATCTCATGTCCAATGGTCTTGGTCCTGGTTCCTCCGGTCTGGTTTCATTCATTCATTCTTTTTATCCATTTCAGCTCTACTGTCTGCTCTTGTCTCTTATTTAGGCTCAGCAAAAGCATTTCAATTGTTGGGCTTCTTGACTAATTGTTGATATCAGCCGAAGATGTCGGTCATCCTCTAGTATAGAGCTCCAATTAGTGCTCCAGCGTGAAAAACACTAGTCTGAGTCTCACTAGTACCTGTCATTCAATCCAGAGGCAGATAGCCATGCAGAGACGTCTCAACAAGGGCATTTCCACTACATCTAGTAACTTCAGAGAAGATGAGGGGTTGTAATATTATTGCGTTTGTGACAGCTTCGGGCGGCAGATTAAAATACCGATTTCCTTCTATTACGGATTAATAGTCAGGGAGCTTGTATGCCCTTCTAAACATAAAGCTTTACCAAGGCCATGCTTTCTTTCCCCTGGCGTTTTGTGTTGCTGCTCACTTGCTGTCTAGAGGTTGGATGCTTTCACTGGTTGTATTGATTTTGACCTTCATAGACCTCTGAGCTGAAGCCTAGTGCTGTGACACGGAGGGCATGTCCTTGGCCTTTAAAGCCAGCTTTTAAGCACATATACCAAACTTCTTCATAGATCTGACCTACAAGTGTAAAACTCCTGTATGTGTTGGGGGTTGTCATTCTGTTCGTTTTATCTAATTAGTCGTTGTTAGAGTTTGCATTACCCATGTGCTGACCTCTTTTTTATTTTGATTTCACTCATACACCAGTTCATAGCTCTGATCAGGGTTGGTCAAGTTGCTTTCATTTCAATTCAATTTATTTTTGTAAAACATAAATCCCAACAGCAGTTGAGATGTAAATTAGAGACAAGGCACTGCACAAAATTGTCAATTTGCCAACAACAGATTAAATCAATTAAACTATTAGAACTCAATATAATATGCATTATTGGCTGTAGCTTATGCCAGAGTCAAGCCTGGGTCAGGGCTGCACATTGTACGTAATGTTTCTTTATAGGACACTTTCTTTTTAAATATTATCAGGATGAACCCAACAATGTGTTGTATCTTCAAGATTAACACAATTCTCTATCGTTCACCACACCTTTTGACCTTTCATAGAACTTTACTTCAGTTTGTGAGCTGGCTAATGTCATTGGCATTTATTTGTTCAACTTTCCTAGCGTCCCTCACAAATTCACGTTCCACATTATTACAGATCTATACCAGGTGAATTAAGCTTTCCTCTGCACTGTACCGTTGCAGCACTGGAAATGTCAGCGTTGCAGGGTCACCACAGAGAAATAACGCTGCGCGGGGCCAGTCTATTGTCAGCTCTAATGGGCCCGAGTGCAGCAGCCTTTACACTTTACAGATTCACACAGCGCTGGATGCATGCAGACCCGACGGGACCCCTCACTCCTCTGACACCAGAACTTCTAAAGGCATCGGTGTGAACGTTCTCTCGAAATGTCAGCTACGTGAGGCACATCTGAACCAAGAAGTGTAGAGAGGGATAGATGCTGAGAGGGAGGGAGGGAATAAAAGGAAAGGGGTAAAAGGGAGGGGAAGAAGTAAAAAGGCAGGTGGACAAGGAATAAAAAATACATAATAATTAAGCTTGATATTATTAATAGACATGCTTCTCCTCTTCTACACCATTGAACTGATGCTTCTCAAAGTGTGGAGCAAGGTGATTTTGTGTCAGTCATACATTTTTAGTCATTGACCAAATGTAACTATGGAACTTGTAAATGTGCAACATCAAACTAAATATGTGTTTCCCTTAATTCCGGTTCAAACATTCTGAGATCAATCTTAACTCATAAATTCACATTCACAACTATCAGATCCTACCCCTGGACACCAGCTACTACCGCCTTTATATTTTTAGTTTGAGCTTTTTTGTGCAGAGATTCTTGTCACTTTGATGCATTTGAGTCATCAGTGGCTAAAACTACAGGGCTTCACATCCAGGCCCTTTCCACTACACTTCAGTGGCACTGGTGCTGGTGGTTATGGGCGGATGTAAATGTAAATGTAAATGTGCACTTTATTGTCCTCGTAGGGAAATTCCTCCTCTTCATTTGACTCATCATGATGCCACTAAGGCTTATCTTTCATTAATTGATTTGTTGCAATTTATCATTTAACTTGAAAATATTTTCTCAGGAGCAGTTGAAACATATTGAGTAAATTTACTCAAATGGTCTAGGCAGTTAAACCTGGACCTGTAGTTGTAGCAGGTGTACAGTTATTAGTGTTTATGTCTTTGAATGGATTTAGCCGCAAGGAGAGTGGACTGAACCATCTCAAACTCAGCCTAGCACCCCAGGGAAACATTTCACAGGGCTTGGGAAAGAAAATCATTTTGAGCAGTTTAGTGCCAACTCCCAGCACTGCGTACTCTGTTGTCAGTTTGGTGCAGTAACCAAAGCCTTATACTTTAGATAATACGATTGTTTTTACTACATGGAACTAGTAAAATAATAGAGTTTTATTTGACTTGTGTTTTTACAGTTTTGTCTGTTTACTAATCCTGCTTGTGAGCAAAGTATTTGTCTGTATACATACATTGAGCTGTGATCCACCTTGGATTTACTCAAATTTCAGAATATCACATTTGGTTCGATTCATGATAAATACTGTATGTGAAATATGATGTCATTGGCTTACAGGCTTTGAATGTAAAACTTAAAAAACACAGAACCCGCTGAGCAGCAGTCTCACTTGCAGACGTGATTTGATGTGATAGTACGTGTCCTGTTCCCTCCACATGTCACGGTATATCGCGATCAACATATTGAGCGCCCCTGATTTAAGGTGTCTACATTTTTAAAATCGAGTTAATTACAGCTTAAAAATGTATTGAGTAAGCAATACATTATCCCAGGGCGGTACTTATTTTCCGATAATGACCTGTGTGCTATACATTATCCCGCTTATTATGCGGCTTTGTACCAACAGAACACACAAAATAAACTTCAGTCCACTCTTAGGAATGCCAAAAGGTTTATTTAATGACAGAAAATAAAATAGGTCCCAAAGGCTTTACCGTGGCTATGCGAGCAACTAGCAACTCCCAAACTAGAACTCTCTGGAACTGCATGAAAACTGAACAAAGAATTCTGAACATCAGCGGTGAGTGACCCAAACATAAACCTAACCTATATCCATAATTTGATCCTCTGCAAATGTGTCCTAAAATGTCCCGGAATCTACTTCCGGGTTTTTCGCAATCGCTTTTTCTCGCATTAAAATAGTATTATTGTCATGAAAACCTTAACAGAAAATTCTGAAATCCTCTGTGCATGTGTATTAATAATGTATATGTATAATGTATTCTCCCATTAACATTTAATGGTGTTGATTGATAGGTATTTGCGTTTATTGAGCGTGGCTAGCTCCGGAGTGGCCGGAACTACTTGCGGAGCAATCTACACAGATGAATTACAAGCAGAGAGTGCGTTGCCATGGGCAGCGGTCATTATTGTTTTGAGAGGTCCGTTATAAGAAATAATGACCGGTAGAGTGTTTTGAAATTATATTCAAATCAATGGAGCGTTCTACTGCTGCTGTGAAGAGCCGTGTAATAATGGTAATTAATCGCGTTTCAAACTATCAGCAAAATGTTGCCATATTTTTCCCTAAATGGTTGTTTGAATGGAAAGATAATTGACAACATACATATGTACTGTATTTGTTTATTGTAACCATAAATCCACATAAAACTGTTTTTCTGTAGTAAACAGTATTTCTTCTAAGTTATATTAAAAATTGTTTTCAAACTCATAATTAAATTGAAACATTTAGCTAATTGATTTAGCTTGTGTATGAATTCAGGCCATAAAAAGTGCTGAGTGGAAACTTTACGTGACGCTAGTTCCACGCTTCCTCTAGTGTCTGCAGCGCAGGTAAACAAGAACAGCATGGAGGCAGAAAATGACTCTACTTCGTCTGTCTGTAACTGCATACACAGCCAAACAGCCTAAAAGACGCAAAAGTGAAGAGGAGAAAAGGGAACTAAAGCGAAAAAATGACAAAAGAAGAAATCTAGCCTGGGTGAACATAGTTAGCTTACATCACATCCTCTGGAGAGACCTGCGGGAGCAGACCATAGACTTAAGTGCGGGACCGCCTCGGACTAACATTGGACACAAAACTAGCGGTAATCTTTCAGTCATTGTACTGTATATTTTGTTAGCAGTGCTTTGCTTTTGTACCATTTCATCAGTGATTGTTGTACAGCTTATGAGAAGTTATGCTAATGCTAACTAATGCCTACCTGCTCTGTCGCCATCTTACACGTGTCAGCGTCACTTCTGAGTGTTATTATGGGATGCATGTGCGGGTCATTTTGCGTATTTTTTTGCCGCAATTAAAGAAAAAAATTAATTAACGTGCGTTAACGCAATAATTTTGACAACCCTATTAATGATAATTATTTACTTTATGGACTATGTTAAGTCTGCAGTTTGTTTTTTGAACATTTTATATGGTGTATTTTATATAGTGTCCACCTTGCAAAAAACATCCCACTGCACTGAGTATTACTTTCCCCAGAGACTGCCATCTAGTGAAGAACACATTTGCCTTGAAACTGGCTTTGAAAAGAAAATACCTTAGAAATCTCATTGTACTGTTTGTCACTGCTGCAAATTACATACCTCCCAGCTCCACCATTTTCCAATTAAAGAGCAGCAACTTTATCATCACCTGCCGCTTCTCAGACGCCTCTCCTCACAGTGATATTGATGAATGCTCTGTCAGGTCCGTATTATGCTTTTAATTGTGCTCGGTTTTGCGGTTGTTGTGTTGCCGTCACACTTTAAGTGCCAGGTGGCTCTGTTTGGAAGGCTACTTGCAGGAGCAGATTTGGTTACAGACTGGTGGTAATTAGCAGGTGTTCAGCCTGAGCTCTACTGTCTGTGTATGTATTTCATGAATGAATGAAGAGCCCAAAATTAAAAATGACGCTTGTAAATGCAGGGGGTGATTTTATTGTTTTTAACCAGGCCTGTTTAGCTGCTGTGGATTCTTAAACTTTCCAGAAATGCCAGCATTTGGTGCCGACGCAGATCTGGCATGGTCACACAACGCTCACCACAACAGCAGCTCCAGCCCTGTGTCATCACTGCATGATTTTCCCCACGCATGCCCAGGGCAGCTGAAAGCCTTTTTTTGATTTCCCTTCGGGAGGTTCCACCTGATGCAGCTCATGGGCTCTGCATTAATGATAGTCAATTTTATCAATCAATTGCTACATTAGTTTCAATAATATATAACTGAGATTAATCAATTATCTTGTCACAACCCAAAACGGCAAGGAGCAAAACGGCGATTACTGTTTCTCCATGTAACCAAATATGCACCAAAAGTGTCTACTTCTTGAAAAATAAATTGTTACAGTAATTATTGTGAATAATGACTGTATAATTAATACCTCAGTCAAGCCTAAAGATGTGCCATTCTTACATCAAATGATTGCCAAGCCATCAAACTTAATGAACTATCAAACAATTCAAACAAAAGGAGCAGAACAAAAGTGGCCCAGTGGTACAGTTTAAAGTTCGGAAGTGACCTCTCTGCTGCTCTGCATTGTAGCACTATGGACAATTTAAGGCAAGGCTATTTGCTCTTCAAGATTAATTTATAAACAGCACTATGAGGCCTGCCCCAAAAGTGAGCTTGAGGTGGGAGTGGGATCATAAGAAAATGTATGCTAGACAGCAAGCTCATGTTAATGTTGCTTTTATAAAATTTAGCTTACAATTACAGCGGACGCCGTAACTAAAAAAAAGTCAGTAATTACAGATTAATTTATAGTTTATTGTTCCTCTCTCATGATGGTTTTACAAAACAAGGTTTAACTTCATGTAAAACTTTATTTTGTCTTTCATTCATATATATATTTTTTGTATCACATCTGCCTCCAGCTGTTTGAGCTGCTGGGCCCAGAGGGACTGGAAATGATCTCTCTGCTGCTACAGAAGAGGAGCTCCATTGTGGACTCGCTGCTCAACGCTGCCCCTGACAGAGCTCCACACATTGGCGGTAAGGCTCACACATCTAACCACACTTGAATGCAATGCACAAATATTTTTCACTTTAAGAAAGAAGGACTTGTCTTTGTAAGTCTGGTGAATCATCCATGCATCACAAATTCAGTGGCTGTGGTCAGTGGGTGACGCCGGTGTAAGATGTGGATTCATTTTAAGTCAGAATGAGAGAAGATTCAGATTTATTTGTTCTCTTTTTGAAAAGATTTTATACCTTTCTTTTCTTCCCTTTGCCTCGCATAATTACGTGCAAGCTTCTCTGAAACACTAATTCTTTTAAGTAAGTTGTTGTACACAGGTCACTGCTGTCCTCCTATTATCAACTATTTTGCTCTGCCAATCTTTAACGTGACACAATATTCTACCACGACCACAACAAAGCTATCACTTTTGCACCTCTCAAATCGCTCGCACTGTTTGATGCTACAATCAGATCCCATCTTTCACAACATAAGAGGCGAGAAGATTACATTGGATGTGTCTTTCTACCCTGCCTTTTCTCCTTTCTGCTCTGATAAGGGGCTGTCATTACTGTGTGGGTGATAGCTGTCTTTGAAGAGTCCAATGGGAGACCAAGAAGCAAGATCTTGTGTCATCTGATAGCACAGGTCCAGAGTTTTGCGATAATAGACATGATTGTCGCTTAATATCTGCAGAAACACTAACACCGCTCTTGTAATATCCTCCCTTATAATGAGGTGTAATGTGCTCATGGCAAGCAAATAGATTGGCCCATTAATCTAGAAGATTACAAAGATTTCTTTAAAAAAATACTATTATTTTTGCTTCAAAAGATGTTTGTGGATACTTGTGATGTAACATTTTGTTTTTGTTTGATGTTTCATACAATTTTGCTTCCACAGAATAGCTTTTAAGATATCCATAAGGCTCTAAAGTGAAAGAGCAGTTTTGAAACGATGTTAATTTGTACTGGCGTACAATAGAAGATCATTTTTGTAAATTTTTGTATATTATTTGAAAATTAGAATGATTAATACAAAGTCATATTATATTATACTACAGCAGCCATTCCCAAAGTCAGTAACCTTAAAAATCTGACGGGTCTGCGCGGCCCCCCGAAATAATAACCAAGAAGACAACGTAGAAAATAGGCTCTTCTCGTTATTTTATTTGGGGGAAATAGCCTCTGCTACAAACATGATTACAATTTGATTATTCAAGTCAAATAATGAACACAAATATTTTAATTTTTCAAAAAATATTATTAATTTACACGCTGGAGGGACTATGTCGCTCAGCTGGCCTGGGAACGCCTTGGGGTCCCCCCGGACGAGCTGGAGGAAGTGTGTGTGGATAGGGAAGTCTGGGCGTCTCTGCTTAGACTGCTGCCCCCGCGACCCGGCAACGGATAAAGCGGAAGAAAATGAATGGATGGATGGATTATTAATTTAACATACAATAATTATATAAAACTTTTTTTGTTTTTTTATGACCTCTAGCGGCCCCCCTGCAATACCATCACAGCCCACCAGGGGGCCGCGGACCCCACTTTGGGAGACACTGTACTACAGTATTAGATACTTAGTTCCTAGCATAGGTTATACTAGACTTTTTTGCCTAGATGCTGCAGGGTTGGTAAATTGGGTATGGACTAATGGACTAATTGTTGAGTTGAGTGTTTATTTATTTTGATGTACATCAAACATTATTATCAAATGTCACTACTATGAATTTTCTAACGTATCATTCATTAACTCACTTACTTATTATGATAATGTACATTGTTCAAACTTGAAAAGGTGTAGGAGAAAGAAAAAGCAAAACATTGAAATGGCTTTATTAGACCAGCCCTCGTTTTGTGGGTTTTGTGCCCCTAAGCCCTGTTTCCACCAGCCCTACTTGGCCCTACTCTTCTCTCCCCCGATTGAGAGTGTTTCCTCCGGCTCTGTTTGAACCATACCAGGTACTTTTTAGGTACTTACCGGGGCCTGGTTTTAACTAGGCCGAACTGGTACTGAAGTGTTCACGATGATTGGCTGCTGATTGGTTATTTTTTATATAAAACATGCTCAATTTATTTCCTTTTTGCTACATTAGTATTGGTTAGCATTTGTATGTAGCATGAGTAATTCTGCTCTCTCCCACTTCAGTTCCAATCCCCCCCAAAAGCCTATTACCTATAGATTGGCCTTTCTCTTCAAAGCAATTGTTCATTATTTCTCCCACGTCTCTGGTGCTATCTGCCCCTGCCTTGATAAGGACCATCATGCTTTGGCCTCCCTGGAGACGACTCTTCAGCATCTCACATGAATAAGAGAAATGCCACAGTAATAGACCCAAATAGGTGAACACTCTGTGCCCATTTCTGATTTTTTTTTTTTTTTTTACGTCACAAAAAGTGTTTCAAAAGCAGCTAACAGAATGTCTTTGAAAATTTGAAAATCAAAATAAAAAAAACTCAAACCATTTATACTCTAAAATTAAGACCTGAAATTCATAACATCAACGCACCAACATGTTGGGAGGCTATTAATTTTCCATTGAGACGACCAGGATCTCTCATATAATACTGAATACCTGGTTTAAAATGTATTTATGTAACATATTCAGAACGTATGTGGGGGTCCAATCAGAGTTCGTACGTTTCATAGACTGCAAATAACGGACGTAGTCATGCCTATCTCCGGCATTGAAACTAATGTGCCTCCACGTTTGCCTTCTATGGGCAGTTTCAAAATGGCCGCAGGGCAGGACAATGTCGGCGCGTGCGTCAGCCCGCACGAGCCTCATTCATTTGAGGAATGCCTTTAAAAAAAGTCCATAGCGCCTAAACTAGATTGGTCCCAAAATATATATTCCCCTCAGCATTGAAACACTGAAGTATAGCGTTGTACCTAGAGCCAACTTTTGGACCATCCTGTAAAGCCGTTTTTTGAGAGGTAAGAAGACACCATACAAAAGCATTGAATAATTCTCTTTCTGGGTCCACCCCCAACGGCTAGGAGTAGCATTGCAAGCATGTCAGCGCACATGCTCATGGACCTTTTTGATCCTGGTACGTACTGGTACGGATATGTATGACGAGATTGCGGATACACACAGGAAAACTTTGTATAGAATCAAACAGTTCGAACACAGGAAATGTAAAAACAACAAACACAGGAACCGTTGGTTCAGAGGGAGCGGGATGATCAATGGTAGTAAATATTTGCATCCATATGCATAAATGTCCCTGTGCCAGTCATTAAAGATGCTATACCCGATTTATTTTCTAATGAGTTCATAAAAAGGCTTACTACTACATACAAGTTGTATTATAATCCGTAATTTAATTGAAAACTTGAGCTCATTGATTCAGCTTGTGTGTGAATTCAGGCCGTGAAGAGTGCCAAGTAGGCACTTAGCGTGACGCTAGCTCTCCTCCAATCACAGAACGAGGAGCAAACAGCCTGTGTCCTCTAGCCTCTACAGCGCTGCTAAACAGTCTAGGGCTTTGACTTCGAAATTTGAATATAATTCGAATATTGGACAGCCCTTAATATTCGATATGTATTTAATGACTGCAAATAAAATAGTTAGCTCCCAAAGGTTTCACCGTGATGTGCTAGGCAGGTAACAGCTAAGCTAGCTAGTTAAAACACTTTCTGGAACTACATGAAAACTGAACAAAGAATTCTGAACATCAGCGGTGAGTTACCCATTTATATACCGAACCTAAATCCATAATCAGATCCTCTTCCAATGTGTCCTAAAATGTTGTTTTCATGTTAATGGTTACTTCCGGGTTTATCACGATCGCAGTATTTCTGTCATGAAAACAGTAATACATTTTTGTTTTGAACCTCCGTACACGTGTGTTAAGGATGTATATGTATAATGTATTCCCCGATTAACATTTAAAGGTGTTAATTGATTGATTGGTATTTGTTTATTGACCGTGGCTAGCTCCGCTAGCTTCTCTGCACAGGCAGAAGTAGTGACGCGCTGAAAGCTTGTTATACTTGCGGAGTAATGTTAGTATTTTACACACCTGAATTACAATTGAGATTGCGTTGCCAAAGGCCAGCAGTCATTATTGGTTTGAGAGTTCTGTTATCAAGAAAAAATTATCGGTAGAACGTTTTGAAATTACGTTCAAATCGAGTGTTCTACTGCTATTGTGAGGAGCTGTATAATAAATTATAATTAACTATTCGAATATATTCTGATGTTTAAATTAATATATTCGGACGAAACTAGCGGTATTCTTTTACTTGTATATTTTGTTTGCAGTGCGTTGCTTTTGTACCATTTCTTCAGTGATTGTTGTACAGCTTACAAGAAGTTGCGCTCATGCTAATGTTAGCATACGTATCGGATCGCAAATACAACTAGATGGCTCCGTGGGATGAGAGCGTAGGGGAAATGAGAAGCCTGTGAGCGAGTGGGGGGCGGTGCTAAACATTCAATCCTTGCAGAAACGGGTATAGCTCCTTTAAACAACAGTCTTAGCTACTCCAACCCACGACGACCTTTCAAACAATCGTAGCGCCATGACGTAATGCGATCTACTTGTGGGGCATGGTTCCTGTACGGTGATCAGTGTTGGGCACGTTACTTTGAAAAAGTAATTAGTTATAGTTACTAGTTACTTCTCCCAAAAAGTAACTGAGTTACTAACGGAGTTACTCCACTATAAAAGTAACTAGTTACCAGTAAAAGTAACTATTGCGTTACTTTTTCGTTTTGTTCTGGAACATAATGTGCACCCGACGTGCGCATTTTTACCTTTTAATAGTGCCAATATTTCCATCTAGAAAAGGCTGTTTTGCTGCTGAAGTCCTGTTCACTCTTCATCTCTCTCTGTGCTGTAAGCACTAAACACAAACACCCGCCACTGTGAATGTGGAAACACCGGTGACGAGCGGTGAGGCTGGTGAAGCACTGACTTCAGTCCAATCAGATGAACATATACATCATATAAATCAAGTGGACAATTTGTTTGGCTACAGCAAAATATGTTTTATGCCCGCATTGTTTGTTCATACAAAACGCAAAACTATGAGTTATGGGTCTTACCTTATAAATGACCTGCACAGTCCACTTCGGTTCAGACCAGTTCCTTGTTTAAATCCAGTGAATGGTTTGAGCGTAGATATGTAATCCTCCATTTGGAAATGAGTCCAATGAGTTTTAAAAAGTAAAACAAAACGCGTGTGTCCTCCGTAAACTCCTCTGTTTTGCTGCAGCCGGCTGCATCCAATTTCTAAAATCAACCGTCTTACACTTCACCTCTCTTTCTTATCATTCCTATAGTAATTGAAAAATTACCCTATGTGCATTTTAGATTATGTAAAAATGTGTTATATGTATGTTAGCCAAACCTGTTGCTGTCCTTAGCAGATAAACCAGGAAGAGCAAGGAGCTTATCGATGGAATTGTATGCAGCCGACTTCTGCGCTCACATGCGCTCCTCTGTGGCTGACCTCACGGTGATACAAGCCGTGGTTGAGCGCGATTAAGACCCATATTTGTTTCAAAAACACAATTTATGACCATCCTCTCAACTGTAGACATGTAGATTGTAAAGGAAATATGATTTACATCAGCCAATAATTGCTGAGAGGTTTTCTCATCCTCCCTTCTCTCATGACAACACGTTCATTGTGCGTCTTGAGTAACGCGCAGTAACGGGATGTCGGAAATGATAACGGCGTTATAGTTACTGTCAAAGTAATTAGTTAGATTACTCGTTACTGAAAAAAGTAACGGCGTTAGTAACGCCGTTACTAGTAACGCCGTTATTCCCATCACTGACGGTGATGTTATGTGCTTGTCCCATCTATGCTATGGACCAGCTCATCACTGTGCACCGCTCCATAAAGGTATATTACTATGGGAATACAGTGTAGACATTAAACTAGGGATGTAAATCGGCGACCGTTTAACCGGTGGTTGACCGTCACAGCGTTAACCGGTCAAAGCTGTCGGTTAAAAAAGAGAAAAAGGGGAGAGGGGAGGTCTCTTAATAACGCTATTTTAAGCCCTATTTGCACGGTGTGACGAGCGGGTCCATATCTAGCTGTGTGCGCCCATGTATTATAAACTCCGGGACGACTCTCACGCCGCACGAGCCACATATGCACACACGCACGCGCGCACACACACACACACTTTCCCCCTCTCCATACGTAACATCCACACGCATCATCTCTCCCCTCTGTTACCGTCAAAGTTGCACACTGGCGCGGGTCAGAACTACATTGGAGCTTACATTTACACACACATACATACATACACACACATACACACACACATACCGGTCTGTCGCGCTCCTCTGTGTCACGGAGCCCAAAGGATTCGCGCAAATACGCGGCTCCAGTCAAACCACATGGAACATGTTTGTGTTTATGGTCCTCGGGATCAGCTCCACACACATCACTTGTATTTAAACTTTAGTGAAGACCTGTGAGACGCGGCTCGTAACTCGCTGCTCTGACCATGTGAACGAGCCGTCGTTTGCTGCTAGAAAGTTTTGATATTAACCCGCAGCACAGCAGAATGGGAAGATTAAAAAAGCAGTTCTCTGTGCGCAAAGGTGCCGGAGCTGTTGCGGGTTTGGGCGCCGCTGTCTCAGCTCTGATCCAGTAGAACGCAGAGCTGCACTTATGAAAAGTACGCGGCTCGAAGTGGCTGTTATTTCAAAGAACGTGGACTATTTTAAACTACGCGGTTAACCGGTTTCAACCGGTTAATGAGGCTCGGTGGTCGGTCATGAAAATTCATAGTTTTTTACATCCCTACATTAAACAATTTAAATTTACAACTTGGGGGCGACAGTGGCCCAGTTGGTAGAGCATTGGTCTCTGGACCTAATGGTCAGTTGTTCAATCCCACCACGGCCCATGTCACCTGCTCCCACTAATGTCTGCTGTCATTGTGTCCCTGGGCAAGACACTTAACCCCACTTTGCCTGAAGTCCCCGCTGAAAGACCAAGGCCGTATCTGCATTGAAAGAACAGCCAGGAGGATCAGCGAGGGACTGGTGCTTTGTGAATAGGGTGCCACCCCCCTGACCCAGAAATGGATTATAAAGGAATGAAAATGAATGAATGAATGAATGAATGTACAACTTCAATTGAAGGGCTTAGGCAAAGTCTTTGTGGTTCGTTTTTCGTTGGATAGTTTGCAACGTATCTAATTTTTTCTACATTTGCCTGTAATCGAATGGGTTAATCATTGGTTTGTGTACATGAGAAATGTTTACTTTTCACTCACATGTGATATAAGTCTATGTGTACGTTTGTATATGTACTTCTTAAACATGCTTTCAAAATAATGTAATATCTGTAATGTATTAATAGTGGGGGGGGGGGGGGGGGGGGGGGGTAAATGAGAGTTGGTGTGATGTGTTTGTAATCTGTTCTAATTTATTTTCTTTTGCTATTGTTGTACATCAAATGACTACTCTGCTGTAACCTGTCTGTAGAGGACCCCCACGGAAACGAGATGATGCATCTCATGGGGTTATTCCTCTTTAAATAAATGTTTAAATAAATAAATATACATTGCTATCTACACATTTACGACAACGGATACGGCTGTAAAGGGGACTGCCAAGGCACTCTGGTGTGTTGTTATTGATTCGAATGCAATTATTTTGTCAACTGAAATTATTATACACACAACAAATTCTTTCCATTCTTCATCTGATGTGGTTTTATTGTGCCAAAGTTTTGATCTTCGTTAAAAATCCAACTTTGCTGACAGCTTTTGAGATTAGTGTTTCCATGGAGATGGGAGCAGAGTCAGGAGGGGTTAAAAAGCCTGATTAAATTTCTCAGTATTTGCACGGCACCGGGAGGAGCGGGATTTAGCGGGTATGCCTGTCTCCTGCTGATTAGCTGTTTAAATTGCAGTTTGCGTTTTTGGCACGTACCTGTTTATCTCAATCTGTGAGTCTTGTGCACGGTTTAGTGAAGCTGTGGATCTAAAAAGTTTTATGACACCGTATACAATATCACTGGCTCATAGAACAGCCTATTAGAATTTGTTGGATCTGATCGCAATTTTTTTTGTAGAACATCAGGTTTCATTTTTTCTGTAAAGGGTCAGCTAATGTGCTTCTGATAACAAACCATACCTTGACATACTAGTATGGATATTCCTGACAATAGTCAACCTACTACCCTATGGACAAGAGCTTGTGGCATAATTGGCCTGTATTATGACCAAGTCATTGATAAAACAGATCAGAGGAATTAATTTACTGCATTTTAGCTTCTGCTAACATTGTCCATTTTGTGGACAATGTTAGCAGAAGCTATAGTATATGTATCAGAGTCCTTTATGTGTACCCAGATCCATATGGTCTTCAATACATGTCCTCTTCTTTATACTTTTCAGTTTCTTTCCATTAGTTCTAAATGAGTGGGATGTTTGTCAGAGGCAGAAGTTTGAGCAGAAGTTGTCTTTGAGGAGAAGTGCTCCTATCCCCCCCCTGCTGAGGCTGCCCCCTGTGGGACACTGACAGCTCTACGCTCCGTCCAGGTAGAAAGGCCCCCCATAGAGTGTTTGTGCTAATGCTGCTGTCTGGGTCATTAAACACTCTCCTCCTACTTCAACACCACTGTAAGTGTAGCTGTGGGAGACAGAAGGACAACACCTTTTAAACAAAGTTTTGACTCAGCTGCTAAACTTAATTGATCAACAATTCGGGCGTTCTGCTCTCCCAAAATTCAATCCGATGGGGGGGGGAGCGACTGAATTTTGCGTTGCATTATGGGTAACACTTGCCTTCGCAACTTCCGGATCTCTCTGCCCGGCGCATTTTCTCTAAATGGTTGAGTGTTTTCGTCATTTTCTGTATGCAAATACATTCCCGTCTCTAACTAGTGGCATATCGCGCAAATCATCCGTCCAATTCACATTCTTCCCTCTTAGCTGAACTTCATTCTCATTGTTACCATCTGTCACTCGCACACACAGCCGTTTTCGTTCACTCTGCTCGCTGTCATCTTCTTCTAAATCTTCATAAACACCATCCGCTCGTTGAACTAGCAACAACAATTCCTCCTTTCGTTTTCCCACACTGCAAATACCCTTTCGCTTCAACCTTTCACGCAATTCAGGCACTGTCAATCGTTTGTTGTTTTCGTGAGCCATATTCGCCATTGTATGAAATCAACCGGAAGTGAACTGGGCAACAAACGGTGTCATTTTTTGATCACAGCGCCGCTCAGTGGATGAAATTTTGGGAGAGCAGAACGCCCGAATTAAAACACATCTGCAATGTTGTGGAGATTGTGGTTTAAAGAATATTGGATATTTAGTACACAAAATATACATGTGACATACATTAGGGGTGTGCTTTGTGCACTACGATATGTATCACAATACATTGGTTATAATACCATCCATCCATCCATCCATTTTCTACCCTTTAATCCATTTCTGGGTCAGGGGGGTGGCAATCAGAAATGCCACCCAAGTCTCATAGCACCAGCCCCTCACTGATCCTCTGCAGGTGGTGATTCCACAGGAGAACGGCTTCTCTCTGAGTGTGAGCATAGCCTTGATCTTTCAGTGGGGGCTTTGGGCAAAGTAGGGTTAAGTGTCTTGTCCAAGGACACAACGACAGCAGTCATCAGTGGGTTATAATACCATACAATGTATAATGCAAACTATAATGGGATCTTTAATCTTAATAAACAATGCAATGTGTTAAGTTTTACAAAATTATTCTGTGGCCAATAAGGGTGGACGATAATTATCATAGGCAATAATATTGTGAAAGTTATTTTGGCAATACATTTTTTCACATTATTGTGGGAAAACGTCCCTAAACCCTAAAAGTAGTCAAGTTATCATGTGTTTTCAAATAGCAATGGAATTGACCAGATGCCTATGTCTCCAAAAGTTAAGAAAAAATATTTTGGAGCGGGCCGATAGAAATAAACTAGTGCTGTCCAAAATATTGCGTTATTAACGCGTTAACGCAAATCAATATTAACGGCGTCATTTTTTTTATCGCACGATTTATTTTTTTTATTTTTAAACAAAATTCTTTTTATTGCAGACAAACACATATACAGAAAAAAAAAATAGAAACAAAGAAAAGTGTGTGACTAATTTGCGATTAATCGCGAGTTAACTATGAAATTCATGCGATTAATCACGATTAAATATTTTAATCGTTGGACAGCACTAAAATAAACCAATGGGATTCGTTCATTCCCAACAAACCAATGGGAAGTGTTTACCCCCTTCACCCTCTTCCTGTTTCTTGCAAGTGCGTGCACCTGAGTTATCGGATTTTCTAAAACCTAAAAGGGCTGAACAGAAAATGCCAATTTCAATTGGCAATTGCCAATTAATGTAATCAGGTTTTTTTTATCTTAAATGTTGCAGAAGCACTTTGTTCCTAATATGCATATTGAGTTGTCATTTTATTTTTGAATGAAGAATTGGAAATAGTTTCAATTTCTTCAAAAACATGAAATTACTGGAACTGACTCAGTCTTTGAGGTTCAATAATAAAAAAAATACTTCGTTAATTGGCATGTTTGTATTTGCTGTAGGTTTTAGAGGTTTATTTATCCTGTAAAAAATATTGTTTAACAAGATATAAAAAAAAATTCCTCCATATCAACCTGCTATAGTTTATTTGCAAAATAAAACACATTTTTGAGTTCTCACAAGACTTCCACCAAACAACAAATGCCCTCAACATAAAGAGAATGATGGGGGAGTGAGGTATAGGGTCAGAGAGTGTTTGAGCCTATGTGTGTTTTGTCTGGATGGGTGAGTGTTTGGGTTGTTTGTGTTTTTGTTTGTATTGAATGAGTGAGAGGTTGAATCCAATTATGTCTGCTTTGTACCAACCCCCTTGTGTTTACTGTGTGTTTTGTATTGGTTTTTAAAGCTTAAAATACAGCTATAAATCTATACCCATCCAGATAAAAAAGTGAATCGAAGCAAGTAGTGGAGGCAACAGTGATTAGTTATATTCACAATAAAATATTTGCAAGCTAATACTTGATTTTTATGTCAAACGGAAGCATGGAAGCAAGGGTTAGGGTTAGATAATTTATTACCTTAACTTTTTTGTGTCTGGCATGTCCAGTCCTGCCCTCTTATGTTTCAAATTGAGGCGGACACACATGGTTAAAGCTGCTGCTCGGGCCATCCTGCAGAGCCAGGGAGGGTTTCACAGTGACAGACAGGAGCTGGCGCCCGACCAGGAGACGAGATAAAGACGAAATCATTGAGTCAATCAGGCCCGGGCTGCGGTGCAATCACCACATCTCATCTGTTTTCAAGAGCAATTCTGCCTTTTATTGAGCTGTTGTGCCTCAAACAGAGAGCTAGTGAGGGGTGGGGGTTTAACCCTTTCAGAAGCCCTTTGCAGGTTTGCTGGTGACTCCTTTGGATCTGAACACAACTCTCAGTGCTGGTACAAGGCCAAATGAGTCTAGTTCGACAACATGGGGAGATCATCTATAGATATGTATATGTTTTATTATACAATATGTCTTTGAGGTTAATCACAATCAAATTGATACAGTAGCGAAACAGTAGCTATTTGATGGGTTTCTCAAAAATAATGGTGAAACATTTGTGGAAAAATGCTTCTATGATGAAGTGTTGAACATTGGCACGGCCTTGCCATATCTCTGCATCTGGACTGTCCATTGTATGTAACTGTACATTTTTATTTCAAAAAGTTGAAACTTGGACATCCCTCAAGATCCTACATCAATTCAGAAAAAAACGAGGTCTGAGATTAACTTTGAAAATTATATCTGTTAAATTCTGTAAGACTCTTGAAACTAACAACCCTGAACAGACTCAAATAAATAAAGAATAAATAATTGATCCCTGTTTTCTCTTCCTCCTGCACACAGCCACTGTTTTTTGCTTTGTTTAACATGTTATGTGATACAATAATGTTTTGTCAGTGGGTTTTTTCCACATTTGGGAAAAACCTGCTTCTTGCTTATGTGATCTGCTGCTATGTTGGGACTTTGTTGTAATGACAAGCGCATATTTTGTTCTTCTTAAGTTATTTAAATAATCAGTGAGATTCAAAAGTGCCATTGTTTACAGTTTAATATCAGACATACACACAATCTTCTATTATACCACACCGTCTGTCTTTATGAATATTATAACAACATTTTAACTTGTCCTCCCTAAGACTTGAATCGAATGGTTGGCGCTGAGGCCTCCAAGCCGGCGTATGGGTGCCAGGTGACCATCCTCTCGGAGCAGGAGAAGCAGATGCTGAAGCTGTACCGCAGGGAGGAGAAGAGGGAGAGGAAACGTGGCAAGGCTACAGACGACAATGATGGCTTTGAGGCTCCCCTAAACTTTGACCCCAGAGAGATGAGAGCACAGCGGTACGAGGCCATTCTTCTACTGTTTTTATAAACCCTCTGGCCACCTGTGGTCTCAGACAGACTCTGACTGGGTGTAGTACTCAATATGTTTGGTTGTGCCTTGTATAGTTCAGGTTTTGTCTTTACGTCTGGTATTTCTACTGTATGACTCATCTCATCTCTACATGCCACACACAAGTAGGGGTGTGACGATATATAGATTTTTCGATATATCGCGATACTTTCTCCCGCGATTCGATTATTGATATGCATTTGCCAAGCATCAATATCGATTTTGAATTTTTTTTGTTTTTACTTTGTTTTTACTTAATTGGTATCAATACTTAATATATGGCTACATTACACATCTCCATTCTATTTATCATGAAATAAAGAGTATTTTTTCTTTTATTTATGCCATAAATTGGTATATTGTATATTTCTGACCAATATATCAATAATCGTCATATCGTGATATTATCGTTATCGTGATATTATCGTTATCGTGAGCTTTGTATCGTGTATCGTATCGTATCGTGAGGTACCCTTAGGTTCCCACCCCTACACACAAGTCAGGCTCAGAAGTTAGAAGACTAAATGAGGGCATTAAATTAATATAAAATATTTGTATTTTATATTACTATATGTACTTGTATTTAAAAATATGTATTATACTGCTCCTCACAGCAGCAGTAGAACGCTCCATTGATTTGAATATAATTTTCAAAACGTTCTACTAGTCATTATTTCTTGAAAACGGACCGCTGAAATCAATAATGACCGCTACCCATGGCAACGCAATTTAAATGTTAATCGGATAAATCATTATACAATCTCAATACACATGCACAGAGTTTACGTTTTCATGAAAAAAATACTGTTTTAATGCCACAAAATTCCATCACGGTTAACCCGGAAGTAACCATTAACATTAATTTTGAAAAATAGGACGCTTTTACAGAGGATCGGATTATCTATAGGTTGAGTGTACATGTGTATATGGGTCACTCACCGCTGATGTTCAGAATTCTTTGTTCAGTTTTCATGTAGTTCGAGAGAGTTCTAGTTTTGATGTAGCTAGCTTAGATGTAACTCGCCTAGCCACGGCACAGCAACATCTTTGGGAACTATTTTATTTGCAGTCATTAAACAATCCTTTCGGAATTCATAAAAGTGGACTATTTTGTGTGTTCAGTTTACAGATAGCCGTATAATAAACGAGGTAATGTATGGAACGCAGGTCATTATCGGAAAATAAGTACCGGGGTCCGCCACGTTGGTCCTTATTTTCCGGTAATGACCTGCGCTCTAAACATCCCTTATGTATATATTATGTCATGGTTAGAATATATCAATATTTTTAAATTGCCATTGATTTTATTTTATTTTACACTCTTCTTGTCTTGATTTAGTGTGTAGACTTTGTTTAGTCCTGGTCCAAATTCAGTTCTGGTTAAGTTCTGATTTTTGTATTTGTAAAAGGCCACCAGCTGTGTTTGCACCGACCTCTTTTTTATTTTATTCACTCTTTATATAGGGAACAAGCTCTCCTGAATGCTCGTCGTGAACCAGTGCTGTTGAGGTCCAGAACCTATGAACCAGTCCGATATCCAAACGTCTACGACTGCTATGCTGAGGCCACAAAGGCACCAGCCTTTGTGGGAGGAGCCAGGGTAAGAATATTTTTTTTCATTACCTTTTGTCTCATTGCGACCATAAACATGGCTGTATTTTGTTGGCATTTTATGTTGGCATTGAAAGACAAATATAAAAATTACAGACAATTGTGATGTGAAATCAATGTGACTACTTAAGACATTGAAACGGATAAAGCGGGAGAAAAATGATGGATTGATAAAAATAGAAATTTGAAAACCTAAATCTGACAGAGCTTCAGTCACACAATAGTTACACACACAATACAATTATGTAAAAAATCCTTGCAATCCTTGATTAATGTTTGTGCATTGTTAGGACTTTTTCATATCAGTCTTGATCTGCGTGTATGTTTGTTCAGAGCAGGTAATTTGCATTATATCATGAACATTTCTTGTGTGTACATTTTTGGAAATGTACACACATGTAATTTTCTTATTTCTTATTTTCTTATACACCAACATTATTCGT